>OW285242.1:95910511-97110511 GCA_935421215.2 Melolontha melolontha | reverse complement strand
CGAAAATAAGCCTGGACTAAACAAATTTTATGTTCTAAAGTGAAAGCCATTTTAAAACTGAGAAGCAATTTATTTAAACCAGAATCGACGCACGATTATTTTATGCACTAACTGATATTTGTGATTGACATTATCAAATGTCATTTGGATTTACGTTTACGGAACAACAAACACATACTAATATATTTGCGTCTTATTCTATCAAAATTTCAAAGTAGCCTAGATTGACTTTTCAAATGAACACTTGTTACGTTGCCGAAGATCGTTTTCACAACTATGGCCTTCTTAACTTGAATGCAATATACCGCGATCTCTCAATCTGTACACGGTTTGTAAAATTAAATCATTTGATGGACATCTTCGCTTCGGAAACCGCCTTTCATAAATACGTCTATAGTATATGTCACCCAAACTTCCAAGTATTGCTCTTATGGAGATTGCATTTGTTGTTGCCTAATTTCTAACAATAGGGTTATTTCATTTATAGATTGGCTATACGTAAGATAGCGATTTATCGATTTGACATTCAAAATGCATGTTGTTTACCTTTTAGGTTAGAAAACTCTCGTCTTAAATCTGTATTTACAAGACGTTCAATTTAGTTAAAATCCTTAATGCAAAAATAGTTTGATGTGCATAAATTAAACAAAATCGATTCGACATTTTTTTTTAATTCAATAATGTAATTTTATTTTGGATTATTTTATAAATGTGAGACATTTACAGTGTACACATCTTTCATGTAAGACAATATTATTCTCACAAGTGAATCAAAAATAAATAAACAAATTAGTAAATCAATGAATTAAAATACATCAATGTCTGAAGAGCTAGCAGAAGAAGATCCAGCTGACAAATGAATAATAAATTCTTTAGGATAATCCTGCATTTCATCTAATCTCCACATCTCGTCCTCAACTAAAAATTTAAAAAAATTAAGAAAAAGTAGTAATAAGAAAAGTTGCCCTACCATTCATAACATGTTTGATATAATTTTGCCAGTTCTGAACTGAAACATTTTTATAACCTTCTTCTATGAGAATTGGTATTTCCTTCGTTTTAAAAGAAGTATTGTTGTGCTTGATATAATTCTTCACCTGTGCCCATACCATTTCAATAGGATTTAATGTACAATGATAGGGTGGCAAGCGTAATATGGTATGTCCCCTCTGAGCAGCTGCTTCATCAAGCAGATATTTATTATAGTGATACTTGTGAATCGACAAAATTTGTAGCAAATCGCGTTTTAGTAATCCTTCCTCAACAGCCTTTCTCACTTAACCAGTCGAAAATCTCTTGCTTCTTAGAGGCAGTAGTTGGTATTTTTTCTTGCTTGCGACTGTGATAAGAAGCGTTATCGATCACAATCACTGAGTTCGCAGGTAAATTAGGTAGTAAGCATTCTAGGAACCAGCTCTCATATAATTCTGCACATACCTCATCATGAGCATCTAAAGTATTCTTTTTGCAGAGAAAGTTGTACTCAGCACCAGTGACAAATCCTTTCTCATTACCCGCATGAATAAGAGCATATCGTTGCCCTCGACCTTTTGGTGGAGTTAGACCAGTACTCAAGTCATTAATGAATGCGTTTCTAGAGGTACTTACAGTTGTGTCAGTCCATGCTTTGGATACAACGTGTCCGACATTCACCCACGATTCATCTGTAAATACAATGTTTTTCCCTTCGCTGCGATATCTCCTAATGTTACGTAAATATGCATGACGCCATCTTATAATATCATCTCGATCCATCATCATTACCTTCTTGCCAATTTTTTCAAATGAAAAACCAATATCTTTTAACAATCTGTAGAGCGTTGACCTAGAGATATTAGGTATAGCTTCTTCGTTACGTACAGCACCTAATATCATATCCAACGTGGGTGGGATATTGCGTAAAAAGAAACTGTGTACTTTACGCCTCACAAGCATTTGTACATGTTCTTCGTATATATGCAAGCGGGTATTCTTGGGAGTGGCACATTTTGTTTTTTCTACAGATGCAGGGGGACAGTTTTCCTTTTCTTTGCAGAATGGAAGCCTGTAAAAGAAAGCACCAAGGCGAAACCTTTTCTGTAAGAGAAAAACTTATGATTTATAATTGCTTCACATACTTTGCGAACAGTATGAGTGTTCCCAAGGCAGACGAAGAGACGGCAAAAGCTTTGGACTGTGGCAAAGGAATTGTGTATTCCATTCGCAAACTCTAAGTTTACATTTTTATGTGATAATAATTAACTATTTCGATTTTACTTACAATAGTTTATATTATTGAATTTGCAGTAGTTTTAAAAAAAAAAGAAGAATTAATAAAAATAAAGGGAAAAAATCAAAGAAAATCAAACAAAACGAAATATACACAAAAGATGACAGATCGAAAATTTCAAGTGACAGGGAGTATATAACAAACACAAAATAAAAATTTTCCCCTAGAGACAAAGTGCGCCAAAATAAATGCAACGTCGTACTGTTAAAAAAAGATAGTTATATGAGCATCGCTATAAGTTAATAAGAGAGGCTATTCTCCATAAGACCCAATACTTCGAAGTTTGGGTGAAACAGACTATAGTAGTTCTAACATTTTCACCTGTTTCACCGTATAGTAAGACGATATCCGTTAATTCGTGATTTGAATAAACCATACTTCACATATTGATAGCAGACTGACTTCTGTCGTATAGTATGAATCATCGCATCTACTACTCCCACCATTACGCTTCAGTAGGGGTAGCGCTGCAGTTATAAAGGAATACTAAATTTACCAGAGTCGGATCGAGCCAAGCGCATTTATTAAATATTTTTTTCTTCGATCACGTTCGAAATAGAGTTTTCGTGCATTTAGTATGCAAGCATATTTCGTTTACACCCTGTATAGTCCACTTCCCCAGGACAGGTATTCTCTAGGTCAATCTTGAAAACGTAACATTTCCTAAAACGCAAAAACGTTTTCGAAAATGTCATGCAAACGGCACAACAAAAAGTATAGCAGTATGGTATTCAATAAGCTATAATAGCCCGAGATTTGAAGAAAGCGAATAACGAAAGCTGACTGTAGTGTCAACTTCACAGTTCATTTCTATCAATTGGTGAGTGATGGAGGAAATTGTAAACAAGCATCATATAGTGCAACACTATTATAATATGACTGACGAATTTAATACATCAAAACTAAAAAAGCAATATTCTATTCGTTTTCACAAAAAGAAGTACTAATAGCGCGTGTTGCCCTCGTGAGCCCTTAAAACTGCAGTCATTCGTCGTCCCATACTTCTGATGAGCCCATCGATCAATTCTTGAGGCAATGATTTATTTTATTTTAAATATTCTTATGCAACATTATATTATCTTCGTTTAACTTCGGTATTAGCTATAAATTTTGAATAATATATGTTATTTGCAATATTTCCCTTTTTATTACATTAAAGACCAGTATTATCTGTATACATAAAAATGAATGCTTGTGTGTTCTCGATAAAATCCGAAACGACTTGGCTAATTGAACTCAAAAAGTGTGTTTTGAAGAAAGGAAGGTTATGGACATAGTATGATTACTTTACGGTAGGTGGCGCTGAACAACAGTTTTAAAAAAATCGACAAAAGAAGCTGAAAATAACAACCAACACTACACGACATTTCTCACGCTACAAATGAAATATTTCGCAACATTTTTACAATTATAACATGAAAACCATTTAAATTAAAATTGATAAAAATATAAATCAACATTGTGCCAATAATTTTGTTTTTAGAGTGTTTTTGTGTAGTCAAAACAAATTGACACTCATCGTTTTTCCAAATATCGTCCGCAATTTGAGAACCCATCAATTGCTATACGAACAAGCAATATTGGCAGCAAAAGACAGTGACGTTATTGCAACAAATATGACCATTCAAAATCAAATATCTAGCAAGTGAATATCATATAACTCAGTTGATTGTGTTTATGAATCAAGACGAAGTCTGAATGTCTGAATTTACTACATTTGTTAGGCTTGCCACCGCACGTTTTGACATTGAAAATTGGTGTATCAATCATTCTGCTTCGAAAGATCAACCCGCCACTTCTTTGCAACGGTACGAAACTTGCAGTCAAACAGTCATCATCGAAGCCACAACATTGAATGGCAAATATAAAGGCAAAGATGTGCTACTGCCATGATACCTATGATACCGACAGATATGATATTTGAATTCAAAAGACTGCAGTTTTCAATTCGACTCACTTTTGCAATAACAATCAATAAAGCACAGGGACAATCGATTCAAGTACGAGTACATGGATTGAATTTACAAAATCGATGCTTCTCACATGAACCGCTATACGTGGTTTATTAAAACGCGTTGGGAAACCGACAAATTGATTTGTGACGCACCGAATGGCCGAACAAAAAATATTGTCTACTCAAAGGCACTACAATAACTAGAATTACTTTAAAACAAAAATAAAAGATCATAGTTCAATAGTCCTTCAATAAATATAAATATGTTATTTAAATTTTGTTAAAAGTGCTGCCGTTATTTGCCACATCGTATAAGCTCTAAAGTACATCAAAATTCACTATCTATTTAATTCTTTGGGTTGGACGCTAGTAAGTCCATGCTCCTGAGCATAGTGTTCTTTGTACCACTCCCAATAGATCTCTCAATTTTACTCTGCTAGTCTTGTGTCCTCGATAAGAGGTCCTATCCTCCTCAGGAAAAATTTCGGTATCCATGTGGGATCCAATAGATTTCTTCCAAAATGTATATGCCTGAGACCCTTCAATTCGTCACACGTGCATATTTCATGAAGGCTAGTTTCCTCCTGTTTTTCACATCTCCTACACCAGGGCTCGCTAACCAAGCCAATGCTATAGATAGATGCTTCCTTAAAGGACAGTGTCCGGTTATCAAACCAGTAATAGCTTTAATTTCTTTTTTTATTTCTACGAATTAGGTTGGCTGAAAGCCTAGCATTCACCTCCTCTAGTAGTATCTTAGTATGGGGTTGACCTTCTGTTAGCCCCCATTTCTTTTTGTTTTAGTTTCTGAAGTTTCCATTACTAAGAGAATCGCAGTAAATTCCTCTGGTTCTGGATTCTCTTCAGACTGCATCTTTTTAAGTTTATTTTGTTTTATATCTCGGTTCAATCTGTTCCCGAATGTGGAGGAAGTATGAAGTCAATCCCCACAGATCATCTTCCATTATGGGCAGCATAAATACAAGAGAGAGTGCCGCCTGGTGCCCCCAGGGGAACGTTCGACACTACATATACCCTAGTGGTCATTCAGTTTTGAGCACATTGCCTTATATCGTAGCTTACGAGAGCTCGTCCGCGGTGACAATTTTCGCTATGTGTTATACGGTTTTTAGATCTACCCATCCCGCTTATGATTGCCATTAATGAGGTTCTCCAAGAGAGAGCTGACCGTTCTCTTATCCACCACCTAGGGACGCGCTGGGTGGGTAGCTCAACCCCCGCGAAAGAGATCCGCGAACCAGGCAAAATACACTAAAATACATTAAATATTATACTTTTAGTTATTTACTGGATCATATGTTTTATATATTCAAATTTGGTTTACTCATCTATTGTATTTATTCAACGAATTATCATTACAATATTGTTTTCATCTTTATAATACCTGCCCTAAAACCAAAGATAGCATAACAATAATCATACCGTCAGTGCGCATATGCTAAACCTCGAACACCAAAACTGTTACCAAATGATAGTCGGTTTGAAAATGGATACCATTTCGCGTGAAAGGAACCGCATAACAGTTAGAGAATACCGTATTAATGAACACTTTTGACACTAAATTTGACGCCAGAAATTATGCATGTAGTTGAAACGCTTGTGTCACTCATACAGAGCATCCCCTAGCATCTTAACGTGGCATTGGTAATCCATGAGTTATTATTACGCCCGCACCCGTCGAGCGGCTTAATATGTTTAGCTATCAGCATATATCTTAAATAAAAAGTAAAACCTCGGACAAGCGAGAATCCGATCTCAGTATCTCCGGCATGAGTAGATAAGCTATGCCAGTTCTCAAAATCCTGTCAGTCTGTTCAGACCAGATCTGTCTTTGAAACAGACAGGTCTGTCTCACCCCTATGTAAAACTCACCCCCCACATAAAATTATAGTTTCACCCCCTTCTTACCTTCCCCACCATAAGGGAATATATTGTAGGAGTTGGGCTCTGCGGGGACCAGGGCTTGGCGCATGCGCATTGACGACTCAATGCAAAATGAACCTCCATAAGAAAATATGTACATGGGATTTTGGGCTAGAACCAGCATAGCTTATCTACTAGCATGATAAACCAGTGCATCACCACTAGGCTATCGACCGGCAAATATGTTTTATCTACTCATATATTTTTAACAAATTACTTTTTGTATATTTACCGCCATCTGGCTTGTTGTTAATGGACTTACCCGTATTGTTTCGCTTGTCGTACCAGCTTAGCTGGTCACAAACGAAAGGTCCCTTTTCCGGCAAAGTCTCTTTCGTCCGTCAGATGTCACTTATTAATAAGTGCCACCTTACAGGATGAAATTTGCTTTATCTAATAGGGATTCCGGCTTAATGTTATATACAGATACAGATCTATTTATATAGATTTGTATCATTTGTATACATTGCTTCACTAGCTTAACTGACGACGCCTATTATAGATGGCAGAAACATATGTCTTAACCAGAAGTTAATGCCGAAAATACGAGGTGTATTGTCCATGATACAGTTACAGATGTGTAAATTATTTACATATCTGTTTCATAATGAAATTACTTGTTATTATAAATATTATTTATTACTTTAATAATTCATGTGAATACATTACATATAGCCAATCGTTCAATTCCTGTGATTTCTATTCTACATCATTCTTTTTTTTCTGTTGCAAGAACAGGCGGAGTTTGTGTCAAGTTGTATGTATGTATCTAAATTAGATTTTAATTTAGTCTTTTAGCTGTACAATCAGAAACGCTAACGTTACGTAACCGAAACAGCAACTTCTAAACTCTAGGCACTTTTTTTTTGATCTCATAGGATTGAACTATCGCATAATAGCGTCCCAATTTTTAATTTTACAATGCATCATTCTTCCACTTTCGTAAATTTGTAAGTTTTTAGCATCTTTCGTACATCAACAGACTACCAAAATCTCACTCACAATATCTATCTTAAACATGCTTAAAAGGTTGCCAGACAACTCTTTCGAAGACACTAACGGATTAGAAATATTTATAAATACAATTTTACATCTGTATCATTTTCTTAACAAAAAACTACAATAAACTATCAACTTTTTGTTAGTAAGTGCTTGAAGCGTCTTTTTCGTTCTGTTTCTTTTTGCTCGTCTACATGTAAAAACAGAAAATTTTAACTTAATCATATTGCATGACAAATAGTTTAATTTTTATTAATTCAACTGTTTCAAATTATACCAAAAATAATTTCACGGCTACAGAAATTCAAAGAGATGCCGTGAGTCTAGAAGATAATGCTAAATTGTATTAGTTTTTGGAAAGGTTTATGAAATCATTCTATCAATTACTATTAATTTTTCTATGTACCATCGTTGAGTAACAGCGTCATTCGATTTCTGAGATACGTATCAAGCATGATTTTCTCATGAACACCACCGAGAACGAACTGGGCGACCTGAAATAACCCCGAAAATAAGGTGCAGTCAATAGAATATTGTCGTCCTAATTCTCCATGTATACGAAATTTCGAAAGAGCGCAAAAAAACATGCTCACCCATTTTCTGGGATGCAAACGCAGTAATTCATACCGAATATCTGCCGAAGGGATCAATGACTGCGACAACTCCAGATTACATTACAAGCAAGGAAACGGACGAACTTGAAATTCACGATTGTTTTGCACCCTATCTGATTTGACACCTTCAGATTTCTGGTTGTTCCTAAATTTGAAGGAGATATTGAAAGGTCAACATTTTTCATCAGACATTGAAGTTTGAGGTGCTGTTCGCAATATCATCAATAGTAAACAAAAAAAATTTTCATGAACGGAATGAAAAAATGGCTTCAGCGTTTGGGGAAATGTGTTGCACTTAATGGTGATTACATATTTGAAAAGATAATTATCTTAAGTACATTGGTGGCAGTACAACAAATTTACTTCATTTTGAAACCGGTTTCATTATTTTGTCTTTTATTCTTATTTTATAGAGTTGCAGACCTTACATACCAATCCGTAAGTATTATGCACAACTGTTTGTCAATTACCAAACTTTAATGAAGAACCTGAGAACAGAAATAAGAAAAACACCCTAACCACAATATATATCAATAAATACTATATACGTATTTCGGCAACTAAGTTGTCATCTTCAGTAGAATAACCTTAAAACTGAAAAAATGTTAAACGTAGTGTTTTTGGCTAAGGTAAACCTTAGAAGATATGCTCTTCACCAAATCGCCAGTGGGATAACACTCAGTGTTATCCCACTTCAGTGGGATCCCATTCAGTAGAATAACCTTAAAAACTAAAAAAATGTTAAACGTAGTGTTTTTGGCTAAGGTAATCCTTAGAAGATATGTTATGCTCTTCACCAAATCGCCAGTGGGATAACACTCAGTGTTATCCCACTTCAGTGGGATCCCATTCAGTAGAATAACCTTAAAAACTGAAAAAATGTTAAACGTAGTGTTTTTGGCAAGGTAAGCCTTAGAAGATATGCTCTTCACCAAATCGCCAGTGGGATAACACTGAGTGTTATCCCACGTTTAACATTTTTTCAATTTTTAAGGTTATTCTACTGAAGTTAGTTGCCGAAATACGTATACAATGAATTTCACTTAAGATGCAATATACAAACATGTATAGGTTTTCTATTTCCATAGAAACTAGGTAATACATTCTTACATTGTCCCACGTAAAATGCAACATATCAATATAATTTGACATTAGTTAAGTCAAAAGTAGCAGTATTTCTATTTCGATATTAGCTTAGTATCAATCTTAAATGATATACACAAAGGAAGAGAGAACTCAGTTAGTGACATGGTATCTTTCGGGATTCAGTTTGCCAAGAACGGCTGACGTGTTTCACGGAAATGTAGTTTTAACCCTAAAACACTACATTGAATTAAGTAGGCTTTACTGTCAATAATTTGACAAAACAACTATGAAAGATATCATATCGATCATAACTATTACATATTGCATTTTATGAGGGACAGTGCAAGTGCATAGTATTTTCGTATCTATGGTTAATACATTCATATATTGCAAGTTACATGAAATTCTCTGTATAGTATTTATTGATATATACAGACTGTCCCGTAAAAAACGCCAACATTCATAATTCCGTTATTTATTGTCCGGTTTTATTTAAACAAAAAGTAAATTTAATAGCATCAAAAACACTATAAGATAGCAGTGTTTTATTTGTTTTCAATTGTTTTCATTAATGTCAAACGACAGTCAAGTTTTTTTATTTTAAATGGCAACATATATATTTTTGGCTATATTCGGATTGGATTTTTTTTCTGAATTCAACGATGTATAACATGTTTATTTTTGATAAACGTTTATTGCAAAAAAAAAACTTTATAAATTTCATCTTTGTCTTCCATTATTTATAAATATTCGAATGTGTCATGAAACATTTGAAATGTAAGTATTATAAATATTATTATAAGAAACAAAACACTTTACAATAAATGTTGAAATTGCCCGCCACCTTGTTTAACACATATCGCACATCTCCTAATAATAAAAAATAAAAAATAAACTATAAATTTCATCTTTCGTTATAGTAGACTTGGCCCAGTCCACTAGCATTATGTCAATGTGCCTTAAGTGTCAGTTTGACTTTATTAAGTTTTCTGTATTATCCTGTTTGAACGTTTTGCCGCAACAAAAAGAGTATTTTCGTTAAAAATGAATAACAATGAATTAACGGACATGTTACAAGTGTTCTTTGAATGTAATAAAAATCGCCTTCAAGCAGTTCGTCGGTACAGTTTTCCGGACAGAGAAGTTCCAGGTTCGAAAATATTTCAGAGAATTGAAAAGAATTTAAGAAATTTTGGATCATTTACCAAACCAAAAACACAAAAACGGAAATTCTCCGAAGATAAGGAATTAGATGTTATTCTTGCAGTACAGCAAAATTCACGAACTTCGATTCGCGAAATTGCACATAATATTGGGGCATCAAAAACTACAGTTCATGGTATTTTAAAAAAACACAAACTTAAACCGTACATAGCTCGAAAAGTTCATGCATTAGAACAAAATGATCCTGGCCGAAGAATCCAGTTTTGTCGTTTTTATTTAAATGCATTAGAACAAGACCCGAATTTTTACAGAAGGATAATTTGGTCTGATGAATGCACTTTTAGCAACAACGGTATTTTTAATAGAAACATACATCGACAGTGGAGTGCAGACAATCCGAGATTTGTAATTGAAAATAATTTTCAAAGACGTTTCAACGTAAATGTTTGGTGTGGCATTTTAGGTGATCAATTAATTGGGCCATTTTTCATAGATGGTTGCTTAAATCAAGAAAAATACTACACTTTATTACACGAAAATCTCCAAAACTTTTTAGATGAATTACCTTTGGCAAATTTAAATAGAATATTTTTTCAACAAGATGGGGCTCCCGCGCACAACGCCAGAGTAAATACTGATTTGTTGAACACCCAATTTGGAAATAGGTGGATAGGAACATCCGGTCCTATCGAGTGACCTGCGCGTTCACCGGATCTTACGCCCCTCGATTTTTGGTTGTGGGCTTATCTACAAGATCGAGTTTATTTAACAACTCCAGAAAATGTTGACATTTTAAGACAAAGAATTATTAACACTTGTCAAGAAGTACCTGCCGCTTGTCTTTTAAATGCGACCTTTGGAGTAATTAGGAGATGTGCGATATGTGTTGAACAAGGTGGCGGGCAATTTCAACATTTATTGTAAAGTGTTTTGTTTCTTATAATAATATTTATAATACTTACATTTCAAATGTTTCATGACACATTCGAATATTTATAAATAATGGAAGACAAAGATGAAATTTATAAAGTTTCTTTTTTGCAATAAACGTTTATCAAAAATAAACATGTTATACATCGTTGAATTCAGAAAAAAAAATCCAATCCGAATATAGCCAAAAATATATATGTTGCCATTTAAAATAAAAAACTTGACTGTCGTTTGACATTAATGAAAACAATTGAAAACAAATAAAACACTGCTATCTTATAGTGTTTTTGATGCTATTAAATTTACTTTTTGTTTAAATAAAACCGGACAATAAATAACGGAATTATGAATGTTGGCGTTTTTTACGGGACAGTCTGTATTGTGGTTAGGGTGTTTTTCTTATTTCTGTTTCAGATTACAAGCCACAGTCTCCACCAATTTCGGAAGAACCTGAGAAGTTAAGTACAGGTTTACTGCCCTATAAGATATATACAAAATAAAAGATGTGACGGGCGTATATCTTTTATTTTGCAATGGCGGCAGTGTATCAAGCGAGTTCCAAATGGTGCAAACACCTATTCTTTTTGGATTTGGTCCTGAATATCTAAAGATTGTTCCTAAAATTGAAGCAACATTTGCCTGGAATTGAATTTAACTGGCAAATAAGTTTTATAAATAAAATTTTTCTTCAATCAATATAAATTAGCATCAATTGATGTACCGTGTTAAAAAAATGTTAATACTATGAACTTATTAACACTTACATTACGAAGCTAAAGTTAAATGCCATTTAAAGATTTAAATCAATTTTTTTTACAATATGATTTTAATTTGTGTTCATATCTTTTATCAGTACAGACAAAAACAAAAAAAAATGATAAGATTCGAGGGTTTACTTCCAGCAAATATTTGGAGAACTATCTCTTGTTTCGTTTATTACCGTTTATTGACTTCTATTATACTTCTGTTGTGAGTTTTAAATATATCTTATGTTTGCTTTTACTATCAAAAGTCTTTATGTATCAGATATCATTGCCAAGGTTATTATTTTTTCTTATAATACTAAATAATTACATTTATTTCCTTCTGTTAGATGCACTATGCAACACTATTTTATTAAAAGATTGCGATTATTTTATTAAAAGACCTTAAAAATTTAACATAGTTTGTGTTTTAACTGTTACTTTGTGTTTTATCATTTATTATAACAGATAACGTTATTGTAGTTTCGACATTAAAGACATGTTATTCTCAAACGGATCGTGCCTATGCATTAATGTGACGATCATAGTGACATCTGCAATTACGGACTAGCGTCCATATTAAGTAATTTTGCTAAAGCTTTCGAATCTTTAATATATGATACCCAGAGGCTACCAATAGCATGGAAACCAGTATTCAGCAAAGAAGTTGTCAACAACAAACAAAAACACCTACACCGCAACCAGCCAGTACACTCCAGCTACAGGCCCAACGACACGGAGCCCCGCACACACCAACCAAGTGTAACCAAACAGAACGCTAAGCGGGTATATAACTACCATCCTAAACTCGACTACGTCAGTTTACGAGTAACCAGAAGCAGAAGCAGACACATCCCAGACCTGAAGATGGCAAATGTGATTTTCCCGAAACGTCGTCCAGAAACCAGCACCGGTCTTTACGAAGAGCAAACAGTGGAAACGCGGAAGAAAGCCCGGAATTCAGTTACAATATATATATATATATATATATATATATATATATATATATATATATATATATATATACATATATATGTTGTATTATTATTTCTCGACATTAGTACGTTATGGTAGATTCAAATAGTTGTCGATTTAAGGTCTGGTTTTACTTCAATATCAATATATTTAAAACAATCTTACATGTTTCGGCATATGATGCCTTTTTCAAAGAAATTTGAAATGTAAATGACAGTATATGAATGTCATATAATATATCTGTAGTTGTCATGGATAAAATTATTCAATGATACGTTCAAGTACAATAATAATAAATCATGCAATGGCATTCTCCAGACAGTTAGACAATAAAAATGACAAAACTACAACGCGATCACCATTTCGATTTTGGAAACACACAGATAATCGATAAAGAACAACATACAATGAAAAGGAAAATTAAAGCAATGATTAATATTAAACAGGAAAAAAAATCAATTAACAGAAGTGATATAAAAAATCTAAGCAGTATATGTTATAACCTAATTATGTAACGATATGCAATTTACCATCATCATTATGTTGCTGTTATATAAATATATATTATATGTTATTTAAATATCTGTACATTTGCTTATCATGCTGGCTGTTGCGTATCTAGATCACTGACTGGCTGTCCGAGTAAGTTTTCGTGGTTTTCCTTCTCGTTTAAGGCAAATGCCGACAGCTTAACATCTTAACCCGCTCCTCGGCAGACTCCTAGTCTAATTATATATATATATATATATATATATATATATATAGGGCAATCCAAATTAAGTGTTCACCATTGGTAACTTTGTTATTATTAAAGATACAAGATTGTTTAAATTAGCAAACTAGTAGTACTTTTAACGCTCTTTAAGATGGAAGAATTAAAAAAAAAAAAGAGCAGCGCGTTTTCGAGTTTTCCCGAAAAATATGTTTTTTTCAAATGGAAACCCCTGTATATTATATCATTTTCTGTTAGAAATTCAATTTTTAAACAAAAAATCTTATAAGAAATTTTTTACTGGGATTAAAAATACTTGAGTTATAGTGAATAAACAAAAACAGCTAAGTCAAGTGCATTTCTATGTTTCTATGATAACGACGTTAATTCTTTCTAGTAAACAACGTCAAATATTAGTACAGTTTTATTAGTCTTTCACTCATAAATTTCATTTTGCTAGTTATTAATTTGACAAAAAAATGATTTTTACCCATGCAGAAAAGTGTGATATATTAGAATCTTATTTAGTGTGCAGAAAATCCTCTAGGAGGGCAAAAGAACACTACTCTGAATTATATCCACTCCGAACACAACCAGATGAGCAATTTTTTCTGAGACTGTACCGAAAATTTAGAGGCAATGAGAGTGTTTTTGCCAAAACAAGAACAAGAAGGACTTTTATAATAAGCGAGGCTACGGAAATTCTAGTTCTTGCATATTTTGAGGCCAACCGTGAGAATTCCATACTAGATATTATCAAGGAATCTGATTTGAGTCACGGTACTGTGCATAGGATTCTGAAGAAACACAAATTCATTCCTTATAAGTACAAACCAGTTCAAGTTTTCTTGCCAGGGGATCCAGAGAGAAGAATGTTTTTTTGCCACTGGTATCTTAACTTTTGTCGCCAAAATGTAAACAACTTTCGTAATATTTTATGGACCGATGAATCAAATTTCTCAAATTCTGGAATGTACAATACAAAAAATCATCATTACTGGTCAAAGGAAAATCTTCTTTTAGTACATCCAAGACGCCCGCAAGTCCGTTACAGTTTTAATGTTTGGTGCGGTTTAATTGGTTCAAGGATTGTTGGTCCTTTCTTTTATGAGGGCACTCTAACTGGTGAAAGGTACATAGAATTTTTGACTGAAATTTTGAATAATTTCTTAGACGATATTGATCTCATAAGTAGACAGAATCTGCATTTTCAGCAGGATGGCGCACCTGCGCACAACTACAGAGATACTCATCAAATTTTAAATACTATTTTTAACAATTCATGGATAGGAACAAATGGTCCTATTCAGTGGCCTCCCCGATCGCCAGATTTAACACCGCTTGATTTTTTTTATGGTGTTATTTAAAGACAGAGATTTATAAGCAAAGGTACGAAAACGTAAACGCCCTAAAAATTGCAGTTAGTGAAAAGATAAACCAAATAGATGGTAGGACCATACTAAAAGCAGTTCGACAAGTTCAGAAACTTGTTCAAAAATGTATTGAACAACAAGGTGGTATTTTTGAACATCTTCTATGAAAAAATTAGTGATTTTTCTTTTCTTTTAATGATATGTTTATGTATAAAATAAAGTTTATAAAAATTATTTAGCTGTTTTTGTTTATACATTATAACTCAAGTGTTTTTAATCCCAGTAAAAAAGTTTTTATAAGATTTTTTGTTTAAAAATTGAATTTCTAACAGAAAATGATATAATATACAGGGGTTTCCATTTGAAAAAAACATATTTTTCGGGAAAACTCGAAAACGCGCTGCTCATTTGTTTTTTAATTCTTCCATCTTAAAGAGCGTTAAAAGTACTACTAGTTTGCTAATTTAAACAATCTTGTATCTTTAATAATAACAAAGTTACCAATGGTGAACACTTAATTTGAATTGCCCTGTATATATATATATATATATATATATATATATATATATAAGCAAAAAAATTAATTAAACAGGTAAGCGGTCTGTCAAAATAAAAATCTCATTTATATCACTCTATATTTCATAACCATTCGTTACTTCATCAGAAGTCAATTACAGAGTTAAAATTTAACCTTTCAAAAACAATTATACTTAAATAAATTTACGTATAATTCTTTTTAAAAGGTTGACGTGAAACAAACATCTGTTACTTTAATGTTTTAATGTAGAGAATAGATTTTAATGTGTTTAGTGGCGTTTTTGCTAAATTTTAACTCTGTAATTGAACTCCTGTAGAAGTAACGAATGGTTATGAAATATAGAGTGATATAAATGAGTTTTTTCCTATTTTAACAGGCCGCTTACCCGTTTAATTAATTTTTTACTAATATGGTACGGTCGATAATACTACTCTCTCTCTCCCTCTATATATATATATATATATATATATACAGATAAATATTTCTTGCCTTTTGTATATTATAGTAGATTTAGATATTCGGCGTTTTACTTTAGTATGTATATATTTAAAATTACTTCTAACATGTTTCGGTAAATATTACCTTTATTGTTATACTGTCATTTATAATTCTTTGATAAAGGTAACATTTATCGAAACATGTAAGAAATTATTCTAAATATATACATACTAAAGTAAAACATACCTTAAATCGGCGAATATCTAAATCTACTATATGTATATATAGTCTAAACCGACACAAACGACAATATTTTTATGGTGATTATCAGCAAATAATATCTACTAAGCTATCTCCTTACCAATACGAATTTGTTAATGGGCCTTCCACCACCAACTTAGCCTAACTTAGCAGAAATTACGCAATTTATTAATCAAGCTATCGATAATCATCTTCAGGTTGACATATTAAATACAGATTTCTCCAGAGCTTTTGATTCCATCGATCACTCGATTCTACTAGTTAAATTGTGTGTCTTTGGTATTTCTCCTTTGTTATTGAATCTCATTTCTTATTTAAGTTCTCTCTCATGTTATGTTTGTTCTAATTTTTTCCACTCAACATTTCTATCCAACATCCGGTGTACCCCAAGGCTGTAATTTGGGGTCTTCCTTTCAATATCTTTATCAATAATCTACTCTGTTTACTGGATTTTAGAATTTTAGCTTACGCGGATGACCTGAAAATTTATGTGAAAATAACGAATGTAAAAAATTGTTAAGAGATGGATAACAACTTGAAGCTGGTACACAAATAGTACGAGGGGTTATTGATATATTCTTAGCCTACTATTGAAAGAATTTAAAGTTAAGACTTAGAATATTTTATTATTTATCATAGTCTTCTCTTAAATTAATACACTTAATACAGCGACCCTGCAAGCCTTTAATCCTTCTAAAAAAATATTCTTCTTAGTCTGCAAATCAGCCCTCCACAGCTTCTATTACCTCTTCGTTACACAAAAATTGACGTCCTTTTAAACTTTTTTCAATTGAGGGAACAGGTAATAGTCTGAGGGGCTAAGTTTGGGGAATAGGGCGGATGTGCAGTAATTCGAACCCTAGACCCCGAATTGTATTCATAGTAATGTGCGATTTGTGTGCAGAGTCATTGGCCTGTAAAAACAACACACCTTTTGTTAACATGCCACGTCTTGTTTCCTTAATTTTCTCTCTCAGGGTCGTTAGTAATTTAGAATAAGAATCTTCAGAGATGGTCTGACCCTTTTTTAGGTAATCGATCATAATTATTCCAGGGATATCCCAAAAAACTGAAACAAGAACTTTTTCAGCGGATTTTTGAACTCGAAACTTATTAGGCCTTGGAGAACCATGATGCTTCCACTCCATCGATTGCTGTTTTTTTTTCTGAGTCGTAAAAATGGACCCATTCATCCGTAGTCATAAGACGGTTAAAAAAATCTGGATTCCCTTCAAAACGAACTCGGATTGAAAACATCACGTTTTCACTCTTACTCGTTTGTGTTCGGCGTTTAAGCTTTTAGTAATTCATTTTGCAGAATTTTTTTTTCATATCTGAACCGACGTGAACTATATGATAGACACGTCCATATAAAATCCTTAGTGCCTCAGCTTTATGTTTCAGCCAAATTCGACGGTCTGATAATATCGTGTAATGAACTGCGTCAATATTTTCAGGGGTGGATACTGAAGTTGGTCTTCCTGATCGCTTCTAATCTTCAACGGAAAGTTTTCCTCTTTTGAATGACGCAATCCAATTTTTGACAGCCGCATATGATGGCCATTTATCGCCAAGTGTGTTAAGCATGGCTTCATAAATTTCCTTAACACTTAACCTCTTCAAATACAAGTATTTGATGATGCCTCGATATTCCAATTTATCGATTTTCACATTCGCATTCGACATGCTTTCTTTTAAAATTTACTAGACAGCAATACTTCAAATTCATGACGTAAGATTTTACAGTGACACTTTTAAAATGTCATTATTTCTTGCCATTATAACAAGATTTTGTTTTACTCAAGAAAAATGGCCTAGGCTAACTAGATATCAATACCCCCTCGTATAATAGAAACAACATCTCTCTAAATATTGACAAATGTGCCATTGTGATATGTTCCAGGATTTCGAATCCATATCACTTTCCATAGTGTAGACCAAATGGAGATTCCTCGTAGATCAGAAATAAAGGACTTGGGGTTTTGTTTGATGTGTTTCTTCAATTTATTGCCCATTTTTTCAATTTGGCTCTGAATCTTTAGGCTTATTGATACAAGCTTGTGACTTTAGCAACCCTCCGACTTTAAAGTGCCTGTTCTATACTTATTTGAGGAGCAGGGGAGCAGGCTGGAATTTGATGCGGTGCTTTGGTATCCATTTTACATCGACGAACAGATCGCCTTAGAAAGGATTCAAAAACTTAATTCTCTTTGCTAGACAGACATGATTTTTGCTCTCTCAATAGTTCGAGAGGAGAAGCGAATGCTGCCTTACCTTTGAAACTTGTCGACAACTCTATGAATGCGAAAAATCTACTACCACAGATTAATTTTCTTGTGCCATCTTACTATACGTGTTCGTCTGCCAAGTTTCTGTTTCCGACGGCCAGAGCTGACGTATTTTTGTTACATGCGGAATTACAACAGCCTACATCTGGATCCATTCTGTTAGAATTGTTTTTTTTTATTCTTTCTTTTTAAAAACCTTTTTCATTCAGTTTTCTTAAATAATTTTTCATTTTTTTTTGTATATACTTTGTTTAAATTTTTTTGCTATATTGTTATTTTTTTTATAAATACGATTAGGTAGAAAGCGACCGTATGTAATAATTATGTTAATTATTTTCCTGTAAATGGATTCCTGTTGGATAATAAAGGTTGTCATTATTAAATACTTGATAAAATTCATTAATTTATAATTTCCGTATTTCCACAAAATGTGGAAATATATAACACAGGCCTACAAAAAAAAATTTTTTTTTTGGTGCATCTCTGTTTGTTTGAATTGTCGATAAAGTAGGTAATGTATAGTTTATTGACATACGTCATTTTAACTCATCAGCTCTAGTTTACCTACTACCCTCATTGTGAATTGTTGTCGGTCTTTTTATGGTCTTGTTCGTAACTAGTCATTATTACAATATCATCGATAAAGTTTGTGTTACTTTTTCATTATGGCTAGTTCGTCCAGACGTTGTGTTAACGATCCTGATATATTTTGTTATGTTTGTGGTATGTTTGTATGATTAATATAGTGGGCATAAACAAAAACAATCGCCATAAATGGAAATACCCCAATATTTCTTCAGTACAAAGACCTGTTCCTCGTTCAGAAAATGTTCCAATACCAACTTTTCACCAGGTAGTGCAGCGATCTCAGGAGGATGAAGCTGAAATACCTATTTCTTCCCAAGTAGATGATGACTTTCAATACTGCGGAAAAACATAAGATCCTAAGCCATTTTCGCAGAATGAGCTTAGTGACCTCATCAGAGACTTAGATCTTTCGAAGGAACGTGCTGAGTTACTAGCGTCCAGATTAAAAGAAAAAAATTGTCTTTCCTCAGATGTTCGAGTGTCTACATATCACACGAGAGAGGAAAGTTATTGAAGTTTTTTTCATCTGATGTAAATTTTGTGTATTGCTGTAATGTGAGTGGTTTGCGGGCTTTCATGGGTTTAACGATCTATCAGCCCAATGAATGGCGTCTCTTTATTGACAGTAGTAAACGAAGTCTACTCTCTCGATAGAAATGGTCAATGTTTCCAGTTTATTTCTCACAAATTTCCTGGTTTAAGTACTGAAAAACTAAAAGCAGGTATCTTTGATGGACCTCAAATACGTAAATTGATGAAAGACACAACTAATTTTGAGACTTGTATGAATGATGTGGAGAGGCTTGCCTGGCAATCTTTTGTAGCAGTTGCACAAAATTTCCTCGGAAATCATAAGGCTGACAACTATGTAGAACTAGTAGAGGAAATGCTGGTGCGATTCAAAGATTTAGGCTGTAATATGAGTATAAAATTACACTATCTCAATAGTCATCTACATCATTTCCAACACAATTTAGGAGATCTAAGCGAAGAACAAGGGGAACGTTTCCACCAAGACCTAAAAACAATGGAGAATAGATACCAAGGAAGGTGGGGCAGTCATATGATGGCTGACTATTGCTGGGGAATCATGCGAGATTGCCCGAGTCAGTTTCATTCTAGAAAATCACTCAAAAGACAATTTCTTGATGTTTAATGTCAATAAAATATATATTTTTTCGTGAATTGTGTTTTTTTTTTCTCGGGAACTAGAGCTGACAGAAGAAAACGGGTAACATTTTTGATATCGCCATGTAAGACATACTTAAAATCGGGTCTAAAATCTCCAGCACCAAAGTGGTTGTAGGCCAGTGTAATTTATGAATTTGTTATGGCTCTGGAAAGTGGCTAGCAGTGTATGTAAAGAATAGCTCCATAATTATTTTCGATATATCGATAAATTACGATCTGTTAATAGAATATAGTATTAAAAAGTAGTGTGGAAAAGTGCAAGATATAGGATAAACTAAATAAGAGTAAGAATAAAGTAGCAGTAAAAATATAATAGTAAATAATTGTGTAAGAGATAGAAAATATATCAATATAGGCCAAACATACGACGGGTTGACCGGGGTTTAGTTTCTTGCGCGGCGGCAAAACATATTGACAAATAAAAACGGCTACAAAGTTTCTCACAAGTTCGAAAAGTAAGAAGACAGGACCGGGCTAAGAAAATAATTTAAACAGAAAAAGGGACAAAGAAATAAAAATGTTGAAATGGGACGCTCTGAAGATAGTGATGAATACTCCACCGACGATAAGAAGAGAAAGTGTTCTAAAAAGGATGTAGAAGCACACGCCTTCAGTAAAAGTTAGAAAATAAGCTAGATCGCCGTTAAAAACAGAAGAAAATGGAGGAAAGAACTTGGCTAGTACAAATGGAAAATGCGACAGACAAGAAAAAAGTTATCCAGAACAAATACAAATTGAAGGAAAGGAGGGGGGAAAAGGTCTTTATCAACGACGATTTATCTAAACAAGACAGAGATATACAAAAGATAATTAGAAATAGGGCAAAAGAAGAAAAGGAAAGTGGCAAGAGTGTTAAAATTGCGTTTCGGAAATTATATATTGAAGATGAAGAATGGAAATGGGACAAAAGCAACGAAAAGCTAATACAAAGGAAAGACAGGAAAGCTCAAAAAAACTAAGAAACCAATGTATAGATGGAAAGAAGGAGGTTGACACGGCAATGATAATGGACGTTGACAAAATTAAACATACGAAAGAAATAAAGTACACGATAAGGCATGGAAATGATACTTTGAATAAAAAGAAAGAATGTAAATTAGCGACTTGGATAGCTAGAAGTTTAAGCGGAAAGGAAAGTGAACTCATAAGTGAATTTGAAGAAACGTTTAATAATACTATGTATAAGCGAAACAAAAAAGAAAGGCCAATGGGAGCAAGTACTCGATAATGACCACATATTACTGCATAGCGGGGTAAATTCGTGTAATAGAGCAGCAGCTGGAGTAGGTGTAGTAATACATAGAAATTTGAGAAGCAACATAAGTAAATGGGAAGCTATATCGGAGCGCATATTAGTAGTGAAGCTTAAAGACAGTAAACAGAAGATAATGACAATAATAGCAGCCCTAACGACAATACAAAGTAGAAGAAAAAAATAAATTCTGGGAGGAGCTGACATTAGTAATGGATGAAGCCAAACGAATATTGTTTATCGCTGGGCAGAATAGGAGAAAAAACGACGGATATAAGGCAGTTATGTGAGAACATGGAGAGCAAATTAGAAATGATAATGGAAAAAGAATTTTGGACTTTTGTTTAAACCATGATCTCGTAATAACTAATTCATTCTATAAACACAAGGATATTCACAAATATACATGTGTACAACAAAATAGAGGGGAAAAATCTATAATTGACTATGTGCTGGTAGAAAGGGAAAAGAGAAGAAGTGTCTTAGATGTCAAAGTTAGGAGAGGGGCGAAGATATATAGTGACCATTATTTGGTAGTAGCTAGAATCAAACAAGAACTAGAAAATAAACATAACAATGGAATTAAAATAAATAAAATAGAATTCACGTCAATAAAGACATAAATTAAAGAAACAAGAAATAGCCAGAAAATATGAACAATTATTTTAAAAAAATATTTAATAGAAGTCAGAGATAACAAATCTGGACAATTTAGAAGAAAAATAGAATATGTCCAAACATATAGTTGTAGAAGCTGCTAGTGAAATATTCGAAGTATACAAAATATCTAACACAAGGAAGCAGACTGCTTGGTGGACGAACGATATAAAAGAGGAAATCAAAAATAAAAGAAATTGTGGAGAAAGTACTTAGCAAATAAGAAAACAGAACAATACATAATGTACCAAAGGCAACGGAAACTAATAAAAGAATTAGTGTTAAAAGCAAAAGCAAATAAATGGAAAGAATTTGGCGATAGAATGGAGAGAGATAGCATTGGTAATTAAAAATTATTCTATAAAGTTTTGAAATCGGGCGGAAAAGCAAAATCAATAGACGATGGAAGCATATACAATAAACAGCAAGAAATAATCACTGATGAAAGAGAGGTAATGATCAGATGGAAGGAATACTTTGAGGAGCTACTCCGCAGCAAAGGACACCAAAATGAGGAGACTGTTATAGAAAGTGGAAATACAGCAGATGAGGATACAGAATTTATTCTAGAAGAATTAACTGATGTAATATAAAAATGGAAAAGCTCCTCGAAATGACAAAATAGTGGTAGCAATGATTAAGAACACTGGTGAAGTAGGAACAAAGATACTTTTGGAGATCATTAATATGGCGTACAAATACGAAAATATACCAAAAGATTGGGAAGTGGCACTAATAACGCCGGTATACAAAAAGGGAAATTATAGAGATTGCAGTAACTACAGAGCTGTAACGTTACTAAGCATAGTCGCCAAAATATATGAGCAGTTAATTAACAGGCTAACACCGTTAATCGAACCATCACTATCGGAATCGCAAAGTGGATTCAGACCCGGAAGGAGCACGCAAGATCATATTTACACTTATGATGACTCATCCAACAATACATCACGTATAATACCTCTCGCGCGTTCTCGGCTAATCTATAAACAGAAAAATTGAGACCGCCGACCGTCTCAATTTTTCTGTTTATAGATTAGCCGAGAACGCGCGAGAGGTATTATACGTGATGTATTGTTGGATGAGTCATCATAAGTGTATATATGATCTTGCGTGCTCCTTCCGGGTCTGAATCCACTTTGCGATTCCGATAGTGATGGTTCGATTAACGGTCTTAGCCTGTTAATTAACTGCTCATATATTTTGGCGACTATGCTTAGTAACGTTACAGCTCTGTAGTTATTGCAATCTCTATAATTTCCCTTTTTGTATACCGGCGTTATTAGTGCCACTTCCCAATCTTTTGGTATATTTTCGTATTTGTACGCCATATTAATGATCTCCAAAAGTATCTTTGTTCCTACTTCACCAGTGTTCTTAATCATTGCTACCACTATTTTGTCATTTCGAGGAGCTTTTCCATTTTTATATTACATCAGTTAATTCTTCTAGAATAAATTCTGTATCCTCATCTGCTGTATTTCCACTTTCTATAACAGTCTCCTCATTTTGGTGTCCTTTGCTGCGGAGTAGCTCCTCAAAGTATTCCTTCCATCTGATCATTACCTCTCTTTCATCAGTTATTATTTCTTGCTGTTTATTGTATATGCTTCCATCGTCTATTGATTTTGCTTTTCCGCCCGATTTCAAAACTTTATAGAATAATTTTTAATTACCAATGCTATCTCTCTCCATTCTATCGCCAAATTCTTTCCATTTATTTGCTTTTGCTTTTAACACTAATTCTTTTATTAGTTTCCGTTGCCTTTGGTACATTATGTATTGTTCTGTTTTCTTATTTGCTAAGTACTTTCTCCACAATTTCTTTTATTTTTGATTTCCTCTTTTATATCGTTCGTCCATCAAGCAGTCTGCTTCCTTGTGTTAGATATTTTGTATACTCCGAATATTTCACTAGCAGCTTCTACAACTATATGTTTGGACATATTCTATTTTTCTTCTAAATTGTCCAGATTTGTTATCTCTGACTTCTATTAAATATTTTTTTAAAATAATTGTTCATATTTTCTGGCTATTTCTTGTTTCTTTAATTTATATGTCTTTATTGACGTGAATTCTATTTTATTTATTTTAATTCCATTGTTATGTTTATTTTCTAGTTCTTCTTTGATTCTAGCTACTACCAAATAATGGTCACTATATATCTTCGCCCCTCTCCTAACTTTGACATCTAAGACACTTCTTCTCTTTTCCCTTTCTACCAGCACATAGTCAATTATAGATTTTTCCCCTCTATTTTGTTGTACACATGTATATTTGTGAATATCCTTGTGTTTATAGAATGAATTAGTTATTACGAGATCATGGTTTAAACAAAAGTCCAAAATTCTTTTTCCATTATCATTTCTAATTTGCTCTCCATGTTCTCACATAACTGCCTTATATCCGTCGTTTTTTCTCCTATTCTGCCCAGCGATAAACAATATTCGTTTGGCTTCATCCATTACTAATGTCAGCTCCTCCCAGAATTTATTTTTTTCTTCTACTTTGTATTGTCATTAGGGCTGCTATTATTGTCATTATCTTCTGTTTACTGTCTTTAAGCTTCACTACTAATATGCGCTCCGATATAGCTTCCCATTTACTTATGTTGCTTCTCAAATTTCTATGTATTACTACACCTACTCCAGCTGCTGCTCTATTACACGAATTTACCCCGCTATGCAGTAATATGTGGTCATTATCGAGTACTTGCTCCCATTGGCCTTTCTTTTTTGTTTCGCTTATACATAGTATTATTAAACGTTTCTTCAAATTCACTTATGAGTTCACTTTCCTTTCCGCTTAAACTTCTAGCTATCCAAGTCGCTAATTTACATTCTTTCTTTTTATTCAAAGTATCATTTCCATGCCTTATCGTGTACTTTATTTCTTTCGTATGTTTAATTTTGTCAACGTCCATTATCATTGCCGTGTCAACCTCCTTCTTTCCATCTATACATTGGTTTCTTAGTTTTTTTGAGCTTTCCTGTCTTTCCTTTGTATTAGCTTTTCGTTGCTTTTGTCCCATTTCCATTCTTCATCTTCAATATATAATTTCCGAAACGCAATTTTAACACTCTTGCCACTTTCCTTTTCTTCTTTTGCCCTATTTCTAATTATCTTTTGTATATCTCTGTCTTGTTTAGATAAATCGTCGTTGATAAAGACCTTTTCCCCCCTCCTTTCCTTCAATTTGTATTTGTTCTGGATAACTTTTTTCTTGTCTGTCGCATTTTCCATTTGTACTAGCCAAGTTCTTTCCTCCATTTTCTTCTGTTTTTAACGGCGATGTAGCTTATTTTCTAACTTTTACTGAAGGCGTGTGCTTCTACATCCTTTTTAGAACACTTTCTCTTCTTATCGTCGGTGGAGTATTCATCACTATCTTCAGAGCGTCCCATTTCAACATTTTTATTTCTTTGTCCCTTTTTCTGTTTAAATTATTTTCTTAGCCCGGTCCTGTCTTCTTACTTTTCGAACTTGTGCGAATCTTTGTAGCCGTTTTTATTTGTCAATATGTTTTGCCGCCGCGTAAGAAACCAAACCCCGGTCAACCCGTCGTATGTTTGGCCTATATTGATATATTTTCTATCTCTTACACAGTGTGTGTCTAAATTTATCGATAGTTTTATTTAAGAACCCGAAAAGACAAACTTTACAGTGGTGGAGGTGTGTGGTTTAATAAATAACAAACTAAGTAGACAATTAAGTGTTAATTAATTAATTATTTTAATATCGTGATGGCTAATAGAATGTAACTGACGGAATTAAAAGTGACTGATTTAAAACGAGAATTAGAAGTGAGGGATGAGGATACAACCGGCAAAAAGGCAATTCTACAGCGACGGCTTCGAAATGTGTTGATCCAAGAAGGCGAAGATCCAGAGAATTACTTCTTCCAAGTTCCAGGTGGCATTGCTGACGTGAATTTGCTGTTAATAAATGAAACAAATGGAACAGGATAATCTGGACTGTGTAAAAACCATGGAACAGCGTCTAATAGATTCACAAACTAAAATGGAGCAAGAGAATCTGGACTCTGTGAAAACCTTGGAACAGCGCCTAATAGATTCACAAACTCAAATGCAACAAATGGAACAAAGAAACCTAGAAACAGCTAGAATCCTCGAGAAAAATCTGGAAAAGAAATTACTAGGAAATTCTAGAACCTTCGGAAAAAGTCTGGAACAAGTGGAGAAAGTTCTAGAACAGCGACTAGAAGAAAACTCAGAAGCATTAAAGGAAGAGGTTTTCATAGCTGTAGAGGAGAAAATTGGGGAACATTCTAGACTTTGAAATTACCCGTTACCACGAGTCATTCTGATGCCAAGCAGGTCAACGAAGATGTTATACCACGGCCCATCGAAATAAAGGAAGAACTTGTGGGTATTTCAAAGACCAGAATCAAGCCACCAACCTTTGATGGAAAGACGTCATGGGCAACTTACCTGACGCAATTCGAAGCGGCCGCAGAAGCAAACGCATGGTCTTCTGTCGAGAAGGCGATTGCTTTAATCATAGCATTGAGGGGTGATGCTAGTGATATTTTGCAGACATTGCCTCCTGAGGAACGTAAAGATTATTCTCAACTCATTAAACGCTTGGAGATGAGATATGGCCATGCGCATGTGGAGTAAGTATACCATACCCAGCTGAAAAATCGATCACAGAAGAAAGGCGAGAATCTTCAGTAATTTGAGGCAGATATTGCTCGTCTAGTTCGACTTGCATATCCGATGGCGCCAGATAATTTCATGGAACACCTAGCTGTCCAGACGTTCATAGATGGTCTCCGGGATATTGATACCCAGCAAGCATTAAGGTTGGCACGACCGAAAACCTCGATCGATGCTTTGGCGTACGCACTTGAGTTTGAGACTGCAAAACAAGCCTCTCGGAACCATGCCCGTGGCTGTTCTGTCAACGAACAGGAAAATGAGTAGTTCATGGAGCAGGTGGTTAGTCAAGTCCTAAATCAGATCAAACCAAATAAAAGTGCGCGGCCATTCGGGAATTGTAGAAGAAACGTTCACATTCAGAATAAATGTAAAGGGACCAAGAATGAATCGACTGAGAATCCGCAAGCCCCAAGGACTGCCCAAATCGCATCCTTGCAACATCAAACCAATGGCCTGTATGTGGACGCAATTATGGAAAGAAGAACCTATGCTTGCTTGCTAGATACTGGATCGAAGAAAACCATCGTGCGGCCTAATATAATTCCCAGAAATAAAAAGTTATTTTCTAGCAAATGGAGACTTAGGACAGCAACAGGAGAAGCAGCTTCTGTGGCAGGTGAAGTAGATGTCAACTTTATCATAGGACCAATATCAATCCGACATCGTGTTCTCGTAGCCGACATAGAAGAAGAAATAATCTTGGAATTAGACATGATGAAGACCTACGGCTTCCAGTTAAACATGAAAGAAAGCACTTTAAAAATAAATAATGAGGAATTGTTTCTTCATGGGAAAGATTGTGGAAATGTGCAAGTAATTACTGCAGAGAATGTTGTTCTGAATGCAAGAAGTGAGACATTTTTGACGGCGTGTATGGAAGGTGATTATTTGGACGGAAATGTTACAATGTTGGAACCAAAGACCGATGATGACGAGGTAGGTCGAGAAATAGTAGTTGCTAAAATGCTGGTTACGACTCAGAAGACTGTACCGGTAAGGGTGATGAATGTGAACTATTACCCTGTTTCATTGAAGTAGGGTACTATTCTGGGGTGGTGTTCGCCAGTGTCGGCCGTCGTTCATCGTGTAGAGGCGAAGAAGAATGAATTCGTGCAGGTTCCTGAGAAATTGTCCAAGATAATCGACTCCGCCTGTCAAGGATTGAGCAAGAAGCAACAAAGCCAAGTTAAGGACCTAATCAAACATTATGAAGACGTCTTTGAAACTGCAACTGGTACGAAAGGAAGAACCAATATTGTAATGCAAAAAATACCGGCGATGCAAGTCCAATTCGACAAGGACCAAGAAGGTTACCACTGGCAAAACGTGAGGAAGCCAAGCAAATTATACAAGATATGGAAGGCCAAGGAGTAATTGAACCATCGAATGGTCCATGGGCTTCACCAGTGGTCTTTGTCAGGAAGAAGGATGGATCCACCAGATTCTGTGTGGACTATCGTCGTTTGAATAGTGTGACCAAAAAGGACAGCTATCCTCTCCCAAGGATAGACGATACGCTAGACACCTTAGCAGGAGCAAAATGGTTATCCACTCTCGACTTGAAGAGCGGTTATTGGCAAGTGGGAATGGATCCCATTGACAAAGAGAAGACTGCCTTCAGTTTAGATACAGGATTCTGGCAGTTTACAGTCATGCCATTTGGACTGTGTAACGCCCCAGTTACTTTTGAACTACTCATCTACACTGTACTGAAGGGACTGTCTTGGAATACCTACCTGGTATATCTCGATGATGTGATTGTTGTAGGGAAGACCTTTGAAGATCACATGAAAAATTTGGAAGTAGTATTCCAGAAGTTGCGAGATGCCAACCTGAGATTAAGTCCAATGAAGTGTCACCTTTTCCGCAAGGAGGTAAATTACCTTGGACATGTGGTGTCCGGAAAAGGAGTTGCTGTGGATCCAGAAAAAGTAAAATCTGTGGAAAAATGGCCTGTACCCAAAGACAAACAACAGCTAAGAAGCTTTTTGGGATTATGCACGTATTATCGACGCTACGTTCCTGGATTCTCCAACATTGCAAAACCACTTACTCGCCTAACAGAAAATCGAGCATTCATTTGGAACAACGAATGCCAAGCGGCCTTTGAGTTGTTAAAAGGTACATTGATCACCTGTTTTAAACTATCCACTGCCATCTGGGAGGTGTGTTCTGGATACGGATGCCAGTAACGTCGGGATTGGTGGCGTGCTCTCTCAAATCCAAGATGGACAAGAAAAGGTCATTGGATACTTCAGCAAGACCCTGTCCAAACCAGAGAGGAACTACTGCGTAACCAGGAGAGAACTATTGGCAGTAGTTAAGACCATTACAATTTAAGAATCCCGAGGGTCAAGTAACTAGATTAATTGAGAGGCTACAGGAGTATGAGTTCGACATTGAACACAGAGCAGGCCTCAAGCATCGGAATGCAGATGCTCTTTCCAGAAGGCCCTGTCCAGAAGACTGTCGACATTGCAACCGAATCGAAGACAAATCGGCCAACGCTCTTCGAACCACCGTAGTTGATGACCAATGGCCGACCTGGCAAGAAATTGCTCTCCATTCACGATAATTAAAGTCATACTGGGCGCAATGGGATTCCTTAACCATGAAAGAGGATCTCCTGAGACGTGAGGCCGAATATCACGATGGAAGCGAGCGGAAGATGCAAATGGTGCTTCCCAAGAAAAGATTACCAGAGGTATTGCGAGAACTCCATAATGGTGCTTCTGGAGGACATTTTGGAGTCCATAAAACACTGGAGAAGGTGCACCAGAGATTTTACTGGGTGAATTGTTCACGAGATGTGAAAGAATGGTGCCGAAAGTGCGCTAATTACGCCGGAAGCAATGGTCCCCAGAGGCGTCGACGTGCACCCATGCGCCAATACAATGTAGGAAGCCCATTTGAAAGGATCGCCAT
Source organism: Melolontha melolontha (assembly GCA_935421215.2). Classification (NCBI taxonomy): domain Eukaryota; kingdom Metazoa; phylum Arthropoda; class Insecta; order Coleoptera; family Scarabaeidae; genus Melolontha; species Melolontha melolontha. The sequence continues at coordinate 97,080,928 of OW285242.1, read as the reverse complement.
AGATGCCGCCGCCCTTTTTCATACAAAGCGACAAAGGAAATAAATACATAATAGTGGTCATGGAACTGTAGCAGACGTGATTGTGAAGGAATTCGTCAGCCGTTTTGGTGTGCCCCTGGAACTTCATACCGATCAAGGGCGAAATTTCGAGTACAGTCTATTCGAAAAGATGTGGACTTTTGGGCATACGGAAGACGAGAACAACTCCCTTGCATCCACAATCAGATGGGATGGTAGAGCGAATGAACAATACCATGATCAGACACTTATCCAAAGTGGTCTCCGAACACCAGAGAGATTGGGACGAACATTTACCATTATTCCTAATGGCGTATCGGGCCTCTGTTCAAGAGACAACTGGCCAATCACCAGCAAACGTGCTATTCGGGAGGGAACTCCGATTGCCCTGTGATTTAAAGTTTGGGAGCAAGCCTGGTGAAGATCTTGCCGGAGAAGATTATGTCAGCACGCTCAGACGACGACTAGATAATATCCATGAACAAGTCAGACATAATATCCAAGATGCTAGTGACAGAATGAAGGAGAGCTACGACATCAACGCCGAGAAGAGTGGTTACCGTGAAGGCGACCGGGTTTGGTTATATAATCCACAACGTCGCCGGGGCCTATCTCCAAAACTTCAAAAGAATTGGGAGGGGCCATACGAGGTGTTTAAGCGGATTAACGATGTAATATACCGCATCAGGCGAACACCTCGTACTAAGCCAAGGGTCATAAATTTTAATCGGTTAGCCCCATACTCTGGAGACAATAATGACGAAGCCGCTGACTTGCGCCGATTGGATAGCCAATACCAGGAACTAACCTCCGAAGACTTTATGGGAGAATATTCTGGGTCGAGAAAAGCTCGATTTGGGGTGACCATCGAGAAACAGCAAGATTTGTTTACGGTTCCGCCAGACTACGTGCTTGCGCATTGCCTAGCCCGAGACCTGCGAATGGCCAAAGGAATTGCTGTCTACAAATTACAAAGCAAATCATACGAAATTTTTTATTGCATAAAATATTGTCATGATGGGACTTGAACCCAAGTCTACAGTTTGCCGGACTGTCGCTTTTACCAGTCAATATTTTTCAATTAAAAATTTCGTATGATTTGCTTTGTAATTTGTAGACAGCAATGTTTACATCCCCTCTTACTTTGCAATTACATACATACTAATTTGATATTTGTAAATATTTCATATAAAAGCCGAAAAACTCCAATAATTTTATATATATATATATATATATATATATATATATATATATATATATATATATTAGAAAATTAGACATTACGCTAAAACTGTGACGAATTATCATAGCCACCTTTAGCGCTCACACGAAGTTTCTGAATACATTCACATAATTTGCGAATAGCTCCTTAAATATTCATTTTAGGTATAGGGAAATGTAATATCATTTGATGAAGAATTTAATTTTCTACCGTTTGCGACAAAAATATACAGGGTGTTCCATTTAAAATTACGAAATAATTAGTGTTTGAAATTTAACATATTAAGTCGGTAAATACTAACACCCTGTATAGTATTTGCACACAAGTGAAAATAATTTTCAATAGCCCATCTTAGTAGCTGTCTAACTTCCAATAATCATTCATCAACTCTTCTGCATACCGAAGAAATACGTCACTAAGTACTACGATGCATTTGATAAAATTTACATAAAAAACAAGTTAGCTATAAAACGGTAATGTTTACACCAGTCGAAATAAATGATCTATACGCCAAATTTGTTGCTGAATTCAATTGTTTGAAAAAAAATTATGTAATCTATTTAAAAAAATTAAGTTGATTGCGCTTCCGGCGAAACCGGAAATAGAAAATATGTACTAATATTTTCTAAAAGTTTGCCCCCATGCCCAAAATAACTATGCAAATTCACAAATTGGAACTTGCTTAGTTGCTGAGATACGGCTAACGTAAGCTCGTCCTGTTACACCCTGTATAATATGGTAAATTCAATCAGTTGGCGATTAAAGGTCTGGCTTTCCTTCAAAGTATATATGTTTAAAACAACCCTACATGTTTCGGCAATGATGCCTTTATCAAGGATATAAAATATAAATGACAGTATACAAATGTCAAATAATTGAGTTGCTATGGATAAAATTATTCAAAGATACATTTCAATTGAATAATAATAAATCATTATAGACGGCAGACTATGTGCCCGAACAGTAGCGTGATGTGGAGGGATCGAGTAGAGGCGTACGACGATCACTTCAGTTGCCGTTGAGACGTTGTAAGCGATACATTGTTAACACAATCGTGTTGAAAATGTCGGGAGTGCGTAGAAACAATGCATCGACTCGGTTGCATGCTAACGTAGTAAAGAAATTTTTACATCGGTTTCCCGATTTAATATATGACGGTACCGTAGTGAAATGTTTAGTTTGTGAAACAACTTTATTAACTTAGAAAGCAAGTCAGTGCCAAAGACATATAAATAGTGACAAACATAAATCGAATAATAGTGGACGCAGATCATATAATAAATTTGTGTGTGATTTAACAATGATGTTAATTGCGACCAATATACCAATGCAGAAAGTGGAACACCCAATGTTTCGTCAGTTTTGGAAGAAATACAATCCTACGTGGAAATTACCAGCAAGAAGTACGCTACGGAATTGCGTAACGTCAGTCCGTGAGAGAATTGTAAATTGTACGAAAAATACGGTAAAAAAAAAATTCCTGTGGTTAACAATAGACGAAACTACAGATATTAAAAAACAGTCCATCCTAGCCATTCTAGTATGGACGCTGACTCCGCAAGGACCTTCTCCTCCTTATTTACTAACCTGTAAACGAATGCAAGGGTGTACTGCCAGAGCGATATATGATGTATTAATCGAAACACTACACAAATTTGAGATTTTACCGAAGCAAGTTTTAATGTTAGTTACCGATGCTGCCAAGGTTATGTGTTCCACGGCAAACTTACTCAAAACGATTCAACCAAACCTGTTGCATGTCACATGTTTGCTTCACGCTTTACACCTTGTAACAAACACTATACGTACAACTTATCCTGATGTGGATCAACTGATAGGACAAACGAAAGCGGTTTTTCTTAAATCTCCGAAACGGATTCGGCTATTTCATTCGCTGTGTCCTGATATACCCGAGCCGCCGCAACCAATTCTTATACGATGGGGTACTTGGTTAGAAGCAGCATTTTATTATTATAAACATTTTGAAAAAATTAAATCAGTGATTTTACAACTAGATGCCGAAGAAGCAGCTGCAATACGGCTCAGCCAGGTTCAATTTAACAATCCTCAAGTTGCTTTCGCTTCAAATCTTGCACGAGCTGTATTTTATAGGCACGTAAGCCTAGATCCTTACGTAAAATTTTCCAAGTAGTCGAAGGACAAAGGCCAACAAGTTGTGAACGACGACGAATCGACATTTCGGCGTCTTCTTCAATACTTCGCGCTACAGCAGCAATATTCTCTTCGGTACGCACATTTCTTTCTCTTGTTGATGGTTTTGAATCGAGAAGAGTAAAATTAGTGCGACAACGATCAATAACTGCACGAATTGCTTGCTCACTAGGCCGATTATGTTGACCGTAAAATGGACGAAGTGCTCTATGAACTTCGCGAACAGATTTATTTTTTTCAAAGTAAATTTCCACAATTTGGAAGCGTTGTTCTGGCGTTAAACGATTCATGATGACTTGCCAAACCTTACTGAACAGAAATGTCAACACAGTTTGACATTCTCAGCTGTCAAACCATAGTTATCGATATCGAAAGTTCTCATGCAGCTAAAAAAACACCCATTATATATATATATATATATATATATATATATATATATAATAACTTCGTGACCTTGGTATGATATGGTAAACCTAATCAGTAGGCGATTAAAGGTCTGTATATTACTTCAAAATATATGTATTTAAAAAACTCTACATGTTTCGGCTGTGTACGCCTTTATCAAGAGAATACAAAATATGAATGATTCATATTTTGTAGTCTCTTGATAAAGGCGTACACAGCCGAGACATGTAGAGTTTTTTAAATACATATATTTTGAAGTAATATACAGACCTTTAATCGCCTACTGATTAGGTTTACTATATATATATATATATATATATATATATATATATATATATATATATATATATATATATATATATAAGAATTTCTCATTAAAGTATTTTCAATCTCCAGAATAATTCAAATTAACCAAGATTATTATAAAAAACAAAACTGGATCATAGATATGCTATTTGTTTGATTTATATTATTAAGTTTTTTTATGATTTTATGTAGTGATAAGAATTAGTACCTAAAGCCTAATAATACGTTTTCTGTTATCAGCGGTTTTGCATAAAGTGTATTGACCTATGTTGTACATATAACTAATAATTACTATGATTTTACATTTTCATGTAATAATGATATAATTTTTGCCGTAGGATTTAGGTTTTTAGAGGTCACTGTCAAGGTTTAATTTTTTTATCAAATAAAGCAATGACTATATTAATTTATTTTTATTCTGCTATAATACAAAAAGAATACGTTTGAAATAGTTTACATAAATTTATAATTACTAAATATAAGCAAAATTACTGAAGTTTTAAATACTCAATTTAACGGTGAATAACATTTAAAAAAATCTTTGAATAGATTCTGCATAAGTTGATAGAAATTCAATAATAACTATGATCCAGCGATGCTTGTGTATTATGAGCATAAAGGAAAAGCTTTTACGTTGATTAAAATTTAATCCAAATAGTATGAACCACAATTGAAACGAGACATCATTATGGGTCAAAGCTAAAATTAAAAGCTTGTCAGACCCCAATCTGTGTGGTATATATGGTTATTCTCGCCTACGATGGTATTATACATACCTGAGGCAAGGCCGAAAATGTGCGATACTGTACATATTTGAAACACAAACGGCGACACACTTTCTTCAGAAACATATCACATTCTTTGTACTTAATCCCTTGTGGTTCGGCTTGATTCCTAAGATGGCGGATCACTTGGTGGTCTTCATTCTATAACTGTTCCAGTGATCCTACGGGCAACAAATATAACTGTAGATATAATGGGTTGTTCGCAATAGGAATAACTACATCGAAGGAGAATGAAACTTCAGAAGATGTATCTGTTTGATATCCATTGTAAATAAATAGTAGTCGCTATTAAAATCATAAATCAGACATGGCCACTTGATGCGATAATAAAATCATATCGAATTTACAGAACTCTACTTCCCATTGAAGGTTAACTTTGAAGCACAAAATTATAATACTTGTTAAAAACAAACCATTTTATTCATCAATTAATTTGTGCTTTCTAGATGGGTAAAAAGTTTTGCTAAAAAAATTTCCAAAGTGTGTTTCCACTATTTATAATTACTGCATTAAGTAGAATACAAAAGTCGATCCTCATGTTCTGTTCTAGATTTTTTTAATTATTTGGCAGATAAGAATATTTAAAATTTAATCAAATAGATTTTTTAATATTCGAGCTAAATGTTATGTCTGCATTAAGGTGATTTTTTAAAGAACTGCTTAACTTATCTCGTGCTCCCTATTGAAAGTGAGCGACACACAAGAAGAGAATGTAAACATAGCATTTCACTGCTATATCTGCTCTATAACCAGAAAGGAATTGTTATAACTAATCTACTCTAAAGAGAAGTTACGATGACTGTAGGTATAATTTTTGCCTGATGAGAATTTTTAAAAGAAAAATAACAGGCATTCTTAGTTTGTAATGACAGCAATTCAGCAAGCGAATTTGGAATTATAATTTTTAATGACATTTACTACTCTTCAATAAATTTAAAAAAAAAACAAGAAAAAGTTGTCTACTGTAAATGTAGATTAGACAATATATTTTTAGAGACTTGAAATGCTAGTGCATTAACGAAATCAGCTGTTAATTTAAAATGTGAGAAGAGTTTGTCAGTTTGCCAAAATCCTTCTTAAAAATTCTACCACAATAACCGATTCGCCAATTATCTTTTATTTATATTTTGTCACACAGTTTATTTGATTAGGGTAGTGATAGGGGCAAATGTTTCAGAATTATTTACATATTTTCAAATCCAAATTTGGTACTAAATTTATTAAAATTTCTTTTTAATATATATAAAACTAACATCACTTTCGTTTCAGAGCTATAATGGAACTCATTACCAATGAAGATACTGGTGAGATAGACTTAACCTCGTATGACGATGATGATATTTAAGACTTATAAATCGTATAGGTAAATACATATTTCAAAATCTTGTTAAATTATTTATTTTCTTCCATTTTCTAATAAATGTTTAATAAATGTTTTTTTGGTTATTTGTAATGTGTTTTATTTAGTTTATATATCCTTATACCATATGAGCAAAAATTATTTAGATAAGAGATGGCCATGGTTGGCAGGAGCACTGTCTTTGAGAGGTTCAGTCTATTGTTGGTTGTTTATCCGAAACTGACATCCAACCAGTGGCGGCTAGCGCATAAGCGCTGCAGTGCTGCAGAGCTCCCAAAAAATTGGGCGGGCGAACCTGTATTAGTTATAACTAGTTTTCTTTTACATATTTTTTCCGACATTTCTGATGTTTATAAAAGCGTAACATATTGTTATGAAAATTCTCCCCCTGTATATCAAAAAATTTGCATATTTTTCTACATCATCCTGTAGAGGACATCAAACCCTACAATTTGACACCTCAATCATCAAAATCCGACAAGTAGAAGCCGAGATATTCGCTTCCGAAATTCCAAATAATATTCAATAGACGACCAGTGGAATAACCAACCTAATTCGCGCGATCGTTCACTTGTTCCTTATCTGGTCCACACGAGCGTGCGCTCAGAGCTCTGTCAAACACCCGCGCGCACCCCGCTACCCCCGCAAGTGTCTAAAACAAATGCGTCATTTTAGCAGGCCTGGTCGCTGCATTAAATGCAGCGAAATGCAGTGCATTTATTCCAGCGCGGAAGACGATATGATTCAGTATACGATAGGTCCAACTCGCAACGGGCCATAGGCAACAATATACGTATGGAACGTAATGCGGTGTGGCAACGTGTGTACGATGCCTATATTGAGTGACTTTCTTAAAATTTAAATTTATTTTGCAGAATTATTGATTTTTTTACTTTTATCTTTTAGAAAACGTTATTGTTTTTTTATTAGTTAAATTTACTTTATATGAAAAATAGTATACCATAAAAGTGTAGCCAAAGACAGTATACATTGAAAAATGCATAGATCAGTTTTGCGACAGCATTCAGCTAATTACAATCTAAAATAAGAACATTGTAACGTATTTTGGAATTGTGAATATCCGTAGGTAATAAAAAAAAAGGAAGTATAGTTTAATTACAACTGTAGCTTCCTCCTGGTTTGAAGGAAGTCGGTATGTATCGACCGAAGTATAAGTTGAAATAATACAAATATGAGCATATTACGAAAGCATCAGTTGCATAATCAATATGCAGGAAGAAATGGATATTATACATTCCTCATTCCTATAACAAAACACTACACCTTATTTGTTTGCTTTAAGTATTAGTATTTTCCGATAAATATAAATATCTATTCATTCTAACAAATTTAACAACGATTGACAAATTCAATTTCATAACAATACAAATGAATGAATATTCGTTTCAATGTATAGTGTCTTTGTTTACACTTTTATGGTATACTATTTTTCATATAAAGTAATTTTAACTAATAAAAAAACAATAACGTTTTCTAAAAGATAAAAGTAAAAAAATCAATAATTCTGCAAAATAAATTTAAATTTTAAGAAAGTCACTCAATATAGGCATCGTACACACGTTGCCACACCGCATTACGTTCCATACGTATATTGTTGCCTATGACCCGTTGCGAGTTGGACCTATCGGTATTTAATATTTGCGCGACTATTTTTACGGTGCGGCGAGTTTAACGTAAAAACAATAACATTAGAGACTCTTATTTTTTTGTGTGACAATTGACAATCGTTCCAGAAATCCATTACTTCAGTGGGGAAGGCGAAGAAAGCACGATAAGATCGATGGGAGACAACCTCTTATTGCCCGTGCAAGGTAAATTTTTTTGTAAAACTTGCAGAACACCTTAAAATTTTTAGCACGAGCCGCCACTGCATCCAACCAACATAACGGTTGGATGTCAGTTTCGATTTGAATGTTTATTTGACATGAATTAAATGTCAGCTTCGATTTGAAGTTTTATTCGACATGGTATTCTCGCAATTACATAAGCGATTCATCTTTGAATTTTATTTTCGTAATGTAAATCTTGAAAATGTGGAATGTACATATACTACTCAAGCTTGCCTGATTGAATTTCATCTTGTGTTCTTTCTTAGAAGCTGATTTTTTCAATGTGGTCCGAAATTGTGTGAGTTTGTTCAGAGAAACAGGAAGCGTAACATATAAGAAATAGAAATAAAACCAATAGTTAAAATCTTCACTTTATTAATATTTGTTCGTTAAACGACAATTGTTTCGCCAGCACAGTTCATCATCGTTTTACGAATAGACTTAAAAAAGTGAAGATTTTAACTATTAATTTTATTTCTATTTTAAATTATAGATCTTCCTCAAGTAAAGGCTGAATCAATTCAATTGTTAGAAATACATTTATCAATTTAAAATAGCTTACAATCTATCAGCAATTCTTACCTTGAAGTGTTATATGGTTATATCTGGATAGCTATATAAGACCCTGTAATCTTCAATAAATCCTCAAAAATGTATTTTAGTAATTTCTTTTTTATTACGAAAACTATTTATCACCCCTAAAAGTAAATACAAAGAAATAAAATTAAGTAACCTTTATATTTACATAAAAAAATGAGAAATTAAAGAGATTAATCCTAAACCATTCTTAAAAATGTTATCAGTCTATTTGTGGATCTCCCCACCAGTTTATATAATAATGTGCGAATGATGCGTTTTACAGTTTGTATTTTAAAAATTGTTTCTTAATTTCGAAGTTCTGAATACTTTCAAAATGATGAGAGGCAATGTTTTCTTCAGTCGACCCCTAGCGCCAAATTTTGTAAGGTAAGTTTCTTTTAATTATTTTAATTTCTCCGGGATATGCTTTAAGGTATTTTATTGTAAAGCAATGTATGTACCATTGTACAAATTTATAATTTGATTTCATTTATAATAATAAATATCTTTATAAGTGAAAAACTCAACTTTTATTGTGTGTAAATAAAATAGAGAGAAATATTTTTATGACTATAGACATATAAGTAGAGCTGACGTGTAAGATATAGTTAAGGAATAGGTAAGTACATTTTTTTGTTATTTACATATATTAATTTAATTTAATTTTTTTTATATTTAAAAAGGATGTCGCGTTACCAAATTTACAATATTTGACAAATCTCAGTAAATTATTGCAGTAAATAACAATTTATAATAATAGTAATATGTTAGAAGAACTTTTTTGAATAAATTAGAAGGAATATAGTTAACAATATCAAATCCAAAGATTAGCATGAAGCATTGAAGCGTTAACATATTAGCTACGAGATAGCTATTAAAAAATACATTTTACTATCATATTTTAAATAGATAACGTTCAAGATACAAGTAATATGCTTATATATATAATAAAATTTATATATATATAATAAAATTTATTGAACGCTCGCCCTATTTAGCCCCCTCAAACTATTATTTATTCCCTCGATTGAAAAAAGTTTAAAAGGACGTCAATATTGATGTAACGAAGAAGTAATAGAAGCTCTACCAATAAGATTCTATTTTTTAGAAGGGTTAAAGGCTGAACGATTTACGCTGGATTTTTCACTTTTTTGTTTTGTTGAAAAGAATACTCGCATGTAAATATGTATACGGATTTATTTACTACGAGATTAATACACTTGATACAGGAGATACATAACAATTGCTAAGTTATTTCTCGTTTGTGCGTTAAAGACCAAGACATGTTATGTCTTGCCTTTGTGAACTTCTCGAATTGAATACTTTTCTTTACATTATTTTGTCTGGGTGAAAATGGTCCCCACCCTTCTGAGAGGGAGTTAGGGTAAATAACGGTTCATAGTAGATATTGCAACAATATCTCTCAGATGAATTGCTTACGTATTTGTGGAATTTCCAAACTTAAATTGAGAATAAATGATTATTGCAATATCTTTACAAAGTATAATAACATGACCGTAATAAAATGTATTGATACAAACAATTTCTCTTATGACCCATGGTTATTATAATACGCATTTATTTTATGGCAATAAGCGGCTCGGACTTTCAAAGTAAGCTACATAAATTCCCATCTGCTACGTTTAGGGAATAATTACCTTCGAAGGTTTTGTAGTATAAACGCTGTAATATAAATATTAACGAGATTTGCATGTCTTATTCTAAAATAATTCTAGTTAAATGCTTTTGTGCACAGCGGTTGATATTATATGGGTATGTATACGAATATACAGGTGCGTCCAAAAGAAACATACATTAAATCATATGATAGTAATAAAGAAAAACTAAAGTAAAGAAAAAATAAGATAGAAACAAAACCTTATTATAAATATTTCCGGGAAACCGGAACAAAGGCGTTGCAGGATCGCTGTATTAAGTGTATTAATTTAAGAAGAGACTATGATGAATAATAAAATATAAGTCCCAACTATAAATTGTTTCAATAATGGGCTAAGAATATATGAATAGCATCTCGTATATTCGCCCATACTTTAATGTTTTTCCCTGAAGTTTGCGAATTTCTTGCTACTGGCATTCTACACATTGCAGGTACTATAAAATAAACAAACTATTTATGGAAAAAAAAGCAAAACTAATCGATATTTAATTATAAAAGATTCGACGTAACACACGTAACTTTAATTTTGCACGTTCATTTCATTAATGAAGGCGTCAGTGAAATACATTAACGCAGTTCCATTCTATAAACAGTGTGTCAGTCCATAATAAATGCTGTTATATATATATATATAAATATAATATTTTCGTGACCTTGGTATGATATGGTAAATTCAATCAGTTGGCGATTTAAGGTCAGACCTTAAATCGCCAACTGATTGAATTTGCTATATATATATATATATATATATATATATATATAAACAATAATTAACAACAGAAGTTACATAAAAAATTTAAGCAGTATATACTATAACTTAATTATGTAACGATCTGCAATTTACCATGATAATATATGTTGCTCTTATATAATTACATATCTTAAGTTATTTAAATATCTATACATTTGCTTATCATGCTGACAGTTCCGTGTTTTGATTGCAGTCTGGTTGTCCGAGTAGGTTTTCGTGGTTTTCCTTCTCGTTTAAGGCGAATACCGACAGCTTTACATCTTAAGACGCTCCACGGGCGCATACATAATATTTCTTCATGTGTTTCATGTCTTGCGTTTCCCTGTTTTTGTTGTCTATCTATTTTAGAATACTAAGGCATGATTTATTAGTATTCAATTGGAATGTATCTTTGAATAATTTTATCCATATCAACTCAAATGTATGACATTAATATACTGTCATTTATATTTTATATTCCTTGAAGAAGGCATCATTTGCCGAAACATGTACGTTTGTTTTGAATATATATATTTTGAAGTAAAACCAGACCTTAAATCGCCAACAAATTGAATTTGCCATAGCATACAAAGGTCACGAAATAATTATCTATATATATATATATATATATATATATATATATATATATATATACTTACAAACTGTATGTTATGAAGCCCACTATATTTAAAGGGCGCTGTTCCACCCATCCTTTCGCATGTACTTTTTACTGTATATAATACTTTAATAATATTAGAAATTGTTATAAATTACGCGCACACAAAGAGGGGTAATGTTTTTTACCTCTGTTTAGCGAATTATTTGAAATTATAAGAACAGTATTTTGTCTAGCCGCACGTACTTGTTAATGTTTAGTTGTGCAGCCCGCTTCTCTGATTCGTATATACATTTATATTACGCGGTTGATGTTGAGCCCTACGCTGTTACCATATTTGATGGGCCACTGTAAGTTACGAGTATTTCCCCAGTGTATATATTTCAAAACCGTTATAATGTGCAAAATATGCTTCAATCGTAAATGGGTGATCAATGAATAGTAAGTAAATATGTATGATTGGTATTATAATAAAGTGTACGTATTACAAAGACATATACATGTATTCGAAAATCTTATAAAGTAAAAATATGCAGTTACTTACATATTTTGCTTTAATTTGAATTTAAACTGATTTTTTGTGAATAACTTATTTAAATTCTTACTATCTAAAAATTAACTATTCTACACGGATTTATATTTACTTCTGTACGAAGGTACATATTGCTATGAACTGTGATTTTGATATTTGTTGTACCACCATTCACGACAAATCTATGCTGCTAGGATATTCAGTCGGTTTATTTCCAAAAAATGGGACTGCTTTCTCCTCAGGGTTCCAATCGGAAACGTGGTTGTCTCTTCTACAAATTTATAAGGCGCCAGTAAAAGAGTATTGACAAATGTTATAATAATCTCTTTAAGTTACTTATAAAACTTGTGACGAAAGGTCTATTCAATAATAATCACAATATAAAATTTAAATGAAGATTTAATACAAAAATCAGAAAAAAGAGAAAAAATAATCTTTATAGAGTATAAAGATTAATATTGCATCATTTAACAATATTATGAAGGTAAAAATAACACACGGAAATGACCGCAGCATACATTCAAAAACCTTTGTGAAAGCCGAACAAATTAAAAATAATCTAAATCACAAAGAATATTTCTAATTTCTCCCCAGAGAACAATATAAATAAACTAACTTGACAGCTCGAACAGAACTCTAAAAAAACATGCGCACTAACATGTCCAAGAAAAAATGCTCTTGAAATACCAACGTGCTAAATTTTACATCTACAGTTTTTTTTACTTAGAAATGTTAAAAATCTTCTTTGTTATCTATATCAAATAACTAAGACTAAATCTCAATACGACAAAATTAACACAATAGAAAATACAATATTTAACTCTTTTAAATATAATTATAATCATTTTATCTTTTAAAATATATATATTTTACTTACGTAAAAAAAATATAATGGGAGACACGTAGACAAGAAAGTGTAAAATATCAAAAATTGCGAGATTACATACTCGTAGAAATATCGGTAATGAAATTAACAACACCAACCAACTAATTAAATCAAATTCAAACCCGAAGTTACTTTAAAAAGATAATTATAAATCTTTTTAAATAAAGTATACGTTCTTGTCAACTGTTAACTTGTGTCTGACCTCGCTTACGCATAAAGCCGTCCTTCAAACATATAAGTTTTTTGCATACACATAAATACATACGGATATACACAGATATCCAAAAATAATGTTACATTCATTTTTAAATAAATTTTTACTATTTATTGGGGAAAAATCCATAGCAATATGTATATGCTTTAGGTTGTAATACCAGGCTCAACAAGGCTTACTAATATTAAATATTTACTTTTTATATGTGCAGAGAACGAGAACAATAAATTATCAAAATAAGCGATAATTTAAGGGAAAAGCAAAAGGTTAGTATATTATTAATTATTATATACATATCTATTAAACTACCTATAAACGTATCAGACTCTTATGCTATATACCATATATAAAACTAAAAATTAACGAAAAAGCGAATATTAAACGGATACGCAATAACAACTCTAGTATAGAAAATTCTGATTCGAACAACAAAATTACTCTTTCCTTTTCTTGAAATGATAGAGAACCTCATCTAACCAAAAATTCTATGATCAAGAGGTAAGTTCAGCCTTTTCTTTAATTATAAACAATTGCTATTGTCAATAAGCAACTTAAATTGGTTCGCTTATTGATAATATCAGTTGTTTAGAAGTTAAGTCACTTAATGAAAACTTCATGATATGCTGGTGGTATTTTCTTTCTCATTTACAAAGTGATTTATTTTGAATAATTTCTATTGTTTATTTCTGAAATTAGTTAGATTTTTAGTATTTAATAAATTGTTTGGTGTAACTGACAAAATATGTGCTGTCCGTTTCACTAAATTTGACTGGAAATAATATCATAAGGAATTAGATAATAATGAATATATATCGCTAAGAAATAAGTAATTAAACTTCTAGTTTCAAAAATTCTTTTATTGTAAATACCACTACAATACTGTATGAAATACTGTATTTCATCCACCTGATGAAGCCATTGTATGGCGAAACAATATTGTAGTGGTATTTACAATAAAAGAATTTTTGAAACTAGAAGTTTAATTACTTATTTCTTAGCGTTATAATGAAGTTTCAACAAGTATCTCCTTCGTCAATTAACTATGAATATATATATTTTTACTTGAAATTATGTTGTGGGTTACCTCAAGATGTTTACCAGATGACAAAGGTATCTAAATTATTACTGATAATCAATAAAGACAAGGCAACAGAATATAAAGGCAAAACGTTAGATGAAATTGACGTGTCCGATAATGTATTTTATGAAGACTCAGATGTGGAATTAAATAAATATGATAATATACCATACACGGAAACAAATATAGATAAATCTAAAATATTTTCTAAATAAAAAAAGTCATTAACTAGAAATTTATTTATTTCAGATTCGCAACCAAAAAGGGCCTAGAAAATCCAGAAATAAATAGACAGAAGAACCAAAAACAATTATGAAACAATATTTTGCTCAGCACATAATTAAAAAACCTCAAAAAAATACCCAAATGAATTCAGTAATAAAGCATGGACTATAATCAAAGTTTTCATTTACAATTGTTACAAAAAATTTATAAATTAAAAATATATAACATAATTTAAGTTCTTTTTTTTGTATTTGATATTCATTTAATATTAAACCTCAGAATTATATGCACATAAAACCTGAAATATACGCGCATATATGTTTCCATAATTCTATACAGATATACGTGACTATTATTAACATATGTAAGGTTTAAATGAGAATCACACAATTGCTGAAATACATATAAAATAGTCGCAAATTAATTGCATTTTCGCGAAGTAATGTGAATGTAAATATTGCTTTCTACATCCTACATATCTCCATGGTTTGGCGGACCATTGCTCTATCACTGAGCTATTAAGGACTGTGGTTCCGAATACATTGGGAAGCCTTAAGTTACATTAAAGAAGCAGATGTAAATATTTTTGTCTGTAGTCGACACTCGTTGCAAATTAATTGCATTTTTGGGAACTAATGTGAATGTAAATATTGCTTTCTACATTTTACGACGCTAATTATTCGAATTTTTTAATGAAAAAATTAGCCCTTTAGCAGGATTTGCATGGTTTGCCGGGCCATTGCTGAGCTAAGCTATTAAGGACTGCGGTTCAGCTAATTATTCGAATTTTTTAAAATTAGCGTCATAGAATGTAGAAACCAATATTTACATATCAAATAACTTATAACAGACACACAAATGTATTATAATACATAGTTAATAATTGCAATATGTAATTACTACCGCATAAAACGACTTTCTTCTACAGATCAAATTTTGAAAAGAATTCAAGAATTCAAAGAATTCAGAACAAATTATTCTAAAGCTACTCGTGAATACTTTTATGCTTTTCATAAATTTGCATAGCGTGCATTTTAGAGATATTTATAATAGCCTGTTTTTCGATAAGATCAAAAGTACTTCTAGTCAGAATTTAAAAAAAAAAGTAAAATAAAAGCTATTTCAAATCAGCGTGTGAATAGTCTTGTATTCTTCATATGTTTGCATAGAATCCATAATTTATGTCATCTTCGCAAGAAACCGTTTATCGATAAGATAAAAAGTGATAGTTCGGGTCCAAATTTTGAAAGCTTTTGCGTAAAAGTTGTTCAAAGTTAACGCTGACTTTATATACAACATTTGAAAACCTATTTTTTACGTAATTCGTATAATGTACAAATAATTAAAAATGTACATTTTCATATAATCGCAGCTCTAACTATTATGCTCATAATTAGTCTCAATATTATAATTAGAAAAGAATTTGTTAACTGTCTATATATTTAATTTTATATTATAGAATAAATTATTCTAATTTTAATGATGCAATACGTAAATCACATCGTTTCATATATCGAGAGTTGTTACCAAAGCAAAATGTAACGCGGTAAAATACATATATAAAATTGACACGCAGCGTTGCCAAGAATAGGGCTACATTAAAGACAAACAATGTATTGGGCTACACAACAAACATACTAATATGGGAGTTTATAATTATATACAGTGAAGCGCCGCCGTATAGCAAAAGTATTCAACTATTTCATAATGTCTGGAGTATTGGCACCTTTTGAGACCCCCACGATTTTTTGGATATAGACGTTTAGGAATCTATTTTAACGTTTTCAATCAGTCTGGGGTACGTTGTTGAGCCCGCACATGGGATCGGCAACGTATTCGCGGGCTACAGAACGGATTATTTATATATTCTATGGGCTACCGTATGACCTTATATATATATATATATATATATAACATTTGATAAATTATTGTAGTTTTTCGGCTTTTTTATATGAAATATTTACAAATATTAAATTAGAATGTATGTAATTGCAGAGTAAGTGGGCATGTAAACATTGCTGTCTACAAATTACAAAGCAAATCATACGAAATTTCTTATTTGAAAAATATGGTCTACGTTGGGACTCGAACCCAAGTGTTAATGAATCAGATGTCAGTTATTGAATGTAGATGTCAAGCTGAAAGCAGAAGTCAGTACTATATATACAGGGTGTTACAAAAATTTAGGGCTGGCTGTACATAGACGGTTTCTACAACTAAAAATAAGCAAAAAAGTTTATATAAATTTATGTCCTAAAATGGTTCGTTACTGAGTTACGGCCAATTGAAGTTTTTTTATTTTTATTTTAGAAATGTTTACAGAAAACGGGAGTTTCTTATGTTTCTTATAGTAAATGTTCAAAATGACCTCCACGGGAAGCAACACAAGTTTTTCGAGAAAAATTACTTATAGGAAAAATTTTGAGTTAAAAAGAAAATTAATCGGTGAAAGAAAAGCTCGAGTGTTTTTTGGCAAGATAAATTAACGATTTAAGTAAATAATAAATAATTATTTTTATTTGAAAGCAGGAGAACAGTTATTAAATGTACAATTATTATAAATTGTTTGGTTTGGTGTACTAATTTTAATATTATTTTCTTTGTTGCTTTCTACACATGCTGAATAATTGTTTTGTCTTATTTTATTGGATTCGCGTAAATGACAAGTTTTTTAGATATCATATTTGTTCCTATTGGAACATTTTTATACCAATTATTAGAATTTGTCTTGTTCCAAAAGGGATTTGGAATTAAAAAAAAAGTCGTTCAGATGTTACAAAAATTTAGGGCTGGCTATACATAGACGGTTTCTACAACTAAACATAAGCAAAAAAGTTTAAATAAATTTGTGTCCTATAATATTTCGTTACTGAGTTACGGCCACTTGAAGTTTTTCGTATTGCATGTCCGACACGTGTGTATCTCGTCACAAATTATCGCGCAGACGTGAAGCGTTCCTATTGCATGTTTGAACAAGTCGCCGACAAGTGAGTAACTTATGTTAATCATATTCAGTAGGCAGTCCGTGTTTTTTGCTGTCAGTCGTGAAAGTTGATTAAGTCATTTGTGATTAGTACTGTTTTCTAATTAATAGTATAAAATGGCAGATTATTCTTTCGAAGAGATGTCCGACATGCATTTAATGTATGGTTTGGCACATTTCAACAGAGCAGAAGCAAGAAGACTTTACGCAGAATATTTCCCAAACCGACGTTTACCAAATGAAAAAACATTCGAAAGGCTTTATATTAGATTAAGAGAAACAGGATCATTCAAACCAGTAGTCCGAGATCGCGGCAGACCACGAACCACAAGAAATTTGGAATTGGAAGAACGTTTGTTGGATCGTGTTGAAGAAAATGCAGGTGCTAGTACTCGAAGAATGGCATTGGCGGAAGATGTCAATCATGTGAGTGTATGGCGTATTTTAAGAACTAATCAGCTTTTTCCTTACCACCTGCAAAGAGTACAGGGACTTAGTGAGAATGATTTCCCATCACGAGAAGCTTACTGTGCATGGTTGTTACGGACATGCGCCGCCGATCATCTATTTCTGTCGTGTGTGCTCTTTAGTGATGAAGCTGGCTTTACAAGAGATGGTATCGTCAATTTTCATAATTTACACCAGTGGCAACAAGAAAACCCTCATGCTATTATTCAGTCCAGACATCAAGCGCAGTTTTCATTTTGTGTGTGGGCCGGAATTATTAACGAATTTGTGATTGGTCCTTTTGTACTTCCACCACGACTTACTGGGCAGAATTATCGTTATTTTTTAGAAAACGACTTACCAGGTTTGCTGGACGATGTTCCACTAAATGTTATAGGACGCATGTGGTTCATGCACGACGGTGAACCGGCTCACTTCAGTCACACAGCACGCGAATTTTTTAATGCCGTATATCCTGGAAGATGGATTGGTCGCGGTGGACCTGTAGCATGGCCTGCACGGTCTCCAGATTTAAATCCAATAGATTTTAACGTATGGGGACATTTAAAGTCTATGGTATATTCTACTCCAATTCAAAATATTGAAGATCTTCAACGTAGAGTGGAAGATGGATGCCACCAAATTCGAAATACACCAGGAATTTTTCGCGCGTGAGGCAGTCCATGATACGACGAGCTGAAGCTTGTGTTGCTTCCCGTGGAGGTCATTTTGAACATTTACTATAAGAAACATAAAAAACTCCCGTTTTCTATAACCTTTTCTAAAATAAAAAGAAAAAAACCTCAAGTGGGCGTAACTCAGTAACGAACCATTTTAGGACATAAATTTATTTAAACTTTTTTGCTTATTTTTAGTTGTAGAAACCGTCTATGTATAGCCAGCCCTACATTTTTGTAACACCCTGTATATATATATATATATATATAGTACATTTTAAATGTAATATAGACAAGTCAGAACAAACAGTTACGTGTTCACTAATCTTAACATTTCGCACTATAAACGTCTATAGCTTTAATAAGTGAAATCATTCCACATCAACATGAAAACTCATCGTAAGAAAAAATACGTAACCTTAGAGCACAAACCTTGCCTTAGAACACAAACCTTTCCTAAAACAGACGTTATTCCAAACCTTCACTAAATTTACAACTACAAATTAAAACAAATATTTACTCAAATTTCTAATTTTTATTAACGACTTTTGCTAATGCTAATGCTGGAAAATACGAGTTGTATGTCCATGTGTACAGTTACAGACGTGAATATTGTCTGTTTCATTTGTAACAAATGCGTAATACGTGCTTAAAGTATTGATATACTTAAACTTTTTTTGTATATTTGCTGCCATCTGGCATCGTGTTAATGGACTTACACCTATATACGTATTTTTTTCCCTTCTGTACCGGCATAGCCAGTCAAGGGAACATTGTCACTTTCGGTATAGTCTCTTTCATCCGTCAGATGTCACTAGATTATATGGTGACACCTGATAGGACAAAATTTGCTATACCTTATGAGGCTTGTTTAAGCTTTACTTCACTAGCTTAACTGATGACGCCTAATAGTAAATGGCAGAAACACGTGTCTTAAGCAGAAGTAAATTCTGGAAAATACGAAGTAGTCCATGTGAACAGTTACAGACGTGTATATTGCCGAATGTCGGTTTCATTTGTATTTCTAATTGTTGCGAAAGATGCCACAATGCGATTTCTAAGATAGTCAAAGTTCTCTACTGATGCATAATAAACTAACGATTTTATAGGACTGTTACATACAATAGTCACGTAATAGACATATAAAATCGTTTGTTAATCTATTGGCAATTTTTCTCACACTGAATTTTCGTCGAAATTTGAAGGATTTCTCTATGGAGGACTGCAGTTGTCTTAACGTCAATAGTAGATAGAAGACAGCAATAGCAGGAAGACTTCTCTACTGCGGACAACGACAGTGAAAGTCTACACTCAATCATCTCATTAGATCTTGCTTAGTACTGGCTAGATGTGGTTAATTATATGTCATCCTACTAAACGAATTTAAGGAATTTTACTAGTTGAAGGGGTTCATTATCCAAAAATATTTCCATTTCTATCCCATACATTTTTGCCAATGGATATTACTGTTTTTTGGCGTTCTGTTTTCCATTTTGTCTTACTAGAGTAATTGACAACGAGAAAAATTGAGACTTCTAGTGAGTTAAAGTCAATTGTATTTTTTTCACAAGCATGTTGAACTATTCAGTATTATCAACTAAATAAAATTAGTATGTCGACTTTCTCCTCATTCCACTTGAGCACTTATTCTATTGAATACATTTTCTATTATCTTATATTATATATTAAGAAATAAATTAAAAACAAAACTTCAAAATTAATAGTAATATAATAAATACAAACAACTCTGTTCACAAAAAAATATACCATTGAAAAAACATCACAGCAAAAAATCAATTTACAGACTATTCAAATAGCTTGTTTTAATTTTGTT
Organism: Melolontha melolontha; assembly: GCA_935421215.2. NCBI lineage: Eukaryota > Metazoa > Arthropoda > Insecta > Coleoptera > Scarabaeidae > Melolontha > Melolontha melolontha. The sequence goes on along the minus strand of OW285242.1, from coordinate 97,060,331 downwards.
GTTCTTGGGTTATGAGCTAAGATAAAATTTATATTTTTACATTTAAGTTTGGATAGTTCGCATCCAAAGGGAGCAAACTTCATTGTAAGCATCTTTAAAAGGTTTCATGACCGACCTCTCCAGCAACTGAAGCCTGTGTAAGGCGTGCGAAGGCAAGCTAAGCAAGTGGAAATGATGGTTTTCACAAACAACATCAAGGTTCTTATTACTGGAATGACCATCTACGATCAACAGAATAGGTTTTTGTATATGAATTGACTCGTTCCGCAAACATTTACAGCCATTTTAAAAAGCCATCCTTTGCTAACTAGCCGCTCAGTTGCCCATTAAAAATGCTGCCTAGTGGGGCATCCTTCTTTAAATTAGTGTCCATTGTTACCCTTGGAAAGACAGAAAGGGATGGTATGAATTGATCCTCCAGAGGCATTGTTACACAATAAAGTGACATTTCTACCTCGTCCGGTAGATGTTAGTTTTCCAACTTGTGTGACAGGGCCTTCTGGAAAGAGCATCTGCATTTCGATGTTTGAGGCCTGCTCTGTGTTCAATGTCGAAGTCATACTCCTGTAGCCTCTCAATCCATCCAGCTACTTGGCCCTCAGGATTCTTAAATTGTAAGAGTCACTTCAAGGCGGCATGATCAGTGCGGCTCAGGAACTTCCGCCCATACAGATACTTGTAAATATGCTCAATTGTCTTAACTACTGCCAATAGTTCTCTCCTAGTTACACAGTAACCAGGTTTGGACAGGATCTTACTGAAGTATCCAATTACCTTCTCTTGTCCATCTTGGATTTGAGAGCACACCACCAATCCCGACGTTACTGGCATCTGTATCCAGAACAAACCTCCCAGATGGCAGTGAATAGTTTAAAACAGGTGCACTGATCAAAACTCCTTTTAACAACTTAAAATGAATGCTCGATTTTCTATTAGGGGGGTAAGTGGTTTCGCAATGTTAGAGAATCCAGGAACATAGCGTCGATAATACGTGCACAATCCCAAAAAGCTTGTTAGCTGATGTTTGTCTTTAGGTACAGGCCATTTTTCCACAGCTCTTACTTTTTCTGGATCCACAGCAACTCCTTTTCCGGAAACCACATGTCCAAGGTAATTTACCTCTTTGCGGAAAAGGTGACACTTCTTTGGACGTAATCTCAGGTTGGCATCTCGCAACCTCTGAAATACCACCCCCAAATTTTCCATGTGATCTTAAAAGATCTTTCCTACCACAATCACATCATCAAGATATACCAGGCAGGTATTTCAAGACAGTCCCCTCACTACAGTGTCCCTGAGTCGCTCAAAAGTATCCGGGGCGTTACATAGTCGAAATGGCATGACTGTAAACAGCCAGAGTCCTGTGCCTAAACTGAAAGCAATCTTCTCTTTGTCATTGGGGTCCATTCCCACTTGCCAATAGCCGCTCTTCAGGTCGAGAGTGGAGAACCATTTCGCTCCTGCCAGGGTGTCTAGTATATCGTCTATTCTTGGGAGAGGATAACTCTTTCTTGGTCACACTATTCAGACGACGATAGTCCACGCAAAATCTGGTAGATCCATCCTTCTTTCTTACAAGGACCACCGGTGAAGCCCATGAACTATTCGAAGGTTCAACTACTCCTTGGCCTTCCATATCTTGTATAATTTGCTTGGCTTCCTCACGTTTGCCAGTAGTAATCTTCATAGATATCATCTTCAATGTTAGAAACAACATAAACCTGTTTTGTCTGGGTTAAAAATTTAATACTACGAAAAAGAAATTTGTCAACGAATTCTGTAAGTTTATCAAAAAATCTATCAACTTAATCTTTATTAAAACTTACTGCTCTCTGCAAACTTAAAGCTTCAGCTATCGTCAGTCTCAGATTCTCACGTTTCTTCATGAAATCGTAATTTTCTCACATTTCTTATTTTATTAATAAGGTGATTGATTTCTAGATGTTTTGTAAATTCGTACGTCAGTTTCAAAAATATAGATCTGCTGGGTGTCATTAGTTGACTTTTCAAGTTCTTAACATGTTCATATAACATGTTTTCTCGTTCGTTATTAAATGTTCTATGAAATGCCGTTTCGTTGTATATTCGGTTATATGATTATTACTCCTTTTCATTGGAACTATGGGACTGTTTGCCTAATCTCTCAGCTAGAAAACTCTTCGAGACTGAATATCTTCGGCTTGTTTCTCTAGTAGACATCTCTTTTATCAAAACTTTGTTTATGCTTCTTTCATATGCTGTTCACCCCATGTGCCACGTATCTTCCTCAAGTTACGTGCAAAGAGCACAATAATAAGAAAACTCAAAATGTCCGATATCACCCAAAATGGAAGTGTACGATACCAACCGGACGACGTGGGCTAATGAATCAACATGGTTGGCAACAGCAATACAGTTATCAGGAAAATTAATCATTAATTGATATATATTTCAAATGACTGTCTAACTCTATATATACCAACTTATATTGGATGAAGATTCGGGTGTGAAAAGTTGTCTATGTTAAGCGCCAAACACTAAAATTTTACAATTTTCCTACATGACTATAAAAACTGGAAAATATTTTTATATATGATAAGATATATACAAATGCGATAAATGCCTCATAAACAATCAAAACTAAGAATTAGAAATAATCATATTAATCTACAGTGACTATATTTAATATTAAATATAGTCACTATATATTAAACAACATACGCCCGCCATCTCTAGTCGATAAATATAACTACACTAAACGTATACCGTTTACGAGTTTGGCGGTAGCAAATGACCCTTTATTATTATCTAATGGGCTGAAGATTACACTTAAGCCACAGTTAATGTTATTTTACATTTTTCACAGTATTTACATATTATGTGAGCTGTAAAATAACAATTATAAAATTTGAAACGCGTAATTTGCCATGACGCTTTGGAATATTGTGTAATAAATCGTTCGTTAGAAAAGCCTTTTTGTACAAGTTATGTATAGGTTCTCCATTGTTTGTTCAATAGTTGAATATATATGCATATGCAATTGAGAATATACTAGGTAATAAATTATTTTGCGTAAGTTATAGATGACTTGCGAACTTCTTGCAAACGTATTATCCATCAAGGAACGCAACACACATTAAGAGTATACGAGGGTTACTACGCAAGTTTTTAAAAGAAGTACGAAAAAAACATCAATTAGTCTGTGTAAATATCTTCATTATTTTTCAAAGTAATCGCCTTTTAGAATTTTAAACACCTCTGTTGAATTTTTTAAGCATTTTTTGCTCCAGCTGAAGTATATTTTTATTTTAGTTTCGGTCAGATTGTTCTAAATCCGGAATCCAGCGAATACAAATCTTTTTCACAGTGAAATATTCACGCAAGATTTGTTTCATATCAAGACCTATAAAAGCCAGAATTTCACGGTATGCCACATGCCGGGCCATTTGTATTATTTCTCTTACGGCATCGATGTCTGTTGTAACAAAAAGTTAATGCACGAGTTTCATGAAATTCATCACTAGGACTTCTACATCCACTCTTGAATTCTGCATATTATTTGTAGCATTATTCGATGATGTTTTCTCCCCAACATCGAGATGAAATCAGTCGACTCATTTTTGTTGATAAACCTTCATAGAAAGTCTAACAAACTCATCTTTCTACACTAACTTTTTTAAATCAATTTACAATGAAACTAGTTGGCCTCTTTTCGATCTGTAAATGGTGTTCAATCTGCATGATCTCAAATTTTTTACAAAAATCATATTCTCTACTTTCAGTTATACCAATACCACCTATACTCTATACGAACGTGTAGAGGAATAAAAATGCGTTATCAGTGTTCGTTTTCTGATTAGTTGAACGGATCTAAAAATTGCGAGGTCGAAGTCTTGTTCATAAATTGAAAATACCATGTGCTCTCGCAAATAAATCCTTAATTACTATTGCTTAATTTTTTTCAATTAGTTTTGAAGTATTACTGCTTTAAGCATCCGTTTCGTATTACTTTATGAAGTTGACAAATAATTGTAATGTAAATTTTTTTAACAAAGTTAATTTAGAATCAACATAACCTATATGCATTAACAGCGTTTACTATCAAATAAAAACAAATCAGTTAAGGTTTCATTATTATTGCTATCAGGTATAACAAACTCAATTGAGGCTATTCTCTTGATTACGCGTAAATCTTTTTAACATTAAGATAAAGAAAATACATAAAACGTTCAACTACTCTATAAATATAAGGTTTGGTATGGTTATCTTTTTTAAATCTTTATTATAGTGGAAGTAATTCAAATACTATTACTAACTAAAGAAATTATAGCGAAGTGGGCTGTTTAAAAACTATTTTAATGCAACAAATATTAATTTAGTATTGACAATTGATTTCCCATGAAATAGTTAACAGTATGCGAGCTAAGTGGTATTATCTATAAAATGTTTGTGTAAAAAATGTATTCCAACGAAGCAAAACATGATATGCTTTTTGTTATTATGCTAGTACTAGAAATAGTAATGACGTTAGCGAATTTTATTATCAACACTATATGGAAAGAAGACAGCCAGATCGAAGACTATTTTCTAAGTTAGAAAATAATTTGAAAAGGTATGGTTCGTTTGCAAAACCAAATCACTTCAAAAAGAAATTCAAACCGGAAGACGAAGAAAGGGTTTTAGCTTGAGCTTCGCAACTCAAGGGTAACTCTGTATTCTATACAGAGGTAATTTTATATTAATTCACATTTAATTTACTGCCCAACGTTCTTTTCAGTATATTTTGTGTTAATTTCTAATAACTTATTTACCACTCCTCGTACATATATTACTTTTAATTCAATTACTTTTAAATATATCAACCTACAATTTCTTTCTTATGTAAATATAAATACAAATTGTAAGGACAACGCTCCTGTGTTTTATTTGGTTAGTAAGTTGTAGTATATTTATTTAATTTAACCATTATCATACACGTCTTGGACCTTTGATAATACTACACCAGCACCACAATTATTTTATTTTAGAATAATTTCATTATTATTAGCACACGGCAGCCGAAACCAAAAGCGTGTAAAGCCGGTGTTTGTAATAAGACACATTGCTGATATGCTCATTGAAGGTCAATTTCATATCTAAGGTAACTCCCAAGCTTTTAATTTCAACACCTGATATACTCATATCCCCAAGTTGGTAATTAAAGTATGTAACATTAAGTCTTTTGTTGAAAGATAAAATCTTGCACTTAACGGAGTTCAAAGGTAAATTGTTATTTTTGCGTCAAGTCTGTATGTTAACCAGATCGGCCTGTCGTCGAAGACATTCTCTCGAGTCGGAGACTCGAGAAAACAATTTCAAATCATCGGCGGAGAAAAGGTTATCAGACTCGATCTGGTCTGAGAGAAATTTGTTAACGAAAACAATAACAACCAGTAGACCTAAGTTAGAGCCTTGTGGAACTCCAGAAGTGGCAATGTAATTGACAAATATCCGTTGTAGAATACGCGTTGAAGCCTGTTATGTAGGCGCGAAGTTAAAAAGTTAACCAGCGGTTAACTAAATTTAGCTGGCAAGATAGCGTGATTCACTCGATCAAATGCCTTGACAAAATCGATTGTTACCAAATATCTAAAAGCCCGTATAGCACACATCTTACATGTCTTTAATATATCGTCTTTCAAAATTCACATGTATGTATAAATTTTTCACAGCCAGGTTATTGAACCCTTACCATATAATGCTGATTATTCAATGTTATCTTATTCAACTTTTATAAACATAAACATTGCAGTGTAGTATTCTAAAACCGTATTAATATGTATTTTATATTTGATACAACTCGTCACAAGAAAATATTCACGTAATGCACAAGAAAATAAGATGATTTAGGTCAGTTCTTAAAGTGCAGTGAATCATTTGCGGACAAAATACAGTAGATATATCCGTACGTAATTGTATTGAGGTTATTGAATCCTAAGTAAACCAAGCTGCTCCATTCATAGGGCTTTTAAAACGTCGACAGTCGTCTAAATAGTATTATCTGTTACAGTTTTTATAAACATAAACATTGCAGCATATGTGTAAATTCAAAGGAGGTTTTTTTAATAGACATTCCGATACATAGGCGGCACATTCTTAATTTTCAGGGGGTTTTAAATTTTGGGGCTCGCGTTGTAATTGACTCACATTTTTTTGGATATATGTATATTATATATACTCGTAATTGTATCTATCCATTTTTCACACCTTCTCCTTTTATTTCAAAAACCACCAGTATACCAATATCTTACACGACTTGAAGCCCATCCAAATCTTTTGGCATGGAACCTTTTGGGATAATAGCCCACAAACATACCGTTTAAAACACCTAACGCCAATATTACTACTTAGATACCTTTAGATATAATAAACTCACGCAGTTAATTAACTTATATAATATGGAATTTATTTTGTTTATTTCCTGTTTGTTAGCATCTTGTTCTAGGTTTCTAACTCCTGCCTTTTTGTATATGGCCACATTTAATACCCACCGACCTGAATAGATTATGAAACTTTCGTGGAGCCAACAAAATAAAGAAATATAAAAAAAGGAATAAATAAGAAAAATTCAGAAAATACGAAGACTGTTTGTGAAGTAAGAATTATTTTATTGCCGATTAAGAAGGAAATCGAAAGAAATTTTGAATTCCCAAGTGTTTCATTAACTGATTTGGCACAAATGTTTTTATATATTAGCGCAAGATCGATGTTTTCTCGAACAATTGCATTTCTTCGCGGACAATCTTAATGAATATCATTTTTGAGGCTGTCACGTCCACTTTTCTATATGAACATATCAGGCTGGAAAATATTGTCGGAAGATGTCCGTTAAAATACCTATGCATTATTGCAATATTTGCAATAACAGAAATATAAATAAAAGTACTTATGGAGGACCAGTGCTGATCTTAATCTGTACTTTTTAGCTTATATAATTGTTTTTTTATTCATTACGGATTTTATTTGACATCCTTATAAGATCGTTCTAAAATTTTGATTGCTTTTAATATGCTGTTATATACAGTTCGTATAATACGATTTTAGAAGCATCTGTCTGTTTGAGAATTTAATTTACTTTGAAAGATTAATCTGTTTATCTACTTCAGGCTGAGGACATTTAATACGAGGTGCATTCAAGTTCTAAAGCCTTCGATTTTTTTTCTAACTAACTACTCACCCGAAAACTATGAAACTGGTGTTACTTCTCGACATAATCTCCCTGCAGACGTACACATTTTTCACAACGTCGACGCCATGATTCCATGGCCGCGGCAAAGGCTTCTTTAGGAGTCTGTTTCGACCACTGGAAAATCGCTGAAGCAATAGCAGCACGGCTGGTGAATGTGCGGCCACGGACAGTGTCTTTCATTGTTGGAAACAGCCAAAAGTTACTAGGAGCCAGGTCAGGTGAGTAGGGAGCATGAGAAATCACTTCAAAGTTGTTTTCACGAAGAAACTGTTGCGTAACGTTACCCCGATGTGCGGGTGCGTTGTCTTGGTGAAACAGCACACGCGCAGCCTTTCCCGGACGTTTTAGTTGCAGTGCAGGAAGGAACTTGTTCTTCAAAACATTTTCGTAGGTTGCATCTGTCACCGTAGTGCCCTTTGGAACACAATGGGTAAGGATTACGCCCTCACTGTCCCAGAACATGGACACCATCATTTTTTCAGCACTGGCGGTTACCCGAAATTTTTTTGGTGGCGGTGAATCTGTGTGCTTCCATTGAGCTGACTGGCGCATTGTTTCTGGATTGAAAATGGCATCCACGTCTCATCCATTGTCACAATCGACGAAAAGAAAGTCCCATTAATGCCTTGGTTGCGCGTCAACATTGCTTGGCAGCATGCCACACGAGCAGCCTTGTGGTCGTCCTTCAGCATTCGTGGCACCCACCTGGAGGACACTTTTCGCATTTTTAGGTCGTCATGCAGGATTGTGTGCACAGAACCCACGGAAATGCTAACACTGGAGGCGATCTGTTCAACTGTCATTCGGAGATCCCCAAAACAAGTCTCTCCACCTTCTCGATCATGTTGTCAGACGGGCTTGTGCGAGCCCGAGGTTGTTTCGGTTTGTTGTCACACGATGTTCTGCCTTCATTAAACTGTCGCACCCACGAACGCACTTTCGACACATCCATAACTCCATCACCACATGTCTCCTTCAACTGTCGATGAATTTCAATTGGTGTCACACCACGCAAATTCAGAAAACGAATGATTGCACGCTGTTCAAGTAAGGAAAACGTAGCCATTTTAAGTATAAAACAGTTCTAATTCACGACGCTGCCGCTACAATTCCATCTGCCGTACAGTGCTGCCATCTCTGTGACGTATTGACAACGAACGCACGCTCATTTTAAAACAATGCACATGCTTCTATCTCTTTCCAGTCTGGAGAAAAAAAATCGGAGGCCTTAGAACTTGAATGCACCTCGTACATTTAATGTAACGTGAGTTAAATTTTAGAATTTTCGCTATTTATTTTGAAATATAAAATTTCGGATTTAGAAAGATCATTTATTTAAGGTAAGATATATTTTATTTTTCTAATTAAACTGATTGCGAATATTTTTAGTTTTAGAACACTAGTATTACATTTAAGTAAAATATTCCTTTTTTTATTTTTAAATAATTATAGTTTGGGTCTGACAGTAAAATTTCGCTAGGATGTACCTATACGTATAATCTACTGGTGTCCATCAGTCAACAACTTAGAGCTGTCTAAGGAAACTAATTGCGGAGCCCATAGGCATATCATAGGTCCGAATATTTATGAAGTATCGATAATCTTTGTTGAATTTTACCTACTAGATTCTTGAACTTTTTATATCGAGCTTGGTGTATGGGAGAAAATTACGTAATTTATACAAATATGTACGTAGCTACATATATAATCGTTCCTTCAATACTAGTAATGTGTAGAGGTGTCATAGTAGAAGTTTCACAGGCGGTCTTCAACTGCCACACTCTCAGTAAGTTTCCAATTTATATTTTTTCTGTGTGGTTTTAGCTATTTTGGTAAGAATACCAAAATAGCTCTAATTTTAGACCTGTCCTTTTTCTCTTGTTAATTCAAGTCTAACCTTTCTGGTGTCACTAATACGCACCATTACCGAAATAGTTATTGTTAATGCAATCTTTACTTGTTATGCCTGCTGTTATGTATTTCACTCGCTTATATTTTTTTCTTGTCTGTCATTTGAGGGCTACGTCTCTCTTTTCCAGAAGTTAACGGAGATGTGTACAGGGCTTTGAATAATTTCGCTTTAGTTGCGGTGTTTATTTATTATAGTGCATAGTGCATAGAGAATTTATCAACTGTCGATATTTTGTTGTTAATTTCCTCTTCTATAATTGGTATTTATTACAGAACTCGGCTTGTTACTTGTCTTGTTTTATTGTCTTTCAACTCCAGATCTTGTTATGCGGAATTTCAGTTAGAGTATGGTTTTGTGCAATGTATTTTTTTTCAGAAGAAGACAATAAGATAATGTTGAAACATTAAAAATAATTTAGTTTTTAAATATTTGATTATTCGATATTATATCTTTTATAGTTCCTAGATGTCACTAGGTCATTCGTAAGCAGCATTTTTGACACTTGCATTTGTTGACTTCTATTCACGCAGGTCTTAATTTTCGGCTACATGACATTGACATTGAATTGAGTCTTGTGAGGCAAGGGGTGTGGACATGCGAGCGACGGTAAATAACTTTGCGAACCTATAATTATCACGCAAAACACATCTCGGTAAAATAAACTAAATATTAGTGAACTAAGGTGATTAAGTGGAAATGAAGTAATACAAGTCTAAAATAAACAGAGAGACGATAAATAGCGACAACACGTACTATCGAAAGAACACATAACATTCAGAAAAACGCCCGGACATTTTTAAGAACACATAATTTAAATATATATATATATATATATATATATATATATATATATATATATATATATATATATATATTGTGATGGTTGGGTTAGAATAAGTATTATGTAAGAAAACCATACACTTACAGTGTCAGATATTAAACAAGTTAATACCGCGCATTTATTAGAAAATTTATTTGGTATAATTTTTATTATTTATATATTTTTCATTATCAAAATTCATTAACTTATTTGTAATTCCGAAAATAATTAACTTGATTGATAATATTAATATCATATGGAAATCTATTTTGTCGACCATAATATTTTTTGATTTGAACTAATTCACCGCGGAAATCATTGATTTTAAAATGCATACATATGACATTAATAGACATTTAAAAGAATGTAATTACTATTTTATAATTATTATTTTTTATTATAACGGTAATGTCAATTAATATGAGATATAAAATAAGTCGATTAGAATAAATACAAAATTAAATACTTATATTAAGCAAAAAATAAATCGTATGCAGGCCAAGGAAACAAAACAAGAGATAAGAGCGGCGCTTGGGTGTTTGTACGAATAAACTACGTTAAAAATAATTGTAAAACTTAAAAATATTATATAAAGTACAAAAACTGTTATATACTAATCGAACACGTTCCATACAAGAAGACAGTGTACATACATCGTCCGAACAATAATATAGAACAGCATTCCTAATATTTACGGACCAATCCTACGATAAAAACTGTTCCCACATCCCAGATCTAGTTGCCTCAAACATACCTGCATCAAATTTCCGTATGTTCCTGATCGAACCCTATATCATCAAGAAAATCCTTGTAATAGACGTCGGACTACACGTAATTAACAAATAAAAATCTTTATTTTATATCCATATTTGCATAACATAACAACATAACCTCATTATTTGTACAATAGTAATCGAATTTAAAGTCAGAAACATTAATTAGACTAAACTTACCTGAAACTAGATGGTCTTTTTCAAATTATATTTTCACAAACTTATTAATCAACTAAAATCACTAGCTTAAGTAATATTATTCACATTTATTACACCATATGCCTATTATAAATACATATATGATTTATAACTAGAGTGGACCAATCCGGAGCGATATTGGTAAATATTTCATATAAAATCCGAAAAACTCCAATAATTTATCAATTAATATATATATATATATATATATATATATATTTAGTGTTTAAAGAATTTTGTTTTTCTTTTTTATTTTATTGGCCGTGTTTTAATATTAAAAATAATAGATTTTTATTGGTTTTAGCGACCTTTTATTGAATTTAGATGTTTGTTTGCGACGTTTCGACTTTTATCAATTCAGTCTTTTTCAAGCATCTGGAAACAAGAATCATTACAATGAACATGAGAAATGTGTTTGTTTTGTGTGATATAACAATTGAATTAACCATTTTAAATTTAACATTATATTAAGAAATGAATTACGGATTAGGTTAGTGTTTTACGTTGAAAATTAAATAACATTAAATTAAATTAGCTTAGAATGGTAGGGGGACATTTATGTGATTAATATCTGTATGAATTAATTGGAGACTTAACAAATATTAACAAATTTTAAGTTTAAAATTAGATTAAAGATGATTACAAATTGAGTTAACATTTAACGTTGAAACTTACATAAAATAAAAATAAGAAGGGCTAAAATGAACAGGAAAGTTGAATTACAATACAATACGTAAAGGGAACAAAGAAAGTCAAATCAAACTCACATTGTTGTTTTTTCTACACGGATACGCATTCATGCGCCACATGTGCTTGGACACCCAGGACCAATTTTCTTAAAAACGAACATGCTTGTGCGGATTTTGTTAGTGAACTAATGCTTTAGTTTGCGGGGGTTTAATTTCTGTTTTTTGGAATGAGCATGGTAGTCAGGACCGTATTTAGGGGTATAAGTTAACATTGTTATTTCTAATGGGAGATATATATATATATTTTTTTTTTTTTCCCTGTTTTTGTCTTGTGCGTGCAGGGGGAGGGGGGGGTTGATTTTACTATTGTTTTATGAGAGGGTAATAAAGTTTTGAAAGCCCATCGATTTCGTTCCTGTCGTTGATTGTTTTGCTATTTTTGAAAATGTGTATCATTTCTAAGACCTCTCTAGCTTTTGTGTTCTTTTTTTGTGTTATTACTCTGGTGTTTTCAAAATCAAAATTATGTTTTAGTGTCAATTGGTGTTTTTTTAAAGCAGTTTGATTTTTTGCGTATTTGTGACCTTTCAATCTTTCTTGTAGTAACTGTTTTGTTTGGCCTATGTATATTTTGTCACAGTCTTTGCAGGGTATGTTGTATATTGTGTGTGATTGTTTTAGTGTAGGTGTTGAGTCTTTAAGTTTGGTGTGTAGGAATTTTAGGTTTTTACCGCTTTGGTGTGCTATTTTAAAATTAAATGGTTTGAATATGTTGTCTAATTTTTCGGATAATCCAGTTATATAGGGTGTGGGGATATATGTGAATTCATTGGTTTTTATGTTATTGTTTTGGTTGTTTGTTTTGTTATAAATTTTATTGAGTCTAAGTTTTATAATTTTTTGTATGAATTGTGGTGGATAGTTGTTTTCTGACAAAATTGTTTTAACTTTATTTAGTACTGTTGGTCTGAAAATTGGGTTTGTGAGATTTAAGGCTCTGTCTACTAACGCTGTTACTACATTTTTTTTTGTGGGCTAGGGGTTGGTTAGAAAAAAAGTTTACATATCTGCCGGAAGCGGTTGGTTTAGTGTACCACCAACATACAAACAAAATGGTACACTAAACCAACCGCTTCCGGCAGATATGTAAACTTTTTTTCTAACCAACCCCTAGCCCACAAAAAAAATGTAGTAACAGCGTTAGTAGACAGAGCCTTAAATCTCACAAACCCAATTTTCAGACCAACAGTACTAAATAAAGTTAAAACAATTTTGTCAGAAAACAACTATCCACCACAATTCATACAAAAAATTATAAAACTTAGACTCAATAAAATTTATAACAAAACAAACAACCAAAACAATAACATAAAAACCAATGAATTCACATATATCCCCACACCCTATATAACTGGATTATCCGAAAAATTAGACAACATATTCAAACCATTTAATTTTAAAATAGCACACCAAAGCGGTAAAAACCTAAAATTCCTACACACCAAACTTAAAGACTCAACACCTACACTAAAACAATCACACACAATATACAACATACCCTGCAAAGACTGTGACAAAATATACATAGGCCAAACAAAACAGTTACTACAAGAAAGATTGAAAGGTCACAAATACGCAAAAAATCAAACTGCTTTAAAAAAACACCAATTGACACTAAAACATAATTTTGATTTTGAAAACACCAGAGTAATAACACAAAAAAAGAACACAAAAGCTAGAGAGGTCTTAGAAATGATACACATTTTCAAAAATAGCAAAACAATCAACGACGGGAACGAAATCGATGGGCTTTCAAAACTTTATTACCCTCTCATAAAACAATAGTAAAATCAACCCCCCCCCCCCCTCCCCCTGCACGCACAAGACAAAAACAGGGAAAAAAAAAAAATATATATATATATCTCCCATTAGAAATAACAATGTTAACTTATACCCCTAAATACGGTCCTGACTACCATGCTCATTCCAAAAAACAGAAATTAAACCCCCGCAAACTAAAGCATTAGTTCACTAACAAAATCCGCACAAGCATGTTCGTTTTTAAGAAAATTGGTCCTGGGTGTCCAAGCACATGTGGCGCATGAATGCGTATCCGTGTAGAAAAAACAACAATGTGAGTTTGATTTGACTTTCTTTGTTCCCTTTACGTATTGTATTGTAATTCAACTTTCCTGTTCATTTTAGCCCTTCTTATTTTTATTTTATGTAAGTTTCAACGTTAAATGTTAACTCAATTTGTAATCATCTTTAATCTAATTTTAAACTTAAAATTTGTTAATATTTGTTAAGTCTCCAATTAATTCATACAGATATTAATCACATAAATGTCCCCCTACCATTCTAAGCTAATTTAATTTAATGTTATTTAATTTTCAACGTAAAACACTAACCTAATCCGTAATTCATTTCTTAATATAATGTTAAATTTAAAATGGTTAATTCAATTGTTATATCACACAAAACAAACACATTTCTCATGTTCATTGTAATGATTCTTGTTTCCAGATGCTTGAAAAAGACTGAATTGATAAAAGTCGAAACGTCGCAAACAAACATCTAAATTCAATAAAAGGTCGCTAAAACCAATAAAAATCTATTATTTTTAATATATATATATATATATATATATATATATATATAATAACTTCGTGACCTTGGTATGATATGGTAAACCTAATCAGTAGGCGATTAAAGGTCTGTATATTACTTCAAAATATATGTATTTAAAAAACTCTACATGTTTCGGCTATATACGCCTTTTTCAAGAGAATACAAAATATGAATGACAGGATATAAATGTCAAGTAATTAAGTTGCTATGGTTTAAATTATTCAAAGATACATTCTAGTAATAATAATAAATCATGCCTTAGTATTCCAAAAAATAGATAACAAGGTGTGAAAATATGTGTTGTTCGCTGCTAGCAATTTGTGTCTCCTTCTGGGTATGAACTTGTGTGTTGGTTGCTGCTGGCAGCTTGCGTCTCTCTATGGGTGTGTGGTTTTGTGTGAGAGCGTAAGTGTAGGGTTTTGTATGTCGGTGCGTTCGTGCGTGTGTTTAGTGATCGGTCGCATGAATTTAGAGAGGTCAGATAACCAGCCGTTGCGTAGGGCCGCCAACCCTTTCCCGACAACTTCTTTACAATTCCGTGCAGTACTTCGACGGTCTGACCCCCGCCCCAACGAGGCAAGGCGCAGACAGGCGAAGCGCACCCTGTACGGGGTTGCTCATCGCAACTAAGGGAACACTCTTAGTGGCTACCTCGGTCGACGATGGTCACACTTATGCCATCTTAACGTTTTCCGCCGAAGCGGGGGCATAGCACACACGTCGAACGTGTGTGTGCTGTTAACGGCAGCCTAGCCAGGTTGTCGCCCAGGACCGGTCCTAGTGGTGTGTGCATTGCGCGGCGACGAGATAGCGCCGCGTAGCATGGTTCCTCACTCTTGCTGGAAAGGCGGAATGGCACCTGACTGCCCAACGGGCAGACCCCCCTAGAGTTTTGTAGCGCATATGCTAGGCTGCAACCCAGTAGAGGACCACATCAGCAAAAAACAGAAAACAGGGATAGGCAGGGAAAAGCAAGACATGAGTTATTATTACGTATGCGCCCGTGGAGCGACTTAAGATACAAAGTTGTCGGCATTCGCTCAAAACGAGAAGGAAAACCACGAAAACCTGCTCGGACAACTAGACAGGAATCAAAACACGGAACAGTCATCATGATAAGCAAAAGTATATGATATTTAAATGATATTTAAATAACATAAGGTATATAACAAAAAAAAAATATAATATGATGGTAAATTGTAGATCGTTACAAAATTAAATTATAGTATATACTGCTTAGATTTTTTATATCATTTCTGTTGTCAATTGAATTTTTTTCCTGTTTAATACTGATCATTTCTTTAATTTGTCTTTTCACTGTGTGTTGTTCTTTATCAATTATCTGTGTGTTTTCAAAATCGAAATGGTGATCGCGTTGTAGTTTGTGTGTAGATAATGCAGTTTTGTCTGTTCTAGAGTATTTGTGGGCTTGTATTCTTTTGTATAAATATTGTTTCGTTTGGCCTATGTAGTAACTATCGCAATCGCGACATGGTATTTTATATACGACATGTGTTTCTCGATTTTTTTCTATTTTAGGTTTAAGTTTTGAAAATAAATGTTTATTAGTATTACTAAGTTTATATGTTGTAGCTATATCATATTTTTTTAAAGTGTGTTTAATTTTTTCATTTTTTTCAAAAGATACGTTGATGATATCATAACATGTATTCCGACCAACAAAATAAACTATCTCTTAAATAAATTCAACAGTTTTCACAACAAATTAAAATTCACTATTGAAGAAGAATTTAATAACAGTATTAATTTTCTTGATATTTCTTTGAGCTATGATAGACAGGGTACTATTTATACAAATTGGTATAATAAACCCACAGCTTCTTTTCGATATATGAATTACCACTCAAATGCTCCTACAGTATTCAATAAAATGATTATAAATAATCTGACTGATAGGGCAGTAAAACTATCACATACTAAATACAGAAAAGATAACATCAAAAAAATTAAAACAATCCTAACTGATAATAATTATCCACCACAACTTATAGACCAAACTATTAAAAAAAGAGTACACCAAATATACAACACTGCAGACACCAATAAAAATTTGAACAATGACACAACATATATCACAATTCCATATGTTCCACAACTATCGGAAAAAATTAAACACACTTTAAAAAAATATGATATAGCTACAACATATAAACTTAGTAATACTAATAAACATTTATTTTCAAAACTTAAACCTAAAATAGAAAAAAATCGAGAAACACATGTCGTATATAAAATACCATGTCGCGATTGCGATAGTTACTACATAGGCCAAACGAAACAATATTTATACAAAAGAATACAAGCCCACAAATACTCTAGAACAGACAAAACTGCATTATCTACACACAAACTACAACGCGATCACCATTTCGATTTTGAAAACACACAGATAATTGATAAAGAACAACACACAGTGAAAAGACAAATTAAAGAAATGATCAGTATTAAACAGGAAAAAAATTCAATTAACAACAGAAATGATATAAAAAATCTAAGCAGTATATACTATAATTTAATTTTGTAACGATCTACAATTTACCATCATATTATATTTTTTTTTTGTTATATACCTTATGTTATTTAAATATCATTTAAATATCATATACTTTTGCTTATCATGATGACTGTTCCGTGTTTTGATTCCTGTCTAGTTGTCCGAGCAGGTTTTCGTGGTTTTCCTTCTCGTTTTGAGCGAATGCCGACAACTTTGTATCTTAAGTCGCTCCACGGGCGCATACGTAATAATAACTCATGTCTTGCTTTTCCCTGCCTATCCCTGTTTTCTGTTTTTTGCTGATGTGGTCCTCTACTGGGTTGCAGCCTAGCATATGCGCTACAAAACTCTAGGGGGGTCTGCCCGTTGGGCAGTCAGGTGCCATTCCGCCTTTCCAGCAAGAGTGAGGAACCATGCTACGCGGCGCTATCTCGTCGCCGCGCAATGCACACACCACTAGGACCGGTCCTGGGCGACAACCTGGCTAAGCTACCGTTAACAGCACACACACGTTCGACGTGTGTGCTATGCCCCCGCTTCGGCGGAAAACGTTAAGATGGCATAAGTGTGACCATCGTCGACCGAGGTAGCCACTAAGAGTGTTCCCTTAGTTGCGATGAGCAACCCCGTACAGGGTGCGCTTCGCCTGTCTGCGCCTTGCCTCGTTGGGGCGGGGGTCAGACCGTCGAAGTACTGCACGGAATTGTAAAGAAGTTGTCGGGAAAGGGTTGGCGGCCCTACGCAACGGCTGGTTATCCGACCTCTCTAAATTCATGCGACCGATCACTAAACACACGCACGAACGCACCGACATACAAAACCCTACACTTACGCTCTCACACAAAACCACACACCCATAGAGAGACGCAAGCTGCCAGCAGCAACCAACACACAAGTTCATACCCAGAAGGAGACACAAATTGCTAGCAGCGAACAACACATATTTTCACACCTTGTTATCTATTTTTTGGAATACTAAGGCATGATTTATTATTATTACTAGAATGTATCTTTGAATAATTTAAACCATAGCAACTTAATTACTTGACATTTATATCCTGTCATTCATATTTTGTATTCTCTTGAAAAAGGCGTATATAGCCGAAACATGTAGAGTTTTTTAAATACATATATTTTGAAGTAATATACAGACCTTTAATCGCCTACTGATTAGGTTTACCATATATATATATATATATATATATATATATATATATATATATATAATATTTTCGTGACCTTGGTATGATAAGGTAAACTTAATAAGTCGGCGATTAAAGGTCTGGTTTACTTCAAAGTATATATATTTAAAACAACCCTACATGTTCCGGCAATGATGCCTTTGTCAAGGGAATAAAAAATATAAAAATATTTTTATATTTTTTATTCCCTTGACAAAGGCATCATTGCCGAAACATGTAGGGTTGTTTTAAATGTATATACTTTGAAGTAAACCAGACCTTTAATCGCCGACTTATTAAGTTTACCTTATATATATATATATATATATATATATATATATATATATATTGAAGAAGTACGAAGGATCGCTGACTAAGTAAAATAAATATAAGAATAATGTGAGCGTTAAAACTAAAAAACAATGATGTAAGTAAAACTTAAGAGATTCGAATTTGAATATTGGGCGCCAAGTTTTAACGTACTTAGTTGATCCAACGCAATCTGTTAAATACCCCACTAGCTTTCGGGAGAGCTTGAGTACTTATGCTTTATTTTCTATCTCAGGTTTCAAAGTCGGTCGTTTGTATATCCCGTAAATGCAATGTAAATGGTATATTAATTCGACACAAACTCAACATTCAAACAAATCAAATAAAAGATCGAATCAAAATCAAAGTAATAAAATTTATTAGACTTAAAAAAACAGAGAACTGTAACAATTATTACATGCGAATAAGAAATCTGTACATATGCTCGTATTATCTGGACTATACGGTAAAAATCGGTATTGTGTAATTTTTCACATGTGTTTAATAACAATAGTTAAGGTTATGTATAATGCAACCGTGCAAATAGATATTAAAAGTTACTTAAAAATAAACACACAAAGGTAAGTTACATAGAAAAGTTTTATAAAAGATTAAGAATGAATGAATAATTATATATATTTAAATAGATGTTTAGAAATGTTGAAATTCAAATATTATATTTTGATGCAAACAATGTTTGATATTGTGATGTGATATAAATTTAATATTAACTTTAAATGATGTTCTAGGTTTTATGGGAAATAATTGGTATTTCTCCTGTGTCTAGGCTTGGATGTATTCTCTGGGCTCGCAATTGTGGAATAAATCAGAGTTCGTCTGCTCCAATGGAAGTCCCTTGTCGGAAGCGATTCGATGTTGGCGTTGTCGGTACGATGTAGTTCCAAGTCCGAAAAGATGCTTCGTTCAATATTTATTATATTCGACGTGCTACGGATCCAATTCTTCTATCAAAAGTTCGGCCTGATTACAAGGTATTAAATGTGTATGGTTTTCGTAGGATTTTCTTGAATTTTAAATAGTAATTTTAATTAAACTTTTTGTGATAGCAAAAATGCGGCCATTCGTTGTGAAATTTTAGTAACAGACGCTTTCTTCGGCTTTTGTTTTTCCCACAAGCCTGTGTTAAATGTCGGTAAAAGCCTCTAAGTTTATGCTTTATTTGCATCTAATATAATATGAACTTTCATAATATTATAATTTTAACATAATAGAAAAATTAATTAAAGAATTTACAAATGTTTATAATGTGGTTTTCAATGTTAGATAAGTTCAAAAATACATCGTAAAAATCGCATTCGCGGGGTTCGAGACAATTTTAAATTAGTGGGCGTGGTTAACTCGCTTCGATATAAATCTTGATGTGGGTAAATTAAATACCTGTAATATGGCGCGTATGATTTGAATTTGAAATGGAAAAATATAAATATAAAAAGTAAGTTTAAAAATCAAAATAAGTTAAATATCAATTTTAAAGTAATCGTCGTATTAATTTATACACATCTCGAAACTAATTTCACAAATTACGTCCACTAATTCGATATTTATACAGGTGTTTATGATAGGTAATAATCTGCATTTCCTTTTATAGAGCTGGAATAAGTGTGCTGGTTGAACCATAACAATATCCCCGTAAAAAGGAATAGCGAAAGTATTGAAGATATTGCTTTCCCCTGTTAAGAAAAATGAAATAAGAAGATCAACTTGCAAACTTCCCTTATCATGTGTCATAAAAATATAAAAATAACAAATTAATCCACGTATATAAAATTCTTAATTATATGTAATTCTTTTTATTTTTTTAATGTACGTATAGTACAAACTTCGAATATTATTAATTCCTCGTTGTAGGCATTTAAATCGTCCATTTTCTCTTTAAATAAATTTGTTTCTTTGTCATAGCACTTTGTGTATTAGTTCTATGTTAATTTTATTCTCCTTTGTCTATTATTGTGTTCAATATTGGTGGCATTGCCTAAATTATAAGTTTTCCTTTTCCTTTTTAAATGTTAAGTGTTCTACATATTTTTGTAGTTTAGTTTGTGTAATATTTTAATGAGATTTCTTTTTGTTTAGCTAGTATAATGTTAGTTTCGATTTTAAATTAGGTTAATATTTTTATTTATTTGTATATTTGTATAGAATAATCATTTTAATATTTGCTTTTATACTTTTATTGATTAGATATATGTCTCTTTGTATTAATATTGTTTGTTCGAGCTGTAACATACCCATTAGACTGTCTTAAGATCCTATTGACTTGTATATAGAAGATAAGCATTATTTATTCTTATAAGAAATCTTGTAGCAAGGAGATATGGTATCTGCCTTTTATGTAACCCGTTTCTATGATTCCAGTTTGTTCCAATCGTTCTAATTCATGACTAACTCTCTGTTGGTAATTATATGGGATAGGGTAATTTTTACAAAACAATGGTTCTTCATTATCAATATTAATTGGGTGTTGATAACCTTTTGCGAATACAATGTCGTTATTAATCAAAGTTATGTTTTTATGTAAAATTGTTATTAAATCCGGTATGACTGTAGGATAGGGTATATCTGATTCATAAATTAACTCATTAATATCTTCAAGATTGTTAATTGTCTTTATTGTTTGTTTCTCAATTCTAATTTCCACTTCATCTCCTCCCTCGTGACTATTAATCGTTCCTTGCAAATCGTCCATTTTCTTCATTCCAATATTATTAATTATATTATTTATATTTCCTTCTGTTTCTCTATCAATATTCCACTCCTTTTCTCTGCTATAGCACGGTGCATTTTCTAATAATATATTATTAATTTCTCTCGTCAATACGTCTCTTTTATATACATTATATCTTATTATCTCTTCTTCTGATAACTGTTTCTTAATTATAACTTTATTATTCTTTATGTTAATTATACCCTGATCAAAATCTAATATCATTTTTAATTCTTTAATGTTGTCAATGCCGATTATGCAGTCATATTGTAATTTATCGATTATATAACAATGTAATAAATATGTGGATTCTTCAATATATATCTCTGCACATAACTATTTTGTAACGGTCCCCATCTTCTTACCATTGGCTGCAACTATGTCAGTCCCTTTAATTTTTACTAATTTGTTTTCATATCCCCGTAAGAGTTTAGCTTTTTCTGCTCGTAATAAGGTGATTTCAGCTCCTGTATCGATTAAACAATTCATATTTATGTTGTCAAACTTTAATTCAATAATGGGTAGAGTGTATATTTTGGATATAGGATCTCCTGCGTCTTCTATAAAGATGAATTCTTCTGGCGGTTGGTATAAAGAAATATTTTGGATCTTATGTGGTATGTTACAGTCGATTGGTATTAATTTTGTTGATTGGACGGGCCTGGTTTCGGGTCTGCATATAGATCGACTGGCGAGATCGACGCTTCCTCTTCTACATCCTCCATATTTGAACGTATGGGAGAGGCAGATCTATTACGTCTGTAATAAGTATTTACTTGACCTCGACCTCGACTACGATTGCTAATGTTATTATATTCTCGTTCTGGACGTTGGAAAGTTTGTGTCTGATTGTTATTAAAGTTATTTCTATTGTAGTCATTATTGCGATTGTTATTATCATGATATGTATTGCTCGTGTGTCTCGTGGGTTGAAAATTGAGATTTGGCCTATTTTGTGTATTATGTTGATTATTTCTGTCATTGTTATTATTATAATTGCTGTTGTTGTTATTAAAATTATTATTATTATATGGTCTTGTTGAATTTTGATATCTGTTGTTATTAAAATTGTTTTGTCTTTGAGGTGGTTGATTTGTATGACTGTTATTAGTATTATTTTGCGGGTAATGACGATTATTCTGGGAACGATAATTCCATTGTTGTTGGTGATTGTTTTCCGAGAAATCATCCAATCGTCGTAGTATTGCTATTAGGGAATCCATATCTGTTACAGTATGACAGATTATAGCCTGCGTGTCGGTATAGATAAAATGGTTTAGCAACTGCCGGGCGATCATAGATTCCTCCATGCCATTTATGTGCTTGCATTGGTTAAAGATTCTCGAAGCATACGTTTCTCTAGATATTTGACCTAGTCTGTATTTGCCTGTAAGTAATCGTATCTTTGCCCTGTTTTGTTGTGTCTCATCCCAATAGTTTCGAGTAAACAGAGTGACAAATTGATTGAGTGTGAGGCAGTGGTCCTCAATCCGTTGAAACCATTCCTGGGCACTGTTTTGAAGGGTTGCACGAATTACCTCCAACTTCTGTTTTTCCTCAATTATGTCTTCCAAATAACGTAGTATGCAATTGAGATACGACATAGGATGAACTCTAGTTATATCCCCGTCAAATTGTAATAAATTATCTATCTTAAGTGAGTGACTGTTGGCATTAATATAATTTATAGGTATCGAGTAATTTTTAATTTTATTCTCTAGTTGTTTCATATTTGTTTGTGTTATCGTGTAATTTTCTTGATTAGTTGTCATTATTACATCTAAGTTTTGTTTAACATTGTTAATTTCCTTGTTGTAATTATCTTTGCATAAATCTATTTGAGAATTAATGTTTTGGTTAAGAGTTATTTTTAGTTGTTCAGTGTTGTCTTCGTTAATTTTGTTTAAGTTTGTTATTTTAGTATTTAATAAATCGTTATTTTCTGAGATCATCTTGTTTATATTCTGCTGTATTTCTAAAGTGTTAGTTTTTATTTTCTGTTGTGTTATATCAAAAATTTCGTTTGAAGTGGCATCCAGTTGCTTTGCCCATTGTAAATTTTGAAGAGCGACGGTTTCGTCGAGTTTAATCAGGTATTTTAATTCATTTTCTTCCATAGCTTTTTGTGCTATGGAAATTTCAGCTATTTTTCCTTCTAGATCTATTTTAAAGGCACTTAATTTGTTGTCAATATTAGCATCATTACGCTCAAATTTCTCGTTAATGATTTGCATGTTTGTTTCTAATTTGGTAGTTAAATTATTACTTAGGTCATTTAATTCTTGTTTTATGTTAGCATTATTTGTGTCTAGTTTGTTAGTCATATCATTATTCATATTATTTAAATCTCGTTTTAAATCTGTATTGTCCTGTTTACGGTAATTATCACTCGATTCTAGTTTGTTATTTAAATCATTATTCATATTAGTTATATCTGTTTTCATGTTAGTCATTTGATTCATTAGGGCATTTAGCATGTTCATTAACTTACTGTCTTCAGGTGTACTTACTGTTTCGGCCCCAGAAGTCTGAGCGATTATCGTATCCCCCTGATCGGTCCTATCTTCCTCGGCATTGTCTTTAGGTACTTTTCTTCGATGTCTAGTATCCATTTTTGTGTTAATTTAATTGTTTAAATAGGTGAAAATAATTTATATATATATGGAAAGTTGATAAGAATTTAAATAATAGAATGCAAAGAAATATTAATTTAGATATCTCTCAGAATAAATATTATACACACTCAAATGAATCTAATATTTTAGGCAAAAATAATAATAAGTACCCACAAGTTGATTTTCTCTTTCACTGATCTTAAATTCCTGCTTATCCCTCATAAAGTTGTGAATCCCTCGTGAAATGTGGTATTGGCTTTACAATAAGAAAGTCAGACACACAAAATGGTACACAGCAATATAGATAGATGTTTAATATGCACAAATTCCCACGACAGCTTTCTTATTCTTTTATCAGTTATTTGATTGTTTAAATTGTTTGAGTTTTTAATTGATTTAATTTGAATTACGGGATAATACTCGGCTTCCACGTTCGGGCGACAAATGAAGAAGTACGAAGGATCGCTGACTAAGTAAAATAAATATAAGAATAATGTGAGCGTTAAAACTAAAAAAAAATGATGTAAGTAAAACTTAAGAGCTTCGAATTTGAATATTGGGCGCCAAGTTTTAACGTACTTAGTTGATCCAACGCAATCTGTTAAATACCCCACTAGCTTTCGGGAGAGCTTGAGTACTTATGCTTTATTTTCTATCTCAGGTTTCAAAGTCGGTCGTTTGTATATCCCGTAAATGCAATGTAAATGGTATATTAATTCGACACAAACTCAACATTCAAACAAATCAAATAAAAGATCGAATCAAAATCAAAGTAATAAAATTTATTAGACTTAAAAAAACAGAGAACTGTAACAATTATTACATGCGAATAAGAAATCTGTACATATGCTCGTATTATCTGGACTATACGGTAAAAATCGGTATTGTGTAATTTTTCACATGTGTTTAATAACAATAGTTAAGGTTATGTATAATGCAACCGTGCAAATAGATATTAAAAGTTACTTAAAAATAAACACACAAAGGTAAGTTACATAGAAAAGTTTTATAAAAGATTAAGAATGAATGAATAATTATATATATTTAAATAGATGTTTAGAAATGTTGAAATTCAAATATTATATTTTGATGCAAACAATGTTTGATATTGTGATGTGATATAAATTTAATATTAACTTTAAATGATGTTCTAGGTTTTATGGGAAATAATTGGTATTTCTCCTGTGTCTAGGCTTGGATGTATTCTCTGGGCTCGCAATTGTGGAATAAATCAGAGTTCGTCTGCTCCAATGGAAGTCCCTTGTCGGAAGCGATTCGATGTTGGCGTTGTCGGTACGATGTAGTTCCAAGTCCGAAAAGATGCTTCGTTCAATATTTATTATATTCGACGTGCTGCGGATCCAATTCTTCTATCAAAAGTTCGGCCTGATTACAAGGTATTAAATGTGTATGGTTTTCGTAGGATTTTCTTGAATTTTAAATAGTAATTTTAATTAAACTTTTTGTGATAGCAAAAATGCGGCCATTCGTTGTGAAATTTTAGTAACAGACGCTTTCTTCGGCTTTTGTTTTTCCCACAAGCCTGTGTTAAATGTCGGTAAAAGCCTCTAAGTTTATGCTTTATTTGCATCTAATATAATATGAACTTTCATAATATTATAATTTTAACATAATAGAAAAATTAATTAAAGAATTTACAAATGTTTATAATGTGGTTTTCAATGTTAGATAAGTTCAAAAATACATCGTAAAAATCGCATTCGCGGGGTTCGAGACAATTTTAAATTAGTGGGCGTGGTTAACTCGCTTCGATATAAATCTTGATGTGGGTAAATTAAATACCTGTAATATGGCGCGTATGATTTGAATTTGAAATGGAAAAATATAAATATAAAAAGTAAGTTTAAAAATCAAAATAAGTTAAATATCAATTTTAAAGTAATCGTCGTATTAATTTATACACATCTCGAAACTAATTTCACAAATTACGTCCACTAATTCGATATTTATACAGGTGTTTATGATAGGTAATAATCTGCATTTCCTTTTATAGAGCTGGAATAAGTGTGCTGGTTGAACCATAACAATATATATATATAAATTGATAAATTATTGGTGTTTTTCGGCTGTTATATGAAATATTCACCAATATCGCTCCGTATTGGTCCACTCTATTTATAACCCTATTATGTCACGTGATTTACGCACAATTATCTGCTAATTCAAATATATTGTTAATTTGAACCATATATCAAAAAAAATCGATTAAATTTAAATTTCCACTAATTATATACAACATTTTTATTTACCGTTTATCTGACTTAATGCCGTATGCTTGTGATATTACATTTTAAACTTATTATAAGTGTAAATGCTCGTGGTTGTTTAAGGAGACTAAATAAGATTTGATTTTTAAAAAAGAAGAATCGACTCCTGAGAAAGAGATCTTGCTCTACCGCTAAGTTACCAAATATCGTATAATTTTGTTCATTTAATAAAGCATTAGATGAACTAGAGCCCATATTTCTTAAAGAATTATTAAAATAAAAATTATATATTTAATCTACACCTGCCAATGTATATAGTCAAAGCGACATCTAATAAACTTATGGCAAACTAAGCTATACAACAAGGTAGATATCCTTATATTGTACATTATAATTATTAAAAGAATTAAATCCAATTCAGAATATTTCTTTCTCACATCCGCTTGTAAATATATAAACCATTCATAAACCCATTCTTCTATTAATATATATATATATATATATATATATTGTTATAGCTCTATATACACATGTACAGATGGTTCCTAGGAATGAGAAAGGTAGATAAAGGGAAAGGTAAATGGGAACACAACTGTATATGGACGTAAGCATGTAAAAATTAATGTCTAATATTAATTAAATTAATAACCCGACAATATTTTGTACTTTACATATTATTATATTTAATTAAAACTTACTTTTCATCTATCTATCATATATTAAATTCATTAACGCGAGTAAAATGATAATTAATTTATTAATATTCAAAAATGTATAGAAACTAGTTTAGACACACCCACCATTTAAACAGAAAATGCGCGCGAAATAATCAATGTGAAATACGCGCAGATCAGATAATCAGCTGTTAAAATTATATTCATATATTCAAACATTTGTAAATTTTTAAAATAATTTTATAAATCTAGTTGAATGATTTTTATATTCAAAATTTTATTTTAAAATAATTTATTTCAAGATGAAAATCAAGATAATTTGCATAGTAAATGGCTTTGAAATAAAACAAAGGACTAAGAGCGTCTTTTTCCAAATTTTATAACGTCGGCATCTTAATTTTACGTGCTCTTAATATTTTCAATAAAATCAGTAATATCGAGAAAATTGTTATTTATAAAAGTTGTCTAATGATTATTATCATCATTTGAACATATAAAACCCGATCAAAATGTCAAATCAAAAATATTTTACAAGTTGTCAAGCGAAGCATCATTAGGGGACGCTCTCGCTAGTGACCGAAATTTTATGAAGAAACAAATCGAAACTTACCTGGAAAACTTATTGAAATTGCTATAAATATTAAATACAATTTTAAACCTGGAATTTCCTTATATACTTAACCAAGTTGAAAAATAACTTGTACCCTATCTTTTTCCTGACCGTACACCGATTCACAGGTCTTTTGTAATATAAACATCAATTCTACCTTATCCTAAATATCTAACGGTTACAAGTTAATTAAAATCTTGATTTAAACTGATATATAAAAATCGTTTAAACACAGCTTAGATCTAGAAAATATTTACTTAAAAAACACTTAAAATAAACTTACCTGAATTGTTTAAACATTTTAAGTTGATAAATGTTATTTATTAGTTTATTTATATTCATAACCTTTATAATAGATCGAATCAATCATTGAATTAGTATAGTTTTATAAACAACTAGCTGGAACCGAACAGCTACCTATAATTATATAGACTTCTACAATCGAATAAATAATTTTTGATTATAAACTATAATTGTGTTATTTTTTTATTCATGCTGATTGAAGTCAATATTTATAATAATCTTTTAAGTCACTATTACAACTATATTTGTGTGCATTTACCGACTGTAATCCTGAGATACATATATTTAGATAATTCTTATAAAACCTCATGCTCTCCACGACATCTGTGAATTACATTACGAATCGCTTCATTGACCAGCCGATGATAGAGATACATAAATTTAAAAATCATTTAGGCTCCCAATATTATTATTATAATACTTGTTTACATTAAATATCATTTACATTTTTGGTATCCGATTCACAGTACTTTATCAAATTGACGGCCCATCGTGAGGCGAAAATAAGCGACACTATTACATTTTGGAACCACAACGTCAGTGCAGTATAATTATTATTATACTTTATTTACAATCAATATCTCTTTAATTGTTGTATAACATCACTATACAACTCAGATTTTTATCAATATATACATATATGGAAGAAATTTTACAGGAAATTTTAAAGAAATTTGATAAAATAGACACACGTAATGAACACATTGAAACTAAGATTGACTCATTACACCTTGAAATAGAGCAAGTAAGGCTAGATAAGGATAACCTAAAAAAGTAAAATCAAAGCTTGAAAAAGAAAAACACTTAATTGAAAAAGCGAATATTGGAAAGAGAGATTCGAAAAAATAAGATCCTTATATAAGGAATTAAAGAAAGGGAATCCGAATCAGACTTAAGTATCAGACAAAATGTCTGAAAAATACTAAATGAAATAGTTGTTGCAATTAATATGAAAGATGAAATAAGCGAAGTAAGAAGAATAGGAAAGAACGTGCAGGATAGAAACACACTAAGGCAAATATTATTAGAATTAGCATCAGAGAGTAAGAAATTTGAAAAGTTACAGAAAATCTGAAAACTTGATACATTTGGATACAAGAAAGTTATAGCAAACAAGTGCAAAAGCAAAGGAAACAAATGATCCCATATCTGAGACAGGCTAGATAAAAAGATAATAAAGTAATTTTAAATTATGACAAGCTTATAATAAAGAGAGAAAGCTACATTGTTGCACATCTAGAAAAACATTCTCACTAAAAATTGAAAAACTAAATCTCGTAGCACGACGAATGAGAAATAAAATGCACGCAAGGAGGCAGATAATTTGAAATGGGTGAAAAGGGTTGTTATGACTGTACCAAATCAAAAAAACTTTTAAGCAAAGTAAAAGGGGATGGATCAAAGATGACGATGACGAAGGCAATGCAATAGAGATGATAGCAAAGCTAGAAGAAGGTTAGATAAACACAGGAATATAAAACAGACATGCAATATATACATCTGTAACTGTACACATGGACAATACACCTCGTATTTTCCAGCATTTACTTCTGCTTAAGACACGTGTTTCTGCCATCTACTATTAGGCGTCATCAGTTAAGCTAGTGAAGTAAATAAAGCTGTGTATGTGTCGTTGAATTTTGACTTGTGGTCGAAGTTGCCTCCATATCCACTCCGTTGTTTCGTATATCCCAGGGTTGTGACGTGTTTGAGTCTGATTAAATCGTGCGTTGTTGTGTTTTTTGTGCGGTCCTGTGTGTATTGTGTTTGTGTAAAGTCTGTGTGTCAGTCGCTTTTTTGCGTTTAAGTCATATGTGTTCGTTTGCTGGTCATCATCTCATTTTTTTTTTCTTTTGCGTTTCAGTTGTGTGTGTGTTTAATGTTTGTTATTGTAGAGTGTTATTATTGTCTGTGTTTGTTTTACGAAGTATTGTATCTGTTCTTTTGTAGCGTTTGTCGAGTTTAGTGTTATTAGCATATTGCCTAAGGCAAGTGCTAATTCGTCAACTGTGTTCGGTGTTGTTTTGTTTTGTCTTTGAGTCCAGGGATTAGTTGTTGGGGGTGGTGCTGGTATGTATTTAGGTTTGGGTGCGGTTTTGTTTGCAGGGTTGTTTGGATTGTTAGGACAGTTGAGGAATGTGGATAGGTGAGGACCACCGCAGTTTGCACACTTTGGTGGGGTTGTTTTTGTCTTTGTACATAAGTGTGTCGAGTGTTCGTCGCCGCATTTCATGCATTTGTAGTTGATGTAACAGTTTTTTTGATGATGTCCGAATGTCTGGCATTTGTGGCATTGTATAATGTCTGTCCGTTTATTTAATGGTTCTATTTTGATTGCAAGTCCGCAGCAGTCGCATAAATTGTAAATTGACTTGTACTGTCTCGTCAGTTCGATTAATGCCAGTGGTGCAGGTATGCCGTGTTTGCCGTTCATTCGTTTAATTTTTAAAGTCGGGTATCCTTGGTCAGTCATGTCGTCTGTAATGTCAGTGTCTGTTATAAAGGTGGGAATGCCACGCATCACCACCTTTAATGTCTTTTCACTTCTCAATTGAAAAGTGTAATATTGAATTTGTTCATTGTCTAGTGTGTGTTTGAGTTTTCGGTAGTCTTCGTCAGTTGTCGGTTCGATGTGTATTCCTGGTTTCACCATTTTGTTTTCTACTGTATTAATGATATTTGATTTAAGTAAGTGTCGTATATGTGTCCATTTGTCTTTTTCGGTTACTATTATTGGTGCAATTTTGTGTGGTTTTTGTGTTTTAGTTGTTGTGTTATGTGTGCTGTTGGTTTTGTCACTTACCCTGGGCCAGCTAGTTGATGTTGAAGGCTGTGGAGTGAATTCGGAAGTTTCTTCATCCATTTTTTCTTCAGTTTTGTTTTCTAGGGCGTCGTAAGAATTTTTAGTTTCGATAGGTGAGGTTGTTTCGTCTATTTTTGGCTTCTTCGTAAATTTCGGGTATATAAAGTCTTCTGCGGATATGATTTCAGTTTGCACCTTGTTCTGTGTTCGGTGGTGTTTTTTTTTCTTCTTTGAGCGGTTCGGTGTTTTTTTCTGGAATCCTGACTTGTATTTTTGGCTGGTTTGGATCTACCATAAATATGTTTAGCGATGTCCGTAGAATGTGCTGGATATCTCGTTCGTTGAACGTTCGGTCGATTATCTCGAATGTCTCTTCTTTTAATTCCTGTGACCAGTGGATCGTGGTGTTTGGATTGAGTATTAATTTTGTTAAAGTAACAATTCGGCCGGCCATTGCTTCCGGCTTCGTATGACGGTATAAAGTCGTATGTTCTCTCAGCTGGTGTACTGCTCGAACAGACGACGCAGTGAGAATGAATAAAGCTTAAATTGCCTATAAGGTATAGCAAATTTTGTCCTATCAGGTAGCACCATATAATATAGTGACATCTGACGGACGAAAGAGACTATGCCGAAAATGGCAACCCTTCCCTTGACCGGCTATGCCGGTACAGAAGGGAAGAAAATACGTATATAGGTGTAAGTCCATTAACACGATGCCAGATGGCAGCAAATATACAAAAAAGGTTTAAGTATATCAATACATTAAGCACGTATTACGCATTTGTTACAAATGAAACAGACATGCAATATACACATCTGTAACTGTACACATGGACAATACACCTCGTATTTTCCAGCATTTACTTCTGCTTAAGTCACGTGTCTTAAGGAGAAGTAAATGCTGGAAAATACGAGGTATATTGTCCATGTGTACAGTTACAGATGTGTATATTGCATGTCTGTTTCATTTGTAACAAATGCGTAATACGTGCTTAACGTATTGATATACTTAAACCTTTTTTGTATACAGGAATATACACAAAAATAAGAAGAAAGATAGAGGGAACAAAGAAAATAGACATAGAAAGGATGATATTAAAATGAGAACAGAAATGTAAGAATATAAGAAAGGAGGAAGAACCAGTGGAGGAAATGATACGGCAAAATATGGAAATACTTGGAGTTTACGAAAACAAAAAAATAGGAAAAGGATTAATGTAAATATGTAAAAGCTATTGGATATATTTAGCTGGAGTAGATGAGAAAGAAAGAGCAAACGGAGGGGTTGCATTAGTAATCGCGAGAGATAGATTACAAAGATGATTTACGAAGAATATGTAAATGAACGACTATTAACAGTTAAAATGGGAACCGGTAGATGAAGAAACATGAAGAATAATGATAGTATACGGTGAAATTAAGGCTGCTAGAAAAGAAGAAACATAGGTTTTTCGAAGGACTACAAAAGCAAAGAGATGGAGCAGAAGAAAATGTGATAGTAATGGTAGATTTAAACGGCCGAGTTGGAAATAGAAATGCAGGAGTAGAAGAATATATGGGCAAAGAAGTAGAGGAGACTTTGAACAATAACGGAGAAAGAATAATAGAAGTATGTATAGAGAACAACCTACTTATAATAAATACAAAATTTAAATGTAAAAACCTACATAAATATACGAAAGTAGTTGAGTGTAGAATTGAGAAATCAATTACAGATTACTTTCTGGTGAGTAGAAACAAATGGGAAAGAGTGAAAGATGTTAAAGCTAAAACATAGGCAGGGATAGTAAGTGACCACTAGTGGTAATAAATGAAAAGAACAAACGAAGAACAAAAAAATACAAAAGAAGGAGAAAAGTAAATGAAAAAATAAAAAGCTTCAAATGAAGAGAGGAAAAGTACCTAAAAATGTCAAGAGATACTCGAGGAAAAACTAAAAGGTAAAGGGAAAAACACAAATGGAGGAAAAATTGGAATTACTTCTGGAACAGTATGCTGGTTGCAGCTGAGGAGAGAGCTGTGGTAAAGCTGAAATAACAAACACTAATATGAGAAAAACTGAATGGTGGACCGATGAAATACGCGAAAGAAAAAGCAAGAAAAAAATATTTAACTACAAAAAAGCTGAAGGCATATAAAGAAAAAACAAAAAAAAATTAAAATTGCAATACAAGAGGCTTAAAAGGAGTTCGTGGGTGAAATTTGGGCATAAAATAAAAGAAAGTTACAGAGAGAACCAGAAACTATTTTATGGTACAATTAAGTAACTTAGGAGTATAAAGGAACATAACATGCTAAATATAAAAGATAGGAATAAAATATAATAACTAGAGGAGATAAAATAATGGACCGCTGGAAAGAATATTTTGAAGAGCTAACATATACGGACAATCAAAACCAAGATAAAAAGAAAAAATGGAAGAACAAGAAATAGAAACTATAAGATAAGAAGAAAAAGAAGATGCAATAAAAATGCTAAAATTAGATAAAGCCCCTAGTAAAGGCAAGCCCGGAAATGATAAAATATATGAGAAAGTGCTGGAACATATAAACTGAAGGAAATAATTAATCATATACTAAAGAACGCAAAAATACCTAAGAAATGGTAAACGGACAATATCTTACCCATAAATAAGAAAGGAGACAAAAGAGACTGCATTAATTACAGAGAAATAATGCTTTGAATTCCAGAGATAGTATTCGAGAGAATAATAGAGAAAACAGTAAGAGGCAAAATAGAGAAAATGCTGGAAGACACACAGTATGGATTCAAGAAAAATAGAAGAGCACAAGATCTCATATTTGTCATCTTGCTTGTCAGAACTGATGTTGGCCGACGGTATGGTTTTGACAGCAGATACGGAGTAGAATCTACAACACAACCTCAGAGTAATAGAAGAAGAACTAAAGAAGATAAATTCAAATTGAAAAAACGAAAAGAATTTATAACACAAAGAAAACTCACGAAATAAATCTGGACGGATAACAAATTAAAAGTAGAACACTTCAAATATTAGGGTGCAACAATTGAAGAAAATGAGAAACTGAATATGGAATTAAATAAAAACATATTCAATGCCATGAAGACAAACTTCCTGGGAAAAAGAGGGAAAAAAAGAAATTAAAACCGGAGTTATTAAAAAAGTGGTTAGACCGACAACCAGTTGTGAAACATGGATATTTAACAGAAAAACAAAAATTCCGAACCATGCAATGGAAAAAACAGGGTTCCTAAGGAAAATAGAAAACGAAAACAGGACAGACAAAATAAAATATTTAGACGAAACATACAAACAGATTAAATTAATGAAAAAATTATAGAAGGACTATTTAAGTAGTTCGGACATGTATGTCGAATGCCAGACGACAGACTTACAAAAAAAGTGTTCAAAACGCTAGTGCCGCAAAAGTAAGGAAGACCAAGAATCAGATGGATCGGCAGAATTAGAGAAGAAATTAGAGAGAAAAAAGACATAACTTAGGAAAGCACGAGATCTGACACAGAATAGAAAACAACGGAGACAAGAATATGAGACTCAACCCACCAGCCTTACATCTAGAAGAGCAGATGAGATCTAGAACTAAGAAGAAGATTTATATACATCGTCTATCAATGCTATAACTAATGCGAGAGTTTAATGTAATACTGTTGATCCGATTAATGAAACAGTTTTAACGGTGACCAAGCACCAGCTTCAGACAGTTCCTCGTCATTTCAACCAAACATCTAGCCTAATAACTAAGGAACAAAAGAAATCATTAAAGGTGAAGTTTGGCAAGCAAAGTACGTATGATTGCAATTCGAAAGGTATGATACATTTTTGCTTCAATTGATGATCAATTGGGTGCATTATGGTTATAGAATAGAATCTCTTTCTTTACCAAATGTGATAATTTGTTTGTGAATTGATTGATCTACTTGTCCAGTAGTAATACTTCACAATACTCAATCGTGATGGTTTTCACATTATCAAGATAGATGACGAATACTACACTACGTAGATCCGAAAAGACAGTTCGGAGCATTTTAACCAGGTTCTACCTTGTCTAGACCAGCGGTTGCCAAACTTTTATAATAAAAATACAACTATTTAAGATATTTGAAAGATATCACAATGTATTCTCGAAGTTAATGTTAACAATGGGCCTGCTTCTAGGGGTAGAGTTTGTCAATGTCCGCTATTACTGAAGTCATTTCACGGGCCGTACCGTCTTCCGTATCCAAACGAGTTCGATATCACACTTTTGTAACAATGTAAACAATGTGCGGTGGACTTTGTCAATGTCCGCTATCACTGAAATCAGTTGGAGAGGCATATCGTTTTCTGCTTCCTAACGAGCTCACTATTTAGTTTCTGTAGCCGTATATTTTGAAAAGGCCGTTTCACAGAGGTACGTAATATCAAAAGGCAATTAGGCTAATTTAACTTTTGAACTTAATATCGAAA
Source organism: Melolontha melolontha (assembly GCA_935421215.2). Taxonomy (NCBI): domain Eukaryota; kingdom Metazoa; phylum Arthropoda; class Insecta; order Coleoptera; family Scarabaeidae; genus Melolontha; species Melolontha melolontha. Next base: position 97,025,687 of record OW285242.1, on the reverse strand, counting down.
ATCCTCCCCGAATTGAACCCAAAATTGGCGAAGTGGTTTGCTTTTAAATGATTCCTGTCAGTGGCTGTCCAAAACAAAGTCCAAAAGGATCTCATATTCTGTCACATTGGGAATGGATCTAGAATTCATTCATAATTCTGCTGAATCAATTCCTGAGTTTCCTTTGTTTTGGAATATATGAATTAAAATTTCGAAGCAAATTGTTCCTCTATTATGGCTGACAGTGTGGCATACATTGTTATGTTATTTTCTTATAAAAAGTTTAAAGTCAATGAGAAATATTTGAAATCCTTATTCTCGACGATGTCCATGCAGAACGCTATCGTTTTCTTCAGCGCGGCAATTTTGTCATTACCATCGAATATTGGCTTAACTTTCTCTTGTATGGATGTGCTGAATTCGTTCATTTTTAAGAAAATGTCTGCTAAGGAATACAATTTACACAACTATGTCTGACCATTTTCGTCATCCAAAAGTTGAGAAGCTTTTGTTCGAAGTTCAAGTAAACGGGACAATACTTTACCACGTGACAACCAACGAATTTCTGTACATAATAATAATGTCCTGTATATACTTCCCGTATTTTCACACACTATTTTGAATAGTGGTCGTGCCTTAACAAAGTGCATTTTTCTCGTTGCAAGGGAGTGTCGTCGTAGAACCCAGTGACTACTTGTGCAGCTTCTTGAGACTTCCTTGATTTTGATAATAATGTCAGCAACATGACCTACAATGGCTTACAATTCTTAGGTCTTAGAGAGCCCGCCCTTCAAACCTTCTGCAACAAAGATATCAGCCAAATTAATAGGCAGGAACATTTTTGTGGGGGCAACAGCCTAGAGCCAATAATTTTACGATTAGGTATCAAAAAGAAAATCTATTGATAAATTTTATATTTTTCTATTAATTATTATTAACATTATATTAAATTTATTTTACTATCTCTTATTTGTTATATATCACACAATAAAATTGAGTAGGTCAACTTATCTGCTCAATATTTTAGATTTCTGTTGAAAATTTAAAAAAATTAACCACCATGAAAATTGGCGCCGATCTATGTCAATGTCCTTTCTCATATCACAAGTTGTTTACTCAAGAAAGTGAATAGCTAACGTTGCCTGCTCGATATATTATTTTCTGCTCGATACATTATTTTCAGGTTGTGTAAAGAAATCTCGATCGTTTCAGTGTCGTTCCATTGCTTCATGGAAGTAGTTTGCGTTCTTCTCGCTAGATGGAAGAAGTAATATTGTTTCTTTAACTGCCGCAAATGGAAGCTCCGAGCACTAATCGCTGAACTCCAAACATCATTCAAGCCTCAAGCCGAAGCACGGCTTGAGAACCACTAGTCTAGGCTGCTATTTTGTCTTGGGTAGGTAGTGATGTATCAAGCAGTTAAGTGGCCGTCCAAAAATGCAGAAAAATTCATTGGAAAAACTCCAAACACTGCTTTGGAACCTTAAGTTTTTGTCGCTTTTAGTCGACTGTTAATAATGCAGGTACCCATTCGACTGACAGCTTTTTTATATATAAACGCTCATGTAAAATGTATATTACCCATTCATTTTGGATCTTCACAATGTCAAGGAGTTCCTGCAGATTGATACAACGGTCATTCAGTACTGTTTTGTGAAATTTTTCAGTGATATCGTTGACTGTGATCTTTCATGGCACTAAGATGTATAATCACGTTTAAATTCTGTGTCTCATTTTAGTAAATGTACAAACGTTGTTCACTTCAATCTCGGATGCAAGTTTGTTGAATGAACATTAGTAAATGACAATTAGTGCAATTATACGGTAACAGTTTAGCGGCTTAGCAAATAGACTCCAATATTTCAATCCACCATCGTAATAGGCTTAAAACCATGCTTAATCCCCATTACAGTAATAAACACTATTATAAACACCTTGCCCCTGGTCCCGATATGATAACAACAGAAATGATTAAAACACTAGGAGAAAAAGGTATAGAGCTGATTTTGAAAATATTCAATATGAGTTGGGAGCAAGAAATAATACCTAATCACTGGAAAACTGGACAGATAGTACCTATACACAAAAAAGGAAACACGAGAGACTGCAGCAATTATCGAGGATTAAGCACAGGATTAAGCACAGGAGCAATTATCGAGGATTAAGCTTTTAAGCACAGTAGCTAAGGCATACGAGAGGGTATTGGAAACTAGACTAAGAAGAGTAACAGAACCCACAATGGATGAAGCACAGAGTCCGTTTAGGAAGGGAAGAAGTGTAAACGACCATATATATACGATAAAGCAAGTAATAGAGAAAACCATTCTTAGCCAATCAAAAGTACACTTTGCATTCATAGATTTAGAAAAAGCGTTCGATCGAGTTCCTAGAGAAGAAGTCTGGAATAGCTTACAGCCAAAAGGAGTGAATAGTAAATTAATTAGAGCTATCAGAAGTGTGTATAACGATAACACTAGCTATGTCATAAGTAAAAACAGGAAGTCGGAATTATTTAAAACAGAGGGAGGTCTGAAGCAGGGTGGGGTGCTCAGTCCAGTACTATTCAATATATTTATGGACAAAATTCTAAAACCGAAGCTAATGAATATGATTATAGGATACAAACATTTAAAGCCGATTGAAATAACTGAATGTATATTTGCTGACGATTTAGTAGTGATGGCTAACAGTGAACGAAATTTACAAAAGAATATAAATGAATGGAACCAAACATTGAAAAAATACAACATGAAAGTCAATACGAAGAAGACAAATGTAATGATGATATCGTCAGGAGTAGAAAAACAAATAAAGATATATATTGAAGATGAAATAATAAAACAAGTGTCACAATACAAATACCTAGGAGTAACGATTGAACGAAATGGCAATCAAGATATTGACATTAATGAACGAATGGGAAAGGCGGCTAAACTATACCATGCCATGAGACAGACATTGATAAATAAGAAAGAAATATCTACCAAAACAAAGATGACTGTATTCAAGACAATATACAGACCTATTCTAGTTTACGGAAGTGAAACATGGGCACTCACAAACAGGCTAAGAAGTAAAGTGCAAGCTAGTGAAATGAAATTTCTAAGAGGAGTTAAAGGAATAACACGCAGGGACAGGATAAGAAATGTTGATGTAAGAGCAGAATTGCAAGTAGAATCCATTTCAGAGTACATCGAAAGAAAACAGCTTAGATGGTGGGGCCATTTACACCGGATGGAAGAAAGCAGACCAGCAAGGAAGATATTGGAAGCCAGAGTTAGAATTAGACGAAGACCTGGAAGACCGAGAGAAACATACGAAAATATAGTAGCGAAAGCGATACAAAGAAAAGGACAGACGGTAGCCAATGCGAGGAATATGGCGAAGAACAGAAAACAGTGGAAAGACTTTGTAAATATAAAATAGAGTATAGTAACAACTTCCCCTACACCGCAAGGTAAAAAAGGGGTTAATGATTATATATATATAATATATATATATATATATATATATATATATATATATAAACACCTTGCTTTTTTATATTTACCATTACAGAACATACGCAACTGTTGCTTCTCACTACCACTGCATCGACCACTTAGTCAAAAAACAAATAGGATAGTAACTTTCATAAATATATTCATAATTTCAAACTCTAAATATAACTTTTCGAAAATCGTATTTCCAACCCTGCTTGGAGTGTTGGTAGAATTAGCTTCGTAAAGCTAATTTGTACTAAGCGTCGTATATGTGAATGATTTTATATTTATTGCATAGATTATTTAATTTAAAACAACGACTGAAATAGTAATGTATTTATAATACATAAAGTTTTTCTTTGCAGTCACATAACTAAATTTAAAGCATAATATTCCCTTAAAATGACTACAGCGCGTATTTATGCAAAGAAATAGTTTATGAACTGTATTGCATTTGTAACTCAAAACTGAAGACCCAAAGCAGTACGACGTTTGAAACAAATTTAACTTCTTTACACTTCCAAAAAGATTCTGTAAAGAGAAAATAAAAGTCATTACATTTGAAACAGAGAGATTTGAAAATACATAAAATACTGGACAAGCAAAATATTTTTAATTGTCAACGCAAAAGAAATGTTTAGCATTAGTGCTGCCACCATTCTTCTTTTGGACACAATGCATACAAATGGCCGTGTTTTTCATTTTGTTACGTACATATAGATTCGACGTTGGACAGTATATTATTTTTAGATGTGTGACAGAAATAAACTCAAAATATTTTCTTCGCATATTATTTATACAAACGATTCTAATAAAACTTTTTCCTAAAGAAAATTTGTTTAGACAAGTTTTTCACTACTGGAAATAGTCGTTTTGCGGTAGAGGTTCATAAAAAAGTTGTAACTTCTATTTTGCACACATGACTGAAATTTGAATTTTTTTTTTCTTTAATCCATTGTTGAGGGATCGTTGACCCTCTCCGTTGAGCGTACTAAAATATGCCAGCCGGTTGAAATTCGTTGATTATGTAAACACAGATAATTTTCTGGCAAATAGTAAGCGAGTAATAAAAACGAATCGCCGCAAAACTCCAATTTTTGTCGCACATATCTACGAAAAATAATGTCTGCTGCACCCATTTTATTTGAACAATCCATACAATTCGTCTACCACGATACGCATCTGTTTGATTAATTGCATAGTCGAATTTTGCGAAAGTTCAACGAACTCGTGTGATAAAACTCTGATCTATATATAACATACTTTTATTTATAGAATAATCGCGAATCTTGCACAATACATATATAACGGCTGTTCATTTAAAAAGTCAATCTAGGTTACTTTGAAATTTTGATAGAATAAGACGCAAATATATTAGTATGTGTTTGTGGTTCCGTAAACGTAAATCCAAATGACATTTGATAATGTCAATCACAAATATCAGTTAGTGCATAAAATAATCGTGCGTCGATTTTGGTTTAAATAAAGAAATTTTGAACGGAGGATTTTAAAGTGCATTGATCTTGAAGGACAACATTTTCAACATTTGTTATAGTTTTCAATAAATACCTATCATTTCTTATTTATTTGTATGTATGAAACTGTCAAAATATACGACTTCGTAGGTTAAGTAGTAAATTTTAATTTACGACATACTTCAAAATGTTCTCACTAAATCACATGCTACTAGATTGACTTTTCAAATGAACACGTTATACAAGTATAAATGATCACTGTATGCGTTTGTTAATGAAGCACATATTGGCAAGCGTACACCGACAATAAATATTTATATATATATATATATATATATATATATATATATATATATAGATAAAATAAATTAAAATCGGGTAAGCGATCTGTCAATTAAAAAACTCCTTTATTAAATAGCCCTATATTTCGCAACAAAATTTGTTGCTTCTTCTGGGGATACTACAAGCTTAATGAGAAAAATAACATAAAATAAATAAAAGTATAAAACAGTAGTAAAAATACTTACAAAATGTAGAGTTGAAAAATAATAAAATTGACGTAAAATAAAAATAAAAATGATTAGATTTAAAACATACAGTAACTATAAAAACAAGCCTTCAAAACCTTTAAAAAACATGTATATGTAAAAGTTAAAACATGAAAAATAAAAAATATAATGCAATATAAATTTAACAATATATGGACCAAATAACAAAACAATTTAAGATGGTCAACTAACCGTCAAACCGAGTATATTAAAATAAATTATACTTAGTCCATTAGTATCAGATCTATAATTTATGTTATTTGTGTCTCTGTTAATGTGGACCATTTCCAAAAAGGTTCTTTTTTTAAGGTTATTTTCAACGTTTAAGATCTTAACGTCAACAAAATTGAAAGTATGGTGACGATCAAGTGCATGGTCCACCAATGCACAAGATCTCTTTCCAATACGGACATCACTTTTATGCTGAGTGATGCGCTGTTTTAGCCACTGTGATGTCTAACCTATATAAACGCCACAACAATCCGAACATTCTATCCTGTAGACAACATGACTATTTAAAAAGAAAGGTGTTATGTCTTTGATCTTACTATACAACTTCTTCAAGGTATAGGTGTTGTATTTAGCTATTTTAATGTTATTAAATTGTTTAAAATGTGATACAATTGTATGAGTAAGACCACCAATGTATGGGATTTTTTTGTAAATCACACTGTCTGCAGGAATGTCCTCAGTAGGGCCATCAAAAAAGTTTGAGCTATATATCAATTTATTAAGCATGTGCTTAGGATAGCCATTGTTGACGAAGATGTTGAGAAACCGAATAGCACATATTTGCACATGAAACCTTTCTTAATGACAATCTTAAAGAACTTTTCAACATCTTCGTCAACAATGGCTATCCTAAGCACATACTTAGTAAATTGATATATAGCTCAAACTTTTTTGATGGCCCTACTGAGGACATTCCTGCAGACAGTGTGATTTACAAAAAAATCCCATACATTGGTGGTCTTACTCATACAATTGTATCACATTTTAAACAATGTAATAACATTAAAATAGCTAAATACAACACCTATACCTTGAAGAAGTTGTATAGTAAGATCAAAGACATAACACCTTTCTTTTTAAATAGTCATGTTGTCTACAGGATAGCATGTTCGGATTGTTGTGGCGTTTATACAGGTCAGACATCACAGTGGCTAAAACAGCGCATCACTCAGCATAAAAGTGATGTCCGTATTGGAAAGAGATCTTGTGCATTGGTGGACCATGCACTTGATCGTGACCATACTTTCAATTTTGTTGAAGTTAAGATTTTAGACGTTGAAAATAACCTTAAAAAAAGAACCTTTTTAGAAATGGTCCACATTAACAAGACACAAATAACATAAATTATAGATCTGATACTAATGGACTAAGTATAATTTATTTTAATATACTCGGTTTGACGGTTAGTTGACCATCTTAAATTGTTTTGTTATTTGGTCCATATATTGTTAAATTTATATTGCATTATATTTTTTATTTTTCATGTTTTAACTTTTACATATAGATGTCTTTTAAAGGGTTTAAAGGCTTGTGTCTATAGTTACTGTATGTTTTAAATCTAATCATTTTTATTTTTATTGTACGTCAATTTTATTATTTTTCAACTCTACATTTTATAAGTATTTTTACTACTGTTTTATACTCTTATTTATTTTATGTTATTTTTATCATTAATCTTGTAGTATCCCCAGAAGAAGCAACAAATTTTGTTGCGAAATATAGGGTTATTTAATAAAGGAGTTTTTTAATTGACAGACCGCTTACCCGGTTTTAATTTATTTTATCAATATATTACGGTCGATAATTTCGTTTAAATTATCTATATATATATATATATATATATATATATATATATACAGCCGAAACATGTAGAGTTTTTTAAATACATATATTTTGAAGTAATATACAGACCTTTAATCGCCTACTGATTAGGTTTACCATATATATATATATATATATATATATATATATATATATATATATATATATATATAATTGAAAAGAAATGATCGACCGTGATATATTATCAAAAATTCTTTAAATTCGGGTAAGCGGTCAATTAAAAAACTCCTTTATTAAATTACCCTATATTTCGCAACACTTTGTCGCTTCTTCTGGGGTAACTACAAGATTAATGAGAAAAATAACAAAAAATAAATAAGAGTATAGAACAGTACTAAAAATACTTACAAAATGTAGAGTTAAAAAATAATAAAATTGACGTACAAAATAAAAATGATTAGATATAAAAAATAAGTAACTATAGAAACAAGCCCTAAGAACTTTTAAAAAACATATATACGAAAAGTTAAAACATGAAAAATAAAAAATATAATGCAATATAAATTAAAACAGTATATGGACCAAATAACAAAACGATTTAAGATCGTCAACTAACAGTCAAACCCAGTATATTAAAATAAATTATACTAAGACCATTAGTATCAGATCTATAATTTATGTTATTTGTCTCCCTGTTGATGTGGACCATTTCTAAAAAGGTTTTTTTTTAAGGTTATTTTCAACGTTTAAGATTTTAACGTCAACAAAATTGAAAGTATGGTCACGATCAAATACAACACCCATACCTTGAAGAAGTTGTATAGTAAGATAAAAGACATAACACCTTTCTTTCTAAATAGTCACGTTGTCTACAGGATAGCATGTTCTGATTGTTGTGGCGTTTATATAGGTCAGACATCACAGTGGCTAAAACAGCGCATTACTCAACATAAAAGTGATGTCCGTATTGGTAAGAGATCTTGTGCATTGGTGGACCATGCACTTGATCGTGACCATACTTTCAATTTTGTTGACGTTAAAATCTTAAACGTTGAAAATAACCTTAAAAAAAGAACCTTTTTAGAAATGGTCCACATCAACAGGGAGACAAATAACATAAATTATAGATCTGATACTAATGGTCTTAGTATAATTTATTTTAATATACTGGGTTTGACTGTTAGTTGACGATCTTAAATCGTTTTGTTATTTGGTCCATATACTGTTTTAATTTATATTGCATTATATTTTTTATTTTTCATGTTTTAACTTTTCGTATATATGTTTTTTAAAAGTTCTTAGGGCTTGTTTCTATAGTTACTTATTTTTTATATCTAATCATTTTTATTTTGTACGTCAATTTTATTATTTTTTAACTCTACATTTTGTAAGTATTTTTAGTACTGTTCTATACTCTTATTTATTTTTTGTTATTTTTCTCATTAATCTTGTAGTTACCCCAGAAGAAGCGACAAAGTGTTGCGAAATATAGGGTAATTTAATAAAGGAGTTTTTTAATTGACCGCTTACCCGAATTTAAAGAATTTTTGATATATATATATATATATATATATATATATATATATATATATATATATATATATATGTATATGATTAATTGAAAAGAAATTATCGACCGTGATATATTATCAAAAATTAATTCAAATTCGGGTAAGCGGTCAATTAAAAAACTCCTTTATTAAATTACCCTATATTTCGCGACAGACTTTGTCGCTTCTTCTAGGGTAAAAAATGTAGAGTTAAAAAATAATAAAATTGACGTACAAAATATATCTAATCATTTTTATATTTTGTACGTCAATTTTATTATTTTTTAACTCTACATTTTTTACCCCAGAAGAAGCGACAAAGTCTGTCGCGAAATATAGGGTAATTTAATAAAGGAGTTTTTTAATTGACCGCTTACCCGAATTTTAATTAATTTTTGATTATATATATATGTATATATATATATATATATAGATAGATAATTATTTCGTGACCTTTGTATGTTATGGTAGATTCAATTAGTTGGCGATTTAAGGTCTGGTTTTACTTAAAAATATATATTTTTAAAACAATCTTACATGTATGTGTGCAGCATCCGTCAAAAACAATAGAATTTTCTCTGTTGGAATCGATTCCGGCAAGAAGAAAGTTGCCAGTTCTTCGTGTATAATTTATAAACCTTGCTATTATCAAATTATTTGCCTTTTCCAACTGTTTGGATGAAATTAAATAAGATTTTGCTGGAACCGATACGATCATTAAATGAACTATGTATCGGCACACACTATCAGTAGTTTCATCTACGCATTGAGAATTGTTTGCAACAATATTCAATGCTTCTGCATAGATAAAGCGAATATATTTTTTTCTTAATGTGCTCTCGTCGGGAATGTTATTTTTCATTTTTGTTAGATATGCAGCGTGAGATGGAGTTTTCATATGTTGGTCGACTTGGAACTTTCTCTCACTTGTAATCTGCAAAAAAAAATATCACATCATCGGTTGTTTACTTATAAAATAAATGTTAGTAAAAGATAAAGGAATAATTAAAACCTTAATTAATTAATTAATAAGAGGAAATAAACTTAAAATTTTACCCACAATCTTGCAGCATGCTACGCAAGACACTTTTTCTCCGTTCATACCAACTGACCAATTCTGAATAAAGTGTAATCCATCCAGCCACAGTCGCTATTTTCTGCATTTTTGCTATTATATATCCCAACTCACAAGGTTACACTTCGAAAAGCCAACGTAAAGTGGCGTTTAAAATAAAATTATTTTCGAATATGTGAATAAATTTCTCCGAATAGCAAAGAAACATATACATACTCCTAATTTTCTGGTAAAATGTATTTTTGTATTTATTTAAAAGTTTAAAGGTATTAGCTTTTCCTGGAATTTTGTCTCGGCCTGGATGTGTGGGAAGAGCATTAATAAATTCTTGGAGACGCTTATCGGAAAAGTAACGGGAAGAGACTTAATAAAATGCTATTTTTAATTTAAAGAGAGGGCTGTTTAATTTTTGTTTGCTTGTTACATCCACGACGTATTTTTAGTACTGCCTATAATAAATTTGATTTAGTAAATAAATAAAACTCGGATACTTAAAATAAGCAAAAATGCTAAATTACTACAAAATATGCAAATAAATGCTGAATTACTACAAAATATACAAATAATATACAAAATGCATATATGTATTATGCAAATATGCAAATTTATGCAAACTGCATATAATCCGGCCTTTAGTTATCAGTTAACATAATTATTCGCTTACTGCATTTAAGAGTGTTTAGTTGAGCGTTGCTTTAAGTATGTTCATTGGTTGATTTTATAGGTTTCATTATTTTGTCCTCACAGTGTATTCTATGTTTTGGCCTTTATGCAAATAGACAGTTCACTAACGTACTTTTTTGTTTGTTTTACACTACCTTGACGCTCCACATACTAGCTCCGTCACCATAATATGCGAAGTTGTACACCACACCAACAAGCGTGCTATTTAATTTGCCTACTCGTACGAAAATATCCTCTATTCTGTCAATATTAAATTTTTATTTGTTATTTTTTTATTAAGCAAATAAATTTTGGATTATTATGAATGAAACAAATTCCTGACGTAATTAGCATTTTATGATTGTTAATTATTTTAAAGAGCTTCCTCATAATACCAAATACAAAAAAAATAGAAATACAATAAGGAAGAATCAATACACAGTTTATAGACAAGAACATATTTATTGAATGTTCTGAGATGCGTCATTATAACAAATAAAGTCAAATTCTATATGAGCAAGTAAAAACAAATATATACGTTCGATTTATGTGTTAACGTTTGGTAGATCTTCTTAAAATTACTTAAATCCAAATGTATATGTATTTCAAATAAACTACAACCTTGTCAGCAGTCGAAAAGATCTGACATTTTTCATGATTATCTTAGTTATTAGCAGTTTCGCTTGTTACTGTTAAAGTTAAATTCTATACAAATTATAAATATAACTTTCTATAAAAATATGGATTAATGCCAGATCGCATATTTATTTATTATTTTCAATGGGACAATCCAATCGCTGAAATTAAAGGTTTTTGGCTTTTCCCGTTTCCATTTGTTTCGATATTATCTGTGGAATCGCATTTCTTTTCTCAAATTAACTTTAGCTTATCCGCAATCTTCTTAAAGTATATATTTTTCATATATTTGACAATTGGAGTCAGTTTGACGGTTGTGACATTTAATACTGAAGAATGAAAAAGAGTAATTCTCCTATTAAACTCGCATAAAATTAAGCAACGTTTAGATTGTTTGTATTAGAACGATACTTCCTTGTATTCAACGGTTGAAGGATGGATCAACAGGCTGCGGAAGCCTGAAAAGGATTGCACTGTTATTTTTTTCAACTGCATTTTAAAACGAGATGAAACTTAAATCTTTTAACAAGATCTGATAAAAAAAAAATGTAAAATGATGCAAAAAAAAGATTACGCCGGCCCAATGAACTCCAAAATAATCTAGTGTTTCTTTTTATTAGAATCTTTATTAGAATATTTACTCTTCTTTTGGAATTGTCAAGATCCTCACTTGATGGTGATTTTGAAGAAATAAATACAACTACCAAAGTTTAATGCATAACGTTCTTACTGTACAGTGCACGAAATTGAATTCAATCAGGAAACATTGGAAAATTAATGAAAGGCATTCTATTATTGCTTGGCAATGCACTTATCCACAGCTTACCTAATTTACAATTCGGATTTGACCTGTTGGAATTATTTTCTGTTGTAGTAATCTAAAAGGAGAGTAATTGTATTGATTCGACCTGTGCTTGATGAAGATCGATAATTCATTAGAGAACATTAAAAATTCATACAAGATTTGAGCTTTCAATGAATAGTGTCATGAGAATATAGATAAAGCGCAATCGTCTTATATGGCTGCATATTGCTATGTACTTTAATTTTCAAAACTCGCGCCAAATATTTAAATGTGAATCTTTAATTAATAAACATGAACCATCATACACACATATTTTGTATTTTTGGACTCTTAAAATTGCCCTCAGGGTTTTTGTTTTACAAAAAGCGTTCCTTGCAACTCAGCCTAGCATCTAATGCAATAAGGAGATAAATAATATGATAGCATGTTAAGTTTAATCCATTTATTATTCACACTTTGTCAAAACATACATTTATATTCAATTGTATTAAATATCGTCAATTATTAGTAAAACATAGTACGCCAATCTTATATCTAGTCAGATAATATTCACATTTATATAGATGTATAAATAGAACTTTGAAGATTTAGATTCCAATATTAATATTTCAAAACACAGCTGTGTATTACTTTAGATCAGTGAGTTTTTATATCCTACAAGATGCTAAAGCATGAAACAGTGTTTTTATTTAAAAATGAATAAATTGTAAAGTTTGTGGATTTAAAAGTATTAAAGGTTGATAATATTACCTGCTACATAAAATCGTCAATAACACACGATATATTTTAATTAGTATCTCATATATTTAACGGAGAGTTTAAAATTTCGAGTTTTAAACCCAGATATTTTGAAATGTTCGTGAGATTTGTTTTCCTTACTTACAATTTAAAAATAGCTGTATTTTATTATCTGCTTTAATACAGAAATTGAAATTACACACGATGAAATAAAATGTCTACATAAAACAAATAAACTTATAAATTAAATTTTAGTACTTCAAAGTCTTGAGTGTCTTTGTTACATAATTTACCTGTCGAATTGACTATTATATTAAACAAATTAAAGTAATAATTTTCTTTAAATTAAAAATATAAAAATTTTAATGATGAATTAAATTCAATACAATTTAAAAACAAAAATTTATTTGTGACCACCGCTTTTCAACGATATTTCGATAAGTGTCTCTCTCCTTCAGAAATTTTCTTTATATATACCCCGTGACGTCTATTTTATTTTTCAAATACATTTTAAGTTAAAATACTCTTCCAAATAATATTTCAAATTTAAAAACATTCGTTCTTATACTGATTTAAGTTTTCTTTAATATTTCTTTCTAATAATGTTTCATATTTTAAATACGTTCTTATTTTCAAGTGTTCCTTTTTTACCGTCTGACGCCGTGTTTTCTGTTTGAAATTTTACGTACATCGTAACTGTTACAAAACTGTTCAAAATTCAAGTATTGATTATGAAGCTTACTATAACTTAAAAATATTCTTTTATAAATTGGTATATATAGCATGATTTAAATTCTATTATTATTATTATTAACCATTATAAACCAGAACGTAAAGAAATATAATAACTTACATGATATTTTACATAGAATATAACTTTACTAAATACATATACACACGTGTTTTTCTTAACACGATCTGTATCGTTGCATATAAAAACTTATTACAGAAAATAACAAGAAACTTTACATGAAATTGACTATGAGATTTGTTTTATGACGATGTTCATACAGGGTGTATTCAAAATTTACTTGTTTTAAAATTTTCATTAGTGTTTTCAACTTTATTTAATTATTCAATTTATCTCGGTTAGAAGAGAACACAGCAATATGTATTTATTACATTGATTAATTAATAGATCTATATACCCGTATAAATGTATAAAAATTGGATAATTATAGATATTCGCATTTTGTTGCTATCCCTAAAACATTTACCATAAAGCCCTCCTTCTAGCATAAATAATACTTTGAATAGTTTAATCTTTATTTTGCTAATATATGTATTATGACAATTGTTTCACCTACTAAAGGTACCTGCTAAAGTAAGTTACAAATTAACAAGAGTATAAATAAATGCTTCAAAGGTTAATAATGAAATAATATTATTTTATGGTGTCTTTAAAATGTGAGAAATTACTCAAGTATTCGAGTAAATGTGTGACCCAACTTGTTCGTCCTTACTGTTATACTATTGAGAACTTTATGTTTATTAATGGAAGTTAAATGAACTAAATGTGAATTTTTACTATCGTCTAAACGGTCTCTTTAAATTAATAAATTTAACAAAGGTGGGTTATTTAAATCTAAATGATCATATATCGTACAGTACGCTTTACCTTATCCTGCGATTGTTGTATTTCTTTCTTCAAAATCACCGTCAAGTGAGGATCTTGACAATTCGAAAAGAAGAGTAAATGTTCTAATAAAGACTCTAATTAATAGAAACATCAGATTATTTTAGAATTCATTAGATCATTTTAGATTTCTTTTTTGATCAGATCATGTTAATGGATTGAATTTTAATCTCGTTTTGCAAGGCAGTTGAAAAAATAGTTGAGTGCAATCTTTTTCATGGTTTCGCAACCAGTTCATAGATCCTTTAACCGTTGAACACAAGGGAGAATAGTCCCAATACATAATGTGATGTAAGTCACACAATGACGTTACAACGGGTGACGTCATTGCATGACTTCTAGAAAAGCTCCGATACCGTAATAGATGATGTCACCAGATGCTTACATCCAAGAACTTTCCCGAATAAAAAGTTCGAGAAGACTGATGCACTATAAATGGGGATCGACAGAGAGGAAGAACTCATTCAAGCTGAGGTCACGGCTGAGTTAAATGTGAAATTAATACTGTTATATAAATGTGAAATAAATACTGTTATTAGTTATTAAATGTTATTTAGTGTGTTTTATTATTAATATAGTGTTTTTGATTATTTTCAGTTTTATTTGCAAAGAAACCAAAAGCCAAGTACTTTACAATACAATCTAAATGATGCTTAATTTGATGGTAGTTTAATCGTCACTTTATTTTAGATACTTTATGTTACTTATGTGAAGACAACATTTCCAATGTCAAAATAGTTAGTATCATGATACTAGACATCAATAGTTAGAAATGAAATTAAAGAGATTACAATTTAATTAGCGGTATATATGTTATCCTATTCATAGGAATGCTATAGACGTAATAGTTTAATATAGTATTATACGATACTTGTTTCATAATTTTAATAATTAAATATTTAATAAATAATTTCGTATCCAAGGGATGAAATTTTTAAAATGTACACACATACACATACACACACATATATATATATATATATATATATATATATATATATATATATATATATATATATATATATATATATAATAACTTCGTGACCTTGGTATGATATGGTAAACCTAATCAGTAGGCGATTAAAGGTCTGTATATTACTTCAAAATATATGTATTTAAAAAACTCTACATGTTTCGGCTGTGTACGCCTTTATCAAGAGAATACAAAATATGAATGACATTCATATTTTGTATTCTCTTGATAAAGGCGTACACAGCCGAAACATGTACAGTTTTTTAAATACATATATTTTGAAGTAATATACAGACCTTTAATCGCCTACTGATTAGGTTTACTATATATATATATATATATATATATATATATATATATATATATATATATATACATATAGATTGATAGGTAGATAGATAGATAGATAGATAGATAATTATTTCTTGACCTTTGTATATTATAGTAGATTTAGATAGTCCGCGATTTAAGGTCTGTTTTACTTTAATATGTATATATTTAAAATAATCTCTTACATGTTTCGGCAATTAATACTTTTCTCAAAGAATTTTAAATTATAAATGACAGTATATTAATGTCATATTTAAGATGTCATGGATAAAAATAACATTATTCAAAAATACATTCCAGTTTAATAATAATAATTCATGTCTTAGCATTCCCCAACAGCTTGACGCCAACTACAGGGGACATTGGTAAGCTATGAGTTATTATTATGTCTGCATCCGTGGTGCGACTTAAGATATTCAGCTGTCGAGAAGGAAAACCAGGAGAACCTACTCGGAAAGCCTAGTCTACGAATCTAAACTCAGGACAGCAAGCATGATAAGCCTGTGTGCAGATATTTAAGCAACATATAATAGAAATTAATATAACAATTATATATATTCATGATGGTAAATTGCAGATAGTTACATTATTAAGTTATACTGCTTAGATTTTTTGTCACTTTTGTAGTTAATTGAATTTTTTTCTTGTTTAATATTAATCATGTCTTTAATTTCCCTTTTTATTGTGTGCGGTATCTGTATGTTTTCGAAATCAAAATGGTGATCGTGTTGCAGTTTGTGTGTAAATGAAGTAGTTTTGTCTGTTTTGGAGTATTTGTGGGCTTATATTCTTTTGTATAAATATTGTCTAGTTTAGCCTATGTAATAACTATCGCAATCGTGATATGGTATTTTATAGATGACGTGTTTCTCTACTTTTTTTTGTATTTTAGGTTTTAGTTTTGTTGTTTCATTGTTTAAATTATTATTGGTGTCCGCAATGTTGTATATTTGGTGAATACTTTTTTAAATTGTTTCTTTTATAAGTTGTGGTTGATAGTTATTGTCTGTTAAGATCATTTTAATTTTCTTGATATTATCTCTTCTGTATTGAGTATGTGACGGTTTTACTGCTCTATCAGTCAGATTATTTATAATCATTATTGAATACTGTAGGTGCATTTGAGAGGCAATTCATATATCGAAAAGAAACTGTGGGTTTGTTGTACCAATTAATATAAATAGTACCCTGTCTATCATAGGTTAAAGAAATATGAAGAAAATTAATACTGTTATTAATTTCTTCTTTAATTGTGAATTTCAATTTGTTGTGAAAGTTATTGATTTTTTTTTAAAGATAGTCTATTTTATTTATCGGTATACATGTTATGATGTCGTCTACATATCTTTTAAAGGAAATGGAGTTGAAGTCTAATGAATTGATAATATTTTGTTCCACATGCTCCATTACCAGATTTGCAATAGGAGCAGCTAAAGAAGAGCCTATGGCAATACCAAATGTTTGACTGTAAAAATAATTTTTCTATCGAAAATATGTGTTTTCAAGACAGAAATGTATACCTCTAATTCTATTATGATTCTATTATATTTATAGCTATATTTGTAGGATTGTTAGTATATAAAGATTCAACATCAAGCGATATAATTTTGTGATTTGTTGGTACTTTTTGTTCTTTGATGAAATTTTGAACTTGCCATGAGTCTTTGATATGATATTCCGTTTTTCCTAACATCTTAGATATGTTATCACCTAGGAATTTTGCTATATTATATGTAGGGGCTTGTATGTTTGATACTATTGGTCTTAAAGGGATATTACTTTTGTGGATTTTTGGTAATCCTCATATAGATGGAGGTTGGGAATTAAAAATGCGAAGTTTGTTTTTTAAAAACAAACTTCACATTTTTACTAAAACTAAATTATGTGTAAAGTTACGCGTAACACACGCTATTTAGTTTTATTTAGACATGGTTACCAACATATTAACAGTACAATTTTAATTTTTGCAGAAGGCACTATATATATATATATATATATATATATATATATATATATATATATATATACTATATATATATATATATATATATATATATATATATATATATATATAGTACCGAAACGTCAACATAAATTAAATATTGTTTTAATTACCTGGCCGCTACTATATAACGTCGTAAATAATGTCAAATAATTGAGCAACTCAATTATATGACATTTGTATACTGTCATTTATATGTTACATCCTTGATAAAGGCATCATTGCCGAAACATATAGGGTTGTTTTAAATATATATACTTTAAAGTAAAGCCAGACCTTAAATCGCCAACTGATTGAATTTACCATATCATACCAAGGTCACGAAAATATTATATATATATATATATATATATGTATATGTATATATATATATATATATATATATATATATATATATATATATATATATATATATATATATATAATTTCCAGGTAGGCATATTATGTAAAATAGATACGCAGTTGATAAACTTAAACGATCGTTAATTATATATCTTTTTTTTTATTTTCGGATCATGACTAATGCTATTTATATATACATTCACTGTGAGTTTTCAGGAGCTCACCACAAAACTGACCGCAGGATGTACGGTCGCAAAAATAAGGAAGCAGATATTTCAGTTGCTTATTTTCAATTTCATTCGAGAACTGTTTACGTGAACCGAAATTATAATAATGTATTGTTTTATAATGCTTATAATTTAAATTTTAGAGCAGTTATTAATGAAATATTATAATATGTTGTTGATCAAGAGATTACTTTATATATAGATTGAGTAGTTGGTCCCAATATGTCGAAAAGATACGTACTTTTATGTATGTACGTTCAGTAATTATTGCTTTTAAAAATTCTTTAAAATGTTATACGGTTTCTTATAAAGTGCATGTACAACCTCTTTTCCTCAACAGTAACCTGTTATCATAACGGGCTTCAATTTACTCTAATACAATTTCTCCATATTTGTAATTAGTATAGCTCTCATGAAAAATGAAAGAAATTTGCTGTACTTTTATTACAATGAAAAGCCTGAAATCTGAAAACCAAGCTTGTTTGTAAATCTGTAATAATCTGCTTTACTACCGCGGAAGTACCCCTTACTGCTTTTTCCTGTGCTAATAACCAGTTTTCGAATACATATATAATTTACTTATTCTTGGATTTTTGGTTCATGAAATACTTTCTTTGTGTTTTCTTATTAAAATTTTGGAAACTTTTCTCTTTGAAACTGTCTCTTAAGATTCAAAATTTAAATAAAGTACTTAACATTGGTATTTAAGACTTAAGACTGGTATTTATTTTTAATGAAACGTATGAAATAGTATATAGCATAATATGGATGGATTTGGACTATGCTAAACGTTAATTATAGGTTGTTCTTTAACAGTGTCCGTTTATTTTTTAATTTATATATTTAAATGACAACGAAGTCTGGTATGGAACGTAACATCACTCGATAGTGGGTAAAACCCCACCAGTTTTGTATAAAACAAAAGTATTTTTTATAATTGTATTTTCATTTCTAAGACACGTTTCTCTAACAAAGCCGGAATATAGCATATCCATACTTCTGGAACTTTCTGCTTCCTCTCCTATAACTTGCTATGAAAATAGATGGAAGTAATGCATTTAATCTGTCTTCGGATAAAGACGTGTTATTGAATCATGAATAGGTGGAGACAGTTTATATTTTGCTACGTAATTCGGCAAAAACTTTTGAGAAAATCGGCACTTTCAGTTGCTTCAGAAACACTAAGGAAGTAATTACAAGAAATATGCTTTTAGAAATTACAGCAAAGATGTGTTTTCTAAAACAAATTTTAGAAATTTTTAAAGTTTAAATAGCGGGTAATTTACTATTACATATATATCTTATAAACCAAAAATAAACCGTATAATAAATCTAAATTAGCTCCTAGAGAAGCCTAAGATAGTATCAGTCGAAGAGTATTTCCCAAGTGTACTCTCACATGCAAATTAGCTAGGTGTACGTTCATATCAAAAGAAATTATTAATTTTACACAAAAATCGGGTATGGAGAACACAATACAAGTACAAATTTATGTGGAAATTGCTATTCAGACATGCAGATAAGGGTTTTGTCCTGCTATAGACTCGTCAGTGCACAATGCAATAATAATTTGAAACATACTTGAGTGGGTAAAATCTCACAATTTGTGGAAAATGAAAACTTCTTTACAACATTAAAGATATTTTTAAAGATCGGATGTGAAGAATTTCATCCTAACTTGCCAGAACTTTCCAATTTCTGAATTCTTTGCTTGTCAAATCCTCCACAACAGCATCTCTCCATTTTCTCCTTGATCTATCTCTCTTTCGCTTTCATTCTGGCTCTTTCCATCCTATATTCATAATAAGTCTTTCGTTTTCTAATCTCTCAAGATGACCGACCCACTAGAGTCGGCGTATTTTTATGAACTGCGTCATGCGAGCTTCTCCATATAAAATGCGGATTTCTTTATTCGTTCGTCTATTCCATCCTTCCTCTGTCCGTCTCCCGCTGAATATCCTCATTGGTATCCTAACGTCTCTTTTAACATACACTTCGGAACACCCTTAATCTGCACATACTTACATTTTTTCTCATTCATCTGAAGACCCATCCCCGTTGTTGCTTTAAGAAACGATTATGTCATGGACTGTAGCTCTTTTTTATTCGTTACTATTTATTTATTTATTCATTGTACATTACAAGAAAACAAATTCCAAATAGTACAATTCCATACAAAATAAAAAATAAAACGTGCACAAGTTTGTAAATTATAATTAGAAATATTAAAAATAAAAAGAATCAAGGAAACCGCAAATTTTTAGGAATTGCAGAAAGGCGTGGTTTGAAATATTCTGCAAATAAACTCCAGACTAAAGATTCAGTTCTAATAAAACTCGGTCCATGGGGTTATGCTTACCATATTCAGTTCGATGGAAACCAACATGAAACGTGTCAACTGAGCGAGCACGAAACGGTGGAACATGGAAAAGCAACAGAGAATGAAAGGCTTAATCCAAGCTTAATAAATGCTTTACGCCTTCTGTTCTCCAGCGATTCAATACACAGTAGTTGTAATCTCTCCGCGTAATTATATAAGTTTTTGTCAATTTTTAATTTGAAGAGTATAAAGTTAGCCATTTTACGCTGAATTCGCTCAATCCGATCTATATGAACCCCATGATAAGGAGACGATACCACACAACAATACTCAAGTATAGATGTCAACAGATTGTGGTCAACACGGTCAAAAGCCTTAGAAAAATCCACATATACGGTATCAACTTGAGATTCTCGCTCTTATAGCAGCAAAACTGCAATAAGTTCGTTTGGGTGCTACAGCCAGACAAGAAACCATGTTTATTAATAAATATTAACAAGGTGTCATCTGCGAATGCAAGCCACGGTGACTTCGATTGACGAGCGTTGCTCAGCAGTTTATATTTGCTTCTCTTACTGCCTTCTACAGAACTAAATTCAATAAAATTGTCGATAGTAGGTTCCCTACCTTGCACCATCTTGGTACTCGAAATTCTGCTGACGTTTACTAACTTTTTCGGAATCTCTTTCAATATTTTTTTACTATTTACTGAGTCACATGCTGCTTTGAAATTTATAAAAAAAATGTATACCTGAATCTTGTATTCATGGCGGCTTGTCAAAACTTGCTTCAACATATACATATACCTAGTCCGACGTTCAGAACTCCATATCATACTCGTTTTAGAGACTATTGTAGACTATACAAGCGGTGGCATTTCCTGTGGCTCAAAATCGGCCTCTAAATTTTCTTCCAACCAAGCTGTTGGAAGGTATATATGGGATACCACACGACAGAGGCATATTCAAGTTTAGAACGGATCAAATTATAATATAAAGTTTTTTAGTGAAAATACATTAAAGAATTCTCTGCACGTAAGGAGGAAGCCTTGTTTATATGCGCCCAGAAGATTTTAGTTGTGCATCTTTAACTACTAGTTTCTGTGGAATAGCAGCGTGGCTGGTAAGATAATTGTAAGACATAAGCTGCTTGCTCGTGGAATAAGTCAATAATTTGAAATTTGTTTGCCTGGCACCAAGCGGTAATAATATCGATGTTTTTCTGCAATGTTTCACAGTCGGAAATGGTAGCGATTTTTTTACTTTTTTACTTTTAGGTCAAAGATTGGAAATTATTTTAAAATTTAGTATATTCTTGGATATAAAATTTTGTATTATAAATATTTTGTTACTTTCAGAACAATCTGTATGTACACATAAGTATGAATGTATGCACAAAAACAGAAAGTATTAACATTTTACACTAACCGCTAATTGCAATACCGACTATTTTCCATGCATTTTCTCTGATAATTTTCAGTAGAAAAGGATAGAAAGTTACTTTATGATATTCATGTTAGAAGTCAATTTTCTCGTGATGCGGGGCAATTTTGCATAATTGCACTCACAATAAGTAGCACAATGAACACTTTAAACCGGGCGACATTACCACGATATTTATTAATTTCTCTCTAACTCGTGCTTTCTATCTTATCGCTTCGAAAATTAATAAATAAGTACACACGGAATTGAAACATTCCTGTTACATTTCTCTGATATTACACTGTTACACTGTATTACTATAAATAGTGTGGGCGTTATAATATTATGTTCAATAACCGTATTACTAAATGGACTGAGACATGCTAGCGCATTTATAAAAGTTAAATAAAAGCTTTTGTTTACACGGAAATTTAACGTTGTTTTTATGCATTACGTTTATGTACGCCGAATATAAGAGATGTTAACAAGTTTTAAGTAATATATTAAAAAATTAAATAGAATTGATAATGATTATTACAGAATAAATAACGATACTAACAATAAACAATCTTTCAATGTCAAGTTTTGATTGCTTAAGCATTTATATTGTTTAAATATAGCATACAGAAACTTCTCTTATTAAACTAAGTAAATAATTTGTTACTAGATTCACGAAGTCAAAATCTAAACTTTATACAAGAACAAATTTCATCTATTCTAAAAGAACTTAATAAATATGCTTCAATACAATTTAGAATATACTATATTGTACAAGATAACTTTATTGACCCGATAAATAAAGATATATCAATACTTAGTTCCTTCATATGTCAGAAAGCGGTAAAATTGTCAATTTTCAATACATATTGTTATGAACTGTGATTTTGAAAGTTGCTTTACCACCATTCACGACAAATCTATCCAGCTAGGATATTCAGTCAGTTTACTTTCAAAATGGGACTGCTTTCCTCTCAGGGTTCCAATTGGAAAACGTGGTTTTTCTCTTCTACAAATTTATAATGCGCCAGTAAAAGAGTATTGACAAATGTTATAATTATAATTCTTTAAGTTACTTGTAATCTTCTTGAAGTAAGGTTAAATAATAATCACAATATAAAATTTAAATACAAAATAAAAAAAAAATAATCTTTATAGAGTATAAAGATTAATATTGCATCATTTAACAATATTATAAAGGTAAAAATAACGCATGGAAATGACAGCTGCATGCATGCAAAACCCTTTGTGATACCGAACAAAATTAAAAATAATAAATTACAAAGAAAATTTCTAATTTCTCCCAAGAGAACAAAATAAACAAACGACAGCACGAAGCAAACTCTACAAAACATGCGCACTTACATGTCTCAGAAAAAATGCCCTTGAAATACCAACGAACTAAACTTTACATTTACAGATTTCTTTACTAGAAATGTTAAAAACCTTCTTTGTTATCTATATCAAATAACTAAGACTAAATCTCAATACGATAATATTAATACAATAGAAAATACAGTATTTAACTCTTTTAAATATAATAAGATATCTTTTAAAAAATATTTTACTTACGCAAAAAAAAATATATATATATATTCGAGACACGTGGATAAGAAAGTTATAAAATATCAAACGTAACGAGATTACAAACTCGTATTAAAATCGTTAATGAATTAAACAACACCAACCACAAATTAAATCAAAAATAACCCAAAGTTACTTAAAAAAGATAAAGATAAATCTTTTTATAAACACGTCTTTCTTATCTCACAGTTAACTTGTGTCTGTCTTAAGGTCAAATCAAGCGCGCAGGCTTAGAATGTAAAACCAGTTTTTTACACAACAAATAATTTCAAAAATATACACTTGCGTTCAAAATATCAGTACATACATTTATAATTATATTTTAATATTTTCATGGGGAAAAATCCACAGCAACATATTGTAAATATTGTTTATGATTTTGTATGTTTTATATTTAATAAATATGTATCTTGTTTATTATTCTTCTCCAGTGTTTATCTAATCTTCTTTGATTAGTTTCATAATTAACTAATTTGTTGTTAATACAATATAACCTAATTGAACAGCGTTTAGTTGTCATTAATTTCAGTCCTTTCTCAAATATCAATTGTGATTATTGTGAACTTAAATTTTTACTTTACGCCAATGAATGCAGTAACGGTCCACAATATTTATTATGCGGCAATGACCCTTTTCGAATAGAACGGCACATATCAATCATTTTTGCTTGCACTGAACCTTTTGGTGCGACGAATTATATAGAAGAGCTGTAATGAGTCCATTCTTTTCCGTCTTGTCTAGCTTACCAGTACATTCCTATTTTTCAGTTTGTCTCTCTTACATCTACCTTCCAGATGTTCAATGCTCTTTTCCTTTTTGCAATTTCTCTTACCTTATAAACATGATTCTCTAAAACAAAAATATTTTTTAGTAACATGAATATTGTGTTCTCCACAACGGAGAACACAATACAAGTTCATATTTTCGTGAAAGTATCTTTCCAGGCATTCAGACGCGTATTTCATCTTACTATAGAATCGTCAGTACATGCTCCTGGAGATAGTTTTACCGTAAATAACACCCTTACTACATTAGAGAAGTTATTAAGACAGAGCGTAGAAGAACATTCAGCGCCGTTGGCGCATGTGACGAACACGAAACCAACCATCGCTGTCTTCATACCAAGTGTAAGACTTAGCCAGGGGTTTCCATCTGACTGACAAAATCGCAAATTGCAGAAACTATAGTGACAGTATTTCACTGGTTCAAAGATCGGTAAATTTCAATAACGGCGAAGTATAAATACCTACTGACTCGGAAGCGAGAAGTCTGGCCGTTGCTTTGGATACACAGATGACATTTTAGGCACATATAGTTAAATGGGTTAAGCTTGCATATATGAATTTAAAATTAATTTTCCTCATAAACAGCATATACTGGAGACGAAGTGTATCTTGTGTGATTTCTCGTGTTGTGGATTTTTTCTTATTGGTGCGAGTTATACAGTGCATGTACCAGAGATCTTTCTAAAGTTATGGGAATTTAGTTATATTTTTTTTTTATTTTGTCAATTTTCACCTATATTACAATGTAGTTTTTCAACATAATCGCTATTTAATTAAATACATTTATTCCAACGATAAATAATTTTGTTTTAGCCGTCCTCAAAGAATATTTTCGGCGTCTCCTTAGTTAGCAAAACCAACAGCACCCCGTAAAGGTTTTTCAAATCTGGGAACAGACGAAAATTACTCGGTGCGAGATCCGGCGAATAAAGTGGATGCGAAAGCAATTACCATCGTAAATCGTTCAAAACATCCTTCGTTTTTCTTGCGGTGTGCGATGTTACATAATCCTGTTGCAATAACGAACGCTTATGCAACTTCTCCGGCCGTTTTCTAAGTGCTTGCCGCAGTAATTCGGATAATAAGTTCGAATAATATTCTGCGTTAATTGTAGTACTTTTCGCCATAATTCATAAAAATAATCCCTTCGCAATCCTAGAATACAGTAAGCATTATCTTTCCAACAGACGGAACTGCAGGCGCCTTTTTTCGGGTTTACGCCATTTCTTTTGCCAAAATTCATCACCGTAACGGGCTAACAGCTCTTGAACCTGACGATAACTGTCAGATCTATTAACTTTCTGTTCCGGTTCCAACAGCCTTGGCACCCAGCGGGGTGAAACCTTGCTTACGCCCAAACAATCATGTAAAATCTTGAACTTGAAATGAACTTGACGTGTACCTATTCCTAGGCGTATACTAATTTGAGAAATAGTCATTCCTCTGTCCTCTGTCAGTGAGTTCTCCTGGCAGTAATGTTTCTTTCATTTACCGACGTGATCGGGCGACCACCTTCTAATGAAGTTCTACCACTTTTAAAACGATCGATCCACCGATATACAGTACTTTTAGATTCTGTAGACTCAGCAAACACTCCTTGCAGACGTTGAATAAACACAAAGAAAATGATTTCTCTTTGAGATTTAGCCGCGTCTTCCATAGTTACACAAACAGTGTAACGAAAATGCGTCTATATCGGTCGAACACCTGAATCAGACTGAACGATATTGCAGTGGATAGCTGCATAAACATGTCAAGACTTGTTTATGACCAATAGCATTGGATATAAGTTCTGCGTAATTTAATTAGAGCACAATTCCCAGAACTTTTGAAACATCTCTCGCATTACTATGAATTTTAAGTCTTTTAACTACAAAATTCGTGCCGTAGATTGATTTTTGGAATAAGGAAGTTTGACCATGTTTCGCACAAGCTCTCGGAAATGTACTGACTGAACACGAAAAATAAGACTAATTTTACGAATAGTTTGTTTGTTTTACAAAGTTGTTATGTATAAGCAGACAGTATACGTGTTTAACTGGATTTCGTTTCCTACTGATGTATACTATCTTAATTTAAGATTTAAAGGTATGTACATTATCACCGCCTATGCATCGAACAACTAATTGTATGAGCGTCTTTTTTTTACTCATTGCAAATAGCTAGGGTATAAAACGGGCTACTGAAAATAGAGACAGAATGTGTGTTAAAATAATAATAGGCCTATATCGAGGCGGATTCTGTCAAGAGGAAGAGGAAACCGCGATTCATGTAATGTCAATGTGAAGGTTTAACAAGAACGCGGTTCCTAAGAATGGGAGATCAATATTCTAAAGCGGAATTATATTTAGTTCTGGAAGCTGTTAAACTTAAATTAAAAGAACAGGGCTAGAGGAAGTACTCTAACGAGGCATGGGGACCACAGTAGATCTAGCAAGGTGGCAGTACGGCCACCTCAAATAATTTATCTATCTATACAATGCCGTTCCCAGTGAGTTCGAACCGCTTGAATTTAGGCGAAATGTCTATTTCATGATTCATGAAATAGTTCATGAATCATGAACTTGAAAAATGCGAATTGAAATTGATAGCAAGTCGATTGAAAACGTATTTCTTACTCTCTTCATAATATTTTTATGCATTAGTTCATTACATTGTCGACTTGTCAATAATATTGCTATTATATTTTCCG
Source organism: Melolontha melolontha (assembly GCA_935421215.2). Taxonomy (NCBI): domain Eukaryota; kingdom Metazoa; phylum Arthropoda; class Insecta; order Coleoptera; family Scarabaeidae; genus Melolontha; species Melolontha melolontha. The sequence continues at coordinate 96,998,633 of OW285242.1, read as the reverse complement.
CTTTATCGCTGCCATAGTTAGAAGTTATAACTTATAACTTCTAACTTCATTCACCTAGTTCATCAAGTAGGTAGTATATATAAAATATATGCAAAATATGTGCTGCCAGGCTTTGAAAGGCTGTGTGACAAGATTTTAATAAATCGAGGTTTCTTTTGTTTTCGTAGCTTTTATTGCATTTGGTTATAAAAATAATATAATAAATAGTAATAAACACAGTTTCTAATCTAGTAATATATTATCAGAATGTGCTTTTCTGGATTTTAGTTAAATTTACACCTTGCTTTAGAATATTGTGAATGAACACTTTACAATTGACTACTTACAACATAGAAATTCAATGAAACTAAAACTTCAACACTAATAAAAGGCCTTTGTTGTTTATAATAATAGTTCTTAACGACAGTAATAAAATTTTCTAAGAATAGGGGCTTTACTTCAGCTCCAAAATGTCCATTTTCGATCAATTATGGAAGTTATTCGTAGAGTTGCACACTTTGTCTCGAATGCATGTATTGTAAGGACGGCTTGTCGTTAAAATATTACGATTCGTTTTAAGTTTAAATTGAATTCACAACCAAATACAAATACATGCGTATTATTATTTATGATCCATAAATACAAATGGCTATTATGATTTTGTATAATAACAATATCCAGTGCATACTAAAATATCACTCTATTAATTTATGAGATCCGGCAAAGATAGATAAATAGTTAAATGTGGGGATGCACTACATACGGTCCTGCCGTACCGCAAACATCCTCAGCTCTACTAATAACAGTAATAACACATAGACCGTCCCAACCTTATTATGCAGTACAGGTCCTACCGGAATCGATTCCATGTTTGCCAAATCATCTCAACATGTGTATAGTTCTTCTTCCGGTTTATTATTTGACATTGTGTTTAACATTTGTATGTAATCAAAACATAACCATTACCTTTGCAAGTAAAACTTAATTATCAACATAAAATATGAATTATTAATTAAAAATTAATAATGCAAAAACTCCAAGGATATTTGAATATAATAATGATAAATAAATAAATATACTTAATACTGAAGGAATTTGTATATGGTACAAGAAGAAACAAGAATGATTTATTCGAATATACAGGGTTAGTTAAAAGTATGGAGACGGCGATTTATTGTCGTTAATATTCATTTTAGGGAATTATGTTCAATATAAAAGTTTGTTAGGATATTTTGATCTACATTTGAGAATATTTGAATTTTTTTTTTCTTCTCGTGTTTTTTAGTTACGCCTGTCCGCGCAGTTTTTTTTAAATGAGAATAAGTAAATTTTACTCTACCATTCGATAGAGAACTTTTTTCTCTTTACAATAATATTTTTGTATTTTTTTAATTCATTTTAATAACTTTTTTACAAGAAAAATAAAACAAATTAATAAAATAGTAAATTAAAGTAAGTGTTCAAATTGTCGTCCATTAGTAATTTGACAATGACCCAATCGATTTACAAAACCCCGAACAGAGTTCTGTAAAAAATCTCGGGGAATTTCTTGTATCGTTCTGGTAATTCGGATTTGTAAATCTTCGACGTTATCGGGCTTATCTTTGTAAACTTTGTTTTTTACGTATCCCCAAAGAAAGAAATCTAAAGGACTTAAATCTGGCGAACGGGCTGGCCATGCAATGGTTCCTCGTCTTCCAATCCATCTGTGGGGAAAAACGTTGTCCAGATATTGACGAACATTTACACCATAATGTGGTGGCGCGCCATCTTGCTGGAACCAGATACTGTCATTGGGCAGGTGTTCATTGTTTTCATGAGGATAGAGCGTAGCACAAGCAGGTATTATTTCATTTTGCAATAACTGCAAATACAGAGCCGAAGTTAAATTGCCATTGATGAAAAAGGGACCGCTAATATGACCGCCTAGAATGCCAACCCAAACATTAACCTTTTGGGGGTACTGCTTATGGTGCTCCAAAAACCAAGAGGGATTTTCCGATGACCAGTATCTGCAGTTATGTCTGTTTACTTCACCGGTAAGGCAAAAAGTAGCTTCGTCAGAGAAAAGAATATTGTTGACAAAATTTTCATTATTATTGCAAATATTTAACATTTCTTCAGAAAATTGTAATCTCCTATGAAAATCATCTTCCGTTAACTCGTGTACAAGGTGTACCTTATAAAGTTTACACTTTTCACTTTTTAAAAATGACACGATCGATAACTGTGAAATATTGAAATTGGCCGCTAATTGATTGGTTGATAAATGGGGATATTCAGATACAGCCAATAAAATATACAGTTTGTTATCATCGCTTTTTGCTGTTCTAGGTCTACCACTCCTTGGCAAATCTTTAACGTTACCCGTTTGTTCAAAGCGTCTTAAAGTTTTACCAACAACGGATTTAGAAATTGGATTTCTATTTGGATGCGTATCATTAAATAAATTACGAACGTCTTGTAAACTTCTGCGTCTATCTCTATAACCCAACATCATAAGTATTTCAATTCGTTCATGTTCAATTAAACTCGCCATTGTTAATATTAACAGCAACAAATTGCACAAATGAATTATTTCTGTCAAAGATTTGACGTACACAATAACCACTGATAAAATTATGTCGCTCAAGTTTGTTTATCGCTACGCTACGCACATGAACCGGCCTTTTCTTATAAAAAAGTTATTAAAATGAATTTTAAAAAAACAAAAATATTATTGTAAAGAGAAAAGAATTCTTTATCGAATGGTAGAGTAAAATTTACTAGTTCCCATTTAAAAAAACTGGGCGGACAGGCGTAACTAAAAAACAATTGAAGAAAAAAAAATTCAAATATTCTCAAATGTAGATCAAAATATCATAACAAACTTTTATATTGAACATAATTCCCTAAAATGAATATTAACGACAATAAATCGCCGCCTCCATACTTTTAACTAACCCTGTATATATATATATATATATATATATATATATATATATATATAATATTTTCGTGACCTTGGTATGATAAGGTAAACTTAATAAGTCGGCCATTATAGGTCTGGTTCATTACTTCGAAGTATATATATTTAAAACAACCCTACATGTTTCGGCAATGATGCCTTTGTCAAGGGAATAAAAAATATAGATCACAGAATATAAAATATGTAGTCTACGTGGGTAATCAATTTCTAATAGTTCTTGTATTGCTGTGACACGGTATGGATAAAGTTGCATATCTTTTTTTAATAACTTGTGAGTTGTACCAACAGAAACGTTTATTTGTTGACTCAAATGTCGAACAGATGTTTGTGGTTCATTTTCCATTATTTCTGCAACACGATTGACAACTTGAAGTGTACGTTTCTTAACTGCTCCGCTGCCTGATTTTCTTAAGAGACTACCAGTTTCAGAAAAAGTTTTAAAGTTCTATCCAAAGTATTCTTAAATTGTAAATAATCTATTACAAAATGTGGAAATTCAACTTGAAATTCTACCATGCAATCTTGAACTGAATAAACCCATGAACCATAAATTTTATTACCACTTCTAAAATAAGCCTGGACGAAAAAAATTTTATGTTCTAAAGTGAAAGCCATTTTAAAACTAAGAAGCAATTTATTTAAGCCAAAAACGACGCACGATTATTTTATGCACTAACTGATATTTGTGATTGACATTATCAAATGTCATTTGGATTTATGTTTACGGAACAACAAACACATACTAATATATATGCGTCTTATTCTATCAAAATTTCAAAGTAACCTAGATTGACTTTTCAAATAAACACACGTTACTACATAATAAGGTTGAGACAGTCTATAGTCTATAGTATTCATAAATCAAAGGCGCTAATTTTAAATATTTTATAGTTAGGTTAGTAACATGTAATTAACTTGGTCAAGGGGTTTATCTCGCAAATTTTAAGGGGCTTGACTCAGTCAATTAAAGTTTTCAAGCCACTTGTATTAATATTTTAGTGTTTAGCTTGTATATTTCAAGCGGTTTGAACGGATCAATATAAATGTACTGTACTGTTAAATTCTCAACGTAGGTGTTTTTCTTATATCGCTTGTCAACACTATTAAAACAATTTTTGTTTTATGCTGTTTGTTTTGTCATAAAACGGAATTTGTTATATTGTATATATGTTAGATATACATAAAAGAATTAAAATAAAACGTTTCCAATTTTATAAATATTCGCCCTGCATTTTCAAGTTTAAACCACTGTATAGCATACTTTTATTAGCGTATTTAAATTGTAAAACTTTATATTCTAAGAATCCTTTACATTTGAAAATTAATTTATTACCTACCTTATAATTTAGACCGCTCCTTTTATTGCATAGGGTTATCAGTCAGCGCATTCAAGAGATCAATATTTAATGTGAGTGCCAATTATTAACAAAGATGTATGTTATTTATTCATTTATTAGAAGATCTTTGAGACCCGATCGTAAACCGTATGTACCATTGTTACCCGTATGTATCATTTCTACGAACGAATTAAAACACATAAAAATAATGTTCAACGAATACGGACATTTCAATTATTTAATAGTTTCTAGGGGTAGTGGTATATTTTTACCTACTTGTAAGACAGGACAGAACATTAATTCTCTTTATAACATTCATATCAAACAGTATCAATCAGAGTCTCATACAAGCAAGAAGAGACTCAACAGTATCAACTCAACCGCAGTACAAGACACACAGTCTTAACAATACAACACAAAAGTCTCATATAACAGTATAGAATTTAATGTTTTAAGTTTACATTACGTGTTAAATTTGCGAGATTTATCTTAATACATTAGGTTTAAGTGTTTTTTGTTAAATAAATAAAATACTTAGAAAACATACCTAAATTTCAATATAATTGCTACCAACCAAAATAAGTAGAAAGCTCGTACGGAAGTTACGCCCCGTTAGTGATGAGTCAAGAAACAATTTATACACTGTTTCTTAAACCTGTTTCTTGCTTTGTGTGCACATTTTGCACAGTCTTCGTAAAATAATGATAAAAGTTAGTTTTTAGGTATTTTTCTGATCACTTCCAGGTGTATAGGTAGAACAACTTTTAGGGACAGTTAATATACATCCTGAGTTTTTCAAGAGGAAAAAAATCCTCGTACTTCCTCAGCCTGTAGTCGAGAATCATTTTACTCTACCCACATACTTACCTGTGGCTATAAGCTCGGTAGTACGCAGCTGATGTTGCGGTGTTGGTATACATCATGGAACAGTATTTACTACAAGATCTATGATATAATTGTTATTGTTTACTTCCATGTTATTTCCATTATTCTTAAAATTATAGAAGTCATTAGAAGTCTATATCGGTGGTGCTTAATCCTGATACAGTTATATCTATCAATATGTGATGTGTTCGACTTTATCTTGATGTGCAATTTCTGGCCTATTTGCTAAAACTTGTTTGTCTGTATATATCGTGATATCTTAATAGACTTTGTATATTTTCCAAGAATTGTTATAGGTGTATATTTATAATAGAGCGTAGATATATCTTTAATGAGGTTTTTTTTTGTGGTACCTGTTTCGTCTTATAAACTAATTTGTATTATATATTAAATATAATTATTATTCATTTTATATATATTAAATATAAGGAACCGTAGAATATAGTATTTGAACCTAAGGGTCAGGTACAAAATTGAAACTTTTGTGTAACTATATTTTATTATCGTATTAAAATGCAAACGTTTCTCTGAATTTAGGATGCGGCATCAACCTTTATTCAATCCGGTACTTATTTAATTGCTGGACTCTTTGGACACTTTTTAATTTACCTTATTTTATGATTGAACGTGCCATGTACAGAGTTTGAAACTTTCAAATGCTTTATCAAACGCACGGTCACTAAATTTTGTACCATAAAATATCAGAATGAAGAATGCCAGCATCATAAACTTGGAATTTAGTTATAGTTAATATAGAATTAAAAACCATCTGCAATGTTTGCTATTTTAGTAGGCACAGTTTACAAGGCGGTTCTTGGGAATTTTGCCGACCTTTGTTCGTCATCTGGCCGCATTCTGATGCGGCCTATTTTGTTAATTGTTCCAGAGTTTACTGAAGTTAGGGGTAAATTTTGCCTACAATTCTTAAACAGTCTCAATAAGATCAGCGTACGCGACAACAGTCGCAAGTGTCAACACAACAGTGTTCAAGACAAGATTCTCAACATAACAGCGTTCTAGACAACAGTCATAAGAAGAATGTTCAAGACAACAGTCTACATTTAATATTAAGAGACACCAGTCTCATGATTTATCAACACAACAACACTCTTGCTTGTTACGTGTTAGAAAAAAAGTACATTTTACTTAATTAAATCGTTCTTCGTTCTTTGTGGTCCCGCAACCAGCTTTGCCTGCGTAAGATTCGTAAAGAACGTTATAGATGTCGCCCTTAATCTGTAGCGCATGTCCGGGTGACTTAGGTTATTCTGTCTGTCTTTCGTACGTTGTTTATTGACCAGTCAAGTTGTTCTTTAGTTAGATACGAACAAGGTTTTTAACGTTCGCCAACAGGTAGGTTCAAAGCAAAGGGGGTGGCCCAGCAGAACATCTCGCTCCTACGTATAACTACTTGTTTTTTATTTAGATTTTGTCGCGAAAAGTGTAGTATGCTTTATCAACAATTCTTATGTATCAAATAGTGTAAATTTTGTAAATAAAGGTGTTATATTGGAGTGCCGCGTTTCATTAAAAACTGTCACCGACGAGTAAATAATTAGAGCGTATACGGCCTTACAACCCGTTCGCGGTGAAACAATACACAGGAGCATCAAGTCCACGTAACAGTTGCAGTTATCCCACTATATGGTCCTTCGAGATCGGATATCAGCGACAAATTCACGAGTTGCCCCAACAGTACCGCTTGATGAAAATATTTTAATTGCATTATTGTCGACTCATTTTAGTATATTTTGTTACTGCTAATGCTTTACAACTTACAGAGTAATATGCCCTATAGTTTCAGGATGTAAATTGCATCTCCTGCAGTTATTTTTTCAATGCTTGTGTCTGTAATGATGCATTTATTGTAGTTTCTTGTACGTATTACTTGATCTTGTATTGCCGATATGAAACCATCGGTCTCTGGAAAAAGTTCTCCACTTTTTACATACTTGTAACCAGTGGCGGCTGGCGCATAAGCGCTGCAGTGCTGCAGAGCTCCCAAAAAATTGGGCGGGCGAACCTGTATTAGTTATAACGAGTTTTCTTTTACATAATTTTTCCGACATTTCTGATGTTTATAAAAGCGTAACATATTGTTGTGAAAATTCTCCCCCTGTATATCAAAAAATTTGCATATTTTTCTACATCATCCTGTAGAGGACATCAAACCCTACAATTTGACATCTCAATCATCAAAATCCGATCAGTAGAAGCCGAGATATTCGCTTCCGAAATTCCAACACTAACGCGGTTATATATAGTATATTATAAAATAATATACAATAGGCGACCAGTGGAATAACCAACCTAATTCGCGCGATCGCTCACTTGTTCCTTATCTGGTCCACACGAACGTGCGCACAGAGCTCTTTCAAACACCCGCGCGCACCCCGCTACCCCCGCTGCTGTCTGAAACCAATGCGTGATTTATCAAGCATCTTCGCTGCATTCTGTCCAGCGCCTTCATATGATTCGGTATAGGTATTTAATATTTTCGCGTGTTTTTTACTCTGCGGCGAGTTTAACGTAAAAACAATAATATTAGAGTGCGCGTGCTTGTTTTTGTGTTTGTTGACAATTTATATAAACTCTGTGTATTATGGAGGTGGTCTTTAATTTAATTAATGTGAAGAGATTCTTTAAATATTCATTCGAAGAAAAGATAAAATTAAAAGCAAATGGTAGGCCATTAGTAGATATCACTATTGAAAAAATTGGTGTAAGTAGAGGGAAAAATTATACACGTAAATTTAGTAGCGATATTTATTCAAAAAACGAATGGATTTGTGGATGCAACAAAAAAAATGCTTTATATTGTTTTCCCTGTTTACTTTTTGGTGGCGATAAAGCTTGGACGGAAATAGGGGTCACGGATCTAGAGCACTTGCGTTTGAAAATAACAAGACATGAGAATTCTAAAAGCCATCTTCATAATTGTATGGAATTTGCGTTACTAGGGTCAACTAATATTATGGCTCAACTAGATTCTGCTTATTGGGTAAATATACAGAGACATAATGAAAATGTGTCAAAGAATCGTTATATTTTATCAAAAATTATCAATTTTGTGGAGCTTTTGAATTGGCCCTTCGGGGACATGATGAGAGCGATACTTCCGAGAATCCGGGGATATTTCGTGGACTTATTAATTTTTCGGCTGAATTAGATGCAACTTTAAGTGAGCACCTAAAAAATTGTTCGGTATTTAAAGGCACTTCCAAAGAAATACAGAATGATCTGTTACAGTGCATACTTGAAGTCTGCCAAGAACAAATAATTGAGGAAATTAATAATTCTCCGTTTTTGGCGATCATGGCGGACGAAACAACGGATGTTGCTGCAAAAACTCAAATGGTAGTTATTTTTAGATATGTTCGTGATGGTGAGCCAATTGAAGGTTTTTGGAACTTCGTCATTCCTGAAAAATGTGATGCAGAAACACTTAGCAAAACAATTTTAAGTGTCATAGATGCTTCAATTCAAAATTCACCTAACAAACTGATTGCACAGAGTTACGATGGAGCAGCGGTGATGAGCGGACAACACGCAGGCGTTCAAGCATTGATTAAAAAAAAGTACCCTTTTGCGCACTATGTACATTGCTATGCCCATCAATTAAATTTAATTATATCTGAAGCTGCTTCTGCAAATTCGCAAGTACGTGTATTTTTTGGAATTCTACAAGACATTCCCGGCTTTTTTAATAATTCACCCCAACGAGTAGAAGTGTTAAACAAGATTGTAAACAGAAGGATCCCCCACGGCGCTACAACCCGTTGGAATTTTAATATCAGGACCATTAATGTTGTGTACGAAAATAGGGCCTCTCTCATTGAGTGTATGGAAGAAATAGAAGAACAATTCTCCAACAACACAGTCTGTAGTGCAGCCGCCTCTATTCGCCGTACATTAAATGATCCGATCTTCAATTTTTGGCTGACTTTTTTCCATCATGTAATGCCCCATGTAGATATCCTGATTAATCAATTGCAGCAAAGAAAAATTGAACTCACTCTAGTAAAAGACGCTATCGAAAATTTTGAACGCAGTATAGGCCAAGTTCGAAATAATATTGACAACATCATAAGTGAAGCATCAGATTTAATAAGCGATGAGCCACCACCAGAAAAACGCAAACGTCCAAATAACAGCAGATTTAATCATCGAATTTCGGCTTTAGAGGTGTGTGATGTTATTCTAAATTGTGCAAAAGATCGATTTCATTTTAAAGAGCATCTAGTAGTGGCATCACTTTTTTTTTCGGAATGCTTTGGAGAGTATTGCAGTAAATTTCCTGAGGACAAACTCACTTCCGCATGATCCTATTATCCCTCCCTTGATAAAGAAAGATTACGAACTGAATTGTCTGTTATTTACTCAAGAACTGATTGTAGATCTTTAAAAGGCGCACTACCTCTTCTAAAATTTTTAATAAAAAACAATCTGGGAGATACGTTGAAGGAGACTAGAAAATTATTAGAAATTGTAATAACAACTCCCATGACAAAATCAGAGGCCGAACGATGCTTTTCAACACTAAATCGAATTAAGACGTTTCTCAGAAATTCAATGACCGAAGATCGTTTAACATCTCTTTCCATGCTATCTATCGAAAAAAAGTTTATTTCCGAAATAGACAATTTTAATGACAAAGTGATAACAAAATTTGCAAATCGAAAAGAACGTAGAATAGATTTAATTTATAAGAAATAATTTGTTAGTAAAGTAGTGCTTAGTGACTCTTATTTTTTTTGTGTGACAATTGACAATCGTTCCAGAAATCCATTACTTCAGTGCGGAAGGCGAAGAAAGCACGATAAGATCGATGGGAGACAACCTCTTACTGCCCGTGCAAGGTAAATTTTTTTGTAAAACTTGCAGAACACCTTAAAATTTTTAGCACGAGCCGCCACTGCTTGTAACTGTTATCGACACTTATGCTGTTTCTTGCTTATGGGAGCAATGCGTTCCATGGAGTTTTTTCTCTTCCCATCAGGCGCGGCTCGTGATGACGTATTTGGGAGTGCAAGTACAATGATGCGAGTGCTTCGTGTATTCTCGTGTACCAAGTGTAACGTTTTCTTAGTAAACACCGAAAACACACGAGGCACTCGCATCATTGTACTTGCACTCCCAAATACGTCATCACGAGCCGCGCCTGCTTCCCATATCTTTTTCTTCGTTTGGATGTACCTTAAATCATTATATGAATTGTGTGTTTGATTTTTTAGTGCTAGATTTAACGGTGTGTATAAGCTATCGTGTTTGTCTTGAAAATATTATCGAACGTTATGTATTTGTTTCGCATTGTGTGCGTGTAACTCAGATACTTCTCTTCCTCCTAATTTTCTGGTTACTCTTATTCTCTCAGCGCAAGAGTTTGAGTATAGTTTTTTGTATTTTTGCATACGTGCGCATGTTGTGGAATTAACTTTATTAAAGTCTGTCTGTGTTCATCTAATTCTTCGAAATGACTATGTTAATGTTGATATTGCGAAAGTGTTAATTGGTCTTGTTAGATTTTTAAAATTTAAACGTGAATTGTTTTTTTGTTTTTATTTTAATAACAATCGAGATATTTCTAAGTACCTTGTTATTCGATAAGTCTATTTCAGTGTGTAGTGTTTTGCATTTTAAGCGTTTGATAATGGATTTAAGCATAAGCAAAACCAAAGTGCACTAAGAAAGTTGCCCTGAAAAATTCCTCGTCTTATACCTATGATCTTTGTATGTACTATATCTGTTCTTGTCTTGAATATAATTTTAGTTTTCCATGACTGCAGTCTTACCGAAAGAAAGTTTGGGACGTTTTTGTTTATTTTATATATTAGCAGTAGTTTTCCTGACTTACATTATTATTATTACACTATTTAAAATGTTGTCCTCCTTGTAATATGTTAACTCCTCTAGATATGTAGATTTATATCCATTTAAAAGATTATGTACGAAAATTTGATAATATTTATCTAACCAATATCTGTGCGCTTTAAATATAAACGTCGACAAAATTGAAATAACTAGAACTAACATTCCTCGACCTTTGCCCAATATAGTAAAGAGTAATATCGACTTCTGTCCATTATTAGAGATGCTTATTTGGAAGGTTTGCTATAAAATTCTCCGTTTAAGTTAAAGCTGTATTTGCACTCGCAGATTGATCGTTGTTTCCTTCTTTGATAAGATATGTTCATTAGAGAGGTTTTACTGTAAACGGTTCCGACTTGAATGTTAAATATAAAATTACAATCGGTACATGTGAATACACTCAATATTTATTTATTTAAGCATTTAATAAGTAAGTAATACTTAATTTCCGAAATTACAAAATGAAAGATATATATTATTGATTACAGTTTGTTACTAAATATTGAGAATTATTGCCATTATCTCAACACATGCAGCATAGGCAAATGTGTGGAACTATGTAAATATCTATTAATTAAAAAAAGATATTGGAATAAAATTTTAGACACAAAAATGAAGGATGAAGAGCCATCATTTGAAGTATTTTTGAACTATACAGGGTTCAAAAAACAAACTAAAGTTATACCTTTTTAAATTGTACACTGTGTATTTTTTTACATTTTGAAAATCTCCTTAATAACACAATTTTAACAAACTATAACATATGGGGTCTAAAGTATTTTTTATTCGTTAATCGGCGGGGAAAGAAAATGAATTTGTTATACAAACAAAGTTAAACTTAATTTATGAGATTTTTAAAATAGGCGCTTAATTCTCTTGTAACACTGGCTATGATGTTTAGTGAAATGCTTCGTATCTCTTCACAATTCTTTCAAACAAATCTTGCAAATTTCTAGGGCAGGTGAAAGACACTTTCTGTTTTAGGTAAGCACTACAAGAAGAAATCAAGTGGATTGAGATCGAGAGGACGTGCGGGCCAGGGAATTTCGTCTTTTCTTCAAATCTATCTGTGGGCAAAAGTTCGATCTAATCGATCTCGAACGATAACTGGTCTATTTGCTGAAATTTGTTTGTATGTATTTTGACATCCCAATAGAGTTTGTTTCTCTGCTTTTCAAGAATTGTTGTGGGTGTATATTTGCAGTAAGGTGCAGACGTATTATTAATGAGGTTGTATTTTTGTGTTATGTAGTATTTTAGATGCATTATTACGTCTACTGGCATATTCTGTTCCTGCTAGTGTTTTACATCCTACATCCTTAATATGGTCTATGCATCTCCGGCAGCTATCGTTCTGAATGTTTGAGTCCTTAATGATGCATTTTCTATAATTTCTTGTAAGTATTACTTGATATTGTATTGCTGATATAAAACCTTCAGTTTCTGGGTAAAGTTGTCCACTTTTTGCCCATTTCTAACTAGTAACGTCACCAATTATGATTTCTCTCGCCATGCTTTCTCTTGAATCTTTCCCTTCCTATTTTTCTTCATTATTTGGTTCTACGTTAAATCATTATTATATGAATCGTGTGTTTGTGGTTTTTAATGGTAACTTTAACGGTGTGCTGCTGTTTTGGTTGGCTTTTGCCATTGCGATGTGTAGATTATCGTGTTCATCGTGGAAGTATTGTCAAAGGTGTGTATTTGTTTCGCACGGAGTGCGTGTCGATAAGATATTCCTCTTCCTTCTAGTTTTCTACTTAGTGTTATTCCTTCAAAGTAGGAGTTTGGGTGTAATTATCTGTATTTTGCCATAAGTGCGTGTGTAGTGGAATTATATATTATTAGTGTATGTCTACGTCAACATAATTACTCCAAATGAATATGCTAAAGTGGATCTTGCAAAGGTGCTAATCGCTCTTGTTAGATTTTACGGAATTTAAATATGATTTAAGAATGGCGATTAGTCTACGGGCGTACTATTGTTTTAATTTTGTATTTGTATGTGTGTTGTTTATGTTTTTATTTTTATGGAAGCCAGGTACTTGTAAGCGCCTCGTTTTTCTAAAAGTCTATTTCAATATTAGTTAGTTTTTATTTTATAATAGGTCGTTTCCATTTTCCTTTCTGAATGTGTAATGTTTTGCATTTGCTTATGTCAAACTCCATCTTAATATCAGAGGTTATTTCTTCTGTGATTTTCATTAACCCACTTATTTATGTAATTGTGGATATGTAAAGTTTAATATCCTCCATGTATGATTTATTGATTTATTTTGTACAATGTTGTTTTATTTGATTTCATATTGAAACCGTATTGTGTGTCGTTTTAAGTGTTTGATAATCTATTGTTCTTAATATAACACAAGTTTACAAATTCCGGTCAACTTTTGGATCAGAGCAGATGAGAACAAATCTTGAGGTTATTTGAGGTGCTGAATTCAAATCCGGGTTTCCTTTTTCAAAATTGGTTCTACTTTGTGAGTTCGCGCATGTTGGCAGCACTGCGCTATCATAATGACAGTCAGCTGTTGGCGTCGCTAGAAACAATATTTAATTTGTATTTTTAAAGTTTTTTTTTGAATCCAAAACTTGTGAAAATGCAAAGACAGAATTGTAAAGTTGATTCAAAGTGTTTTTGTTATGTTTGCGGATGTTATATGATCAGAAAAAGTGGCAAAGTTATTACTAATGTGATCAGAAATGCATATTTTTATTATTTTGGTTTCTCTGTATCAAACACTCACAAGCCGTGGGTACCGAAATTGTTTTGTAACGCGTGTAGCACAATATTATACAAGTGGTCACGCGGTAAAAAAGTATGTTTTTCATTTTCATTGCCAATGTTATGGAGAGAGCCGAAAAATCATGTAGATGATTGTTACTTTTGCTTGATGAATGTCGTCGGTGTAAATGCAAAAAAACTATCAAAATATAAATATCCTGAAGTATCATCAGTGTCTAAGCCAGTTCCCCGTGCGAGCAATGATCCTTTGCCAATTTGTCCAGGTACGAGTGCAAATTACATGGAAACTTGTAGTTCATCACCGACGAACAGTGGAAGCGATTTTAACATGGAGGAAAAACATTTAGTTTCGCAAAGTGAACTCAATGATTTGCTTCGTGATTTGAATTTATCGAAACAAAAATCAGAATTGCTCGCATCACGGATGCAGGAGTGGAAATATCTTGACACTCAAACAAAAGTCACTGTATATAGAACCAGAAATGAGGAGCTTTTACCGTTTTTCAAAAAAGAGGAGAATATATGCTTCTGCTATGACATCAACGGTTTGTTTGATGCGATGAATACACCATACGATGTAAATGAATGGCGTTTGTTCATAGATGGTTCAAAATACAGCCTGAAAGCTGCTCTGATACACAATGGAAATATAAAACCATCAATTCCGATTGCTCATGCAGTACAAACGAAGGAATGCTACGATACAATATGTAAAATTTTTATTTTTAAAATTTTTTTTTTTTTAAGATAAAATATAAAGAGCATCAATGGAAAATTTGTGGCGATTTGAAGGTTTGAAAATAAATTTCAATTCAATTTTAAAGAATAAATGATTTATATACTATTCCTACAGGTTATTGGTCTCTTGATGGGGATGCAATCTGGTTTTACCAAATTTTGCTGTTTTTTGTGTCTGTGGGATAGCCGTGCAACTGACCAACATTATGTGAAAAAAGATTGGCCAAGCCGTACTAATTATGAACCAGGAAAACAAAACATCTCTTCTATACCACTTGTGAACCCACAGAACATTTTCTTGCCACCTCTCCACATAAAGCTTGGCCTTATCAAAAACTTTGTCAAAGCGCTCGACCGTGAAGGACCGGCTTTTGAGTACTTGACCAAGTTATTTCCCAAGTTGTCGTACGCCAAAATCAAAGAGGGAATATTTGTCGGACCTGATATTCGAAAATTAATGGCCGACAGAAACTTTACAAAATGTTTAACGCCCAATGAAGCAGCAGCATGGGTATCATTTCAAGATGTTGTTCACAACTTTCTCGGTAACCGTAAATCCCCGGATTTCAAGCAGATAATCGACAGTTTGTTGCAAAATTATTGCAAGATTGGAGCTCGAATGTCTCTCAAAATACATTTTCTGCATTCCCATCTCGAATTTTTTCCTGAAAACTTGGGTGATACAAGCGACGAGCAAGGAGAGCGACTACACCAAGATTTGGCGAAAATCGAAAAACGATACCAAGGATTTTAGGACGAGGGCATAATGAGCGACTACTGTTTGACTTTAATGCGTGAAACAGATCCCAAACAGTACAAGCGACTCAGTTCGTCTGCTCTTCATTTCTAATTTAACACTTTTTGATGAATATAATGGAGATTAATTGTCAAAAATTGTAAAAATTGTGTTTATTTAATATCTCGAAAACTTGAACCAAAATCAAAAAACGGAGTGCAGATTCGGATTCAGCGCCCCAAATAACCATAGAAACAGCTTTTGGTTGCTTAGATCCAAAACCGTGTATACTCGTGAATTTTAGTTATCCATAACCGGGTTATTGCCGAAAGAAATTTAGAATATTTCTGTTTATTTTATATATCTAAAATATTTTGCATAACGTGAGTAACGTTGTTAAGGGTTTTCTTTGTAATCTATGTAACACAAAAGGTTTCTTTGATATTTTCCTACTTGTTTTATTGTTATTATTATTATTTTCAAAAAATACATCGTAAATGCTATTAAAGTAATTGAATTAACTATGTAACTAGTTTTAGTAATGCAAACTGAAACATAAAAAGCATAAACACCGTACTTACGGATACTTGCAATTATGAGTATTGTAATTTTACGGTGGTGCTTTTACGATTTGTAATTCGTAGATATGGAATTATAACAGCGAGTATGCCCAGGAAATATTTTACTCTCTCTCATAAACGTAAATTATTCAAATTACATTAGGTACGGTGTTTCACTTTTCTTGTTAGGAGGATAGTAGGGACAGAATAGTGGTTCATTGTCCTAACAGGTCATTTGCCTTTTACTAAAAATACCTACGTCCGTCCTCTGCGGCGAGAACTCTTTTAAATCAGTCCCTCTAGATTGGTCCACCTTCGAGAATTTTTCATAGGAAACTTTAGCTCATCGTTTAGGCGAGTTGTCCGCGTTTTCTACGAGCGCGCGTTTAAAAATATATATAACTATGTACATACATATATATATATATGTACGTAATTGGTTGGAAGCTTTCGCTTCTCCGCAGAGAAAAGAAAAATATATTTTTCCGACAAAACAATTTCCTAACTGGTTCTGTCTAAGAGCGAGCGTATAGCACAGCGAATGAATAATGATTTAAATTGTCCATGACTGAATGTTCGACGAATTAATTGAGGTACATATTTGAACGGGAAATATAAGGTGTAGAATATGATATACATGCGTACTTGAACACTTAACTTGAATATATAGAGAAGCACAAAATTATTAATACGAAAAATAAATGCTATTATCACACATTTGTCGCATACGTTCCAATAAATATACTCAAGTAACCCCTGGATTAGAATTAGTAAAATATTAAAATATAAACGATACACGTAAGGGATAACATTATTAAGTGCTTTGCAGTCAAAGCCCTACATTTCTATCTGAGGTGTGTCGTAAGGTATTAATTTATGGCCGCTACTTTTCATTATATTAATCAATGATCCGTGAACTTTCATAGCTTGTATTGCAGCATTGGGCTTTGTAGATGATCTTAATATCTATCGTACTATCTTTCTTGAACTTCCTTAATAATATATTTCTAAATATTAACAAACGTGCCATTATGGCAAATTCCCGGATTGCAAACCCATATCACTTTCCACATAGTGGAAATAAAAATTGCTCGTGGATCTGAAATAACAGACTTGGTAATTTAATGTGTCTCTTCAATTTACCGTCTATATTTTTTCTGCTCGTAATGCCACTTCGATATTTTTTCCCTTCTTAATACGAAATTCGATTATGGTGCAGTTGTATGGTATCTATTTTATGTATACTAACAGAGCGCTTTAGAAAGGATTCATAAGCGTTTTATGAATACCTCTGCTTTAAGTGCGATGAAATTTATCCTGGATATGGGACTTTAAGTTTTTGGCTGATATACATGGTTTTCGCGCACTAGTAGGAGTAAAAAAGCAAATGCTACCATTATTTTGAGAGGAGGTACACAAGAAAAAGAGAATATGAATTTTCCTTATCAAATAATATGGTCTGATGAGAGTATTATTAACAATGATGGCATTTACAATAGACGAAATGTCCATTATTGGTCTGGAACGGTGTTGATGCCTTGACGGTTAAACAAAACGTCAAGGCATGAACACCGTTTTGGTTTTAATATGTGGGCTGGTATCTTCGGTACAACGATTGTAGGACCGTTTATTTACCACCATACCTTAACATCAGAGCGTTATCTACATTTGCTGCAAAACGATTTAGAAGATGCTTTCGATAGCATGCCCCTAGCAATGATTCATAACTCTTGGATACAGCAATATGGTGCACCTGCACATAAGTCTAGAGCCGTTTGGGAATATCTTTCAATGAGATTTCCAGAGAAAATCATTAGCACGCATTCGGAAACACCCTGGCCAGCGCCTTCACCCGATATAACTGCTTGATTTCTTCGTATGGGGATTCGTTAAGAATCATGTATATCAGTAAAATTTTGCAATAGATGACGAACTGAGGGGGTTAGTTCTGGAAGCATTTGCCAATATTACTCCACAAATGCTTATTAGGATGTTAGGATGTTGTTAGAATCGACGGTGAGAAGGTGCTATTTGTGCCTGGAAAATAATGGAAATCTTTTCGAATATATGCTCTAAATTTAGTTCTTTTGTTCATATTCGTTTGTTGTATTTTACTTTTTGTGTCTTCTGTTAATTTAATTTGATTTGTTCTCTATTTTTTTAATTTAGCCATTGGATTACTATTAAATATATCAATGAAATAAACTGTTAATAAACATAACAAATCATTTATTCTTAAAAAGTAAGAAAAATGGTGCACGTCCGTACTAGGAATTTTTTTGATTAAGGTCGAAAAAATGACGAAACCTCAATTAAATGATAAAGTATGATAGGTCATTGAATTCGCAATAAAAAGGGTTTTCAGAATCAAATATAAACACATCAGTGCCGTATTTAAAAAAATGAAGTTTATAATGGTTCCGCAAAGACGAAACGTTGGATTCAAAAACTAATAACACCAACTTAAACGGCATTAAGAGTTGCTTCAAAGAAGTGTAATTGGTTTTGCTCTAGGTCAAATATTAATGCCAGGAAAGAAAAGTTTGTAAATTCGAAAAATTCAATTTTTTCAAAATTTCCCAAAAACTAAAAAACGACAATTTCTTAGACCTTTAATTATGCAACTTTTCTCCCATTTAATCAAATCTATATCTGTTAAGGTTTCCGAGATCCCCATAATGGCCCTCTTTATCTCACACATCATATATAGAATGCTGTAGTGATTTGATTCGTGATGAACTTTTACTTCCTAACAACGGAACTCACAAAAATTTTTTTTTTTACATAAATCTAAAGTCCTTGTTAGCTTCCTTACAGGCAGATGTTTGTCTCCAATAATATCTATTGTAGGTGATCCAAACCTTAATTCTTGTTAAATCTTTCTATGGATGATATTCCGATTTCCATACTATGATTTCCTTAGGTAGATGAAAGATTCTTTTATCCACTTGAGGAAGTTATGTATATTCTATTATTTTACTGTTCTTTTGTATGATGTGCTCTGTATTGCTTGATTTCTTCTACTTATTCTAAAATTTCTTGGTTTCCTTTCCTTTATAAACACCAGAAGAGATAGACAGACACTGATGCAAGATATCAAGGGCAAAGTTAGATTTTCTCCAAGTTCAGTATTAAGTTTCTGATTAAAAGTTTGTTAATTAAACAGGATTATTTAAAAGGAAAATCATGTTATATTTAGTCTTCAGTTGCTTAATATTTTCACTTTTTGGCCACCACTTTTTTCGCGGGCAGTATTTATGTACATATCCATGTAACATGAGGATAGAAATGCATAGAAATAGTAAACGAAAACTCTGCTAAATGGCAATAGGCTGAAGAATCAGTAATAATAGTAATAGCAATATTAGGAAAACTTATTTATTTTATTACAAAATAATTACTTCAAGTTTCTCTCCGAGTAAAATATTATTCTTTTGAAACTTGTCAATAACTATATAAATGATATGGATTGATTTTCTTATGCCATCTTATTGTACGCGTTCGTCTGTCACATTTGAATTATCAACGTCCAGATCTAGCATATGTAAGAAGGCCTTCTTTCATATGCTAGATCTCTGGTACACATGATGAGGAATTCCAATCTGCATTCATTTTCCTCTTCTTTTACTCTTTCTTTTTTAAATCAATTTTCTAATATAACTTTCTATTTTTTTGCATATATTTTGTATTAAATTTAAATTTTTTCGACGATATCATTATTTTTTTAAGTATAATAAAGAATATATATAATTATGCTCGTAAATGGGTTCCTGTTGGATAATAAAAGTTATTATTATTATTATTACCGTCGCTTATCTGCGGAATGGATTGAACATTATAGCTAAATAGTACAGGAAAAATATATTTGATCTTAATGTCAACGAATGTAGCAGGTGTTCAGAAAAATTCGAAGTTAAGTAGGTTTTCAACAAAAGATCGTATATCCTTACTTAAGTCTATGATTTGTATTAAATATTAAACGTCAACTACCGTCTGTCAATAATTGCCTAAGAATCTAATATTAAAGATAGTAATTTATATTTTTAAATTTTAAAAATGGTATTTACTACTGTACGCAAAGCATTTATGATTGAATCTTATTTTCGAAATGGTCAAAAGATCGATGGACAGTGGAAGTACTAAATTCAAGCTTGTTTAGAAGAATTTCCCAACACATTGATTATATTATAACACTTTTCAGTGTAAACTGATAAGAATTGTTCCGGTTTTTCGTAAAACCGGCAGTGTGCGACGATATGAGGGTAGTGGGCTACCAAAAGTCCGGACAGAAGAGGCGATTAGTTATGTTAGACGAATAATGATTGATGCCCTAAAAACTTCAGTACGAACTTTTGCTTTGCCAGTTGGTTCTTGTCGTACAGTTTTAAAGCAAAATTTATAGTTTTATTTATTTCCATATCGTATAACTTGCTTGCAAGAAATGTTCGATATTGATTACACTGGCCAACAATTAATTTTTTTTTCTGCTAACTATGATCTAACACTTGTTTTTAATTAATACGCTAATGCCAAATATGAAATCCAAAGTCCCAATCACCTCAAGTTTTCTTTCTTCGGCACTTCTTGTTTGCCGATTTCAAAATTCTTGAAAACTGTTAAATAAATGCAGAAAATTTTTAATTGTTCAAAGAATTCAAAAACATACAAAATACATTTACCTCATTAGCATAATGTTCACTTGCACCTGATAATATTTAAGTACTTAATGAATTAAGTAATAAACAATGATAAAGAAAGGCAAGAATGGCGTGACAAACTACGTAAATGATTGCTATAAATAAGAATAAAATTGTATATAATTGTTTCAGCCTTTACTTGATGAAATTCCATTATAACTATTATCAGGATAAAATAAAACAAATTTTAATGAATTTCACTTTTTAATTAACATTATAACTAACTTAGCAAGTTAGTTATGTGAAATAAACTGATATTTTGGTATATGATAACTAGAGACCGGACACTAGAGGTTGATGACTCATCGCCCACGAGCGTACTATTGATTTGTATTTTTAAAGTTTTTAATTTTATTTATATAATTATACTTATAATAATAAAACGGGTATATATACGGCTACCAAATACGAAATACATTTTTATTTGTTTATTTTGTAGTTCTAGTTGAGTAAATGAGTATTAATATTTACTAGCAATACTTTCTCAAGGTTCTCTTCGTAAAATTTGTTATCTTTGAATGAAATACATCCTTGTAAATACAAAACGCCCTTTCTACATCGCAACTGGTTATAGGTGCATACTGGAAATATTCTTTTATTTCCGCGTATTTTGCAGTTAGATGTTGTGGCATTGTCCCCATACTGGCGTAATGTTATTAAATCTGGATTTCTATTAAACACTGCGTCTATCTTTTGCCGAAGGCCACATCTGAAGTGACTTGAAATACTTTTCAAATTATTAATAGCCACATCTAATGTCGTTAAACCATAATTTAATTGGAGATATCGATTTTCAAAATAAGTGATTAGTTTTGGTAAATTTCCAAAGTGTTCCTGAAGAAAGTACAACTGATTTTTTAAATGTGGAATTTGTGTTAGTTCCTTGCACTCAGAAATACTCCGAGCGTCGTCATTTAAACATGCAATGAAATTTTGTAAACTATCGAAATTCTCTGCATAAAAATTAGTAGCTTCCAACCATGTCCCCCATCTAGTTATTACTGGAGAGGGACGCGGTGACAAGGATGGCAGTTTTTCCCTGTAAAGAGCTACTTTTAATGATGCTTTTCTGAAATTTTTTTCAAAAGCGGATACAAGTCTATCAACTTCTGGAAAGGTGTCTCTGATATAACAAGTGTTCATTTGAAAAGTCAATCTAGGTGACTTTGAAATTTTTATAGAATAAGACGCAAATATAACGAGCCATCGAAAAAATTAATAATTGGAGTAGACTGTGAAATTGGGTTGATACTTTAACCACTTCCACATAATAACATTTATTATTTGACATTGAAACTATATGTTTGTGTCAAATTTTTCAAAACTCTTATTAAGAAAATTGTTTGTGTTTAGATGTAAATGGACAACATTTTCAACAACTTCTGTAGCTATATGTAAATTTTGATTATGATTTCTATATTAAATAAATTATTTGTTTTCTTTTTTGTTGTAGTATCATTTCAATGCTATAACCTTTTTTTACAATGAAACCAAATGAAACTGTCAAGCATCAAGTAATGTGTCATTATGTGGAAGTGGTTAAAGTACCAACCCAATTTCACAGTCTACTCCAATTATGAATTTTTTCGATGGCTCGTTATTAGTATGTGTTTGTTGTTCCGTAAACGTAAATCCAAATGACATTTGATAATGTCAATCACAAATATCAGTTAGTTGTTATTTATTTGTATGTATGAAACTGTCAAAATCTACGATTCCTAGGTTAAGTAGTAAATTTTAATTTACGACATACTTCAAAATGTTCTCAGTTAAGTAAATTACATGCTACTAGATTGACTTTTCAAATGAATACTTGTTATTCATAGATTCTGTGGAGAGCATGTGCCACACAAGTCATATGCAGCATATTAGGATATGTTTCCTTTAATAGTCTGCCTGTTTTTAACATATATGCAGCACTGTCACTTACAAATAAAAGTACATTTTCGTTGTACCTGTCGTCCGAATGAAGTACTTTTTGAATATTCTCGTTAATAATTTTAGCAACTGTTTCCGCATCAACTGTATTTATAACTTTTGTTGCTATTACATATGCATTATATGGAATAGTTGGATGTAGTACACCAGCTACAACATTTACCACACAGCGTCCTAATATATCGACAGTTTCGTCTGCACTTATCCAGAGGTCCTGATTTCATCAGGAACATTTCGACCAGTATATTTAAGTTAAGTTTATTTAATGGAATATTAGCCGCCATAAAAGTTTCACAGAGTTCTTCGTTAAAATTGTTAGATTCCAACGGTTTCAATTTCTGTGCATGTGTTTGCAATGCCAAATGACGTTGTACGTGCGATTTCATGGAAATTTAACTGTAAGTATCCAACAAAAAACGTCGCAATTCTCGATGAAAGCAGATGTGCGCGCTAGCCAGATCATAACTGCGTGATGTACTTACAGATGTTGTAGACTATTTATATCGTCCGTCATAATGACGACGTCATTTCAACCCAATGTGTCCGATCTCTGATCTTCTGCTTCTTACAACGGAATATAATACTTTAACAACTACTTATACTGTTGATGGTGAACCTGTTGCCTGTTTTGGATTTGGATATTACTTCTGTTAGTTAATTGAACTTTACGCCGCAACAGCATCTTATCGATTGTGATGTGGCTTTCTTTATTATACGTATTACCAGGGATTTTGAAGACTTCAGATCATTAACCACTTTATATTACGCATATGCGCACTTTAAGTTCGAATATGGTTCAGTAACCTGGTATCCCTATTATGCAATTTAGTGGCAGATGGTTGAGTAAATACAAAGAATATATTTCAAGTTTATGTCTTTTAATTGTAGTGGATTGTTTCCCGAGGGTAATATCGACTACAATGTCCTTTTGCATCGACATAATATGGAATCCTTATGTGCTTATAGCGTGAAGATGATTGAAAATTATTAATAAAATGAAATTAATTTGTCCTGTATGTTTTCATGTGCTGCATTTATTATGTAGAAACATTCTCAAAATTTCTGCTCCTAGCACCAAACTAATACTATAATGAAGAGTAATATTCAGTGTATGTCAGTGACTTCACTTTTCTTTAGTTGGCTTGTATAAACTTTTTTTACAAACATTGTTTATTGTTGACGATTTATAAGCACAGAGAACGTGCCAGTACTTTATTTATTTAATTTTATTTGCCCTGTAAATAGATTATTCTATTGAGTACAAATGTATTATTAGTACTACTATTTAAATGATTTAATATAACTACGAGTATATAAGATCAATATTATTTTTTGCATATATTTAACTGCATAACAGTATGAATTCCATACAAAATACGCAGACTACAACGAAAGTTGGTGTAAATGCATAAATAGAACGCTAAATTTTGTTATTTTTGACTTTATTGTTTTTTGAAGTATTCGCCTTGACAATTTATGTATTTTGGCATTCTATCAAATAAAAACCACAAATATAATCGTTGATTATTAGGAAGAGAAAGAAGTCGCAGGCTGATTGATCGGACCTGTAAGACTTTCAACGCATCTTACAACTAGACAGACCGCCGGTATTATCAACTGTTATTAAAAGTAGTTTTAGTTAAATGACATTTAAATTAAGTGTCACTTAAATTAGGGGTTCCGTATTATGAAATGAATTTAAGCAGCATTTACTTAAATGTGGTATTTAGGAAGGTTGGCATTACTTTTAGAACAAATGAACGATTTTAGCACATTTAAACAGTCTGTGGCTATATTTGCTTTTGTTTGTGTTGCTGCTTTTAATACCAAACACGCGTCAGTCTCCAGATTCTTCAAAATTATTTTTGTGAAACAATATTTACTGTTAACATGAATAATAAGAAAGGTCGTGGAAAAAATTTTAGTGAACAAGAGGCTATAGATCTCTTGTCACTGGTGGTCAATTATATAGACATTCTAGAAAATAAACAAACAAATGCAGTGACTAATCAAGAGAAGGTAATTCTTCCGTAATTCGTCTTTTATCATTTAATCACTGATGATTCAATTTACAGGCTCGTGCATGGAAAAATATTACAGAGGAGTTCAACATTTCCCATCCGTTAACAACACGTACCCTTGAACAGCTGAGTGCAAAATATGAAAATTTGAAGCATCGTAGCAGAAAATATGCTGCACAAAAGAAACAGGCGCTATATTCTACAGGTGGTGGCCCTTCGCAGACAGTCATCGATGTAGTTCTGGATACCGTATTAAGCATACTCCCAAGCAAGACTGTCGAAGGTGAAATAAATTTATTAGACTGCGACAGTGAATCACTGGCTGTATTCAGCTGCACTGGTGTCGAAAAAAAGCTTGAAAACACAGATAATCTGATAACGGTACATGTACCAGGAGAAATTACAAATGAACCATCTGAAATAGTTTGTGTTACAATGAAGACAAGTGATGCAGATACAATGGTCCAAACAACTGGATCAAATTGTACACCGGCACCAACACCATGCAAAATGTCGAAAAAACATAAGAGAAAGCGCAATTCAGATGATATCGAAAAAATATTAGAGGCAAAAGCCAAATTTTACGAAACTAAAACAAAATTGTTGGAAGTAGAATATAATTTAAAATTAGAAGAAGTGAAAAACAAAGTTCTCCAAAATCAAGTTCTGGAGCAAGAACTATCGGAAAAGCAGGAAACACGGTCGGTGAGATTTGCTCTTCTGAAAGAGGAATTGGAAGGAAAGAGGTTACATAATATGAAATTAAGAGCAGATCTCTAATGTTATGTATTCCTTTTGTAAAATGAGTTGTAAAAAGAAATGTACTTTTTTTTGTATACTGTTCAGATAAAAAGATATATTAATAAAACGTTTGTTACTAGTTCTTTTGTATTTGTGTTGTGCATAAGGTTATAGACTTGTTGGCTAATAAATAAAAAGTAGAAATAAATATTGAATGGTTACATCAATTTATTCAAAATATTTACTAGTAAACAATCATACGACAGATGCTCTCTTAATTACAATAAATTTTGGAAATAATTTTGTATCAGTCTCTGGCGAGTATTGTTATTGGCCTCATAATTAGCTTCATTAAACACTTCCTCTGCTTCAACCAAAATGTTTTCCTGAACTGGTAGAGGCTCATTTCTATTAATTGCAATGTTATACAACACTGCAGTAGCAACGATTATAATTTTAATGTAGTCACATGTTGTTTGAACATTGTACGAAAAATAACCTTTTCGGTTACGATATATTTCTCCATCATGACCTCCTGTAATATTAAACATAATCAAAAATAATTTTATAGATTTATGCTAGAAATTTTACCTGGAGATTGTATTTTGATGTGAGTACAATCAATTGCACCAATTACTTTTGGGAATCTTGCTATTGCATAAAACCCAGCCTGAACGTTTCTTATTTGGTCAGGTGTCTTAGGCATTTTAATAAATACTCTTCGGAGCTGGCCAATTGCAGTTGAAACTTTTTTTATTATTCTACTGGCTGTAGCTTTAGTCACACCAATCACGATGTGAAATCACTCGAAGAAGAGTGCATTTTCTTATATTGTAGATAAATTCAAATTAATATTAAATAGAAAATATTATAACCTATATGGATGTAAGTATACAGACTTTCCGAGGTTATGTATCACAAACATAGAAGTGTATACAAGTGCCAAGTATACATGAACACGCATGCGTTAATTCTCCGTTTAATTCTTGAGTCGTCGAATTTGGACATTTAAGTATAAATGCCTGTTTAGGGCTAAATCTTCGTTCAAACCTGTTGATAATACGCTTGCGTTACTTTTAAATGCCATTTAAAACAAATGCCCTTTTAATTACGTTGATAATACCGGCCGAGAGTATCTGAAATTGCAAAATCCTCAAATAGCATTGCTCGATGTATGATATAATGAAATCTCCGACATTAATAACTTTGAAATTAAGTCTGTAGACATTTTCTAAGTAGATTGACATCTTATGAATAAAAGCACCATCTAGGTAGTAATTACGGCTTCATTTAATATACATAGAACTAGATATATACTTAGTACGAATTAGAACGTAACTGTGTATTATTTAAATACTATTTTGCTGCACTTGTGGTTTTTTAAGTTATACCTTTTTTTACTTAGGGAGATCAGATCAATTACTCATTAATTATCTTTATTACAATGATATATATTTAATATCTTCAATTATATTAATTTTTTTATTAAATGCTAGAAATAATATTCCAATCTATTCTAATATATTTAGTAATGTGATTAGATTAACGTGATTAATATTACACAACATAAAGGAGCTCGTCTGGTGACTCACTCCCATTAAGTAGTTAACAAAATATAATGTTAGTTGTATCTGATTGACCAGTCCAATGAATCACATTTTTTTAAAGCTTCCTTTTTTTTGCCTGACAGCAGGTCTGACAGATAGGCGTTCGGATGCCTTCAAAGTCTTGTTGATATTTGGCACTGAAGTGCATTGTTTCTTGTTGAACCGTTGGGATTTTTAACTGCACGCGAATTACTACATTAGGATAGTATCTTGAGATCCTGGTAATTGCTCTGTATTCTGTTGATATTCGCGACCCCAAAACATTAATACCATTTGTCCAGATAGGCTTTATGTAAAATAGCAAAATCTTTTAAGAATAATTTCCACTTTGGTCCAATAATTAATAAAGATGATTTAGAAAAAAGGATTTAAACCTACCAAAAGATTCGTTAGAACTGTTAGCTTCTACATTTAATAAAAAGAAATTATACGGTCCGAAAATAATGTTAACAGATAAAGTGAGTTTTTGTATAACATTAAACCAGAAAGTGGTTTCGCTTAGTTTATTATCCTGACGTGTCAAATTTATTAAAAGCAATAGCTGTAGCTTCTCATAACGCAAATCATTGGCGCCCCTTTTTAAATAATTCAAAGAGAATTCTAAAATATATATTACTCCGAAATGGAAATTTATATGGATTAATTTCCATTTGACATATACTATACTTAACATATACTTTATATAAAGGAGAAATATGAAGATATTGTAAAAGTTTTAGTTAATACAATATCACGAGCATAACTGGATTATTTATGTAGATCTCAAAATTGTTAACATATTACTCTGTCAATAAGGAAGATATAATAAATATCCATGTTTTTAATGCCTCTGAGACAGTTGGGCAGACAAACATTGAAATCAAAGGAACTGATTTGCAAGAACATCCTTAATTGTTGGAGAAAATAATGTAATAAACCAGCCTTTGGTACATAAAGAAAAAATAATCTTTCCTCCGGTGTATACGAGGGTTACCTTTTATATTTTTACAAAATATGGGAAGAAAACAACATTTTTGGGAACAAACTATTTTATTGTTTTGCAAAATATTCGCCTTTATGTTCTATACACTTCTATATGCGTACGAACCAGTTCTCAAAACAGTTTTTCCACTCTGAAGGTTGTATCTCAGAAACATGGTTTTCAAAAGCTTCGACTGCTTCTTGAGGTGTTGTAAATCGTTGTCCACGCATTTTTTGTTTCACAGTTGGGAACAAAAAGAAATCATTCGGTGACAAGTTAGGTGAGTATAAACAATGAGACTTTATTTCAACACTTTTCTCCTTCAAATAGTCAACTATTAGACGTGCTGTATGGGAACTCGCATTATTGTGATGAAGAATAATGCGACGTTTTCGGTTGTTCTTCCTAATTTCGTCTATAACTTTTGACAAACGAATTGCTGTATACCATTCAGCGTTAACAGCTTTTCGGCCCTCTAAAGGAATTGTTGCATTTTCTTGGAAGTGCTCCTTGCACGAACAACTTTTGTGGGGTTTGGTTCGTCTTGGAACACCCATACAGTAGATTGTTCCTTGGTTTCCGGCTCATACGCATATATCCATGTTTCGTCACCTGTGACATGTTGTATATGGATTTTCGGTTCCTACGTCGATTTTTTTGCGTATCTCTTTACACTAATTGACACGAGCTGCTTTTTGTGGTTCGGTCAAGTTACATGGAATCCATCTGGAACATAGTTTTTTTACAATTAAATGTGCATGTAAAATCGATGAATTGTAGTCTGCGATATGCCAAGAGATGCCTCTACCTCAGTGTAAGTCACATGTCGTCGATCGTGTTCTATCATTTTCCGCAAAGCATCGATGTTGTTTGGAATCACAACAGTTTTTGGTCGACGTTTATGTTGTTTATCACTCACTGAGGCACGAACATGACGAAATTTGCAAACCAATTGTAAACTGTCTTCTCTAATGGTGCTTCATTACCAAAAGTTGACCGAAGCGATATAATGCATTCTTGTGGACTTGGCCTTTTTTATAATCGTAAAAAATCATCCAACGGAAACCTTCGTAAGCAATCTCCATTATTTTACAAACTCACTGTCTTAAAACTGTCACTGTCAACAAACCACTGACTCAATTTCTAAACTATAGCGGAGTTCTCATTGACAAATGTCAATCTTTAAGAATATAGTGATTACATATGGCAAAAGCACCATCTAGTGGTCGATTGTAAAAATATAAAAGTTGTCCCTCGTATAAATATGGGTATTATGAAGTAGTTCGTAAGAGAGATAAAGCTCTGGTATTTTCGATGGATTGCAAACGCAAATTTTAGTTAAAGATTCGAATTTCACTGATATTGAGACTGATTCATAGAATTCTGTTGTGGCGGTTGTATAAAATTTTTCGGAAACAAAAAAGACCAAAACTATAAAAGATATACATTGATTTATAGACTTGGCTGCAATATGAGCATAAAATTTAATTTTCTGAAAAGCAATCTTGATAAATATCCTGAAAACCTAGACGATGTAAGTCATGAACAAGACCAATGTTTCAAGTTTCACCAAGATACTAAAGTTAGAGATGAGCGATACCAACGAAGGTGGGGCACTCATATGATGGCCGACTACTGTTTGAGCATTCAGAGAGACTGTCCAAATATGATGCACTCCAGGAAGTCTTCTAAGCGAAATTTATTTTCTCAGTTTTTTATGTTCTTTGTAAATCAGTTGTTTCTAATCTTTTACCTTTTAAAATATAGAATATCTTTCTATATTTACTTTCATGCATTTTTAACCCTAAACAACCCAGAAGTGTCTGTCGGACACATTTTTAAATTAATTAACGTACTGTATCTAAAGTATATACTTTATCACAAAATGGTTTTATGTATTTTATCCTCTTTTCTCTGTGATTTAGATTCAGTCTCTCTAAAAATAAGTTGTTCATTTGTTTTTAACAATTTTTCAAAAAAGTAACGTATCAACTCAGTTGTGTCTGTTGGACACTTATAAGATAGTAACACAGATTTGCCTGTTTGAACCGGTCAAATCTGGAATGTAACAGATGTTTTGCGTCGCAGTTTATTTCGTTTGTGGTATATGCGTTTGTAAGCGTGCAGTGTCTCGTACTTGGTGTTGTGTGTAATTGAACAATCAAATACAAGGTAATTACTAAAATTTTTAGTTTTTATTGTAGCTTTTCAACTAAATTTTTCTTAGATATTGTATAATGGCTAAATGTAAAGCTTTGACTGATGAAGAAATTCGGCGTGCTTTAGAAGATAGTGACGATGAAAACTATGTATTCAGAGAAACTAATGACAATGAAGGTGAAGAATTCGTTGTAGACAGCGCTTCTGAAAGTGAAGATGATTTTACAGAAACTGCGTCTGAGATCGATGATGAACAATCATACAACGAGGAGGAAGAAACAATTCAAGAAGAGGACAAATCCAAATAATTTAGACAATGAATAAGTGGCTAAAGATGGAACTATTTGGAAAGCACAGCCGGATAAAGCCGGTAGAACTCCACAGCATAATTTAATTCGTGGTGGTATTCATAAGGTGATTCTTCCTCCAGGACAAATAATTGATGACCCTATTGATTGTTTCAATTTATTTTTCAATCGATATGTACTAGATCTTATTGTAAAACATACCAATGCCGAAGCTACAAGAGCAATAAATAATAAATGGAAAGCAATTGACACAATAGAGTTACAAGCCTTCTTAGGTCTATTGATAACTGCAGGTGTAAATAAACAGAGTAAAGTAGATTTTAGAGAGTACTGGGACCCAGTATTTGGCAATCCAATATTTCGCGCTACGATGGGTAAAAATAGATTTGCAGCAATCCAACGTTTTTTACGATTTGACGATAAGACTACTAGATCACTGAGAAAGTCAAAAGATAAACTGGCTCCTATTAAAGAGCTTTGGGAAGACATAAACAATAACCTCCGAAAATATTACCTACCAGGAGAAAATCTGACAATCGACGAACAGCTGATTCCTTTTCGTGGACGAGTATCTTTCAAACAGTATATGCCCAGTAAACCTGATAAGTACAGAATGAAGATGTGGTGGATTTGTGACAGCAGAACAAGTTATCCTTTATCTGGAATACCATATCTTGGAAAAGATCGAACAAGAGCAGAAAATTTAGCTCAAATTGTTGTAACCAAGTTGTCTGAACCTTATTACGGAACAAATAGAAATATAACATTTGATAACTATTTTACGAGCCTAGAAGTTGCAAAATCTTTGCTTCAAAACGGGTTGACAATAGTTGGTACTATAAGAAAAAACAAGCGTTGCATACCTAAAGATTTTCAGCCGAACAGATCACGCGACGTTGAAACTAATATCTTCGGATTTTGTAAAAAAAGGACATTAGTTTCGTATGTGCCAAAAAAAAAACCGTGCTGTTATTTTTCTGTCTACTATGCACCATTCTAATAAAGTAGATGTTGAAAACAAAAGCAAATCTGAAATAAATCTATACTACAATGCTACAAAAGGTGGTGTAGATACACTAGATCAAATGGTTCATGAATACACGGTTCGACGCAAAACAAATAGGTGGCCAGTTGCTTTTTTTCAAAACATTTTAGACGTTGTTGGGATTGCATCACTAATTTTATGGAAAAATTTGAATCCTACTTGGAAACAACGCAAACATAATTCGCAAAGAAAAATTTTTTTGAGGGAAATTGCAACTCAGTTGGTGAAGCCTCATGTACTAAGACGAGGAAAAAAAGGACTAACAAAGTACCACCTTGTTGCCATACAAGACGTTGCAGGAACTAGTCAACAATCAAATGAAATTCAATCCAACGAATCTGTCAAGAGAAAAACACGTTGTCATATTTGCCCGCCAAAAATATCAAGAAATTCAAAACAGTGTTGTGATATTTGTAAACTTAATGTGTGTTCTGAATATTCTACTAAAAAAATTGTATGTATTAAATGTTCACGTAAATAAATATATATTGTCAATTTGTCGTAAAAATGTGTAATTACAAAATGACATTTGTTCATAATATATAAAATATTCCATTAAAAAAAAAATTACAAAACTGCAATGATGTGTCTAACGGACACTACTGGTAAGTTACGTTGCAATTGCATACCGGTTTGTTAGGGTTAAATACACAAGCATTGTAATACCATACCCTTAGAAAATGCAGTGCATGCTTTAGAGTAAAAACTTGAAGTGATAAGTGAAAACTAATGCGATTTCTCAATTCAGCACATTCGAACTAGTAGAATCTAAGTGTCGACCAACAGCTAGCAAAAATCTTGTTGGTTGGTGCTGAGTATGGTACACAATATAGTTGAAACCTTTTTAAAATTAATTGACTAATTATTTGTTTTCTGTAAGTTTGTATAATAAAAAGCACATATCTTCAACTTTCAATAAATTTAATTTGAAATGCTACATTATATTTTGATTTATTAAAAATTGTAATGCAAATAGAACAGAGCTAAAGTCATTTTGATGATTTTTGTCCAAATTTGTATCTAATCTAATCGCTTAAAACTATTAAATCGACAGTCGACGAAACCAGATCGGTTATTAAATGAAAATCATTTTAATTTTTATTACGTTTCGGTCAGGAATTGATTATAAAGCTAATTATTTTCAAAGAATATTAAAATTATTAAATCGCTTTATAATCAGCGTAGATAGGTTGTTTGCGGACTATGGCAACTTAAATAGCTAAAAAGAAAATGTTTTGGTAGCTGCTATGGATATTAAATGTGAATTAAGTTTATGATTATAAAGTAGAGAAGTACGTTTTAATGCGTTTTATATTGCTGCTTAAAATTTCGAAGTCCAGACATTAATCCATATGAGAATACAAGTTGTTACTTTAGAGTGAACATATTTAGGTTTGATTTAAACTAATATTTTGAGTGTAACTTTCGAAATAAAAAAAAAGTACATAATAGTTTGTTATTACACATTTAACTTTAGTGAGTTACCGCTTCTATTGAGCAACTGAGTTTGTTTTAACATTGATTTTATTACATATAATGACGTCATATCTACTAACAGAAGAATTACACTTGCCGTTTGGTTTTCTTATACACATAGGACCAGCTCTCAACGGGCCATACCCGGCTATAAGTGGCAACAGCGAATCCCCCTCTACTATACATTGCAGAGTTATGAATTTAGTAAGACTTAAACCGCGCAAGGATATAGTCGTTTGCATATTCGTTCTGTATACGTAATTTGCCCATTTGTTTCAGATATAATAAGGTCGTTATATCTCCAAGTTATTATTATTGTATTCTTAGCTGCTACGGAAAAGTAATTTTAAGTAATAAAAAAACAATAACGTTTTCTAAAAGATAAAAGTAAAAAAATCAATAATTCTGCAAAATAAATTTTAATTCTAAGAAAGTCACTAAATATAGGATTCGAAAATACCGCCCTCTCTCCCCAAACAATAGCCGAGCCTATTGTAAAACTCCCGCCTCACTCCCTCGAGATTTCTAGGGGTTATTGTCTCGAAAATTCTAAACAGTTGAACTTGCAACTGTTGCAACCTTTACGTTTGCACAGCTAGATACGAATGACGGGCAATCTATTGCTCTCGATCATCGGACTTATGTATGCGCACGCGGAGTGGCATCGTACGTACGTTGCCACATCGCATTACGTTCCATACGTATATTGTTGCGTATGGCCCGTAGCGGGTTGGACCTATCGGTATGTATACTAATACGTGTGGTCTATATCTTTTGTCATGTAGATTCTGAATCTCACTTAAAATTTGGTCCATCAAGTAAGAATTTTGAGATATTTTCTTAAATTAAATAGTTTTTACAAAAAAAAAACAATTAAATTTTACAAAATTTCAAAGTTACTTTTATATAATAAAGATACTACTAAAAATATTGTTCTGTCGAACATTCGGTGGACGTGTCTGAACATATCCTTACATGTTTCTACGTCAAAGCACTTAAACTACGCCCATTTTTGCTCAGGAACCAATCAAATTAAATCTGGCTATTTGGGTATATAAAGAGCTACACACGGGACTTTCGATTCAATGTAAGAGCCGAACGTCTATTTCATCATATCGCGTACGTATATAAATAATTCAAACCATTTCTGTTTTGTATTTGGAGAATTCACTACCCATCAGCACAAGCGGAATATCACACTTTTACTAGAAAAGTTATATTTTTACTATTTTGGCTTAACCATTGATCTTCAAGACAAGCTATGGACTCCCAGCGTTTGCTGCGCATGCTGTGTTATTACCCTGAGGGGTTGGTCAAATATTAAGAAAAGCATTATGCCATTTGCAAGACCTATGATTTGGCGTGAACAAACGGACCATTCAACGGATTGCTACTTTTGCTGCACAAAAACTTTCGGATTTTCCAACAAAAGTTAAACTTCTACCACAAGATAAAAATTTGAAGAAACCTTAAGTGACTTGGAGTGTGTTGTTTGGAATACTTTTAAAATGTGACATAATTTTCTAGGAAATAAAAATCTGACAATTATATAGCACGTATTAATTGAACTTCTTAGAAGTTACCATAAATTGGGCTGTAACATGAGCCTTAAAATACATTTTTTGCACTCACATCTGGATTTCCTTCCTCCGAATCTCAGCGACGTGAGTGATTAGCATGGCGAAAGGTTTTCGATCAAGACATTTGTATTATTGAAAAACGTTATCAGGGCAAGTAGAATAGTGAAATGCTACCTGATTATTGTCGGACATCGATATCAGAAAGTGCCGAAGAATAGTTTAAAAGTAAGGTAAAAAGAAAGCACTTTAAACAGGACGCCCCCATATAGCTCCATGTACATACCTAATTAATATTATGAGTGTTGTAAGTATAACACTATTTTGGGATTGAAGACACCCGCAACGGCTGGAGTTGATGGAATTTTTTCGGATGTACTTCAAAAATGTGCGCTTTTCATCGCAGCACCTTTAACCCTACTGATGAACAATTCGATCGAGACCTGTATATTTCCGAGTATACTTAAAACTGCAAAAGTAGTGCCAATATATAAGACTGGAGACAAAATACTGCGAACGAATTATAGACCTATTGCTTTCCTATCTACAATCTCAAAAATTTTTGAAAAAATAATAGCACAAAAGATTGCGAATTTCTGCTCAAGAAATAACGTCATCGCCACTAAGCAACATGGTTTTCAAAAGAATAGATCTACCACGACAGCTGTTTTAAGCTTCATTAACGAATTGTATTGGCACTTGGATCACCACAATCGCAGAGTGGGTGTTTTCATGGGGCTTTGATTTGGTAGACCACGAGCTTCTGTTGAGAAAGTTGGACTCGTATGGGATGCGTGGAGCTTTATTAATTGGAATTAATATTTACAACAAATTACCACAAAATATTAAGCAGGTTGCACATATAGGTCTTTTTAAGAGGTATAAAATTACATGTTGACACATTGTTTTTATACTACATTGATTAGTTCACCTTGATAGTTAAATTAACAAATGTTGACTTTTTTGTTTTTGTTTTAATAATGTGATTTTCTTTAGATTTTGTTAATTGTCATATTACCATATATGTATTTTTTTAACTTATCCTATATCCTTTTTCTTTTGTACTTCTTCTTGTACTGTTATGTAGGATTTTTGGATTTAATAAATATTACTACGAGGAAAGTCAGTAATTAGGTCACAAAAAGATATTATAAAAATACTAAGAGAAATAGTTAGCCAAAAACAAGTTTTATTTTTCAACAAAGTCTCCATCTACATTAATACACTTATCCCATCGCTTTATCAATGCCCCAATGCCGGCTGCATAAAAGTGATTGGGCTGGCGTCTGAACCACGTGCGTACCTCTTGTTGAACATCGTTGTCACCCTCGAAATGTTTGCCGCCAAGATGCTTTTTGAGTGGACCGAACAGATGATAGTCGCTTGGGGCCAGGTCGGGACTGTTCAAGAAGTTCCCACCCTAATTGCGCAATTCTCGCCTGGGTCAAATGGGCCGAATGGGGCCTGGCATTATCGTGATGCAGAAATATTCCTCTCGTCAGTAGGCCTGGACGTTTTTGTCGAATTGCATCCCGAAGCAACAAAACTCTACAGTATGATTCTGCAGTCACGTTCTCTTTTTTGTTCTGGAAATGGGCTAGGAGCACTCCCTGAGAATCCCAGAACACGGTCAGCATAACCTTACCAGCTGAGGGCACAACCTTAAATTTCTTTGTTGACGGCGAAGAAGGATGTTTCCATTTCATTGAAGCACGCTTTGTTTCGGGTTGGTAGTGGTGCACCCATGACTCATCAGCAGTAACAATCCTGTTTAGCATGTTTTCCCCATTCCACTGTGTATCGAGAGAGGTGTGCAAGGACAAGCCCATTCGAATTCTTCTGTGTTCCTCGGCCAGTTGTCTATGTACCCACAGTGCGCAAACTTTTCGGAAATTCAAACGATCGTGCAACAGTTCGTAGGCTAAACCATGAGAACACCCTATTGCAGTTGCTATACTGTCTATTGTTACTCGCCTGTCAGTTCGAATCATCTCTTCCACCCGTCAAAGTGTTGCATCTGTCGAAATCTGAACGGGGCGGCCACTTCGCTGTTCGTCAACAACTTTTGAGCGTTCTTGAGAGAATTTCTCGACCCACTTGTATACGGCTTTACGCGACAAACACTTTTCACCGTAAACAGAAGACATTTCCTTATAAATATCTTATGCAGAAAGTCATTTTGCCCAGAAAAAACGCACAATAGCACGTTGCTCTTCCACAGTACAATCTTCGAGCACGGTCGCCATTTTAACACTGCCTGTGTTCGCGCACACCAACTGTCACTTGAGAATTATAAAGCTGGATTGTGGTGACACCTATTGACAAATAGGGAAACAACTCACTCCTATTTTCAGCTTTCTTACAGCAGTTTGTGACTTATTTAATGACTTTCCCTCGTATTATTATTATTATTATTATTTCATTTATTCTTCAATACTTTTTTTCTCCAAAACCTGACGCGCCAGAATAAATTTCTTGTTATTACTATTGTTAGAACTATAAAAGAAACGAAAATTGTACGTAGTTTTTAAAGAAAAATTTAAAACAATGAAAATTTATTGACCAGTGCAGATGCTATGATTTTTGGTAATGATTGAATATAAGTTCTGTGTCAACATTGACATAACTTCTCATAATATTGTTAAATTTAGTAGCTAACCTTTTCTAATGCTGGGAAAATTGTAAAATAAAACCTTTTTTAAAAAAGAGAAGAACCGGTCGGGAACGTCCATAACTACGAGCCTGTTGTTAAGAAATTCTCATTGTCGACAATAGAGTTTTGGAAACAAGTGTTAAAACTAAAAGCACTAGAACTGCTTTAGTGTAGCAACCGTAGTAGCAGCCTTGAAAATGTAGCTTGCAATAGTATAGGAAATGTCTGCCAGGAAGAAAGCAGTGAAAAAGACGCGGTGCCAACCTGAATTCCAACCAATCAGTCGTAAAACACTTTTATCTAAAGAAGTAGATGGTTGTCCACGTCAGGTGGAGCTAGATAAAATTTATCGAAAAATCGCTAAAGAGTGTTTATTTTTTATCAAGGAGTTTGAATATGACTGAGAATAAATTACAGATGAAGCGCGTTCTTAACGCCTAATTAAGGTCACTATCATGAATATTTTTGACAAATTTTGTAATATTGTTATAGATAATCGACGAGGAAAAATGTGTCAAATCACTTAAACTATTGATATTTTGACAGAATGGGTGCCCAGTATCCTACCTAAAAAATTGTAGATGAAAAAGCTTACATACAATTATTGCCACGATTTAACTGCCGATGTGGCACGCACGCGAAAAGACATATCAATGCAATATTGATGATGTTGAAGATAAACTTTTAAGACTGTTCACATCTATACGAAACGTGAAACATAGTAGTACATACCTGCGCGGAAACAGCATTCAAAACAGTGGACTGTAATTAGTTAAAATGCACCAGAGGTGAAGATAATTTCTTCGCCTGCAATGGTTACTGTTTTTGTGATGCTTAAGAAATTGTTCCAATCGACTACTTAGAGTAAGAAAACACAATAACGGAAGTCTATTTTTTATATTATTATTAGAGATATAAGAAAAACGGCTAAGAATAACACATGGTAAAGTACTTTTTCACGAAAAAGTAGGATTTGACTGTCCTACAAATGGACGCCGAGTCCAAATTGTTTTCCCATCCACTCCATTCCCTTGATTTGGCCCGGATCGACTAATTTGTTCGTTTATTATTTTTTTTTGTTCATTCATCTAGACTCGTAATGGAGCATGGGAAAGGTAAATTCAGTAAGAAAAACTTTATTAAAACTTAGTCTAATGGTTTGGAATTTCTAATGTATATACATTTCGAGTGTAATAGTTATTCTCGTTCAACCTTGGCCACCTATCAAAGTTCTGTTTAACATGCGAAAGCAGGATCCAAATATAGACACACGATTGAGTCATAATTCCCAATTTAAGGAACAAATCTCTGCAGCTAGTTCGATTAGAATTCCGTGTCATTATGCGTACTGTTCATTTTTGAAGTTTGAAATCTCGTGTCAAAGCCGTAGATGATCTCCATGCTAGTAAACATACATCATAACCGGGTGAAAATAGGCAAAATACATCTTAAGTACCGAGAAATCAACTTCATATCTCTTAGTCTACTTAAGGCAAAACACTAAGTCTCTTGTATAAAGTCTCTATATGATCTTTCCAGTTATACATAGAATCAATAGATACACCTAGAAATTTAGTATTATCTACCTAAACTGTACTGATATACTTTAACAAGATGAGACTGAACCCTAGCATAATAATTTGCTTTAAATTCAATAAATACTGTTACAGCATTATTCAATATAAGCTTATTATTCATGAAATAGTCACCTAAAGCATTTAAATTAACATTCGCATTTAGCCTACCTTTCTGGAACACTTTGCGTTTGTCTAAATAACTTTAAAGCCATTCTAACGGTTTACCTCTAATTCCGATAATTTTTAAAATAACAATTCATGGTTTACCATATCGTTTTACCATGGTTTGCCATATTTGTTAGCAAACTTTTTATTTAAGGCGAAGAAATTCTCGTTGAGTAATGATATCATCGCTGCCGTCAATGCGTATTTTGCAGTATAAGAAAAATTACTTCTCTAACGTAATTAAAAAAAACTTAATCAAAATTACGTTGGTAAAGTCATTTTTCTTCCAAGAAAAGACGCATTTAAAATTTCTTGTATCACCCTCGTACATTTAACAATTTCATTATTAATAACTAAAGACGGCAGACTATGTGCCCCAGCAGTGGCGTTGCGTGGAGAGTTTAGCAGAATAACAGTGCGCTTACATAAAAATAAATATATCGAATCCCTATACAAAACGTTAAGAAAAAACATAAAAAACTTACCCAACATGTCTACATTGTTGCAAAAAAATGCGGATGTGCACGATGAAAAAACTGCACCATAATAAATGTTTCTGTATTAGTCTCGGAAAGGTTCGTACGTAGCGACGTATATATATGTTTATATACAGAGAAGGATTGTTCGACGTTGAGAGATGTTATATTTGCATAGTTAAAGCGCTCTTTGTATCTGTACAACGGATCTTCAGTATTTGTAAAAAGTTGCCCTAATTTTGTAAAATCTACATTTTTATCTAATACACTGTTAAATTTTTCACGGACACAACACTTTTTTCATCTTCAAGGATATGCACCACTAGTTTTACGTGGTCAATAATTGCTAATGAGTCCGATAAGGACAGCGCAGTGTTCTGTAAATTTTTTATTGCGTCCAGTATTGGAACGTAACTGTCGTAAATAATTTTTTAATTTGCTGCAACTTGAGGATTGTTAAATTGAACCTGGCTGAGCCGTATTGCAGCTGCTTCTTTGGTATCTAGTTGTAAAATCACTTATTTAATTCTTTCAAAATGTTTATAATAATAAAATGCTGCTTCTAACCAAGTACCCCATCGTATAAGAATTGGTTGCGGCGGCTCGGGTATATCAGGACACAGCGAACGAAATAGCCGAATCCGTTTCGGAGATTTAAGAAAAACCGCTTTCGTTTGTCCTATCAGTTGATCCACATCAGGATAAGTTGTACGTATAGTGTTTGTTACAAGGTGTAAAGCGTGAAGCAAACATGTGACATGCAGCAGGTTTGGTTGAATCGTTTTGAGTAAGTTTGCCGTGGAACACATAACCTTGGCAGCATCGGTAACTAACATTAACACTTGCTTCGGTAAAATCTCAAATTTGTGTAGTGTTTCTATTAATACATCATATATCGCTCTGGCAGTACACCCTTGCATTCGTTTACAGGTTAGTAAATAAGGAGGAGAAAGTCCTTGCGGAGTCAGCGTCCGTACTAGAATGGCTAGGATGGACTGTTTTTTAATATCTGTAGTTTCGTGTATTGTTAACCACAGGAATTTTTTTTTTACCGTATTTTTCTTACAATTTACAATTCTCTCACGCACTGACGGTACGTAATTCCGTAGCGTACTTCTTGCTGGTAATTTCCACGTAGGATTGTATTTCTTCCAAAACTGACGAAACATTGGGTGTTCCACTTTCTGCAGTGCTATATTGGTCGCAATTTACATCCTTGTTAAATCACACACAAATTTCTTATATGATCTGCGTCCACTATTATTCGATTTATGTTTGTCACTATTTATATGTCTTTGGCACTGACTTGCTTTCCAAGTTAATAAAGTTGTTTCACAAACTAAACATTTCACTACGGTACCATCATATATTAAATCGGGAAACTGATGTAAAAATTTCGTTACTGCGTTAGCATGCAACCGAGTCGATGCATTGTTTCTACGCACTTCCGACATTTTCAACACGATTGTGTTAACAATGTATCGCTTACAACGTCTCAACGGCAACTGAATTGATCGTCGTACGCCTCTACTCGATCCCTCCACATCACGCTACTATTCGGGCACATAGTCTGCCGTCTTTATTAATAACCATAGCTCAGATCCTATAACACCAATAAATGGCTTAAAAAAAAGTTGAGGCCGAGATTGAGTCCCCCACTTTTTATGATATTTATGGACAATATTATCGAAAAATCCAATTACTATAAATATTTAAATATCTTTAAATAATATTAATTGAAAAAATTTCAAGAAAAAAAGATTACAATTTGTCTTGTAACCATGCAGTATGTAGACTAACACTTTTTTGCGGCATGGACAAGACAACAGAAAAGTAAAATACAGACTCCATGGATAAAATGCTTAAGAGGGGCCAAACAGAAAAAAAAATAAGGTCTGAATTAAGTGTACAACTGATATTGGAGTTCATCGAACAGAGACAGTTGTGCTGGGGGAGTCATTTGTGAAGAATGAATGATAAAGAGGTTGAAATAAAAATTGATTATATAAAAGACATATCTAAAGAGGTACCTATGCGGAGACGTAATAGAGAAAATTTGGAGAAGGGAGGACTACTTGGACAAAGTCAAGGTAAAAATTAAAAATGGTGCGAATTTGTGTAAAGTGAAAATAAGAATAATGCCAACAACATTATGTTAGGGGAATACATAAACTTGTTATTCTAAAAATTATACAGTTTTTGGGACATTCATTTTGAAACGGAGTTTTCAAGTTTCATTGAGACTACGTACTAAAATATTCAATTAATACAAGTGAAAATTCATTTGAAAAATTGAATCGATTCTGCCTTTACTTGATGTAAATCCATATCAAATGATAAAAACACACAATGTTGTATTAGATTTACACTTTATTTAATAATATTTAATAATGACTATATAACAGCTGTTTCACCGTACAACGGTTTCTTCAGATATAACAAGCGGTACTATAAAACATTTTACTTAAACGTAAATATTTTTTATTTTATGACTTAATGGTATTCTCAGAAATTGGAAACCGAAATATTTTTACCCGCCTCTTTTAGTATAAGGGATACATATAGATAACATAAATTATATTATAAGTGACACATATCTAACAAAATATTTCAATCAAAAATAGGAAATAAGTTCAACAGAGGGGAGGAATTAAGCTCTGTTTTGTCATTTAAAAATTTATTTGAAAATTTTTGTTTATTAATTTGCATTGCTTCTAATAAATCGAGTTTCTTACTTTTCTCTTCTTCGTGTAGGATCTTGAAATTATTATTAAAACTATGGCTTTCTTCAATTAAATGGTTGAAGTATGCTGAATCTGTTTTCCCATTTCTAAACGAATAATAATGTTCGTATATGCGCTTTTTGAACGTTCTACCTGTTTGCCCGATATATGTGTTAGTACATGTGCCACAAGTTATTGTAGGTATGTAGGTATGTGCCACAAATTCATTTCCATTTTAGAAGAAAAGTAAAATATTTTGTCACTAAAACCTTATTTAGTTCATCTAAGATTAATTGACATTGAATTTTGCATAATGTTAGATATAAATACTTCTGCTTAGTATAATCGAGTCTTTAGTACATCTAATCTCGGCTAGATCGAAATGTATCACTGTAATGGAGTGTACAACATACATACATATAGATAAAGCAAAAAAAAAACAACTAGAAAAGTGACGATCCGTGATGAAGATGTGATCCATTCGTAGTGCGTGAGGGCAGGTGCGGGTAAAAGAAACAAGTGCGGAGCGAAACAAGTGCCGCGCGAAGCGCACTCCGCCACCTATGTTCAATCTCCCGACCAGTCCTATACAGACCGTGGTGAGTGTCGGTTGTATCCTAAAAGAGAGAATAGCTACGTGTGCACGTGCGACGACTTTACATTGAATATATACACGCATACGTAGTATATACGAATTGAAACTGTGGTGCCGCAGGGCCGTGGTGTTCAGTGAGAGACATGCCTTCTTGATCGTAGACCGGTCAATAGAGAGTTTTTGAGTGCAGTGATCAGGGTTGCCATGATTATATCAAAGGATCTCTTTTTGTTGGGAGACCAAGATTACTTGAGACTCCCCAATAAGGACGAAAAAAGGCCAACTATGTTAAGACCCATTCCGAAATCTCAAAGGTAGGAAAAATTCAGACAAATGTTTGGGCGCTTATCTCTGAAAATAGCATCCCTTTTTTAGAGGGATTGTGTAAAAAATAGGTTAAATGTCATTGCAACTTAAAAAATAAACATGGATAATATTGGACTATAATCGTTGCGATGGAAAAGACGATAATTTCAGAAAAATTCTATTCGAAACTTAATTCAAAACATAACGTCTTAATTAATCTAAAAATATGTATTTAACCTTGACAGATAATTTTAAATGCAATTTATGAACAGTCGATTAAATAATTTATTTTGGAGGATCTTCTTCCCCTTTTCTTATGGAAACACTCCTCAACAAGAACAATATTTTGTACTTTTCTGTAACCGCTGTAGAAAAACGAGAA
The DNA here is from genome assembly GCA_935421215.2 of Melolontha melolontha. Classification (NCBI taxonomy): domain Eukaryota; kingdom Metazoa; phylum Arthropoda; class Insecta; order Coleoptera; family Scarabaeidae; genus Melolontha; species Melolontha melolontha. The sequence continues at coordinate 96,955,408 of OW285242.1, read as the reverse complement.
GTATTGCCTAAAAATATGTTTCGTTTAATAGCGCTAAATCCAAAATATTTTGCATTCATTAAACCATAAAATAAAACATTAAGCTTTTTAAAGAACATTACTTTTGGAAAATATCCAGTTACAAACTTTTGCCTTTTTTGGCCAGTATTATTTCAAATTTTGTACCTTATTAATATTTTTTTTATTTTCATATTCATATACATAGTCTCCAGAGAAATTAATTTAAGAAATTGGTTCATTTCTGAAAATTTTATTTTTAAGGATGGCATGAAATTCGTTATTAGCTAGCTAATTTAGTTTAGAGTTCAACATTATAATCAAATTCTTAATAAATTTCTGTAAGAATATTTACTTTTCATGATACATGATTTTAAAATAATTAAACATTTTCGAAAACTAACTTTCTTGCCAAATAATTAATTAAATAATTGTTTGTCAATTTTCCTCTAACTAAAAATGTTTATTTGTTATATTAGAAAGCTGAGATTTTCTTCTCGTTTCATGTACAGAAAAATGTATTCAATTCATACGCTATACACAACTATGGAACAAACATAATATGTATATGATATGATTTGTGACATACTTCACTAGGTCAATGTACTTTATCATAGTCTATATAATGTATGTGTATAAATATATAGATAGATGTGTATATACTCACACTTATATACATGTACACATACACGAAAACATAAATACATACACATCTTATTCGGTCAACTTTTTTCCATGTTATTGTTTATTTAATCAACCGACTGTTTGTGATCAGCTGTTTATGATAAACAGTTGATATAAGAGTTGCAGTGACGGTTCCGGCGATAAAGACTTATCTAAAGCTAGATTTTCAAACGTAGGGGGAACTAATAGAATAACTTTCCCGCGATTTACGTAATTCTGTCTATGACTTCCTAATAAGAGTAATAAGAACTTCGATTGCTTACGAACAAAGTTTATCGTGTTTCGGTCTTTATCTAACACGAAGATATATTTTATGAATGTTAACCATTATTTGTACGTGTTATTAATACAGATCTTTCAGACGTTCAAAACAAATTAAAAATGTTTTTATAAGTGTTTTGTTCTAATAATATTCTAAATGTCCACTAATTGCCTTAAAGGATAATCTACACAGTCGTTATGATAAAAACAGAATAAACGAGAGGAAAAAAGAAAAATCAGTAAACATAGAAAGAACCAAATGATTAATGACGTGTTATTTTAGTACACAATCTCTATTTTCTTTGAAAAATTGTAATTTTTAAGAAAATAAGGATTAGAATATTGAGAAATTGATTTTCTGGGGGGATATCATGTGATAAGTTTGTTTACTTTCATGTGTTCCCGAATTTTTCTAAGACATGCTAATGTGCAGTCCATGTTTCAAGCAACATAAAATAACACTCAAAAGAGTGGTGGAGGACCTAACACTATAAACAACTTTAAGCCTTCAATACAACAGAATCAGCATACCGCATAAATAAATTAAAGTAAACGTTCAAACATTATCATCTGTTCCGATTACATCTTCACCGAACATTATCAAAGGAAAGAGTTACCAAAAGAAAGACGAAACGATTCGCCCATGATGACTAAGTTTTCGGAGATTAATAGAATATGTCAAGTTTTAAACATTTAAAACTTAAACAAAATAATGTAAAATTGCGTAAAATTATTCAACGTGTAATCTTGGACACGCAAGAATTAGACGACAATTATTGTGTACCTATTACTACCAAACTAGTAAGAGAACATAATAATAAATTTTGATTGTAAATAATATATTGATTGAAATAAATGGCATTTAATAATTATTATACAGGCTGAGTTTTTTTGAATGTTTAGCATTGGGATCTCAGAAACTACTGGAGATAGAAAAACGCTTAAATGGGGAAAGATGCCCAGTTTTACGAGTTAGATTTAAAACTGCTTTTGTTTCTCCGATAACTTTCATGGCTTATTAGATATTCAAAGAAAACTAAATTTTACGATTTTCTTTAAACATGCTTAGCATCGTTAATAGTAATTTTAGAGAAAAAGTGTTCAGACAAAAGTTTTAGATAATTTTACGCCAAATAAAACTATGTAGCTAATATTTTTCTTTCGTTAACCATTATCGAGTTATGACACAAACTTGTGTTTTTTTAAATGGAAACCATAGTTGGTTTTGACATCATTAAAAAGCTTATTTTTTGCTGATTACAATGATATAAGGTTTGATATGGTTATTTTAAAAAATAAAGAGGATATAGCCATTTCTATGATTGTTCACTTTATAAGATAAAAACTTAAAAAAAAAAATATTTGGTGTTTTGTAATTCAAAAAACGAAAAATCTGAGTTACAATAGTGTTCGTTGGAGCAGTCGAGATAAATATACTAACATTGCTTTCACGTTGAGTCACAGAAGTGAGAGCTGTTAATTTTTACTTTTAAGTCAAGTTAATTGTCAAAGATTGACAATTAACTTAATTAATTTAATTGTAATTTGCAACGAATTTTATTAGGAATCAACAAAACATATTTATAAAGGTTAGGAGAAATTTTTGCTGATGATTTGTACTGATGTCAATGGAGGCCACTTTGAAAATTTATTATAAAATTAATTAATTTTTTTGTTACAGTAATCTAAATAAATATTTGTTTTAAACGTGTTCAACGAATTTAAACGTGATCGTACATCTGTTTTTGATGAGGAGCGCCCAGGCCGGCCGGCAGACGTGGTTACCGAGGAAATCGTTGAAAAGGTCCACGACATGATTCTCGCTGATCGCCGAACGAAAGTGCGCGAAGTAGCAGAGGCCGTAGGCGTGTCGTACGGAACGGCAATTAATATTTTACATGATAAGTTATCGGTGAGAAAGGTGTCGGCCCGATGGGTGCCGCGATTGCTTACGGTGGACAACAAGCGGATATGGTTGTCAATGTCGAAGCAGTGTTTGGACCTCTTTAAGAGAAATTCGCAGGAGTTTTTGCGTCGAGTCGTCACCGTTGATGAAACCTGGATCCATTATTATACGCCATAGTCCAAGCGACAGTCAAAACAATGGATTTTTCGGGGTGAATCTGCTCCGAAGAAGGCAAAGACGGTCCCATCGGCCGCAAAGGTCATGGCCACGATTTTTTGGGATTCCAACGGAATAATCCTCATGGACTTTTTGCAGAAAGGAAGAACGGTCACGGGGCAGTACTACAGTGAATTATTGGACCGATTCGATATAAAATTGAAGGAGACCCGGCCCCATTTGGCTAAGAAAAAAGTGCTGTTTCACCACGATAATGCACCAGCACATTCATCCAGAATTGTCGCGGCAAAGTTGCACGAACTGCACTACGAATTGCTGCCGCACCCACCGTACTCGCCTGACTTGGCTCCCTGCGACTTCTTTCTGTTCCCCAACATGAAGACGTGGCTCGGGGGAAAAAGATTCAGCTCAAACGACGAGGTTATCGTCGAGACAGAAGCGTATTTTGCAGAGTTTGACAAATCGTATTTTTTGGAGGGGTTAAAGAAATGGCAGAAACGTTGGGAAAAGTGTATTGTACTAAAAGGTGATTACGTTGAAAAATAAATAAAAAATTTGTGAAAAACTTGCGTCTTCTTTCCTAACACGGGTATTTATTGATCCACCCTCGTATATCCGTTTTATTATTATAATTATAATTATATAAATAAAATAATAAATTAAAAAAATACAAGTGTTCAATAGTACGCTCGTGGACGATGAGTCATCAACCTCTCGTGTCCGGTCTTTAATCATAATATAAAAATAAGGTTCATTTCATTTGAAATTTCGAATATGATACAATACAATTTTTTTTTATAGAAATAATTTACATCTGCTTGAATATACTTCCGCTAACGACTGTCAAGGGCAAAAATAGCAATTATTTAAAATGTTCCATTTAAGCAGAAATAAAGTACGCAATAATGCTACACTATTGATTTCAGAATCTTCTATAATTATTTCCATGCACCTGCTTCTTTTGAATCAAACGATCAGTCCGCAGTACAAAAAGCTACAGCTACTAGTATCTCGTCTTAACGTTGATGTATTTATATGTAAATGCCTTTATTTATCTCCATTTAAGAGACACTTTAAATAACACGCTTTTACTCTTGCGCATTCATCAAACTTTATCATTAAATGTAGGTTTTTGCTGAAGCTTTACGACAAAGAAAGATTGATAATCATTATTTTAACCTGTTACTAAATGAATGTATTTACTTCTCCATAAAATTATTTTTATATAAATAATGAACAAGATTATTTTATTTTCGTTTCGTTTATACTATAATTAGAAAAACCAAGTTTCAAGCCATAGAAATGATGTACAGGATGTCCAGGAAAATGTGGGAGATCTCTCGGATGCAGATAGAACATGAAAAAATAAGATGACAAGTTGTTATAATTTTTTCTTCCTACGGGCTCCTTCGACGAAGATATGCGTCCCTGAAGGACGCCGCTGGAAATCGGTTTGTCTTAATATAAGTATAAGTAGTATAAGTACTTAATATAATTTAATAAAAATTTAATGTGATGGATACTAGTAAGGACCGCCAAAAATAGTGTCCTTAAAACATATTTAGCTTTTCTAGTTTACCAGGGGCGGGCTAATCTTTACAACTGAATGCCTAAATTTTTAGCACCCTGTATTATCAAGACTTCAAAAAAATAAAACTGGATAGTGTAAACCTTAGATTTAAAAAAAGGTACTCTTGTTTATTGTCAATAAAATGAACCGTTTGCGAGAAAAAGTTCGACCTATGTTCGTAAAAAATGTTCGTTTTAATTTTTATCAGCACCAAAAAAACCTATTGCTGTTGCAAACGTTACTATGGTACGAAATAAATAAAATATCCGGCATCTTAGAACTTGTCATCTTTCACATCGCTGACACATTGATCACTTTATTCAATATTAACTTACTGAGCTTTTGATTTGTGGTGAATTTAATTGTGAATTTATTCGAAGTATGGAATACACGTTTATTGAGTATGCAGATATGCATCTGATGGACGGTCTTACATCTTGCAATGCTTTAGAATCCAGAAGATTATATCAAGAAAGATTTCCTAATCGTGCTCTACCAAACCAGAAGACATTTAAACGAGTTGACCAACGTCTAAGGGAGAATGGTGAGCGATTCCAGTTAATAATATAATTCATATTATGGATTTTCTTCCTAATTTTACGTTTGGAAAAAATAGTAATGATGCTGGTGTGAGAAAAACCGTACGTACGCGCGATTAGAGGAACATATTTTAAATGCTCTAGATGACAATCCATCAACGAGCACTCGACAATTATCAGCACAGTTTAATACTTCGAAAACAATAGTACATAAAGTTCTTCGTGAACAGCTGTTATATCCATATCATTTGCCAGAAATACATGAACTGATTTCTGAATATTATCCTAGCAGAATGCAGTTTGCAAACTGGGTATTGCATCAGCAACGAAATAATGTAAACTTCATGAGCATTATTCTTTTCACGGATTAAGCAAGGTTTTCCAAAAATTATATCACCAATTTACACAACACACATGTATGGGCTGATGAAAATCCTCATGCCACTATTGTTTCGCATCGACATCAGTTCCCATAAATTCATATTTGGACAGGAATCATTGACAATTTTTTGATTGGACCAATCGTATTGCCAGAACGATTGAATGGACAACTTTATTTCCTTTAGAACGCTTTTCCAGATTTAATAGAGCACTTACCACTTGAACCACGTCGAAACATGTACTTCATGCACGATAGCGCACCACCTCATTTCATTGTTCGTGCGCACCTGAATAACGTCTATATAAACCGTGGGATAGGTAAAGGAGGGCCTATTGCCTGGCTTCCTCGATCTCCCGACCTAACTCCGTTAGATTTTTACCTGTGGGGACACCTCAAAAAATTGGTGTATTCCACTCCGGTCGACACTAGGTAGGAACTTCTACAGAGAATCACATTTCATTGTGATGTGATAAGGAACAACAGTCTTTAATTCGTCGTGCCCGCGAGTGTATCATACTTCATGGAGCCCATGTTGAACCTTCTTATGAAATTTTTCAATAATTTCGTTAAGGTGCCTACAGGGACACCACTGCGTTTATATTAAGCTTAATACTTGCTGCGAACATTTAGACAGATGTTTGAAAAAACGGACGGAGAATAAAAACAATCGATAAGAGATTTTTGGAAGAAGTACAATATCATGGATGCTGTGGAAAACATACATTTTTCTTGGAATGACGTAACGGAAAAATGTTTGAAAGGAGTGTGGAAGCACATTTGGCCAGATCTATGCAAGAACAATGACAGTAGAGATTCTGATGTTGATATGAACGAAATAGTGGATTTAGCAAAACGAGCAGGTTTAGATAAGGTAAATGTGCAAGATCAGGAAGAAATTTTACAAGACACAGGAGAAAATCTTTCTAATGATGAGCTCAAGGAGTTGGTGAATCAAGAAGATGGAAAAAATACCGAAAGTAGCGATTCTGAGGAAGAGCAAAAAGAAATCAACTACATTTTTAAAAACCAGTTTAGATACAATAACAGAGATTATGAATCAATTTATTGAAAATGATGAGAATTTTGATTGAAGTTCAAAGACAAGACGGGGTGTCATGGATGCTTTGTCCACTTATAGACAACTTCTTACAGAACGTAATAGAAAAACACGAACGACCTTAGATATCTCCTTAGCAAAAAGGCAGAAAGTTCAAAAATCTGAATGATCTGAAACATTAATAATGATTTTGAGTTTTGTTTATTTTTATATACCCATTTATAAGAAACAAGTTTTTGTTGTATTGTTATAAAAAATATATTAAATGACTAAGTTCCAAAATACCTGAACAATATTCTTAATTTTCTACCCGTTTTGTTTTCCCCAAAACTTGGGGAAAACGGCTATGTATTTACATGACGACATAATCTCGTTTAACGCTATTTTATAAAAAGCGTTCAAATAAGCTTTACCTCTAGTAGGCCATTCCTTTAAAAACGTATGATTATTAATAATTTAAATTTGCATTAGTTGTCAATTAGACAGATGCATAGTTGACAAAAATTACTTTGTAATTTAAAATTGATTTAACATGGTTTTTACTATACAACACAAATCATTCATGCTAGAATCTTATTTTCGAAACGGACGTAAGATTGACGGACAATGGCAGTATTCTCTTCAAGATTGTTTAGAAGAATTTAGAAATGAGTTCCCTAACGTCATCTTTGATTATGACAGTTTTCGGCACACAGTGACACATTCCGTTATGGTTTTCTGAGAAACAGGGAGTGTTAAACAGAAAGAAGGCGCAGGTCGGGCGAAAAAGCGTACAGAAGAGCTAGTTAATAATGTAAGAGAAATTATAATTAATGCACCAAGAACTTCTGTACGAGCATTATCACAACAAGTGGGTGTGTCAATTGGCACATGTCATACAATTTTGAAAAAGGACTTACATTTATTTCCATATCACATGACCTGTTATCAAGGAAATCGACTATCCCAGAAGAATAACGTTTAGTCAGTGGTTCTTAAATAATTTTGATAATGACCTTCTTGACAAAACCTTTTTTTCTGAGGAGTCATGGTTTTATCTGAATGGATATGTGAACTCACAAAATATGAGGATGTGGACTAATGAGAAACCACATAATTTTTTTGTTGAAACCGCACTTCATCCGCAGAAAATTGGTGTATGGTGTGCGATTAGTCGAAGGAGAATTATTGGCCCTATTTTTTTTAACGGAACCTTAACAGGAGAAAGGTATCGACAAGAAATTATTATGCCATTTATCGAACAGCTTGACGACGAAGAAATAACACAGGGTTACTTTCAACAAGACGGAGCTAGAGCACACACAGCAGGTGAAACAATTAATATTCTGCCGCAATTTTTTCAAAATCGGTTGATAAGTTTAAACACTGAACATGAATTTCCACCAAGATCTTGTGACATTACCCCATGTGATTTCTTTTTATGGCCATTCTTAAAGAACTCAATTTATCAAGTACAGATACCTGATCTTGCAGGCCTTCAAATCAGAATTGCTGAAAGAATTAATGGAATTGACAATGCGATACTACAAAACACTTTTTCCTCCATTAGAAGAAGATGTGAGAAATGTTTCGAACAAGGTGGTGGACACTTAGAACAATTTTTATAAAATTTTGCTTGTTTGTTGGAAATAAACATATTTCATTCACTTAAAAATGTTCGTTTTATTATTTTGACATTTGTCATTTCAATCAAATATCTCATCTCATAACCAACAAAATTCCTATTAAAATTAGTAACAAGCTAAGACATAATCATAATTTCCAAGGGCTACTTTGAGGTAAAATTTATTTGAATTCTTTGTATAACGCTCTACCACGATGGAACGTATACCCCGCGTTAAGCAGGGTCTTGGTTTATTCTTAATTTATCAGGAAAATATAGTTTTTTTCGAGTAACTACAGCTAATCAGTCGTGGATGATAATTAATTAATTATAATTTTGCCGCAGAAGGAACCTTGTTATACAAGTTCTATTTTTTCTATTGACAGCTGGGAATTCGATAAATATAACAATAAGCAATACCATTTACTTTGAGCAAAAGCCCAAGTACAATATTCACTGTTTTCAGTATTTAAAATGACGAGTTTAGTCTAACTAGTCCATGTATTTGTTAAGGTGCATTTAAGTAATTTTATCAATGGTTGTATTGTTGAAACCAAGTTAATTATTTAATTCTTCTGTTTCGCTTTTTGCACATTGCATAACTATTACATAACTTATTAGTGTCATATTGAACTTAACCTACATTTGCTTGAAATTCTAAACGAAATAATTAGTGTTGATGGTCATTAATTCTTGTATTAAAACAATAAAGGCAAATATGTGTATGCGTCTTGTATTATTTTAAGACATCGTTGTAGTATATGTGTCCATATGTATATCTAATTGTAAGTTTATATTCATCAAGCTTTGACACCACATGAATTATAGTTTACATAATTAGAATTAATAAATTTGTCCTTCTAAATTCTCAAAGAACAGCATAATATTGATACGAAATTACGTATAGACCGACTCATTAAGTAATCCAAAAGAAAATACCTACGACGAAAAAAAGCTAATCAAAAATTCACTTAATGATTCGAATTAACTAGTCAAACATTAACACATACAGATGAATGTATTACTAAACTGTGTTTGTTAAATAAGAAACCAGTAAAACCTGACAAAGGCTCTGACCTTTTGTCGCAGTAAGTCGATAAGTTCTTTTTGTCAAGTGTTTGTACGCATATCTATTGAATTTCTGGGACTTTGGTTAATTACAGTCTGTAATTCGTTATTTCTCAAAATTTTGTAGTTAAAACGGACGATTCTTGTTTTTACCCTATTACACTAATGCTGCTGTCTACCGATATGATAATCAAATATTTGTTTTTAGTGTTTAGGGTTACTTTCTCTAAACACGCTAATTTTAACGATAATATTAAGATCAAAGTATGTCATGAAATCGTATTGGCGAATATGTATTCCAAATAATCTAACGAACTCATAAGAGCGCACTTGTGGTAAACAAAGTGATAAAACTTTGCCGTTTTAGCGTTTATTGCCTTTGAAACATGGACGTTCAGTGGTCGAAACTGAATTTTAAAGTTTAGACACAACATATCGTAAATTTTGAACTAAAATTACTTAAAATTTGAGAGAGCGAACTATCTCATGTACATGATTTGTTTCGCTTATTTGTTATATTGTGTAGTCATTTTTACATTAAATATACGCTTAAACTTGGCAGCAATTGACAGATGTAGACAAAATATAAAGGTAGTTTAAAAAAACGTTAGAATGCGTCTAAAGATATTTTGTATCAGTGGCGGCTCGGGGTGGTTCACGTAGGGAGTGCATAATTTCAAAATTAAAAAGTGTAATACAAAAACCGAATCCTTATAAATTTCACCGACATACTGTTCCAGACAGGTACTGTTAATTGTAGAGTTTGTTTTGAGGGAATAGTAAATATTACACTACACAGTTTAATTACATCTGACCATAAACGAAGTTCATTTTACGTGTCTTTGACTTGCAGAACAGTTCTATCACTTTTTCATTAAAGTTTGGGAAATCATTTATACTTTCTTTTTCACAAGATAACATAGTAAGGGCATTTAATCTCTCTTCTTTCATTGTATTTCTCAGGAAAGTTTTTATTCTCTTCAGCCGTGTAAACTGGCGTTCCGCTTCAGGCGTTGTCATTGGGATTGTAATGACAATTTTTAAAAGCGTAACAACTTCATTAAAGGTGTCGCTTAATCCATCCAGCAGAAGACCTAGCAGACCTACAGCACCGACTTCTATATTTTGCCTAAATTCTTCTCTAGAATATATAACGCTTAATTCAGTTCGTAGTCTGCTTTCATTGAGGCATGGATAAAATTTTACTGCTTCTTTAAGGCAATCTTCCGGAATTTTTTTTTGAAAAGAGGAGAACTGTTTCAAAGAAATTAAGTTTGCTAATATTTAAGTGCCCTGTATACCGAAATCTTTGGCTACCATCAGTTACTCTTCGCCGTTTTGATGGTCGAGAAATCAGTTCTGGGTCATTTTGTTTAACCAACTGATTATCTGTGTCAGCGATTTCGGTTCGAATTTTTCCAATAGCGCGTTCAAAATTATCTAAATTATTGTTGATTTGTAATGCATCTGTATTGACATTTTGTAATTGATTAAACAATATGTCCACATGTGGCAGAATTTTATGAAAGAAAGTTAACCAATAGATAAAATTTTCCTCCTCTAAATTTCGCAAATTGGCACCAGCTTGATGAATGGTAGTTTGTAAACTAGCTTCTCCCTCGATTTGTTCTAGAGCTTCAATTATTTCTTCTCGGTGCTCATATATTGTATTCACTGTCCTAGAATTGAAGTTCCATCTTATTTTTGAAGAACGAGGTAAGCTTTTTCTCTGAAGGAATTCTTCCAATCTTGCAACTCGTTGTGGTGAAGTGGAGAAAAATGTACATAATCCCGTCAGATTGGCAAAAAAAATATGCAATTACTACTGCTCGATATAGCATGTGACATAATTAGATTTGTCTGATGTGCATAACAATGTACAAAATTAGCCCTTGGATACTGGTCTTGGACATGTCTTTGCACGCCGTTAATAGCACAACTCATGACTGCTGCCCCATCATAGCTCTGTGCAATCAGTTTTTCTGGGTCAACAACAAGCAAACTAATTTCGTTAAGGATGGAGGCAGATAAAGAATTAGCATCATGCCCACTAGGCAGAAGAAATTTCCAAAATCTTTCGACCGGTCTCGCGTTCACAATATATCTTAAAACAACCACCAACTGAAACTGATTGGACACATCTGTGGTTTCATCAGCTATCAGATATGAAGTCGGTTGCTTTAATTTCACTGGCAACTTGTTCATGATACACGTTCAACATTGCATCAAGCAGCTCATTCTGTATCGTTTTGATAATCCCTTAAAAACCGGTGCTGCTTCGATGTGATCTCTGAGCGATTTATCCAATTCTGCCGTAAAATTTATCAATTCACGAAAAAGGCCCTTGTTATTCGACGTTTGCTGTTCATCATGACCCCGAAGTTCCAGTTCAAACACGCCACAAAATATAATGCAATTTATTATTAAATTTAACACATGCCTATTTTTTGTTACCTTTTCATTGTGTTGTTGAATTGCTTTTCTAAATGATGAATCTAAAACATTCTGAATGTTATTTTTTCCTAACATTCTTAGACTAAATATATTTTTCAAATGCCCTTCGGAATTTTCATGTTTATAAATTTTAGCACTAAGATTAATTAAGTCTCTTATTCCGTTCTTTGACCAAGACGGTTCACCACCAAACAAAAGACACAAAAAACAAAACAAAGTATTTTTAATTTCACACCCACAAATCCCGTCATTTTTCTGATAAATATCCATTTTGAATTTTCTTATAACGTCTTTACCTTTAACAGATTGTTAATTTTCTAAATATAATTGAGGCATCGGCCGTTTAAGATTTTTTACTGTGATTTTTTCATCATACGTTAACCGCGAAAACGCGTTGTCCTCTAAAGCAGAGACGGAATTCATTTTACAACAGCCGTGAGCAGACTGGACCACTTGCTCAGACGCTATGTATTATACGACATTGAAGTAGGGCAAAATACAGTTGTTAATGGCTTAACGGAGCAACAGTTGGGCTTTGCTCATTATATCTGTGACGACGATCGGTGCATGCACGTTGTTAGCGTGCCACGTTCCTCGTCAATAACTATGAATACATAATATACATAATAAATAAATACTTTTAGTCGCCGCTTGGTTTGTTTTGTTTCATAACTCCAGGGGGTGCAATTGCTCATTAAAGAGCCGCCACTGTTTTGTATATATAAGAGGGCTTAAAATATCATCTTATTTTAACAAGTTTTCCACCTGAAACAACTTTAATTGATAATTTTCTAAAAATTTCATAAAGAATATTACTAGAGTATCTGTAAGAGTTCAACAATTCAGGTAATTCAGAAGAAGTAAAAGTGTTAATAAGCGTTATAAATCCTCTGACTATTGTTACTGTGCATGTTTAAACAAGATTATATCGTGGTATATATTACGCAATGCGTTTGCAGGGTGAAGTATAAATTTCAGGCTAGTAATATTAATATTCAAATTTGTACTACAATAAGGTAACTTTCTTCGCAGCCTGCGCCGAGGAAATTCAGGAAGTCGGCTGCGCAAGCAAAAAAAAATCAAAATATTGACTGATAGTCAGGCAGCTATTAAAGCCATTATGAATCCATCTATCAGGTCTAAGCTGGTGAAATATTGCAAACAGGTCCTCAATAAACTGGGACAAGACAACCTGTTTCGCTGATATGGGTGCCAGGACATGAGGGAATTAAAGGCAATGAGATAGCCGACGAACTGGCAAAAAAAGGTACTAATAGGAACTTCATAGGACCAGAACCTGTATGTCAACTCGCTAAGGATTCCGCTAAAAGGGAGATCTGGTTATGGCTAGAAAAAGAAATGGAGGTTAACGGAAGGTGAACTCCATACTAAAACATTACTAAGGGAGCTGGACGGAAGGTTTTCAGCCAACCTAATTCGTAGTAGCAAAAAAGAAATTAAAATAATTACCGGCTTAATAACCGGACATTGTCCTTTAAGGAATCATCTGTACAGCACGGGCTTCGTTAGCCAGCCCTGGTGTAGGAGATATGAAAAACAGCAGGAAACTAGCCTTCATGTAATATGCACGTGTGAAGAACTGAAGGGACTCGGGCAGAAATATTTCGGAAGAGATCTATTGGATCCTACGAGGGTACTCAATTTCTCCTGAGTGGTTTTTATCGAGGACACAAGACTAACAGAGTGGAATAAAGAGATATATTGTGGATAGTATAAAGAGCAGTGTTCTCAAATGCCTGGACGTGCTGGCGTCCAACCCAAAGCAGAAGAAGAAGAAGAAGAAAGTAACTTTCCAAAATAGAGTTATATGGAAGCGAAATCTTCCATATATCTTCCATTTCAATCTCGCCCATTTGTATTTTCTACTTTTTAATTAAATTATTAAGCTTTTACACTCATGTCACTAACACTTCATTCAAACTTATTTCTAGTTTTGCTGTCCAGTCGCTATAATAACTAACGTTTCGCTGTTCATACCGGCAGCTACTTCAGAATTTCCTATTAGACTTTAACCTATTCGTTGTCGTTTTGTATATTTATATTAGTATATTATATATTTGAATTTTATCGATGCATATTATATATAAAAGCGAACTTTTTTATGATCCATTCTAGACCTTTTTAGAAATTGCTTTCTTCAATTTGTCTAGCAGAGCCTTAACAATTTAACCTTTTGCAAAATAGCTTATGAACGTTATTCTCTTCGAATCATAAAAAATTATCACCCCGTCGATGGAAGTACTTTGCTTTCTTTGTACATGATGAGTTTAACGTTGAAGTTTGGGTTTGCATTCAGGAATATAGTTGTGAGGTCAAGTTTTATCATTATAAATAAAATTAAAAATTAAATATTACTAAATAATCTTCGTACTTTATTCGCCACAATTCATCACCGCGTGTTGCTAAGTTTGTAACTGTCGTTTTTGTTAAAGTTTTCATATATCTCTATGCCTTCTCTAATGATAATACGTTGTAGTATTGTATCCAACACTACAACTTTCTTCCTTTGTACCTTCAATCGCCGATTGCACAATTCATCTGTTTTCAGATGTGTGTTCAATAATTTTTCCAGCTTTTGCAACGCTCTTCCCGTACATACAAATTAATCTGTAAATTCCTTCTCTTCCTGTTCAGGGTAGCTTATCCTTTGGTAGTAAAGAAATTATGTTGCATGGACGTGGATATACTAAATCTCATTTGTCTGTTTTTCCTTACTAAGATGTGACAGATTTTGCAAGACTAAAGACTAATGATTGAGCCAGTATAGGTATTTACATCTTTAACCAGTTGCTTTAGAAGTCGAAAATTTCTATTAAATCAAAAAACTCGTTTTTATATATTTGTTACGTGAGATGGTTATATTGATTTCCTACTTTCTCGGCGTTAAATTAAATCTAAACTAACACACTATTATTAGATTTCAAAACTGTTTCTAAGGCGTTATTACAGTCATTCACCAAAATATTTGAAATATTTAGTATAAAACATCTACTCTTTCACCTTATATTATATACAATATACATATTGTATATATTATATACAAAACTTAATAATTTATAAACACGCAGTTAACAGAAGATAAAATTAAACTGCAGTAAAATATCTGTAGATGTATGTACGCATGAAGTCGACTCCTATTTCTGCACAATCGCTCAAGTATTTGACACAGATTGTCTCATTACATCAAAAAAATGCATCTCGAGTTGTGCGCTATAAAGCCATTAAAACTACTAAAGATATAACAGTGAAAGCGTTTACGAAGCCTACCCGATTTGTTCATTTATGTAACTTATAGAGTAGCTCTCTACACATTTTAAAATCTGGAAAAAAATGTCAAATGTCTAGCGTAATGTGTAGTCTACTATGTATAAATACAAAGTTGTTTCAATAATTCGAACAATCTTTACATGTGTAAATTATCAGCGAAGTAAACGGTGAAGGTGCTTAATATATATATTTAATGAAAATAAGAAGAATTTACAACGACTGTTGATTATAATTATTGGTACGCTTATATGCATATTAACTTCAATGCAATACTTCATTCTATACTGGTGTCAATTATAAAATAATCAATATTAATTATTGTCACATTTTCAAACTAATATCACGCCATTCACATATTTAAAGCTTCTTTAATTGGTAAATGTTGATATTTAAAATGTATACTGTTCTTCATTGAAAGTGCAGCAGTCTGCTATAAATAGTGCTTTATTTTTCTATATTCATACATTGACGACGAGAGAGAGAGCTGCTGATGTGCATATATTTGCATTCGAAAGGGAACCAATCATTATTCTTTAAGAAGTTGGATACGGAAAATACAACAGTGAATATATATATATATATATATATATATATATATAGTAAACCTAATCAGTAGGCGATTAAAGGTCTGTATATTACTTCAAAATATATGTATTTAAAAAAACTCTACATGTTTCGGCTGTGTACGCCTTTATCAAGAGAATACAAAATATGAATGACAGGATATAAATGTCAAGTAATTAAGTTGCTATGGTTTAAATTATTCAAAGATACATTCAAGTAATAATAATAAATCATGCCTTAGTATTCCAAAAAATAGATAACAAGGTGTGAACATATGTGTTGTTCGCTGCTAGCAATTTGTGTCTCCTTCTGGGTATGAACTTGTGTGTTGGTTGCTGCTGGCAGCTTGCTTACTTGACATTTATATCCTGTCATTCATATTTTGTATTCTCTTGATAAAGGCGTACACAGCCGAAACATGTAGAGTTTTTTTAAATACATATATTTTGAAGTAATATACAGACCTTTAATCGCCTACTGATTAGGTTTACCATATCATACCAAGGTCACGAAGTTATTATATATATATATATATATATATATATATATATATATATATATTACTTTAAAGTATATATATTTAAAACAACCCTACATGTTTCGGCAATGATGCCTTTATCAAGGATATAAAATATAAATGACAGTATACAAATGTCTATAATTGAGTTGCTATGGATAAAATTATTCAAAGATACATTCCAATTGAAAAATATTAAATCATGCCTTAGTATTCCAAAAACAGATAGATATTTACCATCATAATATATTTTTTTTGTTATATAATTATATATCTTAAGTTATTTAAATATCAATTACATTTAAATATCATATACATTTGCTTATCATGCTGACTGTTCCGTGTTTTGATTCCTGTCTGGTTGTCCGAGTAGGTTTTCGTGGTTTTCCTTTTCGTCTAAGGCGAATGCCGACAACTTTGCATCTTAAGACGCTCCACGGGCGCATACATAATAATAACTCATGTCTTGCTTTTCCCTGTTTTTGTTGTCTATCTGTTTTTGGAATACTAAGGCATGATTTATTATTATTCAATTGGAATGTATCTTTGAATAATTTTATCCATGGCAACTCAATTATATGACATTTGTATACTGTCATTTATATTTTATATCCTTGATAAAGGCATCATTGCCGAAACATGTAGGGTTGTTTTAAATATATATACTTTAAAGTAAAGCCAGACCTTAAATCGCCAACTGATTGAATTTACCATATATATATATATATATATATATATATATATATATATATATATATATATATATATATAGATATATATATATATAGATATATATATATTATAATAGAATATTAATCCTCATACGGAAAATTGAATACTCATCTTAATTAGTTACATTTCTATTATTACTATATAAAGGTATATTATAGTAATAATAGTAGAATAACCTTAAACTTTAAAAACTGAAAAAAAGTGTTAAACGTAGCGTTTTTGGCTAAGGTAAACCTTAGAAGATATGCTCTTCACAAAATCGCCAGTGGGATAACACTCCTATTTATTGTTATATATTGTGGTTAGAGTGTTTTTCTTATTTCTGTTTCATATATATATTATATATATATATATATATATATATATATATATATATATATATATATTTATATATAATATTTTCGTGATCTTGGTATGATATGGTAAATTCAATCAGTCGGCGATTAAAGGTCTGGTTTACTTCAAAGTATATATATTTAAAACAACCCTACATGTTTTGGCAATGATGCCTTTATCAAGGATATAAAATATAAACGACAGAATACAAAATTTTGTATTCTGTCATTTATATTTTATATCCTTGATAAAGGCATCATTGCCGAAACATGTAGGGTTGTTTTAAATATATATACTTTGAAGTAAACCAGACCTTTAATCGCCGACTGATTGAATTTACTATATATTTATATATACCGTGAGTTTTTCTTATTTCTATACATAGCCTATGTTCAGTTTTAAAAAGAACGCTTCAATGCATGAGAATGTTATGCAACCAACATCGCTCGATTATGTGTTTCGACCAATGTCAAAATCAATGTCAGTAATGTGCATAAACAAAATAACATTTTAAATATTTTAGCATTTGACATTTGTATTCACGTAATTTAAATATATATATATATATATATATATATATATATATATATATATACATATATATAAAAGATGAAAAAATAGAAATTGGAATTTGAAATCTGTTTTCTATCAAATATCTTGACAGACCCTTACCATCTATCGGAAAAATTCAGGCGATTACTAGGAAATTTGATTCTGATGGCTGCATAATAAATACACACAGAAAGAAAATTAAAACCCCCCACATTCTTTCAGGAGACCTAAAATTAAATATGTTATGTTACATTGAAGAATGCCTTATAAGTTATAAGGGCCATAGCCTAAAAATAAATTCGTTTACACAGGTTGTCAGAATAATAGTACCAGACTTAATTTTTCAAACGAAGCACCCTATTTTTTATAGCTTTTATAACATACTCTAAAAATGGAATAAAATCCATTTTTAGAGGCTGCTATTAAATCTACATGCTTTTCATATACCATTGTCTATACTTAACCGTAATTGTTTATGAAATATTTAACATTTTCTCTAATAAATGTGACGTGCAGATAATATTTTGCTAAGTCATGTCTTACTTATGTTTGATCCCAGAAACGAAATTTTTGGTATGTGAGTAGTTTATACTTTCGATAACTTTTTTTTTAACGAATTGCTAAAATTAATTTTTTTGATACCAAATATTCAGGAAAGGGCAAGCAACATCGCAAATTTCAGATGGAAAAATCTCCATTTTTTCAAATGGAATGATAGTGCTTTTTTATGTTATTTTACTCCTAAAGTAAAGCACTTTGTTTTTACTTAAGCATATCATATACCTATCTGCAATAGATTTCTAGATTTTTTCGTTTTTAAAATCACTTTACCAAAAGTATTGGATGTCTTACATTAATTTATTTTGCAATATTTGTGACAAAATTAAAAGGAATCACGACTTACTGCTTATAAAGTTTCGCGGAAGGACGTGTTTATCGTACATATTTACATAACCTTAATTATCCTTATTCATTTCAATAAAAATTTGGAAATTACCAAAGATGAAATAAATTAAACTAAATAAACTTCAAGTTGGTTATTAGCCCTTACACTAATGATAAAAAAATTAAAAAATACAAAAAAAGAGAAGCTTGTAGTTCAGTCGAAACAAACAATTTAGCATTTGTTTCGAGATACGTAATTATTTGCAAAAGCATAAAATTTTACCGGGAAGCGAGGGTGAATAAACCACTAAAATACTGCTGTTGCAGCTAACATCTCAAGAATAACAATTACCGACCATCGTTGAATTTACGAGTTCATTCGTAGTAGAATCTTTGCATATTTGTTTGTGTTAACCTAACAACCTCTTGGAATTTTCGGTATATTTGGTCTTTTTTCGGCAGACACACGGACCGTAAAATAAAGGTTATTGAATTTTTAATAGACACCACGTTAAGAGATTGCTGCGTCAATTAAGTTATAAAGTATGCAAGAGATACAAAATACTGTTAATGATATCGATCCGTTGAATATTCTCGAACTAAGAATATCAACTTTGTAGTCTTTTCTTCTTTAATTTTTGATTAATTTTGTTTGCGAATTCTGATTTGTTCAAGAATAGTGGCGGTTAAAAGCGCAAATTACGACTAAATGGATGAGAGTCTTTCAAACGTATATACAATAGTGAAAACTCTTAGATCGCTTTTCTTTCCTTTCTTACACATATACCTAGTACGTAATATTCTAGGCTATTATAAATTTTTTAATTAAATTTAAATATTATTTTCACCATTAATTATTATTTTAATTTATTTATTGGAATTGACAGCTTGGTTGACAATGAAGTTTGAAAAAAATTATTCAATAAAACTCTGAGTTGGACATTCAGAAAACGTGCAGACAGGCTAAGCGTTAATAATACTAGAAATTTCATGTAACCGGTAAAGCCAAAAACTTGTACAGATAGATAGTCCACGACATTACTCAGAGAAGCAATATAGATTAATTAAATACATGTTTCTCGCATTTGGAAAGAAACCATCGCGAAGATATTTTAGACAGATTAGTGATATGAGAGGTTTACATAAGCTCTCCCTATTTCTTTGAATTCTAATTAATTGTACATCATAATAATGCATCTACTGATTTGGATATACTACTCCAATTTCATTGTATATATGCAAGTTAGATTCACATATTTTTTAGAATATCGTTGTAACCATTGTAGTATTGTCGCAGGCAAAGATAATAAAGTTTAGACTCTTCGAAGAAAGGAATTAGTTGTTTTTGTTCGTTTTTAAGCTTCATCACCTACTATTTTTTTAAATATTCCAATGAACCTATTTGTATATTTATCCATAATTTTGAAATATGAAAATGTTCTGAATCATCACATTGCCTCTTGTAAAGTATCTATACAATTCTTCTAAACGTTTAACAGTAATTTGCTAGCATATCCTGATTTAATTTAATCTTCTACTTCAAATCTCTTAGAAGAAGCAGGCTCACTGCTAGTATACGAGGGGTTATTGATATCTAAGTTAGTCTAGGCCATTTTCCTTGAACAGAACAAAATCTTGGTATAATGGCAAGAAATAATGACATTTCAAAAGTGTTACTCTAAAATCTTACGTCAAAAAGTTTAAGTATTGCTGTGCAGTAAATTTTGAAAGAAATAAATTGGAGTATCGAAGTATCATCAAATACTTGTATTTGAGAGGTTAAGTGGTAACGAAATTTACGAATATATGCTTAACAGATTTGGCGATCAATCAATGCCCATTATATGTGACTTAAAAATTGAATCGCGTCATTCAATGGAGGGAAACTTTCCGCTGAAAATGAGAGGCGACCTGGAAGACCGATTTCGGTGTCCACCATGACATGATATTACCAGACCGTCGAATTTGTCTAAAATATATAGCTGAGGCACTAAAGATTTTGTATGAACCCGTCCACGTCGATTTAGATATGAAAAAAATTTCTGCAAAATAGATTACTAAATCTTGAACGCCGAACAATTGAAGTAAAGAAAATTTAACTGTTTTATCTCAAGATAAAGACCTATTAAATATAATTATAATTGGAGATGAAACTTGGGTACACTAGGACCCTGCCACGAAACAAGAGTCCCTGAGATGGGATTATAAAGGCTCGGCACAGATGCAATTTGCTCCGGGAAAAGTGATGACCACAGATTTCTGGAACGTGGAGTATATGCCAAAAGGGACTACAAAAACGGGAAATGCCTACCAAAAAACCATTAAGAACTTGAACACGGCTGTTCGCCAAAAAACCCCACAATTTTGTTCAGAAAACTCTGCATAAGGCACGAATTATTCAAGCAGTAATCAATGAATGCGGCTTTGAGGAATTACAACATCCATCCTACAGTCCCGACCTCGCCTGATGTGACTATTATCTCTTTGCAAAACTCAAAAAACGCTTAAGAGGGCGCCGACTATTATGGAAAAACGCTATGGGGTCGTATTTTGCGGAACTACAAAAATAATTTTTTTTCGAAGGCAAAGCGTTATTAAAGAAACGTTGGAATAAGGGTGTTAGTGTTAATGGTTCTTACGTTGAAAAATAAATTTACTTTTGTTTTCTAACTCGTTTCTTTCATCTATCTAGCCTCGTATTTAAATTTTTTAGAAGCTTTACTCCAATTTAATAAACCTATTTTTATTTCTATGTTAAAGACATTTTGTTGTTGAAAATCAATTGTTTGGACAGCGTGAAATTTCCCGGTTTCATTTTTTTGAAGGACGTTTCAAATTTTTGTTTTTAAATAATACTGTATTGCACTCTAAAATTTAAAATTATACAGCTTCCATTTCCTGAATATTATTTAGGTGTTAGGACTATTTTTGTTGAATATTTTGATTTAATTATTGTAATGAGCCAAAGATATTTATTATATTTTCTGGATAAATTATTATTATGTATAATAATTTTATGTAACGGGTGGGCAAATTTGAGGTTAGGAATTAATTTGGCTATCAAATGATGAAATTTCAAGAATTGTGCTGTCAACCTTTGACATTTATTTAGGGAAAAGTTGGGAAATTTTAACCATGGAACGCTACACTCTTGAACAAAGAATTTTAATTGTGAAAATTTACTATCAAAATGGTGAAAATTTTACTGTATCACTTACTAAAATTCGAGCAGCTTTTCCTCGTAATCAGGCTCCTTCTGAGACCGCTGTGCGTAATTTAATCGCTAAATTCGAGGCTCACGGTACTGTTGCTGACAATAGACCAAAACAAAACGCTCGTAGTTGCCGTAGTGATGTAAACATAGCCGCTGTAAAGCAAAGTGTTGGGAATGAGCCTGGAACATCAACTCGTCGACGTTCGCAACAATTGGGCATCACCAGAGGCACTTTGCGCAACATTTTGCATAAAGATCTTCATCTTCACGCTTATATAGTTCAACTCGTTCAAGAATTAAAGCCGGCCGACCATTGTTTGCGTCGAACGTTTGTGAATTGGCTGTTTGAAAAACTGAACGAAAACAACGCATTTTTCAACAAAATCATCTTTAGTGATGAGGCCCATTTTAAATTAGACGGTTATGTAAACAAACGAAATTGTCGCATATGGGGCTCACAAAATCTACAAACAGTCCTCGATAAACCATTACATCCAAAGAAAGTAACCGTATGGTGCGGTTTGTGGTCTGGCGGCATCATCGGCCCGTATTTTTTCGAGAATGAGCAAGGAAACGCCGTCACCGTGAATTCTCTGCGCTACCAAACCATGATAACCGATTTTTTGTGGACACAATTGGCTAATGTTGACATCAATGACCTTTGGTTTCAGCAAGACGGCGCCACAAGCCACATAGCCGGCCAAACAATTGTTATTGCATGAGAAATTTCCCGGTCGCGTAATTTCTCGATTTGGCGATGTCAATTGGCCGCTTCGTTCTTGTGATTTAACGCCGCTTGATTATTTTCTCTGGGGCCATTTGAAAGACCCGGTTTACGTGAACAAACCACAAACAGCTGACGCTCTGAAAGATGAAATTCGGTTCTGCATTGCCGAGATAAGCGAAGCTTTGTTGCAAAATGTGGTTCAAAATTTTGTGAAAAGAGCGGACGTCTGCCGACGTGCTAGAGGTGGACATTTGCCCGACATCATATTCCATTATTAATTCCCATATTTCTACTTTACATTGGTATCAATAAAACTGAATTTGTCAAAAAAAGTGTGTTTTTAAGCCAATTTACTTCCTAACCTCAAATTTGCCACCCTTTATAAATTAAATAATTGCACTTATGTTATTAATTGTTAAAGAAAAATAATAAGAAATTCATGACGTATGTATATCAATTATGTTCTAAAAAAGTAGCTACTGGGTTGAAAACTATTAAGACTTATAATTAATACAGTGAGATCAAAAATGGCTGATTAAGTTGGTGTACCTGAATAAGTGGTATTGAACCAGTACAACTTCACACTTATTTTTGATAATTCAGTGGCGTTGCATTTGAACGGGAAATTGCATTTATTATAGATTTATTATATATATTTTTTTTAATTCAGTAAGATCAGTAATTGATCTTCTTATTAAAAACCTCACTGACTATTACAAATAACGACATAACTAAATAAAATTAAGACTTTTAGAAACTATCTTTATTGTATACAGACGTTTAAATCAATACATTTTTCTAGAATACCTATGAACAAAACAGCTCAAAACATACATATTATGCCATGATAAGTCAAAAATTGTAGGTACATATTACAGTACTTTGTAAATTAAATTGTTACAGCAAATGTTCGAAGTGTTGTCCATTATTATCCGGGCAAGTTTGTACTCTTCTCTTTAAGTTCTCAAAAACATTGTGTCGAGTTTCATCATTCGAGTTCGATTGCTGCTTGCAGTTCTTGAATATTATGTAACCTATTACGATATATTTTATTTTTTAAATGTCCAAACAAAAAAAAATCTAACGGAGTAAGATCTGGTGAACGGGCTAGCCATAATCCTCTACTTATTAATCTTTCAGGGAAGACTTGCTGTAGATATCACAGTGTAACACCTGCTGTATGCGCTGTAGCCCCGTCTTGTTGGAAATTTCCATGTAATCTTTCATCGTCTTCTAATTGATTTATAAAGGGATTTAGAATTTGTTCCTGTATCGTTCTGCATTAATGGTTTGGTGGAATATGATGGGACCAATAATACGCCTGCGAGACATTGCTACCCACACACCGATTTTCAGGGGATGTAAACTTGTTTCCACAAAAGCATGAGGATTTTCAGTGGACTATGTGCGATAATTTTGTGAGTTCACATATCCAGACAAGTGAAACCAAGCTTCATCTGTGAAAAACGTCTTATCTAATACTTCATTATTGTTTATGGTATTGAGAAACCACTGACAGTATTGCATTCGTGCATGAAAATCATGAGGAAGCAATTCTTGAGTCACAGTCATTTTATAAGGATGCATGTGTAATTGTTTTCGTACAACTGTATGACAGCTTCCATATGATAATCCTACAAACAGTAAACATTTTTATTTAAAGCAAAAAATATTCTTTGTGTAACAAATACCTGTTTGCTGAGAGAGTCTTCGAAGAGATTTATTTGGACTTTGTAACATTCGTTGACGCACGTCTGCACCAATTTCGGGAGTTAAGATTTTAGGTCTGCCAGATGATTTACGCTGACGTTTATGTAGATAGTAGTAATAACACTGGCCTACAACCATTTTGGTGCTGGAGATTTTAGACCCGATTTTAAGTATGTCCTATATGGCGATATCAAAAATGTTACCCGTTTTCTTCTGTCAGCTCTAGTTCCCGAGAAAAAAAAACACAATTCACGAAAAAATATATATTTTATTGACATTAAACATCAAGAAATTGTGTTTTGAGTGATTTTCTAGAATGAAACTGACTCGGGCAATCTCGCATGATTCCCCAGCAATAGTCAGCCATCATATGACTGTCCCACCTTCCTTGGTATCTATTCTCCATTGTTTTTAGGTCTTGGTGGAAACGTTCCCCTTGTTCTTCACTTAGATCTCCTAAATTGTGTTGGAAATGATGTAGATGACTATTGAGATAGTGTAATTTTATACTCATATTACAGCCTAAATCTTTGAATCGCACCAGCATTTCCTCTACTAGTTCTACATAGTTGTCAGCCTTATGATTTCCGAGGAAATTTTGTGCAACTGCTACAAAAGATTGCCAGGCAAGCCTCTCCACATCATTCATACAAGTCTCAAAATTAGTTGTGTCTTTCATCAATTTACGTATTTGAGGTCCATCGAAGATACCTGCTTTTAGTTTTTCAGTACTTAAACCAGGAAATTCGTGAGAAATAAACTGGAAACATTGACCATTTCTATCGAGAGCCTTAACAAATTGCTTCATTAGCCCTAATTTTATATGCAATGGCGGAAGAATGATTTTTTCTCTTGAAACTAAGGGTTCATTTATAACATTTCTTTCCCCAACACAGGCCAATTTTCTGCAGTCCAATGACGTGATTTAGCTCGACTGTCCCAGAGACAAATAAAACATGGGTATTTAGTATAACCACTCTGTTGACCCAATAAAAAATTAACCATCTTCAAGTCGACGCAGATCACCCAGTTATGTTCAATATATTTTATTTTTTGTAAAAATTTGAAATTACCTCATATTCTTCTTTTACAAATGTTGAGTGAGCAATTGGAACGGGAGCATATTTATTTCCATTATGTAGAAGAACTGCTTTTAGACTTCGTTTACTACTGTCAATAAAGAGACGCCATTCATTGGGCTGATAGATCGTTAAACCCATGAAAGCCAGCAAACCACTCACATTACAGCAATACACAAAATTTTCATCAGATGAAAAAAAACTTCAATAACTTTCCCTCTCTCGTGCGATATGTAGACACTCGAACATCTGAGGAAAGACAATTTTTTTTCTTTTAATCTTGACGCTCGTAACTCAGCACGTTCCTTCGAAAGATCTAAGTCTCTGATGAGGTCACTATGCTCATTCTGCGAAAATGGCTTAGGATCTGATGTTATTCCGCAGTATTGAAAGTCATCATCTACTTGGGAAGAAATAGGTATTTCAGCTTCATCCCCCTGAGATTGCTGCACTACCTGGTGAAAAGTTGGTATTGGAACATTTTCTGAATGAGGAACAGGTCTTTGTACTGAAGAAATATTGGGGTATGTATTTCCATTTATGGCGATTGTTTTTGTTGATGCCCACTATATTAATCATACAAAAGTAACAGTCGTCATAATGATTTTTTTGTTCTCGCCATATCACAGGCACTCCAAACTTCAGAGACTTACGTTTCCCTCTCTCCCATTGTCGCAAATGTTCAACGCATATTTTACAAACACTATGAGGCACCCACACTTTATCTTGGTGTAGAATTTCAATACCGAAGTAAGCAAAATACAAACGACGCACTGTGTTTGTAATCGATTTACGCTGATTTTTCAGTATGTATTCACCACAAACATAACAAAATATTTCAGGATCGTTAACACAACATCTGGACGTACTAGCCATAATGAAATAGTAACACAAACTTTATCGATGATATTGTAATAATGACTAGTTACGAACAAGACCATAAAAAGACCGACAACAATTCACAATGAGGGTAGTAGGTAAACTAGAGCTGATGAGTTAAAATGACGTATGTCAATAAACTATACATTACCTACTTTATCGACTATTACACGGCCTGTGTAATTCAAGTACAAATATAATCTCTCACAAAATACTAACACGCCAATGACAAGAGGAGACAACAAAATTTGACAGTAATTTGAGATAATTGTAAACTTCTAAAATTAAAAATTCCCATTTCCGAATTGCCAACTTAATCAGCCATTTTTGATCTCACTGTATTAATCCTTTTACAGGGTTGTTCTTTTGCTGTAGTAGAAACAAATAGGTGCGAAAGATATTTTTCATTATTTGAAATAGACATTCACATTGGAAAAGAATCTTAAAACATTAGAATTTGGTTTTAACATTGTTTATACTAGATTCGTGCAGACAGGAAAATGACAAGATGGAGCAGAAGAGTTTATGCGTATGTTTGTTTAAACTGAGATCGCAATCATCATATTTTATGCAGCCCTTCTTTCGATTAGTACTTGGATAATGCACCATAACTTTACAAGGACTACTTCAGTTACAATTTGAAATTTATGTGATAGATATTGGTGTGTGTATGCAGAAATGGTACGCTAAAAAGAGATAAGTATCTGTTATAAGTAAATTAACATAACACTCAACAAGACGTAATTACATTGCTTGGGTGTCGTTCTCTTGTGTTACTTTTAACTCCGATCAGGTGTATTCATAGAAACGATATTTCTGAATGATTATTTTTACATCGTGCCAGACAGGAGGCACAACCAACAACACTAATACACACATAGTTACATACACGAGGAGCCACACAATCGTACACATAAACACACACACATACGCTGAGACAAACAACACACGAACAAACACCGAAGCAAAAGCCAGTCAGCCAGTCGTTAACGTTGTTAGTGCTGCGCTTTTTTAGAGTTCAAGTTCATCGTCATTATCGACTCACACAAATATACCAGTCACCTCTCGAAAAATCTGACAGTTTTAGAAAATAAAACGCGAGACCCGGCCACATCAAGAAGGTGGCACGCAAACAAAACTTTTCAGTTAAGAAATATACTTCAGGAACGAAGCATAACTATTCTTCGTGTTACATGGTGTATTTATGTTTTACAAAGGTATTTATCTGAATTTGAATTGGTTCCAACCAACAACCAACAACGTTCGCTCATAAATTACTATAATTATACGTACGTGGTCTCGAATGTAATTAATAATATATAAAGGCAAACGAGCGTGATAGTTCTGTACGTTTTTTCTTCCTTAATTTAGCATTATTTCGTTTTATTTTATAAATAGTGTGCGTGTTGTAATAATAATAATGGAGAGTTATTGTTTCAATGACACTTACGTAACCATAACTGACAATGGCTTGTAAATAATATAAAAATTACACCGGCACGAAGCTGATTCGCATTTAATTTCTCATTAATTTGTACTACGCCCGTATTGTGCGCAATAATTGAATTAATTTAACGTCATATTCGACATGAAGAAAGTAAACAAAAAACCGGAAGCAGTTTCGATATAATTAAAATCGAAGTTCTTTCATTTCTTTCATTTGGTTCCTTTATTTTCCATTTTAAAAAACCTAATTTTAATTTCATCAATAGATTCTGAGGGTATGACGTATATGTGGTGTATAGCAACACTCTGAAGTAATGGGGCAACTTGTTTGCATAAAGATAACACAAATGTCAGAACTATACCAAGCTAATGATTTCTATACCAGCCGTGTTCACACTTAAACCCGCACCATTGGTAACTCCGTTATTATTGGAGCTAGGAAGTCGTCCAAAATAGCAAACTAGTAGGATTTTTCCTGGCGGTTACGACGATGAAAACAAAGCACTATTGAGCGTCGCGTTTTTCAGATATTTGACAAAATGTAATTTTTAAAATGGAACACCCTATTTATTTTTATGCGGTTGAATAAAGAATTTATTTCTGATAAATTAACTCCTATATAAAAATGTCCATATGCGGGTGACATTTTTGTCACTTTGACAGCGATAAAAACCTACATAGCTTTTTATCACCGATAAAAATGCTTCTTCCTGTTACATATCTAGTAGCCCTGCATCACTTAATTTATTTTGGCAGCTGACAGGTAATAACTATTAAGTATCGTTGAACGTAAAATACGAGTCGGTTTGGGGAAATTTCAACAAATATCAAAAGATCAATACTGCAAAACACAAGAAATACAAAATCGTCAATATGGAGACAATTTAAAAAGTTTTATTCATGTCGTTAATTTATCTTGCCAAAAAACACTCGAGCTTTTCTTTCAATCGGATAAATTTCTTTTTAACTCAATATTTTTCCAATCAGTAATTTCGCTCGAAAAACTTACATTAGAAAAAATCGCTCGACTATCGTCTCGCGATTTTTTCATGTAAGTTTTTCTCGTCAAATTACTGATTGGCAAAATAATTTCGTTACAAAGAGAAATTTATCCGATAAAAAAAAAGCTCTTGTGTTTTTACTTATGAATAAAAATGTTTCAATACATTATCTCAAAAAAATTGAAAATAAAAAAGTTATCACGTGATTTCTTAATCATTGCATTTTGTTTAAAAAAATTGATGGAAGACGTAGCATGTTTCACATGTTTATCCAATTGAAGTCATCTTCAGACATTAAATAAAATAATATCATAAACATCCTTAAAATTAGCTTACTTTATCACTAAAACGTAAGTTTTCAAATGAGATACCGTGCATTTTTAGGGATTTAGGATTTGTTTTTAGGGATGCCTAACGAAATTTGTAATTAAATAATATGTACCGATTATTGTAGGCTATTCTCTTGTTGAACGGATGAAAAAAAGTTTTTGTATAGGTCCGAGAAGGTTTGTTCATAATATTCCTAAATGAATTCAAACGAAACGTTGTGTTTTTAACGAAATTTATTTTGATTTCGTCCACGAAACTTAAGAATAACAAATAAAAGAATAATGAACACTATCAATCAACATACATAACTAAAATAATTGTTCGAAGGTACCACCTTCTTGGTCCAGACACTTGCGGGCTCTTTTCTGAGTGCAGCGCGTGAGAAGGGTCCTTTCATCAATATTCCGACTAATGGCCGCAATGCTATTTTGAAGTTCTTCCACATTTTGGTAACGATGTTTGTAAACTTCATTTTTCACTCGGCCCCATAAAAAAAAATCTAGCGGAGTTAGATCTGGTGAGCGTGGGGGCCACAGAACTGGTCCATGAGTTCCAATCCAACGGGGTCCAAACAGTCTCTCCAGTAATGCGTTAACGATATGGTGATTATGAGTCGGTGCATCGTCTTGTTGGAAGTATATCTACGGCCTATCCATCAAGTTCACGTTGTCCACGAAATCTTCCAATACGTGAGACATAATGTCCTCATATCTCTCTCCCGTCAATGAGCCGCGGTAAAAAAAAAGGACCCACAATTTTAGATCCAATCATATCACACCAAACATTAAGGCTGAACCGATGTTGTGGATTAGTGGGATGAGTCAAAAAAGGATTTTCCCGACTCCAAAAATGATAGTTTTTTCGATTAAACATTCCCTTATTAGAGAAGTTACTCTCATCCGACCATAAAACATATCGAGGAAAATTTGGATCTTCTTCACATTTATGTAGGAACCATTCACAAAATTCCATTCTTCTTATATCATCATTAAGATGCAAAGTTTGTACTGGCCGATATTTGTATGGCTCAAAATTATATTTTTTCAAAATTTTATGAATCGTTCCCAATGAAAGGTCTATTTCTCTTGCCAATTCTCTAATTGAATTGTTAGGATGCGCCTCAAAATATCCCAGTACATTTATCTCTACCTCCTCCCTAACCACAAATTGCTTCTTCGTTCTATTCTTCTTGAAAACCTCTTCGTTTCGCCGAAATTGTCTGTATAATTCCAAATATCTTCTTTGAGGAATCGCGCGCTCGGGAAACATTGCACTATAATGTTCGCGAGCTCTAATAGTGTTTTTTCTCTGAAATATGTAAGCTTCCATAATATCACATTTTTCCTCATGTGTAAAAACCATTTTTATTAGAAGAAAACACGAAGAAAAAAGCAAAATAACAATGCGAATTTTAAAACACTGACAGATTAATTTGACGGATTGTTATTGAATATTTTTTTTTTTTGATTGGTGCCTACTTGATCTAAATTGTAACAACTATTGTAATGTAGGCTAATTTCATTTTCTCTTTTCCTTTTTTTCTGAGTGGAGTTTTAAATTATACTGTGTCCCATTTTAAAATGGGTACTTTTCTGATTATCTCGGGAATATGCCCCTTGAAAGAAATCACGTGATAACTTTTATTTTCAATTTTTTTGAGATAATGTATTGAAACATTTTCGTTCAGAACTAAATTATTTATTCAACCGCATAAAAATATACAGGATGTTCCATTTTAAAAATTACATTTTGTCAAATATCTGAAAAACGCGACGTTCAATTGTTTTTTTTTGTTTTTATCGTCGTAACCGCCAGGAAAAATCCTACTAGTTTGCTAATTTGGACGACTTCGTAGCTCCAATAATAACGGAGTTACAAATGGTGCGGGTTTAAGTGTGAACACCCTGTATAATCAAGTAATATTTTATTTTCATTGAATGTGAGTGCTTGGCTTGCTATAGGTCAGCAAATTGTGTTGCATAGAATCAAAGACGCAAAGAAGTTGTTAAATTACGGAATTAAGCTTGGTACCCACCCGGTGGATATTAGCAAATAACATATAGTTATTTTTAAAGACATGATTCAGAAAGATTTGTATTTTTGATAATACAATTGCATTTTTCATATATTTGTCGACCCTATTTATCATTTTGAATGTCAGGGATGGAAGAAAGAGTTCGCTGTCTTATGCCTTACTGTTCTATATCTTTATGAACTTTTTTTGTTCTGTGTGGTTTCACTGATATCCTAAAATTTATCCCTTCGTCGTGCAATATCTGTTCTCACTCCTTCTTGTCAAGATATTCCTCGTTCTTTTAATAGGTCCATACTACCTTAGTTAATTTTTTTATTGCTTTTTGATTTCGTTTTATTTAGAAATGGTATTTTTATTGTTTCTAATTTACCACTCAATTTTTTTTTGTCAGCGTCCAGGTCTCCGATGCAAAGTAGAAGTTAGACTCCTAATCTATTAAAAAGTTGAGTGACTTAATTAAAGTTGTAATGGGAAGGTAATCTATGGCTCAGTCCAAATTAGAACGGACTGTTGGGAAAGATGGGTTTAACATGAAAACTTGTGATTTTTTAAAAGAGCAGGCAAAATCAAGTTTATTTTGTTGTCAAATTTTCTTTTTCTGTCAGTACTGATCAGTACTTCTGTCAGTGCTATTGAATTGGGTGTTCTATTAGTTGTTTATTGTGCTATTTATTATTAATAAAATAGTTCTTTATAGAGATAAAGGCAGCTTTATCAGGTCCATCGAAAGATCCTAAATGGAAATATGTAAAAAGTGAACAGAGGCAGATGGTATATGTGTATTTTAAGTAGCTTTGTTCTTAAAATACACATGCCCAAATAGCTGCGGTTCGTCAAACATCAAAGAAAGTAGGGATTAGCAGGAATATTGTATTTAACATTATCAAAGAAATTAAAATGTCTGGAGTTTCACATTTTCCTTTAAGAAACCGGGGTTACTAAGATGCTTACAATTAATGGGAAGAAACATCAATAGGTACAATTACAAGACACGTGCATTCATTTTTCTTAAAAAATGAGTTAC
The DNA here is from genome assembly GCA_935421215.2 of Melolontha melolontha. Taxonomy (NCBI): domain Eukaryota; kingdom Metazoa; phylum Arthropoda; class Insecta; order Coleoptera; family Scarabaeidae; genus Melolontha; species Melolontha melolontha. The sequence continues at coordinate 96,923,391 of OW285242.1, read as the reverse complement.
CAACTTGCACAAATATACGTGAGGCTATTAGAGGGAATGCCAGTTTGCCTCCTATAAAACGAACAACACTTTGGAGAATCCTAAAGAAACTAGTGGGAAAAACGCACACGAAACAACATGTTAATTGATCAAAAAATAACGAGTCATCGAAAAAATTCATAATTGGAGTAGACTGTGAAATTGGGTTGGTACTTTAGCCACTTCCACATAATGACATTTATTATTTGACATTGAAACTATAAGTTCGTGTCAAATTTTTCAAAACTCTCATTAAGAAAATTAAATTTATTTAAAAAATGGTATTCAACATAGAACAAAAAGCAAAAATTATCGAATGTTACTTCCGCACAGGTGTGAAAGTAAATGGCGAGTAGCAGTATTCAATTACAGAATGCATGGCTGATTTTAGTGAAGAACATCCTGAAGGTTTGACTACAATGATTTTTACAATATTTTGACAAATTGTGTAAAGTTATTCAGAGAGACTGGTAGCGTCGTTCGAAAAACTGGAAGTGGACGGCCATCTAAACGTACAGCTGATAATATTGAAGCCCTTCAGCATATTATTGATGAAAATCCAAAAACATCCATTTCAGTAGTGACCCAACAAACAAATTTATCTTATGGTACGTGCCAGTTCATTCTTAAAAAGCTGCAATGTTTTCATGAACTTTATCCAGTGGATTATTTAAGACGAGTGGAATATTGTCAATAGTTTCAAAATAATCTACACAATCAGGATATCCTTAACACAGTTTTTTTTACGGATGAGACCTGGTTTTATCTTTCTGGATATGTTAATTCACAGAATATGAGGTGTTGGTCCTCCGAAAATCCTCATTTTTCTGTTGAAAAAACATTGCATCCCCAAAAAGTTGGTGTTTGGGTTGGAATATGTCGAAGAAGATTTGTGGGTTCCATTTTTTTTTGAAGGTACACTTACTGCTGCACGATATCGCAATGAGATACTCGGCTCATTCATAAATCAACTGGATGATGAGGAATTACAAAATGGGTATTTCCAACAAGATGGTGCAACAGCACATACGACCAGAGAAACACTTCAATATCTCAGAGAATTTTTTGATAACAGAATAATAAGCAGGAACACTGAAATCCCATATCCAACTAGGTCTTGCGATTTAAACATATGTGATTTTTTTGTATGGCCATACATCAAAAATTCGATTTATTCAACGCCAATTCATAATCTGGAACAACTGAGAATTCGCATAACAGAAAAGTGTGAAGAGATCAACAACTCACCGCAAATGCTGCATAAAGTTTTTGCTGGATTGCGAAGAAGAGTTGGTTTGTGTTTAGATGTAAATGGACAACATTTTCAACAACTTCTATAGCTATATGTAAATTTTGATTATGATTTCGATATTAAATAAATTATTTGTTTTCTTTTTTGTTGTAGTATCATTTCAATGCCATAACATTTTTTTACAATGAAACCAATTGAAACTGTCAAGCATCAAGTAATGTGTCATTATGTGGAAGTGGCTAGAGTACCAACCCAATTTCACAGTCTACTCCAATTATGATTTTTTTCGATGGCTCGTTATTATCTTATGATGATATCGTTATTTGACAATTATTAGAAATCTATCTGTGTAAGACCCTGTATTGGTATACATTTTCCGTTGCTTGCTTAAATAAAATTATTAAAGAATGTCTAAGCTTTGTTAAAAATAAATATGTTAATAAACAAACGTAAAAGTCGAAAAATAATCTTTTATGTTAATATGTAGGTATGTGACCTCAATATTTGACAGTAGCTATTTGTTCTACTTGTTTGAAATTCCTGTGTAAATTAAACTGAGATTACAGCGCCATCTGGTCCATTCTTATTTGGAATGGGCCATAGAAAAAATGGAAACATTTTTAACCAATAGAAATATATCTTCTAAAAACCATCCAAGAAAAGAGGGAGAAACGGAAGAAGATTTAGAAGACAATGAGGTAAAGCTATTATACAACTCAGATAAAAAAACTGAAAGCGACAAAAATACTCCTTTTTTAAACCAAGAAGCTTATAGTTACGTTATTTACAGAATGTACAGAATTGTCGTTAGAAAATAATGACATTTAACTCCTATTACAAGGAATATTTAGTCTGCGACAATTATTACAATTCAAAGGAATTTTATTAGCAGTCGTAAAAATTAACTATTTAGTGATAATAGAGCAAGTGTTCTATGCATACCTACTATTTCATTCTCTATGCACTTTACCAACCTCTATTAAAAATCTCTATTGGCCTTCCTAATATTCTGATCCCCAAATTAGCGATTTCTAAGTGAATAAATTCTTTCTGTTCCTGGATGTCGGGAGGTTTGTTAATGTACATCTCAGATTTAAGGTAATCCCATTACAAGTAATCGCATACGGAAAAGTCAAATGCGCGGAACAGCCAATGGATATGACCAAAACGGGAGATGACATGTTGAGCAAGCGTGTGGCAAACTACCTACATTGTTGCTTTCGCTGTTTGTTCAGCGGCACCGTCTTGACGGAACCAAATTTACTGTGTTGACATTTTGCTGCGTAGTTCCGGAAGCAGAAAAGTGGTGAGCATTGACATACCGCTCCGAAGTCACTGAAATTGAGGTATTGTCCTCTTCGATCTCAAATTGTAGCAGCGCCGGCACCGTAATATTACTTTAGAGCTGCGAAAAAGTATTTGGTGGAATTGTTGTGGTTTCTCTAGCGCCCAGTACCTGCAATTTTTTTTATTCATAGTTCCAGCTTGCAGGAAAAGTGCTTCGTCCCTCATCCTTATTATCGTATCTTCATTAAGAATATCAAGTACTGTCTAGCTAAATTCTCTTTGTTGTGCGATATTCCGTTGCAGCAGATTTTGTACTATCATTGTCTTGTGCCAGCTTTAAATGCTTGTGTAGGATGTAATGTGCGGACCGATCTGACATCCGTTAAGGTAAAGTTTCTTGTCTAGCCAAAGGACTTCCGAGAACTCACACTCTCACTTTCTCAACGTTTTCAGACATACGCACATTTACAGGAAGACCAAGTGGCTTTATTTTCCTGATGGTCCCTGTTGCTTTAAATGCTTCGACCTATCTACTACTTGTGTTACGATCAGGAATGTTTCCATGGCGTTTCACATTAAACTTGACACGGGAACGACACTGAACTGCGATTATGGATTATGGACACTGAACTGGACACTGAACTGCGATTGTTTCAGAAGCCACTCCATGCTTCAACGTCTACAGCACCATGGCTACTGCAACTGCACAAACTAACTTGTCTGCTTTCAAGAGGTGAATATCCTCACCTCTTTCCTTGTACTAACAGAATGCCTCGGGAATAGATCACGTACTGATTGTTCATTTGAAGCAGTTTTGCTCGAATCGACATTTCTTATTGGCGATCTAATCAGCAATAATGAACGTCGAATGTTCGCGACTATTTAGGTAAGAATTGAATTAGTGCTTGGTGGATGCCAAAACTTCTTCTAATTGTATAAGGGTAACATCAAGTGGATAACTGGAGAACATAATAGACAATCAAATCATGCTACTTTACTATAATTCGCTATTAAAAAAGGTGACATGGGGTGGAGCGTTATAGTATCTACAGTCATTAAACATATGGTGGAAACCTTCTGACATTGTCGTGACATATTGACAGTAAATAATATGACGCGACTTGAAGGGAAATTAATGAATAGTGTTCGACTATGCAAGGAAGTGCATGAATTTACACCGTCACTATTGAATACAATGCGCGACTGCAATTCTTATCTCCCCTTACGATCCAGTTTATGGATTTTTTCGATTTAATTAATTATTAAAAATGGAGCTTTACAGGAAACGTTTTCAGGATAATAATGAAGTGGAATACAAACAGTAATCGACCACTTTAGAAGCAAGAGTTCCTATTTACGTTTATTATTAATTTTAGTAAATATATTGAATGTATAAAGAAATGCGTCTTTTCACTGTCCGTTCATAATTAGGCCTAAAATTTATGATACTTTCAACGCATGTCATATGAAAACTAACATCTTGTTCTCAAAACGTTGTGAAGAATTTACTTTTTTTAAAAGATAAAAATTTAAACTGCGCAAACCAATTTCGAACTCAAAAAACCCCCAAAAGTAAATATAAATTTAAAATTGATTATTTGTTTGGTTATTATTTCGTTAATACCATACTTATGCGAATTAAATCAGTGCTACTATATTTTCTTCCTTCTCCGTTTTTACATTGGATTGTTGTAGTAGGCGTAAGCTTAAAAACAGAGCACGTTATACCGGTTCATGGGTTCTCCCGACCGGATCCCATCGTCGATGAAGAAAATGACGGTGCTCATTTAAATAAACATTTATCACTGTAGATGACAACGATGGTGCGCCATTCTCTATTTTGTACGTTTTATTTCGCTAATAGAGGCCTCTTAGATAGTTGCCTTAAAGTGTCCTGAAAATGCAAAACAGTACTTTGGGGATGAATTATAACACCTGTATATTCAAGATTACATGCTTATATGTATATAGTAAAGATGTGTCACATATAAAAGAAGATAAACAAAAAACTTAATTATTATAATTTTAAATGTAATATTATAATATTACTTCAGTAATCATAATCATGATAATATTTTAAGCTTAACGTTTTGCATTTTCTAATCTTTCTTATAATTTCATGTTTGGGGACCGTACTGCAATAGGCAGTTGCTTTCTTTGGACCAGAAATGAGTTATAACTGGAAGATTTGCGCGCTACAGATACGATAGAATGATATTGGAATTTTAATGACAAAAGAACAATTAAATTCACTAAGAATCTTAATCTACAAATTGCATAATTAATTGATCAAAGATCTTTAATAAACATTACATAGATATTTACACACACTGTATATGCAATATTTCCTCCTTATATAACACACAATGGATTAATTTATACCAAAAATAAATTTATTAAGATTTGTCCGCACTGTATATGCAGAAATATTTTAATTATGATAAAAAAAATGAATTGTTCAGTAATATTACTGATAATAATTACAGAAATTATATTACTCAAATTAATTCCAAAATTTATGTTTCCACGCAGTATATGTAGAAATTATTCTTATACGATTAGGAAAAAAAATTAATAGTGACTTCGTTAGACTCTATTCTTTCTTAATAAAATTCACAAAGCAAATGTACAACGAAATTTTTGACATTCTGCAACTCTATATTCTTACACTGACAGTTTCTAATTGAGATATGTAAAAAGAATACACTAAGTAAATCAAATATAAAACTAACTACACCACGACCAAAACCTCGTGATAGTTGCGCGGTAGCAAAACGTACAGAGCTGCTCGCATCGTATTGGCGCGCTGATAAAAGGGGCGGGCGTAAAGCTAGATAAGCCTAATTGCCGGTCTGATATTGGTTGCTCACTAATAACAGCTCAGTGCCATATATACACCCACTCACTCCACCCACTCTAATACAATATGCGCAGACTGGCCCATCGCTATCACGAGGTTTTGGTCGTACTTGTACGTTACAATGAAATTTATGGTATTATCCCAGACAAAAACGTGCTTGACAGTCCCGTATCTTAATACGCAAGGAAAACAAATTATCCAAATTATAATTAATGTATACAAAATCGGAATCACATGGTTCCGTTAGAGCGATTGAATTGAACCAATTACAGTAGCTATTAATAAAATAAATTACTTCTACCTTGGATGCCTCAAACTTATTGAAATTTTCCACGTGATGGATGCAATCGAATGTTCTAATCATCGGCTTGAAAATTTGGCTCATCCAACGCTAATTAGCGGCTTGAGATTTGCTCATACAATTCCTATCTAGCGGCTTGCAACTTAGCCCCAAACAAGACCAGACTATATAAAATTTAAAGATGAAAAGAACGATATAAGTAAAAGAAACAAAATAACTGAGCGAAACAATGCCTTTTCCACAAAACTAACGAATCTAGGTACTCACCATGTTTCAGTAACGGAGGTTAACTATAATGAACCTTCCACGTGTATACAAAAAAAATTGTAATCGTAAATCATCCGTTTCCAGAACGCATAACCAGAAACAATAGACACTTGTCTACATATGGATATATAACAAGTGTTCATTTGAAAAGTCAATCTAGGTTACTTTGAAATTTTGATAGAATAAGACGTAAACATATTAGTATGTGTTTGTTGCTCCGTAAATGTAAATCCAAATGACATTTGATAATGTCAATCACAAATATCAGTTAGTCCATAAAATAATCGTGCGTCGATTCTGGTTTAAATAAATTGCTTCTCAGTTTTAAAATGGCTTTCACTTTAGAACATAAATTTTTTTTAGTCCAGGCTTATTTTCGAAGTGGTAATAAAATTGATGGTTTATGGGTTTATTCAGTTCAAGATTGCATGGTAGAATTTCAAGTTGAGTTTCCCCATTTTGTAATAGATTATATACAATTTAAGAATACTTTGGATAGAACTTTAAAACTTTTTTCTGAAACTGGTAGTCTCTTAAGAAAAGAAAATCAGGCAGCGGAGCAGTTAAGAAACGTACACCTCAAGTTGTCAATCGTGTTGAAGAAATAATAGAAAATGAACCACAAACATCTGTTCGACATTTGAGTCAACAAATAAACCTTTCTGTTGGTACAACTCACAAGTTATTAAAAAAAGATACGCAACTTAATCCATACCGTGCCACAGCAGTACAAGAATTGTTAAAAAATGATTACCCACGTAGACTACAGTTTTGTAATTGGTTTGTAAATATGAACAATAATGGAGAACTTTCGCAAAGAGCCATTTTTACTGATGAAGCATGGTTTTATAAAACGGGATACCTAAATTCACAAAATACAAGAATTTGGAGTAGTGAAAATCCACATGTAATTAATGAAGAATCGCTACATCCAGAGAAAATTGGTGTTTGGGCGAATCATTGGACCAATATTTTTTCAGGGAACTTTAAATGCTCAAAGGTACCGTACGGAAATTTTACAACCATTTGTCAATCAGTTGCATGATGATGAACTTCAAAATGCATATTTCCAACAAGACGGAGCACCTTGTCACTGTACTGCAGAATTTTTGGATTATTTAAGAGAATTTTTTCATGAGCGTATAATTAGTCGAAATACTGAAATTGCCTGGCCTGCACGTTCATGCGATTTAACACCTTGCGACTTCTTTGTGTGGCCTTATCTAAAAAATAACATATTTCGAACACCTATATTGAATTTGAATGATATGCTACAGAGAATCGAACAGAAATGCATGGAAATTAATAACAATACAGTAATGTTGCAGAATATCATCAGAAATTTTGAACGGAGGATTTTAAAGTGCCATTGGTCTTGAAGGACAACATTTTCAACATTTGCTATAGTTTTCAATAAATACCTATAATTTGTTATTTATTTGTATGTATGAAACTGTCAAAATATACGACTTCGTAGGTTAAGTAGTAAATTTTAATTTACGACATACTTCAAAATGTTCTCAGTAAATCACATGCTACTAGATTGACTTTTGAAATGAACACTTGTTACATCATAGGAGATTTCTTAATCCGTTTTAAACGAACCCTTACACATGGGCCTAAATTGAAATCTCTGTTAGACTACCATTTCTCTACACAACAACTGAGAGAGTAAATACCACACCAACATACGAGAATCGAATCGAATAGGCCGAATGTTCACCTTTTTAAGCAGACAAAATATCAACGTCATACGGCAAAAAAACATATTTTGAAGAAAACTTTAAATTATTGCATATTTAATTATAAACCAAAACATGAATCGAAGGCAAACAGGACCCTAATACGAAATTCACAACTAATTCAATTAGAGAGAACAATTTTTAATTAAAATAAACCGTACCACTTGATAGGGCAGAGATTGCTCCAATAATAATTAATGTAAATTACTCATATCCTGAGTCAGAGTCAGAAACGTATTAGTTTTTCTTTTATTCTTATAAAATATAAGTACTCCATCCACTTTAAAAATAACATATTGGGAATAATACAAGTACGAGGTTCTACTGGGCTGAAACAGGCCAGTTTACTTCTCTAAAATGTCACTAAACTTTTTTTTGTATTTGTAATATTTCGTAGAAGTTTAATATGGTAACATTAATATTGTCATAAAAATCATCAATATGCATTTTGCATACACATATTACGAAGTCACTGATTTAACGAAACATTACATGCTAAAGATCTTGAGGCAACATTTTATTTGTTAATGTTTGTCTTATTGGGGTGCACTGACTTGCAAAGTTATCAAACGTAGTTATCAGAAAATGATCTTCATCTAATAGAGGCACCTATGGATTTGGATTGTATTATCTACAAGACGAATTAATATTTGTTGAAAAACCAGATGTTTTGTGTTGCTGTTTTGGTTCGTAGAATTAGTTTAAAGTACCAAAGTGCCAAAAAGCTTGTCTGAGCTTCTTTGAATAATTGAATTGATTCGGCATTTACTTGATGAAGATATTTTCATCAAGTAAATGCCGAATCAATTCAATTACGAATTAATATATCATTATTTTCTGAAGAAACAATAAAATATTAAATGTAGACTATGTAAATGTTTTTTATGTATAATTTTAAATTTAATTTAAAAACATATATATTACGAACATACCTTCTGTTTATAAACTTATTAAAATATAAAAAAATATATAAATTAAGTAGAAATCTAAATTATACATCAAATTCAAACATTCCCAATCTTCTTAGGTCGGATATATTGCAAGAAAATTCTTTCGGTAAGTAGGTATGTCATTCTTAATAATGTAAACACTTTTTAACATTAAAGATCTTTTTCAATAGCTGTGTATTTAATTATTGATATCTTACTTGACATATTTCTTTTGATTGCATATTCTCCTGAGCTTATAATTATAAATAACATTTAAAATAATTTGTTCAAATATTAAAGTAATAAATTCCGCAATTATTTATACAAAACTAGAAAAGAAACAATACTTAGACTATTGCATGTTCCCGCTTTACTCGTTATTATTATTTTGACATGTAGCCTTCTTTGGTTATATTGCAAGTAACATACTAAAATTTTGACAATATTGCACAGATGGTTGTTGCCGCGATTGAATCTGACTTCATTTGACTCTGCAGTACTGATTTGAATCGCATGCTTTGAATTTGGTCACGTGTCTGCGAAGAAACACTATGAACTGTATGTAACTATTGTAAATATTCTTTCTACAATTTACGACGCTATTTTATTCGAATTATTCATAGAAAAACAAAATTCGCCCTCAAGTAGGAATCGAACCCACGACCTCTGGCTTGCCGGACCATTGCTCGACCACTGAGCTGTTGCGGCGTGAATTAGAAACTTTTATGGGGACGCCTTGAATTACATCAAGGAAACAGATGAAATATATCTTGCCCGTAGTACGGCAGTTGTGCAAATTTATTGCATTTTCGCGCATTTTCTATGAAAAATTCGAATAAAATAGCGTCGTAAAGTGTAGAAAGAATATTTACAATTACATTACTTCGCGAAACTGCAATAAATTTGCACAACTGCCGTACTACGGGCAAGATATATTTCATCTGTTTCCTTTGATGTAATTCAAGGCATCCCCAAAAAGTTTATAATTCACGCCTCAACAGCTCAATGGTCCGGCAAGCCAGAGGTCGTGGGTTCGATTCCTACTTGAGGGCGAATTTTTGTCTATGAAAAATTCGAATAAAATAGCCGTCGTAAAGTGTAGAAAGAATATTTACAATTACATTATTTCGCGAAAATGCAATAAATATATGTAACTATTTTTTTAAGAGTGGGGAGTTAGATTTCTTAATAATATTTAATATTAGGTTGTAGGTCCTGTTAAATTTGATCTAAATACGCATACGTTTCTCTTATTTATAAAAATATCCTAATCTATATTGTTCATCTGTAATTTTATAATTTTGCACATAAGAATATATGTACCAGAGAAAGATGAGGTTAGTATGCTAAACAGAGACGGCAAAAGAAACAAAAGCGCATAAGGGATCGCGCGACCGTTTGAGAACAACGTTTCCAGTGCATCTCCCCGTTATATTTGGCTCTGCATACTTAAGGCCGGCCTCTGCTAGTGTTGCAACGGAACGGCAAACGTACCCTACATGCACACATCGTATAGGCATACATGGACACGAGCAGTACAGCAACATAGAACGTCAATCTAAACGGCAGCGCAGCGGTAATAACAATGTGATGGTGCCGCTGTGCTCCTGCTGCTGCTGCTGCTAGCTGCAGTTGAAATGTGCCAAGTGCGCGGAGACCGCGAGGCAGGGGGAATGAAATCAGACGGCTTCGGGCCCGCGGGTTCAATGACCGTTGAAAGTGAAAAGAGGAGCGAGAGTTGGGTCGTGTTTGGTTCGTTTGGCTCATTCAATAGCTATGTATAAGTGCGATGTATGTGTATATGCAATGTGTATATACATATTATATATATATATATATATATATATATATATATATATATATATAATATACTCAGTAATATACGATTAGAATTGATTATTGTTATACGCCCGCTTTTATTTACCCCCAGTCAGTGACGTAGTCAAGGGCTAAAATTTTCATTCTCGAAAAAATTTCCGTATATATCCATTAGCAAGGAAACAAGCTGTATTTTCACAATGCGATTCCAACGAAATAACCTTATAAATGACAACCATAAACAGAGAGATTGAACTATAAATACTTACGACTTAAATAGTATGGATATAGCAAAAATTAGTCTTTGCCAAAATGAAATATAAAAAATCGTATACGAATTTCGACATCTAAGTTTTGCTCTTTAGTGAGAAGTTAGGAACAGTATTAGTTTAACCCGCTAGCATACTTTTTCGTTTATAGTTTGAGCAGAATGTAAATCATAAAAGCAGAATAATATTAACATACACTTTTGCTGAAAAATCGGAGACTGTGGCTTTTAATTTTGTATACACTTTTGGTTAATTTGATGTAATTTCGGTCATAATTTTTGCGGTCTATTGAATCCACAATGTTTAGTTCGTTATGTTCTACAATCCGAGCTAAAAATGGACATTTCGCTAATATATTTCCGATTTTAATATTCGTAGATTCCATAGTTTTTGCTTATCTGAATCACTTTTAGCATATTAGCAAATAGTTAATTGACGAAGGAGATACTTGTTGAAACTTCATTATAACGCTAAGAAATAAGTAATTAAACTTCTAGTTTCAAAAATTCTTTTATTGTAAATACCACTATAATATTGTTTCGCCATACAATGGCTTCATCAGGTGGATGAAATACTTAGCAAATAAGTTTTAAGTGAAAAACTAGGTAAACTTCAACTCGAATTCTATATTTTTAAATTTTTTAAAATTTCCTTTTGTATTTACATACTACACTAATCAAGAAGATTTTGCCTTGATCTCGTTCAGGTTTTTTTTTAATAAGTAAAGTGTTGACTAACCCTTAATCAAAACTATCATAAATTTCCACGGTTCAGACCAAATCTTTTGTGTCTATCTTTCTGTTTTTTGAAACTAATTTTCCCTGAGACTTTTATTAACACGAGAAACTTAAATTATATTAACCATACTTTTAGCAATTCTAGAGTGTCCTTTTTTTGTTGATTTTCTAAACGATTCATAAGCAATTTACCGATTGAAACAAACGAGTTCTAATTGCTTTTCCTCGTTGCTGCTCGCAAAACTTATCTTAGAAATGCAAGTAATTTTAAAATATGCAAACGGTTGCTAATTTAAAAAAGTATTTGTCCAATTTTGTATTCTACAAAACAAAGTAATTAATATCTTCTTAAATAAATATTAGAGTATGTAGTGAAGGCGGAATAATTTTATGTGTTACAGTTTGAAATCATCACATAATCACTATGATTATATTCATTATTGAAAGAGGTTAAATGGACTAAATGGACTTTTAGTACATGTCGTCTTCTTAGTGTCGAAATAAAATGATAAATTGACAATATCTTTTATTGGAAATTTAAAAAAAACTGCAACAAAAGATACTTGAATATAATTCTAGTAAATGATTAAGGATGCCCATTTGGGAACAAACGCAGTGTTGCAGTGGAATCACCGGTTGCATGCACATCTATTATATGTACATTTTTCCAATAGCTGTGCGCACTGATGCGTATACTTATAGATGAATAATAGTAAATAATAATTAAAGTTATAAATTTATAAAACGTGTTGGAATACTTACCGTTTTAAATGTCTATACATAACTCGAACACAAATACGTCATCATTTCCTTCCGTAGACGCTTTGCACTATTTACATGGCTTTGGCAGTTATATTTTGTTGTATACGAGAGCGGTATCTCATAAATTTTACATTTTATTATTATTATTCTATAATTTCTGTGCTTCGTGGTAGAACGGTATCTTTATCGCTTTTAACATTATTGATTTATTATCTTTTACTTCACACGAAATAACTGTACTATATCGCAGCCGCCTTGAGATGGGCGGCATATCGGAAACATATGTACATATAAAATCTAATACATGCTAATGACATTGCGTTTACTCCAGAATGGGCATCCTTATAAATGACTATAGTAGAGCCTAAAGTAAATTTAGGCTCTTTTTAACATCTTTAGCATTATATAATTTAGCGTTTGCAGTACTATATTTGCTGCAATTTCGTGAATGTTCATCTTTACACATGTAACGTTTCAGGTTTATTTTTAACATTGTTTTTTCAACGCCCTATAGATTACAATTCCAAAAATCAAATCGCGTGACCTCTACAACGAGTCGATTAATTGCTATTATAAGAAATTATTCAAAAGTATTTTGCAAAACGTCTATTGGTTTTGAACCACAATTGCATTTTGGCTGACGAATATAAATATCTATCAAATCTCTCTGTCATCTTCAAGAAGACATATTTTCTACACAATAACTTTTATTGAATGAAACGAAATCTCATAAATTAGTTAAGAGTTTCCTGTTTTTGTTTCTATTTCATGTAAATAATGAATCATTGCAATTTAGTGTGGGTATACATACGAGGTGTGACAACATAATTCCCGGATTGGTACAAAAAATGTTTGATATTTATTCAAAGTATGTAATTTCAATTCACATTAATACAACAAATGCATCCGAAGAAATGGTGTTCGATTCAGCGGTTACATTTTCTGAATATCTACTACGTCTTGAAATAGTTTCCCTTCAAGGACAGCTTTCATTGTACGAAAGCTTTTCGCGAGAAATGCCTATTTACAATTAGTGAAGAATGTGGTGACATTTTTCGGTATTATATCTCACTCGAAAAATGCGTTTCAATAATCTCGTCAATACATACACCCTGACTATTGAAAAACGTAATAAGAATGGCTTTAATTCTTGATTTTTGCAAACGAAACTGTTTGGGTCGTGGTGATGTTTTTGTAATCTACTGTATGCTCTGGCGCTTTGTCTCAGGATCGTACTGAAACACTCATGATTTATCACCAGTCACATTGCAGTTAAGAAAATTTGCATCGTTGCGACAATTCTGAATAAAGTCTTCGCACAATGCAACATTTCTCTGTTTTTGCTCATCTGTAAGATTGCGTGGCACAAATTTTGCACAAATCACCCTCTTTCCCAAAATCTTCATGCCATATTTATAAAATTTTCATGTTTATCTCTTCTGCCATCCTTCGAAGGGCCATTCGTCGATCTCGTGACACAAGTCAACGGCCTTTCGCGATTGTTCCTGCATTTTGACAGACCGGCGGACGTCCAGTTCTAGCGTCATCATACACTCACGTCCTTCTTGAAATCCTTTAAATCACTAAAACACGACTTAAGGTGTTATCACCGAATACGTATTTCAACATATCATTTCTGTTGCAGTTTTACCTAATTTACAGCAAAATTTAATATTTTCTCGCTATTTACAGGTGTTTTATCTTCTCTTGACCGTCATCTATTACTGTGAAGTATTACATGCTGTTTTGTTTTTGGTTCTATTTCAGGTGACTTTATTACAGCAGCGTCAATCCGGGAATTAAATTACCACACTTCGTATGTGAAATTTCTTCAAGATCCGTCGTAGAGAACAACTTACGTTTATTGAGTATATCTTCTTCGCATTTCAGAGTATTCACACATTATTTTGATGCTCGTATAAGTGATATTCTCTTCAGACTGTGGTAATCAAGTTACTGTACGTGCTGAGCTAATTTATATCTCATTTTTTGGTGGAATTACTTTAAACGAAATTTTAGTTAAACAACAAATTTTATAGAATTAATATCTTTAATAAAATCATTTAACAATCTCTCTACATTCTACTCTGTTATTCCGAAAACATTCGTTATACAATCGTTAAATGACACAAACCAAAGGTAATTGGAATCTATATTACATCACAATGAAATCGCGCAGTACACGTTGACCCACCCATCACATTATAAATCATGTCCTAGGTCACGTCGTTTGAGTATATAAACCACAAACCATATTATTAAATTTATAAGCGATTTTAAATCATCGCAAACTGTTTATCGGCAATTTAGTAATTGTACAGATGATTTTTAAAAGCAATTTATTCAATTATTCCACTAATTTTTCAAAATACAGGTAGTAGTGTAATATTATCGAATATATTCTTGAGGATGCGAACAAATTTAGATTTACAAACCGACTTTCAAATATTTCCGATTTCTTAATTTAGTTTTAGCTTAATGAGGCTAAGCAAGTAGGCATACAGACAGTTTTATTAAGTAATGAAAGCAATGCATCAATCATGAATATAAAATAAAATTTAAAAGACAAAACACATGGTATAGTTACAGTATAGTGTAAATATACAAATCTTTCTAAAAACTAAAGAAATATTTGATAAAATCAATTGTTTTAATCGTTTTATGTTGTGATAATTAATCATGTTTATTAAGCAAATAAGAAAACACTACTTGTTGGTCACAATATTTTTCAATTTTGCGACTATAATTTAGACAGCAAATGTATCGTAATCACTAGAGCTGGGGATGTTTGCGGTGTGCCAGGATAGTATTCAGTTAAACGCACGAATATAATGACCTTGTTTCGATCGGTGATGCATGCGTGATTTTATTGCTTTACATGCATTCGCTATTTATATCACTTAGGTATGTCAGTTATGTGTACTGTATATAAATAACACACTTACCTTATTTACGATTATTATAGCATAGCGCCAAGTGGATAAGACTGGCAGTAAGTTTGTAGCATTAGATACGTTTCCATATTTGTAGCGGTGAGCGATGTACGCCGTGATGAATAAATTTTTTTATATTTTGAGAAAGACCGCTCGACATCTACGGATGTAACACACGCACAATTAAAATAATCTTTATAGATAGAAACCGAATCTACACTTGCACCATTACTAATTTGTTTTAATCTGGTAAAATCAAAATCATTGTTTATTACACTCTCGAACTTTTCTGTTACATTAACATTTTTGTTGTCATTTACTGCGCATAGCTGGGCGTGTACATCGTCCAGTATTTGCAGTGACTCCGCTAACGATAATGCAGTATTTTGAAATTTCTCGATTGCGTTAAACAATCCTATATGATTGTTATAAATAGTTTGTAAATCTGCATCAAGGGAAGGGTTTTGAAAGAGTCTCTGGCTTTCCTTAATGGCTACAGCTTCGGCAGGATTGAATTGTAGAACCACAGATTTTATTTGTTGGAAATACTTGGCATAATAAAATGCCGCCTTTAACCAACTTCCCCAACGTGTAAGGATTGGCTCTGGTGGTTCGGGAATACTAGGGCACCGACTGTGAAACTCTCGAATTCGTTTGGGAGATTTTAGAAACACTTTTTTTGTGGTTGCTATTAATGCATCCACCTCTGGATAACATTGCCGAATAGTTTGTGCCACAAGGTGTAAAGCATGAACTTTACATGTCACATGCAAAAGTCTCTCACAATCTGCTTTAAGAGAACGGCCTACAGAACGCATTGTCGCAGCACCATCGCTCATAAACATCAGGAGTTGATTAGTTGAAACTTGAAATTTTTGTAGCGTATCGAGCACTACCTTCGTAATTACTTCGCTAGTGCACTTTTCCAATCTTTTGCTGGCTAATAAAATGGGAAATGTTGATTTGACAGGATCTAGTACACGCACTATAATATTCACAATAGAATTTTTTTTTCGATCTGTCGTTTCGTCGACACATACCCATAACTGTTTATCATTTACTACTGCTTTCATTCTGTTTTCAATCTCCTCACGCACAATTGGTAAATAGGTGAGTAACGTTCTCCGTGCCGGTAGCTTTATGTTGGAATTGTATTTATTCCAAAAGTCGTGAACGGCTTTTTTATCTAGCAGGTGAACTGGCACATCGCAGACGAGTAGCATTGTCAATAAATCGAAAATGAATTGCGTTTTAGACAGCACATTATTTTTTTTGTCTTTGTGGTGTACACTTTCAACATGTCTTTTACAGTCGTATTTGTCCCAGCAAAGTAACTGTTTATCGCATAATTTACAAACCACTTTTGCTCCATTATAATACAAATCGGGAAAGTCTCGGATAAATTTCTTCACGTCGTTATGCAATGGGCGCTTTCTTGGCTTGGGCACGTCCGTCATACTTATTAAATAGAGCTCAAGACAACACACGATCACGTTGCCAGTTCACGACTAACTAAAGTGTTTCGCTGCATCGTGTTTATACGCTGGTGGGGATGCACTACATACGGTCCTGCCGTACCGCAAACATCCTCAGCTCTAGTAATCACTAACTAAAATAATAATAAAATACAGTTTAGCTTGAAATAATACTCTTTTTAAGTAATAATGTTTTTCACTCTCAGCGAAAACATCTATTGTGTCGCTGACAGACGGTAGTAGATAATTCTTAGTTTCTGCCGATTTATTGAACCATAAGCTCCCATTCTTACATTTACATTTATCATAGAAGCTGTGTACGAATTTTAACACTCTTCAAACGTATTCAGAAATCATGATAGAATGTTTTCTTTATTAAATAAGCCCCGACATATTTGATTAATATATAACAGTTACGTTAAAAATCTCATGGTTTGCTCTTGTAGTGTAAAGATTCTATTAGTCTTCGTTATCAAAACCCTGAATAAAATGAAAAAAAGCTTGATTGTCTACTGTTCCATGTGATTGTTCAATTTTAGACAGAGATCTTAGAAAACTTCGTATTGAAGCAATAATTTCCATTTCTAAACCAGCTTCTAAAAAACCTAAATATGCTGATTAACCAATTAATAATTACAATAATGTAAGCAATGAAAAAAGAATCAGTAACTTTGTGACATTCTTACATATATCTGATTAATCTTCTTCACGACAAATCGAATTACAATAATACCTATTTTCTAGGATTTAAAATCCACTGCAAATTTCTGTTTCGCTTGAAACGTATTACTTATCTTGTTTTTTTTTTGTTATTCGAATGCAATATAACGTAATCTGAGTTTTATAATTCATTGCTACGCTACTGAAATATGCCCATAACGTTCCTATCTAACATGCTTCCGACAGTTATGTGAATGTCCATTTAGTATAGGCTACTAGGGGACATTGCTGTCCCTGTTACCTCTGTTAATTTTACAACAGCTCACGGGCATGCATGTGGTATGTTTATGTACCTACATAACATACGTATATATATATATATATATATATATATATATATATATAGGGGGAATATAAACGTTTGCCGTGCCGTTATTGACTTTTTTATGGGGTCCGTTTCGCTCTCAAAAGCGGCGAACAAGACAACTTTCCAACCGCTTGCTTGTCGATCTGATCCGGTACGGGCACACACAAAACGTTATTGTGCAAGTTCATATAAGCAAGTACATGCGTTTGTTTGTGACGTATTACTTTGTATGTATATATCTACATATGCATGCATGTAAACTAAACTTTACTCCTCTACACATAACGTACGTGATATAGAAGAGTGCATTGCTCTCCTCATTTCAAACAATCTAAGCCGAATATGTATTCCAGTTTACTTTATCGAAATATTTATCGTAAATTTTTAATGAGCTGTCATACTTAATATTTACTTGTTAGTTATATTTAACTGTCTCATATTTTTCCACGGACCAGCTTTGTAAATGATGTATTGGTATGGTCGTCGCGAATGAGTAGTTTTCAAGCGAAACGTAAACTTTAAATTAGTGGCCTGTAATAATAATTATTTCTCGATTTACCAAAGAATTTTTGGATTCATGTGAAATACGTTACTTGCTCAAAATGAACAGATATTTTATTTATTAGAGGTTCTTATTAATGTGTTGGAGATTTTCATACCTGAACGAATTTTTCCTACTTATGAATACGTTAAAAAACCGTAATGTTCAAGTAATCGAATAGCTTATACATTATTTGTTTAAAACCTTGAAAATTGAAGAACGACGTCACAAAAACTTAATGGGACGAATAGAATTGGTAAAAATATGAATTTAGAGAACGGACGCAATTTCCATAAAACGCAATCGGCAATTGGAATTGTGTATAACGTCGCTCAGTACATCCCGGCGTAATTCAATGAAGTATTTGTTTGACTTACTCGGACACCTGGTCTCGCCGCGATAACAATGGACAAGCCAGGCTATTGTATTCGGAGAATATAGTGTTTTTTAAAGTGTTTTCATGAGCGTAGATAGAAGCGGGGTTTTTATAATGTATTTTATTTATTAGTTTATATTTCGTAAGATAAATAAAGTGCTGTGAGTAAGTTTCTTGTTTTCATAGTTTTAACTGTTAATTACATCGTAATTTTTGTGATAGATCCTGTTTAATATCGTTTGATTGAATCTATTTCTACCAATTAGTTCGACGTAAGTGTGCATTGAATTTCGTTCAGTTTCAATAACTTACGCACACATTTTTAGTTTTCATTTATTTAGATCTAGAGCATTGTTTAAGTTACTTTTTCATACATGATATGGAAGAATGTCGAGAACGGCATTGTAAAACAATGGCGAGTTGGATTGACGGTCATACTGATTGTATGTCTATTGTCAGTGATTCCGAAATTTATTACAAAATCCGTAAAATATCGTCAAAAATTCGTCACTTAGGATCGCAAACACATCTGAACTCTGTAAAACTTTTATGGCGGCTAATATTCCATTAAATAAACTTAGCAATCCCACTTTAAAAATATTTCTGAAAAAATATACTGGTCGAAATGTTCCTGATGAATCAACTTTACGCAAATATTATGTTTCTAGGTGCTATACGAGAACAGTAGAACGCATTAGAAGCCATCTTTTAAATCAATACATATGGATAAGCGCCGACGAAACTGTGGATATGTTAGGACGCTGTGTGGTAAATGTTGTAGCTGGTGTACTACATCCAACTATTCCATATAACGCATATGTAATAGCAACAAAAGTTATAAATACAGTTGATGCGGAAACAGTTGCTAAAACGATTAATGAGAATATTCAAAATATACTTCATTCCGACGACAGGTACAAAGAAAAAGTACTTTTATTTGTAAGTGACAGAGCTGCATATATATTAAAGGAAACATATCCTAATTTGCTGCATATTACTTGTGTAGCACATGTTCTCCGCAGAATCTGTGAATATATCAGAGCACCTTTCCAGAAGTTGATAGACTTAAAAAATTTTCAGAAAAGCACCATTGAGAGTAGCTCTTTTCAGGGAAAAATTTCCATCTCTGTCACTGCCTCCCACTCCAGTGGGAGGGGAAGGCAGATGGGAAACATGGTTGGAAGCTACTAGTTATTATGCTGAGAATTTCGGTAATCTAAAACATTTCGTAACACTGCTAAAGGAGGATGCTAGAAGTATTGGTGAGTGCAAGGAGCTCACACAAATCCCAAATTTAAAAAATCAGTTGTACTTTCTTCACGAACACTTTGGAAAATTGCCAAAACTAATCACTTATTTTGAAAATCGAAATCTCAAATTAAATGACGGATTAACCACATTAGATGTGGCTGTTAATAATTTGAAAAGTATTCCAAGTGACTTCGGATGTGGCCTTCGGCAAAAGTTTGAAGCAATTCTTAATAGAAATCCAGATTTTAATTACATTGCAGCAATTATGTATGGAGACAATTCCACAAAATCTAACGGCTAAATATGAAGAAATAAAAGAATATTTCCAGTATGCACCTATAACCAGTTGCGATGTAGAAAGGACGTTTTCCATTTATAAGGATGTACTTAATTCAAAGAGAACAAAATTGACAGAAGAAAACCTTGAGAAACTATTGCTAGTCAATATTAATACTCCTTTACTCAACTTGAACGACAAAATGAACAAATAAAAATGTTCCAATTATAGAAATAAAATTAAAAACTTCAAAAATACAACTTTTCAACAAATACATATGTATTTCGTAATTTTATAGATCACCACCCGTTCGTTTTCCAATTATATAAATATGTATAATTAAATATTTTAGAAATACAGCCTTTCGCCAGTACTGCACTGGGTGGTAAGCGTGTCCGTTCTCTAAATATGATATATGTATAGCTGTATAGGTATTGTATTTATTATTTATTGGATTTATTATCAGGTTCGATAATAATTAATTTCGTTTTAATGGCCTGGTAAAGCTGTTCGGCGATATTTTAAGTAAACATCTTCTTATTATTAACTACTTTTCAACTCAAATCATATTAATGTGGATTAGTCCTTGTTCTTCTGTCTTTATTCTTCGAAGTGATTAAATATTTTTTCGTCTGATAAACTACTTTTCCCCATTTTTTCCTGTTTGGAATTTGTTTCTTCCAATATTCCATATTCAATTCTACAAAATCGTCCTGTACTTGCTCTACTTTTCAACCTTCCTTTGGGTCTACTATATATTCAATTCCACTCTGTAAAACTTCTTAATATTGAGTTATTCTCTATTATGTCTGTATCATTCCCACCAGATCTGCAATTTCATGCTCCATTAATTGCCTGAATTTGTTTCCACTTATTTTGTTGGTCTCATTATTGCTCTTATGATTTCCGTCAAGTATTTTGAGTTTTTCTTCTTCTTGATTAGTCAGTGTCATTGTTTCTTATATTTTAATATTTATTTATTAGTAATATACCTGCCTTTAATTTTTTTCTGTATATCAGGACACTCAAATACATAAATGTTTCCACGCTTTTAAGCATCTTCTTCTTCTTCCTCTGTTTTTGGAATGGGCGCCAGAACGTCCAGACACTTGGGCACACTGCTCTTTGCACTATCCCCAATAGATGTCTCAGTTACACTCTGTTAGTCTTGTGTCCTCGATAAAAGCCACTATCAAATGCTTCCTTAAAGGACAATGTCCGGTTATTAACCCGGTAATTATTTTAATTTCTCTTTTGTTACTACGAATTAGGTTTGCTGAAAACTTTCCGTACAGCTCCTTTAGTAATGTTTTGGTATGGAGTTGACCTTCCGTTAACCTCCATTTATTTTTATGTTCTTTTTCTAGCCATAACCAGATCTCCCTTTTAGCGGAATCCTTAGCGATTCCACATACAGGTTCTGGTCCTATGAAGTTCTTATTAGTACCTTCTTTTGCCAGTTTGTCGACTATCTCATTACTTTTAATTCCCTCATGTCCAGGCACTCATATCAGCGACACAGTATTGTTTTGTGCCAATTTATTGAGGATCTGTTTGCACCTGTTTCACCAGCTTAGACCTGGTTGATGGGTTCATAATGGTTTTAATAGCTGCCTGACTATCAGCCATTATGTTGATTTTTTTGTTTGCGCATCCGGCTTCCCGAATTTCCTCGGCGCAGGCTGCGACTGCAAACAATTCGGCCTGGAAAACCTTAGTATATTTCCCCAGATATATCGATATCTTCCTTCTAGGGCACATTCCGCATATGCCTGCACCTGTCCCCTGACTAGATTGTGATCCATCAGTGTACCAGGTGCCGGCACCACAATCGCTCGAGCGACTTTTTGCCTGTTCCCTGGTCGGTATAAATATGTTCAGCTTAGCTGTAAACATAATCTTCAGTGCCATACTGTCCGCCTGCATTTGAAATATCAGCTCTTCCAGTATAACAGAGCCTGTGCCTGGAGAGTCGTGAGGAGCCTCACCGACGATGTCCGCTCCGTCCTCCTCCACCAGACGACTGCTCCATAGGTAATCGTTGGTCTTACTACTATTGTGTACAACCAGTGTACCACATTTGGTTTTAGTCCCCAGGTCTTGCCAACAGCTCTTCTGCATCTCCAGAAGAGCTGCGTCGCCCTGACTGCCACTTTGACTAGGTGTCTGCTCCAATTCAGTTTCGCATCAAGTGTTACGCCTAGATACTTCACTTCATTGGTTAGTTCTAACTCTTGTTCAAACAGCCTTAGGCTGCCCAGATCATTTAGTCATGTTGGTAAAGGCAACCAATTTGGTTTTTTGAGGATTGACAGTTAATCCCTCCGCAGGGCACCATCTTTTCACAATTCGCAGAGCATTTCGCACGATACTCGCCAAAATTGCAAAAATTGTAAAGTAAGCAGTTAAAAAAAATTGAAGTCTTCATAATTTAGTTACTTCTGGAAGAAGCAGTAAGAATAGATTTTTCTAACATTTCTCGAATGACGCTTTAATGCTACTTAAAACATTGATAGTAATATAAACGCATTGTTAGGGGTGGCTTCGTTCGTATCCCCTTTTTGCAAATTATGATAATGTAAGTAATAGATATGTAAAAAAAATGGAAATTGAGATTAATAATAAGTATAAATTCAAAATATCGTTATTTATATTACCTAATGTTACTCACTTATAAAAGCATCAAAAGAAATCTTTCAAATATGATGTCATATTATAAATATTAACAATATTAAAATAAATTCAATAAAATTCAGTTAATTTCGAATACTAAACATTCATAAAATAGCAACCTTCACAAAATTGTACTTAAATAACTATAAATATTTGTAGTGGTATCATTCCAACTTCGAACGATCATATAAATTTCATATAGGATAACGACACAACAGCATTTAGTAATTAACACGTTTGTCTGTTAAATGTTTGACTCGAGTAATTGAAGAGAGATGATCGTACGGTGTGTAACAAGTTAAAAAAAGACTGAAAATATTCAAACAGTCGTAATTTGTTAAATGAATAACTCATGAAGAATTACATGAAATACTTCGCAGTAGCTGGAAGTTTTTTTTTTAACTTTCGATTTTTAAATATCTTAATCTCATTATTTAAGAATTATACTACTGGTTTCTAAAAGTACCAGTGAGCCGGAGGACAAATAAGAGACCCATGGCAAATTATTATCTAAATTTGTATGGTTCTCTTCAAAATAATCGCTACAGAATACATAAATTCTAACAAATTTATTAATCTTTAAAACGTAAACTGTAATCAGGCTTGTAGGCTTCCACGGTCATTGTTTATGATTGCTTCTAGGATTTTGGGTTGGAACCGCGCCCTTGGCGCTGCTTCTTTCTTGGTCGATGTTTCGTCCACTGTTGCAACGTACATCTTCAGGGTCGCTATAGGGTTCCAGTGCAGCAACAGTAGTATTAATTATAGTTTAAATTATTAAAAATTAAAATAAGCAACTGTTATACAGTTTATTCACTGCATTTTCAAATGCTACAAAACAAAAGTTTTTAATTTACAAATATTACTATTCAAATTAATTGCGCTTTCGCGAAGTAATGTAATTGTAAATATTCTTTCTACATTTTACGACGCTATTTTATTCGAATTTTTTATAGAAAAACTTCGCTCTCACGTAGGAATCGAACCCACGACCTCTGGCTTGCCGGGCCATTGCTCGACCACTGAGCTGTTGAGGCGTGAATTAGAAACTTTTATGGGGATGCTTTGTTTACATCAAAGGAAACAGATGAATATATCTTGCCTGTAGTACGGCAGTTGTACAAATTAACTACTTGAAGGCGAATTTTTTCCATGAGAAATTCGAATAAAATAGCGTCGTAAAGTGTAGAAAGAATATTTACAATTACATTACTTCGCGAAAACGCAATTAATTTGTACAACTGCCATACTACGGGCAAGATATATTCATCTGTTTCCTTTGATGTAACTCAAAGTATCCCCATAAAAGTTTCTAATTCACGCCTCAACAACTCAGTGGTCGAGCAATGGTCCGGCAAGCCGGAGGTCGTGGGTTCGATTCCTACTTGAGGGCGATTTTTTTCTATGAAAAATTCGAATAAAATAGCGCCGTAAAGTGTAGAAAGAATATTTACAAATATTACCATTATTATGAAACATTTGCTGTTTCACCTTAAAATTATGTTTCGATACATTTTTCTTTCTTTGTACATCTTACACAAATAAAAAAATTAATAAAATTTTAACAGAGGGAATATTTTGTATATAGTGATCTAATGGTGTTTATTCTGTTCCATTTATTGTGTATTAGGAATGATGTAATTGATAGATCTGATAACTAAATAAGATGACCAAATTGGAGGAAAGATTTTCGCACTTTTTTTTTTAAATCAATTATTTTGTCATAAATATCCTTACAAGGTTGTTAATTATTGTTTCACTTTTTAATACGAATAGTCACAACAAATACCTTTTTGTAAATATTGTAAAACATTATTTCAACACATTTCTCCTGCAAATAGTCAACTGTTAGACATGCTGTATGGGAACTCGCATTGTCGTGATGAAGAATAATGCGAAGTTTTCGGTTGTTCTTCCTGATTTCGTCTATAACATTTGGCAAAAAAATTACTGTATACCATTCAGCGTTAACAGTATTTCGATCCTCTAAAGGAATTGTTGCGTAGTGTCCTGTACAGCCGAAGAAACATGCGATCATTTTCTTGGAAGTGCTCCTTGCACGAACAACTTTTGTGGGGATCGGTTCGTCTTGGAACACCCATACAGTACATTGTTGCTTGGTTTCCGGCTCTTACGCATACATCCATGTTTCGTCACTTGTGATGATGTTGTATACGGATTTTGCGGTTCCTACGTCGAATTTTTTGCGCATCTCTTTACACCAATTGACACAAACTGCTTTCTGTGCTTTGGTCATGTTATGTGGAATCCATCTGGAACATATTTTTTTTTACAAATAAATGTTCATGTAAAAGCGAATGAATTGTAGTCTGCGATATGCCAAGAGATGCCTCTACCTCACTGTAAGTCACATGTCCATCGTGTTCTTTCATTTTCCGCACAGCATCGATGTTTTTTGGAATCACAACAGTTTTTGGTCGAGCTTTATGTGATTCATCACCCACTGAGGCACGACCATGACCAAATTTTGCAAACCAATTGTAAACTGTCTTCTCTGATGGTGCTTCATTACCAAAAATTGTCAGAAGCGATATAATACATTCTTGTGGAGTTAGGCCTTTTTTATAATCGTAAAAAATCATCCCAGGAAAACCTTCACGAGTAATCTCCATTATTTTACAAACTCACTGTCTTAAAAACTGTCACTGTCAACAAACTACTGACTCAATTTCTAAGCTATCGCGGATTTCTCATTGACGAATGTCAAACTTTAAGAATATTGTGATTACATATGTCAAAAGCACCATCTAGTGGTTGATTGTAAAAATATAAATGGTGTCCCTCGTATATATGCAGTACATGAACAGTTATCATAGTGTGAAGTTGTTTATAGACGTATTTACGAATACGCGTAGGTGTAATTCGAACGAAAAGCATTTTTGTAAATAATGCGCACTTTTATTTCAGGAAAGCGAACCAGTGACGCCGCTGCTTGCCTACCTAAGTGGCGATTTTTAGTAATTATGTATTTTCACGTAAATAGTCATTGAATGGGCTGAAATATTTAATATTATTCTAGTATATTAGAATAAAATAAATAAATACCGAAATATACGGGGTAAAATATACATTATCGAAGGTGTACTTATTGTAAATGTGTATATAAACTGCTGTTCAATTGAAGTGGTCCACTAATGAAAAAATAATATAAATCAACGTTTTCCAAAATAAATTAACAAAAAAGCAAAAGGCGGCATCAATATAACAAAATATGTATTTTTTAACTATTAAAAACCATTTAAGCACTAACTTAATGATAAGAATGAATAAATTGTTAAAAAATAAACTTAAGTGATAATTCAAAAAAATCATGTTTTAACTAAAAGGAAACATTTTTTACATAAAAAATAACTTTAAATGTGGCAACTTCAATTTTAATATTTTGTAGGGCCCCCTCGAGCTCGTGACACAGCTAAGCATCTTCTTGGCATGTTTTCTATTAGCGTATTGATGAATTCTTGCGGTATTCTTTCCCATTCTTCTCGCACCGCTTCCGTGAGTTCATCTAGCGTTGTGGGAGGACGAGCACGAGAACGCAACTGTCGATCAAGTTTGTCCCAAACATGCTCGATGCAATTGCAATCTGGAGAATTAGGGGGCCATATCATTCTTTCAATATTATTGGTAACAATGATATCCTCGACGATGTGGGCTTGGTGGGGACGAGCATTATCGTCCACAAATACGAAATTTCTTCCAAAATTTCGGGCAAATGGTACAACTATTGGCAAAATACATAAGTCCCTATACCTCTCTGCATTCATGGATTGATTTCTCAAAACCACCAGCTCGGTGCGACCGTTAAATCCTATGCCACCCCAAACCGTAACACCCCCACCTCCAAATGGCCCACGTGGGGCCATGTTCCTTTCAAGATACCGTTCTCCACGCCTCCTCCACACTAAAACTCTACTATCAGAATGATGTAGTGTGAATCTGGACTCGTCAGAGAAAAGGCATCTTCTCCAGTCGCGGGCCTCCCATGGTAAGTGATTTGCAGCCCACTGCCTCCTAGCGATCTTGTGTTGCCTGGTCAACAGTGGGCATATGGCCCTTCTTCTAGCCCTTAAACCAAACTCGTGCAGCCTTCTTCTAACTGTTAGATTAGATATAACCACTCCTGTAGCTGCACGAAGATCGTTATTCAATGTCCTAGACGACTGAACTCCATTTCGTCTGACCTGGAGTCTTAAATACTGATCTTGTGCAGGAGTTGTACTCCTCCGACGGCCTCCCCCATGAGTAAATCTTACACTACCACTTCTACGAAATCGTATTGCAACTCTATTAATGACACTGTGAGATACATTATAAATTCTAGCCATTTCTCTGTTGGAATATCTATTTTGTATTAATCTTAGGGCATTGTTCATAATATCTTCACTAAGACGCGGCATTTTTATTAATTTAAGTTACTTAACCCTAGTTTTAAGTCAGCAACAAACTGACAGATATAAACTAATATCAAAAAGTCAATGCCAACCTAACATTTTGTGTGAAATATTCCCCTAACTTAAAAACATATTTCCATTAGAATTTAATCCAATAAATTAATAAAGTATCATAAGTTAAAATTTTAACAAAACGAACATTATATTAGACATGCTGCGTTAAATAAACTATAAAACATTTAAATTCGTCATGCTGTGCATTGCTAATTACTTAGACTAAGAGTAACATCAAACTTTTAATAGTGGACCACTTCAATTGAACAGCAGTTTATATCATGGAAATATTTGTAGTCATGTATTTTATGTAATAAAACGAACAGAAAATTAATGAGAGAAAAGAAATTAATTTTATAATCTATCTTTACTATCAGTAGTAGGTAAATGAATATAAGAAGAAACTTGTGTTCGTATTGAAACTATTTCGCATGAAATAGGTGCGACACATTATTAGTTTCTTAATTTTGCTTGTGTTAAGTTTCATACGATGCGCAAGTGAACGTATTTAGAGTAAAGTTACATTAGTCGCAAATATCTAAAAGAAAAGGTCAACGCATCCTATATGGCAGCAAAAGACATCGCGTCGAATATTACAAACAAACAAATAACAAAAAAAAAAGACCGCCGGGAAATTTAACAAGTGAAGAACGCGCGTACGTAAATAAACATCGTGCGGTAGTAAATTCAAGTTCCACCGTTCTATTCGGCGATGATGTCGAAACAAAAGAATAAGAAAAAATAAAACCGAAGCGGGGTGGGATGCGCGCGCAAGTAGTACAACATTATCTGTAATGTACCGGGTCGGAAAGACGACACGGTCGAATAGAAGCTACGTGTGTATGCATAAGGACCAGGGACAATCGTGTTCGCGTTGAGTGTGCAGGCGGAATTTCTACGTAATAAATAGGTTCCTCACCGGGAACAGGGAAACAGAAAAGCGAGAATATGCCGAGAGCTTTGGCGATGAATTTAACAGTTGTTTCATATCTACACATGTGACGCGAGTTTCTTCAAATGCCTGATTACGTTCCCGATTTTTAATTATTTTACACGTGTATATTTTTGATTAGAAATATCATTGTTTTAAGCATTTGGAATTAATATATTTGTCACAATTGTCCTTCCTTGATATGGGAATTCATTTGGCTTATCGTTCTAGCATATTTTCAATTACTGAGCAGTGCAGTATGTTGATATAAGAGTATCGAGAAATAGTACTGCGTCTGTCAAGGAATTCGTCAGCTAATGTATATCAATAACAAGAAAATAAAAACTTGTAACTTAGTCCCATTAGTGCGCTATTGGGACTTATCTCTTGCTGTGTTCGTTGCAGATGTAATTCGAACTATGTATACAGTGTGGTCATAAAGTTTGGAACCAAGCTTATAACCGCATTATTTTACATTTTTAGGAAAAACGCTCGGACAGGTAAATTTTCTTTTTTAAAACGCCATCTTTTGACATACAATTTTTTTCTATGACGTCATTGGTTTTCGAGTGATGACGTTATCAACACTTTCTTTAAATGGCAACCATATTATTTTTTTCTCGTTTTTGGTAGATCTTTATATCCACCAAATAGTGATATAAAACAATTGGTATGTTGCATCACAATTTTTTTGAAAAAAATGATATAAATTTAGAAAAAATACGAAAATTTTATTTTTGTACAAAATTAAAATTAAATTAAAAAAAAACTGAACCAACCAACTGACACTGTCCCAGCCGAGTGTAAATGCTTTGCGATCAATAATAATCTGCGTTATTCGCTCCAGGTCAAAAGAAATTCGTCTTCCCAATCGGCCAATTACTTATTAAAAAATCTTATTTAACATTAAATAGTTTCACAAAAAGGGCCAAAGAAGTTTAATTTATTTAAAAAATTGACATGATGTGGCAGACCATTTCTTAATTAAAATTATCGCCCAAAAATTGAAGATTTCAAAAACTAATTAAGCTTACAAAATTTACTGAAATATGTAATTAAGTTTTTTTTTCACACTTCTTCTTCACACTTCACGCATTTTAGGGCCATATTTTTTTGAAGGAAATTTGACTGCTGTGCAATATTTAGAATTTTTAGGATTTGAACTGGTTCCAGCGCTCGCTGTTATTTTCCCAAATCACGAGGATGGTGATGTACCCCATCCAAATATTTGGTTTCAACAAGATGGGGCGCCTCCCCATTATGGTGTAGAGGTTCGCCACTATCTTGACGAAATATTTCCCAATAAATGGATTAGAGGGAGAGGCGCCATAGAATGGCCACCTCGTTCTCCTGACCTGACTCCGTTAGACTTTTTTTGTGGGGATATTTGAAATCGAAAGTGTATTTTAACAAACCGAACAATTTAGAAGATTTAAAAGAACGAATTCGCGTAGAACTTACACAAATATCCCCAGACATAATTGAGGCGAGTATACGAAGTCTTTACACTCGGCTGGGACAGTGTCAGTTGGTTGGTGGGGTCCATTTTGAAAATTTACGTTAACTGTTACAATAAATTTAAGTTCAGATGTATTTTTTTTAATTTAATTTTAATTTTGTACAAAAATAAAATTTTCGTATTTTTTTCTAAATTTATATCATTTTTTCAAAAAAATTGTGATGCAACATACCAATTGTTTTATATCACTATTTGGTGGATATAAAGATCTACCAAAAACGAGAAAAAAATAATATGGTTGCCATTTAAAGAAAGTGTTGATAACGTCATCACTCGAAAACCAATGACGTCATGGAAAAAAATTGTATGTCAAAAGAGGGAGTTTTAAAAAAGAAAATTTACCTGTCCAAGCGTTTTTCCTAAAAATGTAAAATAATGCGGTTATAAGCTTGGTTCTAAACTTTATGACCACACTGTATATATAACTATAACTTAGTTTCCTGGTATCCGCTCTGGCTTTTTTATTTGAATAATCTCGTTGATGGACTACATTGAAAGTTTGAAGTAACCTATACTGTCTCGAAATTCGTTGGCATTTTTTTGATTCAATTCCAATCAAATGACAGTAAAATGAGTAATAATTGTGGTTGATGTGTAGCACCACCACCCTAATATATCGAACGACTGAAAATGTAGGTCTTCAAAATCTGTTACAGCTCTATATTATTGATTTATAGATCTATATATATATATATATATATATATATATATATATATATATATATATATATATATATATATATATATATATATATATATATATATATCTTTATGTATCTTTATTATTTATTATACAGAGTGTCTGTGGGATTATAATTATAATCCCACTGTGGCGTATCGACAAAGTGGGTCATCCCTTTATTGTTTTAAAGGTATGTCTGTAGAGCTTGAATATTGATTTCAGTGCAATATCTTCCTAGAAAACCAACAACAATTAATTCAAGTATAATCTTCAAATATTGTTTCTTCTTCCTACGTCAATTAGTTCACAAAGTGCTTTTCTAGTCTTCAGTGAACTTCACTGAATTTGTTTTAATAATTGCCAGTCATGGTCATTTTTTTTTGACCGGTGACTAGAGTGTTAACCGATTTTACTCTTTTTGAAGAACCGTTGAGTATTTTGGTAATTTCTGTGTTATACATCTTGCAAATTGTGTTATGTTATCCAATGCTTATTAGTCTGTCATATGATATTTTCTGAAATAGGAAATGATTCTAAATACAAATAAATTCCTGGTATCGAATTTATGCTTAGAACGAATGTTTTAATTTTATAGAAGTTTAGTCAAAGTTACACGCAGAGACTTGAAATTCACCCAAAAAAGCTTGTCAAAAGTCTAGTGTCACAACCTATGATGAGACGTAATCTCAAATACTTTAGATAATTTACTAATCAGATGATACTCCGTATCATTTGATTAGTAAATTTCAACATGTCCATTAATTAATCAAATCCTAAGTTATTAATAGTTATACACTAATGAGGAATAACCATTGGGTTTTCTTCCTGCATGTCTATTTTATCACATAACATAATATTTATTTATTGTTTTTCTATGAACAGATTGTAAATGAATAATGATAATAACATATTTGATGAAAATAAGAGGGGCCTTACGCGATCTACAAGAGTAATTAGCAAAATAAATTTTAAATAACTCGCAATGGTGTGTAAACTAAATTTAATTACGGACAAAGTAGGTCCCATAATTCAAGTAGAAAATTGTTCCCTTAAAGTTATATTTTCTGTGAAGTTGGTACTTGGCTTTTGTGATGTCATTAGCAGAGTTGGTATTGCGAACTTGCGGTCATTAGCGTGCGCTTCGAAAAAGTGCAAGGGGTTTAGCAGGTACTAAATGTAAATAAACACCCTTTTCAGCAGCGTTTTCAGTATGCAAATGCACAAAGTGATAAAATCGGCTAGCATCAGGTATGTTTCAACAATTTCTTCATGTAGCCGTGTTTGCCGTAAGGAATAAATGTTTTTATATGTAGAGAACGACCGTTTGGCATCTAATGATGTAGTAGTAGCATAATTGAAATAATCTTTGTAAATACTTAACCATCTCTAATGTCTTCTCTATTATTTATTGTGTTGGGTACTCTTTAATATTGAATTTTTCTTTTGGTATTCTTTTATAGTTGTATAGTTGATGTTGTATCTCTAATGCTATATTTGCGATTATAAATTCTTCTCTGTAATTCCTGACTTATTTAACCTATGTATTTTTAATGAACAATTAAAAACAAAGCAATTATGAAAATCGAGACCCCAAAGAAACTGAAAACTAGAGGTCCAATTTAAGTTAAACGGCCAAAAGCAAAAAAAAAAGTAAGGTTTCTAATTTCTATAAATCAAAGTATGGAAAAATATATACTAAAAATAATTTTCACACAGTGACTTTGTCAAATATAATATTAACTGTGGTAGTGATTGTAGTGAAACATGTATTTTTATTAAATATTTTTGGATATTCAAACACGTGTTTTATTCAAATATATATTGATTGACTACCTACGCTCGAAATTTTGAATATTTCTATTTCATTGTTTACTAAACAAATATTTTGTATGGTATTTCTAGATTTTATTGAACAAAGATATTGCGTTAACATATCTCTCAGTTTTTGTAAAAAATCTACGGTCTGAATATTGTATGGCTTGAGAAATTTTATTCAGTAATTCCTATTTTTGTAAGATATTAAAGAAACTTTAGAAGAGAAATCATTTAGAAGCTATAATAAATTCACACGTTTGGAAAAAACAGGTTCTATACGTATAACTTTCTGTTATACAATAAGAGTACGATGAAACTATTAGAAAAGTGGTGTGTATAATTGAAAGAGTAAACATATGGAATGTTAATTTTTATTGTTTTTTTCATATATGATGGGAATCAACTTCAATAACACAATAACAAGTTGCTATGTTTTCGTAATTAACTTCTTTATTCTATTCTTTCTAATTTGGCAAAACACCACTTATTTACTTATTTACAAAGTTTGGTATTGATTTTTAATATTAATTATGAGTTTGGGTATATGTAGTATTTAGATATTCTGAAATTTGGAAAACGTTGTATTCAAATATGCATATTAAAAATTACAACTCGTACTTGTATATTAATGTTCTAGGTTTTTATTATTGTTTTTTTTTAAATTTTTTTTTAAATAATGGCATTGATTTTACGAAGATTGTTCAGAAACTACGTGGCCTAACACAGACATGGCGCGAATTCGCAGGAATATTCTTTACTATTCTATAGAATCATCCTTTAGTAGGTTAAATATGACAGTACAGAGCGATCTGTCAATTAGTCTGTTTTTGACAGTACGCCAAAGTAAACTTCTCATGTGATTTTGTAATAATGGAAAAAATTAAGTTGAGAGCAGTGACAAAGACTTTCATTTGAAAAGCTTAACACCAACCGAAATCAAACAAGAGCTGGATTCAACACTATTAGATTCCGCTCCTTCGTTTTCAATCGTTAAAAACTGGGTTGCCGAATTTAAGCGTGGTCGTATGAGCACGAATGATGAATCCCGAAGTGGACGTTCAAAAACTGTTACTGTTCCGGATATGATTGAAAAAGTCCACCGTATCGTCTTGGACGACTGTCGAGTAAAAGTGCATTGGCATTTCAAATGACAGTGTGCAAGGAATTTTAACTGGAGAATTGGAAATGAAAAAATATTCGGCGCGTTGGGTGCCGCGGTTACTCACATCGGAGCAAAAACTGAAATGGTTTGAATGTTTCTCGCAACCTTTTGACACGTTTTCGCCGCAATCAGAAGGACATCGCAATCGAAGGAGGACGCCGTTTTATTATCGTCGATGAAACCTGGCTCCACCATTACATTCCCGAAACCAAAGAACAATCCAAACAATGGACAAAGAGAGGTTTTCCTCCGCCAAAGGAGCCAAAAACAGTTTCATCAGCAGGAAAGGTTATGGCAACTGGTTTTTTTTTTATTCTCCTGCAATTATCATGGTCAACTATTTAGAAAAGGGTAAAACAATAAATGAGGAGTATGATGATAATTTGTTGCAATAATAAAGAAATATAATCAAAGAGAACGGCCTCATTTGTCAAAGAAGAAAGTGCTTTTCCACCATGACGTCGCAACTGCCCACAAGTCTGCGATTGCAGTGGCAAGAATTCATAAATTGGGTTTTGAATTAGTGCCCCATTCGCCTTATTTTCCAGATTTGGCTCCCAGCGATTATCGTCTCCTTCAAAACCTGAAAAATGTCTCGGCGACTAGGGATTTTTGTCTAATTCCGAGGTAATCGCTGCTGTAAATATCTATTTCGACGACTTAGATTCATCGACCTACAATGAAATTACTAATTTTTAATATCGTTGGAATATGTGTGTTGAGCGATATATTAAAAAGTAAAATGATTTTTTGTCAAAAAAAATTACGTCTCTAAAACGCAACGAATATTCATGTTTGTTTGTGTAATAAGCATGTACACAAATGCATATAATTGTCCGTTCATGTAAAGATATTAGTACATTAGAGGTCCTATGCAATATACCATATGCATTGAATGCATAGTGGGTAACTCGAGATTTACCTCGATTCGAACGTTAGGGTACCACATATCCAATATACAATAGTATGCGTTCATTTTAGCAAGTGATATCCTTACCTCTTTACGTAAAATTGATGCTGAATTACTTCATGAAGTAGATAACTTCTGGAGTAGTGAAGAAGATAATTTTGACAGGCGCGGCTCGTGATGACGTACTGTAGGGTCACGTACAATGATGCGAGTGCCTCGTGTGTTTTTAGTGTAAACGCTACAGTTAGTACACGAGAATACACGAAGCACTCGCATCATTGTACGTGCCCCAACAGTACGTCATTACGAGCCGCGCCTGTCAAATTTAATTTGACATATTTGGATATAATTATGAGTAGAGCTGAGGATGTTTGCGGTATAACCATGGTTATATCATGTAACCATAGTAATTTACTATGGTTACATGATATAACCATGGTTATACCGCAAACATCCTCAGCTCTAATTATGAGAGTGATGAAGATTATGTCAAAGAACAATCAGACAGTGCTAGTGATCAGAGTCAACGCGAAGCAAACTGGAAAAATGAGTTCTTGGAAAATCGAAAACAAGAAAAGGAAAATGACCATAATAAAAACAATACGCAACGATGAAGACATTAATTTACTTTTCGCGGTAAAAATGATCGGATTTGGTGCCAACTTCTAGCTAGAGAGAGAACATAGTTTTACATCTTCCTTGTCCCAAACATGCAGCGAAAAATGTTAATACTTATGAGGAAATATGGAATCTTTTTATAAACGGGAAAATTTTAGATGCTGTAACAGTGTGCGCTAATGAGGAAGTTTTTCGAAAAGCTTTAAGTAACTTACAACAAAGCTGCATGAGACTAACGAACAACACATACATCGCCATTTTATATATAACAGATGCTTTACGCGTCTTAAATTGTACTAGAGGAAATATAGACTGATATTTGGAAATGGCATATTTTTAACGCTGTTATTCGAATATATGTTTCAATTTCTAGAGTATTATTGAGATTTTATGATTAAAGAGTATTAGTAGTATTGCTTAGAGAGTACTCGACTAAAATCCCATAAAATTTAACACAGACGTTTCGACATATTATCAGCTCCACATCATCAGGAACATTTTTTGAATCTTGTCATTTTATGTTTCTAGCCATTTATACCAGTGTTTGAAATTCGCATGGTACTTGCAATATAATAATACCATATGTTATTTCAATAATAATCTCTCACTTGGAAATAATACACTACAATAAACTAAGCCTTAAATAGGTACAAACCACAGATTTTGTAGAAACTTAGAAATTAAATTATTTTGCGAATACTAGAATCGGTCAAATATAAACGAACTTTTCTGAAATGCCTTTTATTAAAGTACCTATTGCATGTCAAAGAAAATACAAAATGATATTTATACGCAATTTCTACTACTGACAAAAGTTTGTTCTACCGTTTTGGCAGTTATTAATCCCTTCCTCATGAAAATTTGTTAGATAGTTACGAGGATGTATCAAAATATAACGAGACTAGTGCTTTAACTTCTTTTACAATTAGAATTTTATAACACAAAGAACAGAACATGAAACCCCCATCTCTAATGTACTTAACTTTCATGTAGGTTTTGATTTAACTTTTGACGCTTATTACAAATTAATTACTGCATTGTCAGTGTTTGACGTATTCATCGAAAAAATGAGAGTGGAGCAAAAATATGCAATAAAATTTTGTGTTCGTCTGGGCAAAACTCCAACTTAAACTTTTGAAATGATTAAAACTGCATACCCAGATGATAGTTTATCATGATGTAGAGTGCTTGATGGGCATAAGAAATTCACAGACGATTGTGAATCAGTAAAAGATGCACCTCGACGCGGGTGGTCACCCACTGCACGGATTGATTCAAAAATTGCAGAAATTAACGACTTGATCCAAAATGACCCCAAACCCCAAAGGCAAAATTAAAGAAAAACGGCCGCTTTATCAAGACATCGGGTGGATCTTTAATCAGAACAGTTCTTCTGTTCACAGATCAGCGATTTGTCAACGAGCACTTGAAGAATTTGATGTAGGGATTTAGGGTTCACCCTCACTACTCACTTGACCGTGCTCTATGTGACATCCACTTGTTTCCTGAAGTCAAAAAATAATTGAGACGTTGAAAATTTGAGTAAAATTTAGGCCTCAACAACGCGGTGATATATACAGGGCAATCCAAATTAAGTGTTCACCATTGGTAACTTTGTTATTATTAAAGATACAAGATTGTTTAAATTAGCAAACTAGTAGTACTTTTAACGCTCTTTAAGATGGAAGAATTAAAAAAAAGAAAGAGCAGCGCGTTTTCGAGTTTTCCCGAAAAATATTTTTTTTTCAAATAGAAACCCCTGTATATTATATCATTTTCTGTTAGAAATTCAATTTCTAAACAAAAAATCTTATAAGAAATTTTTTACTGGGATTAAAAATACTTGAGTTATAGTGAATAAACAAAAACAGCTAAGTCAAGTGCATTTCTATGTTTCTATGATAACGACGTTAATTCTTTCTAGTAAACGTCAAATATTAGTACAGTTTTATTAGTCTTTCACTCATAAATTTCATTTTGCTAGTTATTAATTTGACAAAAAAATGATTTTTACCCATGCAGAAAAGTGTGATATGTTAGAATCTTATTTAGTGTGCAGAAAATCCCCTAGGAGGGCAAAAGAACACTACGCTGAGTTATATCCACTCCGAACACAACCAAATGAGCAATTTTTTCTGAGACTGTACCGAAAATTTAGAGGCAATGAGAGTGTTTTTGCCAAAACAAGAACAAGAAGGACTTTTATAATAAGCGAGGCCACGGAAATTCTAGTTCTTGCATATTTTGAGGCCAACCGTGAGAATTCCATACTAGATATTATCAAGGAATCTGATTTGAGTCACGGTACTGTGCATAGGATTCTGAAGAAACACAAATTCATTTCTTATAAGTACAAACCAGTTCAAGTTTTCTTGCCAGGGGATCCAGAGAGAAGAATGTTTTTTTGCCACTGGTATCTTAACTTTTGTCGCCAAAATGTAAACAACTTTCGTTAAATTTTATGGACCGATGAATCAAATTTCTCAAATTCTGGAATGTACAATACAAAAAATCATCATTACTGGTCAAAGGAAAATCTTCTTTTAGTACATCCAAGACGCCCGCAAGTCCGTTACAGTTTTAATGTTTGGTGCGGTTTAATTGGTTCAAGGATTGTTGGTCCTCTCTTTTATGAGGGCACTCTAACTGGTGAAAGGTACATAGAATTTTTGACTGAAATTTTGAATAATTTCTTAGACGATATTGATCTCATAAGTAGACAGAATCTGCATTTTCAGCAGGATGGCGCACCTGCGCACAACTACAGAGGTACTCATCAAATTTTAAATACTATTTTTAACAATTCATGGATAGGAACAAATGGTCCTATTCAGTGGCCTCCCCGATCGCCAGATTTAACACCGCTTGATTTTTTTTTATGGGGTTATTTAAAGACAGAGATTTATAAGCAAAGGTACGAAAACGTAAACGCCCTAAAAATTGCAGTTAGTGAAAAGATAAACCAAATAGATGGTAGGACCATACTAAAAGCAGTTCGACAAGTTCAGAAACGTGTTCAAAAATGTATTGAACAACAAGGCGGTGTTTTTGAACATCTTCTATGAAAAAATCAGTGATTTTTATTTTCTTTTAATGATATGTTTATGTATAAAATAAAGTTTATAAAAATTATTTAGCTGTTTTTGTTTATACATTATAACTCAAGTGTTTTTAATCCCAGTAAAAAAGTTCTTATAAGATTTTTTGTTTAAAAATTGAATTTCTAACAGAAAATGATATAATATACAGGGGTTTCCATTTGAAAAAAACATATTTTTCGGGAAAACTCGAAAACGCGCTGCTCATTTGTTTTTTTCAATTCTTCCATCTTAAAGAGTGTTAAAAGTACTACTAGTTTTCTAATTTAAACAATCTTGTATATTTAATAATAACAAAGTTACCAATGGTGAACACTTAATTTGGATTGCCCTGTATACTAAATAGATTCTCAAAAAATGGTTTCTCAGATGTTTATGACAAGTGGACAAAACGATGGGACAAGTGTATTGCACAGAATAGAGAGTACTTTGAAGGAGAGTTGTTGATGTTTTCTAAATAAATGTTTCATTTTTGTACTACAGCATCAGGCTCGTTATTTTGATATCTCCTCGTATATAGTCAATTACGTTAGTAATCTAGCACCATGTGTTTTTGGTAACCCCAAGTTTTTCTTGCCGGAAAACTAAACTTGAACTGATATAGACTATAAATTTAGCAGAAAATTGAACAGGCATTTCAAGAAAAAAAATCGTTAGAAAATCAATGAACGAAAATGCATTCGCTAAATTTTTGTATAGTTTCCATTAGTTAATACAAATTACATATAAGGATGTTCGAGTAAGTAACAAATTATTATATTTCAAAGACAAGAGAGAAAAACTGCCGTTTAATTTGTCAGAAGGATTGGTAAATTAAGAAATTAAATTGTATAGAAAGAACAACTTTGCAACTAAAGTAATTTAATGACAATTTTTTTTTTAATCAAATTCAAACTGTGTTTATGAACCTAATAGTATTGATAGTCAAGTAAAGATATCTAAAGACCTTCTGATACAAAAATTATAAAATACCTGAAAAGGAACTACGTCTTAGATAG
The DNA here is from genome assembly GCA_935421215.2 of Melolontha melolontha. Classification (NCBI taxonomy): domain Eukaryota; kingdom Metazoa; phylum Arthropoda; class Insecta; order Coleoptera; family Scarabaeidae; genus Melolontha; species Melolontha melolontha. Next base: position 96,884,397 of record OW285242.1, on the reverse strand, counting down.
ATGATTATACCAAATAACAAATAGATTAGTTCGTATAATAATATTTTCACTAAACTAATCCCATAATTAAATAATGAAGATGAAGTTCCGGAAATTATATCTTTCCAAAAGATAAGAACAACTGGATACCAGGGGACATGTTCTGGACATGTGCACATTTGAAAAATAATAAAAAGTTTGTATTTTGAGAAATTATTAATCTTATCGTAAAGCTACTTTTTATTGTCAATTCTTCATAAACTATCCAATCTAAATAAATAAAATTTAAGGCAGAAGTTATTAAATACATTTACGAAGATTCGTATGTACGGTGCAGTTCCAAATTTTGCGACGAATTTATATAATTTGTGTAACACTATATGAAAACACAACACAAAAATATCCGTTTTCTCATATATATTTGTCGAAGAAGAACAAATACTTGATAACCTATTTTGTCCCACGTACACATTCGAGGTTAAAAGTCTCTTATCTGTACAGAAAGAAAACTAATTGTTTGATATATCATAATCATCACCAAATATTATCACTTCTGGATTCTTCCGATTGACTAAGAGTATCAGTTCCCATGAGAATATTAAATGCAATAAAATAATTAGTTTTGAATTTTGAATTTACCTTTTTTTTGTAGTTGCGTTGGTCATCATAATCAATCATTGTATAGCAGCTGATTACGTAGTCTTTTTTTCTGTTAACTCGTTTTTAAATATTATTAATTATAATTCATGGGAGAGGCTTCGCTTTAATCTTATGTATGGGAGAACATTAACGTGTTAAAGTTATAAATAGTAACAATTTATCATATAACTAATGCATAAACTAGATTGTAATAAAACCGGAACTTCTGGTCATCATAATTTTTACCTGCTACAGACACTTTTCTTTTTTATGTGTAAACATTCTTGATTCCATATGAAAAATAAAAGTGTTCTAAACAAACTGGAATTGATTAAAAAGTTGTTCAAACTATATAATAATACTTTACTTATTGACTACCGAAAATCTATGGACTAAAAATGTAAACAGGTGTTTGATTTAATTTAACAATGAAGTTTTATTAGAAGCGCTAATAGTAACGAATAGTAAATAATATTTATTTTTGTAGTATAGCCATTAAAAATTATAGAAAACATATATAAAAACGCGGATACTCTTGTTTTAGAAAAAAACTTTAAGAATCTACAACGAGAGAAGATACGATATTTTCTAATAGCAAGTGAAAATAAGACTGAAACACTTAAAAGTCTTCACAAAGAACGCATAAAATATCATCCTGCCTTGTCAGTTAATATGGAGTTTTTATCTACATTGAGACCGGATCAGTTGCCATCTACTAATCTCGCCCTGGATTGGTTTTACAATGTTCTGAGCGATATATTTGATTCAACTATTCCGAAGATGTCGAGAAGCACCTCGCATTTTCCTGCTTGGTTCAATAATGAAATTAAATGTAACATTAAAGCAAAAAATTATTATAGGCGTAAATGGAAAGGTACTAATAGTCCGATGTTCTATGAAGAGTTCAGAAGACTGCGTACACTAACGAAATCACAAATATCTACTGCTTATACTGCATACATGGTGAATATAGAGACCAGCATCACGGCGGATCCTAGAAGAATATGGTCTTTCGTACGTTCCCGGAGGGGAACCTCACGTATTCCTGGAAAACTATTTTATAGAAATGCTTGTCTTGACAAACCACAAGCCATTGTAGACGCATTTGCCAGTAATTTCTCGGAAATGTTCTCGACCGCCAATATTGTTGACTCTCCCACTCTAAAATCTCAATGTCAGCCGTTTTCTCTCTGTCGCATTACTGAACATACTATTTCCAGCATAATGGCTACTTTTCCTGATAAGTTTACCTCTGGTGATGATGGCATTCCCAGCTTCCTGATCAGGGACACCAAATTTGTTCTATCAGCACCACTAACCAAAATTATAAACCTAGCACTGCAGACATCATCCCTCCTCGATAGATGGAAGTGCGGCCGTATTGTTCCTGTATTCAAGAAGGGTGATAGCAGACATATTTCAAACTACAGACCGATTTCGCTCTTATCAAACTTTGCAAAAATTTTCGAACAAGTTTTGTTTGATGCTATTTACTTCAATACCCATTCATATATCACACAGCACCAGCATGGTTTTATGAGAGGTCGGTCTACTACTACAAATCTAGCTTGCTTTACGCAATATACGAATGAAGTCTTGGACAGTAGGGGTCAAGTGGATGTTGTTTATATGGATTATTCACATGCTTTTGATAGCATCAACCATATGTTGCTACTTCAAAAACTTGATAGCTTTGGCTTATCTCCGAATTTATACATGTTGTTGGGATCTTATTTATCTAATCGATATAATTATGTGTTTTATAATGGTTATAAATCGTACACCTTTGCAGTGGCTTCTGGAGTACCGCAGGGTTTCAACTTGGGACCTTTGCTTTTCTCATTATATATAAATGACCTTTTTCCACTGTTAAGATGTCAGGCGCTAGCTTACGCAGACGACATCAAACTATTTTCTGATATCGCCAAACCAGGTGATGCTATTGGCTTGCAGCATGATGTTAACATTCTTGTGGAGTGGTCTCAGAGGAATGAATTGTCTTTGAATATCGACAAGTGTGTGGTGATGTCATTCTCCGGGAAGAACGCACCAGTCTTATCACGTTATTTTATAAATAATCAGCAGTTGAATAACACAAACTCAGTAAGGGGCCTGGGAGTGACGTGATCTTTTAATGATCACATTGTGGGCATCTGCCACTCGTCTTCGAGAGCATTGGGCTTCCTCATTAGAGCCTCGGGGTGCTTCAGCAGCATCTCCTTGCTAAAATCTTTGTATTTCACTCTTATAGTTCCGAAACTCGAGTATGCGTCTATTGTTTGGTATCCCTTCTACATCTCGCAACAGTTTCCAGTTGAACGTATACAGCGCCGATTTGTAAAATACCTCTTCTTCAAATCTAATCGTGTATATCCTGACTGGAACACTTCCTATGAAGAACTGCTTCGACTCTATGGGGTTCAGTCTTTGACTGTTCGTCGAGTTAACTACAGCGCAAGGTTTCTTCATAATCTTCTCCACAATAAAATTGATTGTGCCGCGCTGTTGTCTAGGGTCAGATTCAATGTGCCTAGTGTTAGTACCCGTAACCCTGTTACTTTCTTGCTGTCGACTCCAAGGACGAATCTACTGATGAGATCACCGATATTCCACATGATGAGGAATCCTGAGGCATATTATAGTGACATATTCATTGGAAAGGTGGACACTAAGGATATGTGAACCTTGACATCATAATTATCGGTATTACTTATTTGTTATATATCAAAATTATTTTAGTTATGTAATAGTTTAACATAGTATGTATGTGTATTCATACATCTAATTTGTGTACTTATTGCTCTGTAATTGGGATTACCTGTTGGGCAAATAAATAAATATTATTATTATTATAAAGAAAGAAGACAAGGAGGTAATACTTAGCATTTTATTATTTATTATAGTTGGACGGAAAAGGTAAACAAAAGCACAAGCCTATATAAGTAAACTTCTGTCTAGGGAGATTTAAATTAACAGTAATTGAAGAAGTTGATGGTTAAAGTATTTAGAGAAAATCGCCTAGAAGCGAAATAATGCAATATAATATAATATAATGTTTTAATGAAATTAGTTAAAAGTTTCAAGCTTGGTACAAAAAATATAAAGTAAATTATTAGAGTGGTTTGAAAATTGAGTGCGAAGAAGTAAAAATGAGTTGTGAGAAAGAATAATAATCATGAAGATAATGAAGGGCGGGCCAAGAAGAAAGTGTGTCATAGTAAATAATATGTTTGTGTTGTATAGTTTAACTGAACCCTGAACTGAGAGTTTATTAAAAACTATAGCAGATTTTGATATCTAAATAGGCTGTTTGTTTCATTGCCTTCTTATTGTGCTTCCGTAACAAGGGACAGAGAACTATTAAAAACCGGTATCATACGAGGGCACCTTTTATATTTTTACAATCGACCACTAGATGGTACTTTTGACATATGTAATCACTATATTCTTAAAGTTTGACATTTGTCAATGAGAAATCCGCAATAGCAATAGCTTAGAAATTGAGTCAGTAGTTTATTGACAGTGACAGTTTTAAGACAGTGAGTTTATAAAACAATGGAGATTATTCGTGAAGGTTTTCTTTGGATGATTTTTTACAGTTATAAAAAAGGCCTAACTCCACAAGAATGCGTTATATCGCTTCGGGCAACTTTTGGTAATGACGCACCATCAGAGAAGACAGTTTACAATTGGTTTGCAGAATTTCGTCATGGTCGTGCCTCAGTGAGTGATGAATCACGTAAAGGGCGACCAAAAACTGTTGTGATTCCAAAAAACATCGATGCTGTGCGGAAAATGATAAAACACGATCGACATGTGACTTACAGTGAGGTAGAGGCATCTCTTGGCATATCGAAGACTGCAATTCATTCGATTTTATATGAACATTTATTTGTAAAAAAAATATGTTCCATTGGATTCCACATAACTCGACCGAAGCACAGAGAGCAATATCGTGTCAATTGGTGTATAGAGATGCGCAAAAATTGCGACGTAGGAACCGTAAAATCCGTATACAACATCGTCACAGGTGATGAAACATAGATATATGCGTATGAGCCGGAAACCAAGCACCAATCTACTGTATGGGTGTTGCGAACCGAACCACACAAAATTTGTTCTAGCAAGGAGCACTTCCAAGAAAATGATCGCTTGTTTCTTCGGCTATACAGGACACATCGCAACAATTCCTTTAGAAGATCGAAAACTGTTAACGCTGAATGGTATACAGTAAGTTGTTTCCCAAAAGCTATAGACTAAATCAGGAAGAACAACCTAAAACGTCTCATTATTCTTCATCACGACAATGTTAGTTTCCATACAACACGTCTAACAGTTGAATATTTGAAGGAGAAAAGTGTTGAAATAATGTCTCATTGTCCATATTCATCTGACTTGTCGCCGAATGATTTCTTTTTGTTCCCAACTGTGAAACAAAAAATGCGTGGGCAGCGGTTTTTCGACACCTCAAGAAGCAGTCGAAGTCTTTCAAAACCATCTTTTTTAGATACAACCTTCAGATTTCCACTCTGAAGGTTGGAAAAAAATGTTTTGAGAACTGGTTCGTACGCATGCAAAAGTGTATAGACCATAAAGGCGAACATTTTGAAAAACAATAAAATACATAGTTTGTTCCCACAAATTTTGTTTTCTTCCCAGATTTTGTAAAAATGTAAAAGGTGACTCTCGTACAAGTCAATTTTTGTGAGGTTTGAATGCTCTATGTGAAATCTCCGGCACTCTCGGCTTTCTTGCCACGGCGATTTTCAATAGTTAATTATATGTAATATTTTCTAATTCAAGGGGACATATTAGAAAATTATAACGGTAGGAAAATAATAGAAATACTTGATCAAAGTAAATGAAACACTAGCGTGAACGTCTACGGCAAGTACTCACTATCAGTTTTCTTTAAAAGGTGGAAATGCAATCTCGTTATATAATAGGCAGTTCTTGTTATATAAAAACAATAGTTCAAAAAATAATATTAAAAAATATACAGTTAAAACGGGTAATTTTGACAAGCGATGGTAAATTTTAAACGATAATTTTGGAATATATAAATAAAAAATTAATAAAATTCAATATTTTAGTTAAAACAAGTAGCTATTCTTTTAAATAATATTATCTTTATTCTTATCTTTCTAATGTTTGACTTTTTAATAAAAAAATAAGCAAATATTTTAAACAATCGTAAGCATAAATGTTACAAATACGTTGAAATCATTAAGAAAATGTCACCAAATAAATACGATAATAGAAGTAAAGAAAAGCATGTCTACTGTTTCAACTTTTGGACGCTAGATCTTTGCAAGGAAAGTTTACGAAATTTGAGAGATTTATTGAATTTATTAATAAAGCATATTAAGAAAATACGTTTGGATGAGTTGGATTCAACATCTGAAACTTGTTGTCGATAAGTTTTGGTTTTATTTTCTATTATTAAGTTGTTTGCTAAACATCAAAATTATTACAATAATAATAATAACCTTTGTTATATAACCGGCAATGTCAGAGTACATGGTAATTGTGTACATACAAAATATAATTTACATATTTAACAAAATATAGAAAACAAAAAACAGTAAAAGAAAAAAATACATTCTTAGTTAAATTAACAGAAAAAAAAAATATGAGAGAATGGTTTCATAAAACATATAAATTCATTAATAAATCAAAGCGATACACTTCTGACTTCTGCATCTATTCAAAAGAAATGAAAATCGTTCTTGTATACCGACACATATTCCTTTAAAGTAATTGGCCAGCACTGGGAGCATCTGTGACCTTTAGTTAATTCATCGTTAATAAACAGATCATGTCAAAGAGTAAATTCTAATTTTTGGAACACCAAATTTTCCGTTTGCGACTTACGTAGGGTTGAGGAAAATATAATCCAACCTTGGTTTTTGTGTGGCGTTCCATTTAGTTTTCGTAAGCGGAAAAAAATAGCTTCCGGCTGAAGAGTTCACGAGTACTGCATCCTATACTTCAAGGGCAATTTATGGTCGTCTAATTCCCCGAACAGCGATCGACCTGACTAATTAATTACTATCTTCGACAAACAGGTACAGGATATCAAGTAATTCGTATTATTAAAGTTTTTGTGTAATTTAAATTTCGTCTTATAATTTTTATATATGTTGCTTTCATATTTTTCCGTAATCAATTTAACTTCTTTTAGCATAACTTAAATTTGTGTAATATTAATATAGTTATTAGCATTTTTAATGCTATATTAATCAATTTTTATAGCGGCTTAGAGCCAAACTCATTTAAAATCCAATATATCTTGTATAGTATAACTTAACATAATTCATTTTTGTGAATTAAATTATTTACCTTACTTACCTTTAAGACCAAATTATTCTTTCGTAATTTTGGAAATTAAAATCTAATCTTATAACATAATCCGATATCGATATATTTTATAGTTATTTCTTCTGCGGTCACAATTGCTTTTGCCGTCTCGTACGTGACCACAGATGTTCTTTTTTGCATACATGCAGGTGTCGATAAATAACGACGCATTTTGTAATTTCATAATTTTGAATGTAGAATTTAAATCATTTGTATTTGTGAGTAGGGTATTTTGATTATCGCAATTTCTGTATATAAAATTATTGTGAATATATCTGTAATGGTACCTTTAGAAAAAAGTCTGCGGTACTAAATTATGTAATTGATTTAAGTAATTATTTTCCATTTACTTTTAACAGTATTATTACTTCAACTTTTGAGATATTATGTTTACAGTACTGAGTTCACCTTTCTGCGATATCTAGTTTTGGATTTTGTATAGAGTTATATACTTTTTTTAGCTTAACATACGGTCAATATAATTAAACAGGGCGAAGATTTCAATTGATTAATATTTCTTTACTTGATTTTAGTCAATGCCTAAATATAATACATTCATTTACTTAATTATATTATAATCATTTATTTTCCTTTGATCGTGAATATACGAATTATTTGTTCATAAGTTTTTTTCTTTGCCTTGGCACTTCCCGTAGCAATTTTATTTTCATGTATCTTGGGCAGCAATTTTGGAGTTAGTACGTAGGTACTTATTATAGCGTGAATTAGAGTAGTTTATATGTGCATGCGCCGAAGATAGCGCAATCTTCTTTCTCAGTTTTCAGTCTAAACTTCCGTAAGAAAAACTGAGTGGCGCTACCTTCTAACTTTTATTTTAGTCACCCACACCCGTCTCCGCTGACTAAGGGCATTTTTACATATAATAAATAGAAGCTCCCATACTTTCTGCGAATTCACAGTACAGTTTTTTTTTGATCTCGACCATCTTCAGACGCCTTCGCTGCACCAGCTTCCCGAGTAGGTAGCACTGCCACTTGCATCATGACATTTGTCCTTGACAAAGGAACTGAAAATGTGCTGGCTGATATTCACTTTAGAAACTAGAAAAGACAACGCCCCAGTAAGTAAGAACAATTTATTCTCTTACTTCACAGTTTATACAGAAATCTTCAACACAATCCATCTCTTCTTTCGCATAAGGTGGCATATTTTCGCGAGCTAATAACATATCTTGAGATAGTCCCCTCTTCAGGTAGATTTATTCAATTATGAATGGAAGGATTCTTCGATTAATGGGGTCCGATGCCAAGCACATACGCAAAGAATTAATATCTTAACATAACTGTATCCCTGAAGTTATTAGAAATACGCATAATAAATCGGGAGCTTTGAGAGCTTTAGAATATATATTGATTAGATGAGATTTGAATATAAATAACAGTCGACATTGGATAATATATGATGGCTAAAATACCAAGTAGGCTTGCATCGTGTCAGCAAAGCTTTTCTGGATTCATTGGTTTGGGATATTATTTACCAGTTTATCTTTAATCGTAATTCCTATTTGTCGACAGTCAATATTTTTTATTTCCTGTTCTCTCTTCTTAATTAATAACAAATTTTTTCTAACGTTTTTTAGTTATGCGATCTTAGGTCTTTCTTTTTTTATATTTTCTGATTTCCATTATAATATTAACACCGCTTTTGATTCTAGTCTTTATACATGTTGTAGCCGTTCTATTCCTTTATTTATTTTTAATATCTAATCATCTCGTTTAATTTTTACAAATTTCAGACTTTTTTGACTTTTTTTCGTTGTGTGAAGTAGATTAAACTATTCGGCGATTTAAATCGCCGACTATTAAATCTACTATAACATACAAAGGACAAGAAATAATTATATATATATATATATATATATATGTATATATACATATACATATATATATATATATATATATATATATATGTGTATATATATATGTATATATTTGGTGTTTATAAGAAATTAAAATTTATTTCTTATTTATTTTATTGGCGGTGTGCATAATATTAAAATAATAAGCTTTTTTTTGGTTTAGCGACCTTTATTGAATTTCAATTTATTTAAATAACGACGTTTCGACTTTTTGTGTGTAATTGAGTCTTTTTCAAGTGATTTAGAACTAAAAAAAAATTACAAAACGAAAGGTAAGAATTATATTTACATTATATGGAAGAGTTAAAATTAAAATAATGATTAGAATAAACTTTAAAATTTAAAAGGATATAAAAACTCAAAACCAATATATGTTTATAAATATATATGTGTGCCTCGCCTATTATATTATTATATGGACATCGAATGCTCTGCCTTCAATGCTAATGTTTAGAATCATACGTTGTATTATTGTGTCATTCAGTTGTTTTATTATTTATTTTATTAAATTATTATATTTAAGTTTTTTCCCACCAAACACGCTCTATGGCAAACCTCTCTAAAACTTTTTTTCAGGATATATGCATATTGCCATTTCATTCAAAACTGGGTAAACCAAGTGTGCATGAGTCTATTGTAAACATTTATTTACCAAGGTCGGTATAGTTTTATAACTAAATCCGTTTTTTGAATATTTAAAGTATACACAATCACCCATTCAATTCGGTGTGACCTAAGGTAACACATGACACTAGCGAAAGGAAACTGTTGACCCTACATAATTAGAAAACTTCCCCTTGGCGTTTCGCTACGATACGTTCCCACCAGTCCAACAGATAATTTATTCCGATGAATCAACCTCGGGTCGTGTGCGTTAGGTTAGGGAAATTTTGGTAGCAATATATGTTCGTACTGCACGCCAGTTTAGTATTATGAACGGAAGGATGAATTTAAGCATAGAAGATGTGCAAACTATAATTTTAATTTAGAATTACATCATTTTTTGTTTTTTTTTTTCACAAATAATATGAAGCTTCAGATACAGATTCAGTTTAATACATTATTATTATGTATTTCGTAAAATCAATTTAGTGTGAAGAAATTTTAATGTAAGAGGTAAAACAAAATGAAAATAGTTTTTTAATTTTAAATAATTCATTGTGGAAAACCAAATTGAATAAAATCGAAAGAATAACGGATATTAAAAAAAGTTTCTCGAATATTCTACTTGGTGGAAACAAACAGAAAAGGCTTAGTCAACAGTGGTTCTCAACTCAAGTGTATCTGGTATATAGTTGATTTAATATTGTTTTATTGGCAACTACAAAGAATTTCTGGTGACAGTACACATCAAATAAAATATAATTTAAAGTAAAACTAATGAAATTGCTCTATATGTCCATTGTTCATTTCTAAGTATGCTTCACATCTTATGCAAATATCTGCAGGCGCTTTCGAAAATTTCTGGAGTCCTACGAATTTCTCCACAACAATTTACGATTCTAACTTGTTGACAGGTCGTGCATACACTAACTGTTTTAGATGTCCCCAAGCTGAGAAGCTGAGAAAAATAAATATAAATGCATCATAATCGAGAGCAGTAAGAACTTGACGCCTTGAATGCGGTAGCTACTCCTCGCGCGGAGTTCTCCAAATTAGGGGTGGACTAAAATTTAGTCCTGCAGCAAATTTTCAAGTGTTAATATTTGGATTGTCTTCTGCCGTAGACGTCTTAAAATATCTAGTTCTATTGAGAGAACAGAAACTAATCTAGATCTAACAATAATAGTCCTCGTAACTGGCCTTGTAGGTCCTTGAAGTAATAACATGGTAGGTAGGCTTGTTACGACTTGAGCCGTTTGATACACTAGGATGGTAACGTGGTTAGCGATATATATTATTATCCAAGGGTTTTACCTCCAGGTGCTCTTTTTTTGTCAGTCTGAGTCGAGTTGGAAACGAAAAAGCCATTGATATTATTGGCTAGACCAAGGTTTGAACCCGGCTCATCAGATTCACAGTCTAGTGACGACCTACAACTTGACCAACAGGCTCCTACTGATCTAGATCTATCGTAAATTAATACATAATAAATTAATACAAAATAATAACTGCATGTCGGCCCTTTCTGCATTTGTGCACTCAGGCATAATTTGAGAACAGGAAAAATTAAGCTAACTGATAAGTAATCTGGTGACAAATGTCTCACAGAACTAATTCTAAGTAATAATTATTTCACAAGGCCGAAAATTCTTAAAACCTGAAAAATATTCGTCAGCTTTTTTTAACATCCTGTATTTTAGTGTAACATAGACAGGCCTATTGTGACACCTAGACTTTCCTATATTATGCTCTTTCTTCAGCTTCCTTCTTTTAATTCTTTGATTGTTTCGACCTTTGCTTGATGTAAATCCATATCACAAATAAATAAAACACACATAAGATGATTTAGATTTACATTTTATTAATAAAATAATGACAGCTGTTTCGCTAACACAGTAGCGTCTTCAAATTCAACTTAAGACTAAAGATACATACAATTACAGCGTTAAATCAGGTAGTTGACCCAAGTTAAAATTCTAGGAACTATTACAGTTATATTTTGCTTTTTGAAAACTATACCATGTCCTACTTGTGTGAGGTTTAAGTTTAATTATATAACATAAGCAACTAAGAAACAATATTTCAATGGGTGAACAGATTTAACAGTGGGGATGAATTCAAGTCTAATTTATCGTTTAGTAACATTTCTGAATTTTTGAGTTTATTAATTTCTAAAGACTCTAAACAATTTAGTTTTCTACCTTTATTTTCTACATGTATGATATCGAATTGTAAATTAAATTCGTGTTCATTCTCTATTAAATGATTAGAGTAGGTTGAGTCAGTTTTCTTAATGAATGATAGTGGTCTTGGATTCGTTTTTTAACTTAACTTAACTTTTACTTAAAAACCACTTTGGAAGTGGCTTATTTAGATCATATCATAGACATTTTACTCTAGCTAATGTTACTCTACTCTGCACACTTTCGTGTTTCTCCTAAACTTCCATTGTGTTATAGGATATATTTATTATTTAGTGTCATTACAGATATGTATGCCTTAAAGTAGTTATAATAACAAACAATACACACAATCACAGCTTAACAATACTTTCCTAATTACTGTAACTTAAACTAAAAACAAAATAATTTAATTCAGAATCAAAAGAGAAAAAATTCTATATACTAATCTCGTTTTATCTGCTGAGATTAGAGTTAGAATCTAGGAGATACAATTATGATTGTATTTTCACATGTTCGAATATATTATAGATGCACAAATCTATATTTATACGATTGTTTACGATCTGGTTTATTATAATAATCTTGCAGTTGTTCCCCAATAACACTATAATATTCACAATTCCAGAGTTATAGCTAGTTTTACAAAACGATTTAAAGAAAAAGCAAAAGATTCGAAAATTATAATAAGTTAAAAAGTTCGATATACTCATATATACAAGTTCAAACAATTTATTAATTTTGCTCTATTTACAAGCTCTATTTACGTATAGGCACATTAAAGCAGTTAAATAGGTAAACTGCTTAGCACTAAAAATTCCAAAACCTGAGATGCAGAATAGCAAATGTTACTAGTATACCCAGTGAATTGGAGAGATGAGTCATATAATATTCCAAGAACTAGTATTTTGGATATAGTCACATCATTTATGGAGTAATTATATAACAAGATTTTAGACACTTTAGCATATCCGAGATATATATTTTAAGGAAAGAGGGCCCAATGACGAAGTAAAATACTACGAATACTCCCCATGATAACCAACGTAACTCAAGCAAGTATCCAGATAGAAAGTAATCATCTGAACCAAGCACGACAAAAAACCAAAGATGTCCAATTTGGCTAACGGAAAAGAGTGAGTAGTGGAGTCAAAGGTCAAAGGCAATCAGTATAAATTACCTCGACATGAGAACGAGTGTCCTCACTAATAAACTCCGTGATTTGAACCAAATTTGTCATCGTAGATCTCCTATAGTAAATCCATGTTGTTATGGGGCCAATAAGAGTTGGAAATCCGTGTAAATCTGTTGATAAACTAAATATTCAAAAACTTCGAAGAAGTTACATAAAATGTTTATTGGTCTGTAGTTGATAATGTTACATCTATATCCTTTCTTGTATATAGGTGTATCTCCAATTTTACAAATATAAGGAAATGTGGACCTTGATATAATCCTATTGCAAAAGTATTTTTAATAATATAAAAAAATATTATTAAAAATGGGGGTGTGAAGACCACAATACAAGTTCATTTATGTTTTTTTGAATGTATCTTCTCCAAAGACGTAGATACGTATTTCACATTTCTACATGTTCGTCGGTACGCCCCTGTTGGAGAAGAGACACATTCAAAACAAACATAACTACGTTACTATCTGGCCGAAATTATTCAGACAGAGCGTGAAGGAATATTCAGCGCTGTATATATAATAACCGCCGAACTAGCTACGTGTTTTTTATAGTCGGTAACCACCGTATCTATAAAAAACTGTATTCTCGTGTCTTCACTACTTGTCGGCGTGAGCCGAATGTGTATATGACAACATAATTTGAAACATACTTGAGTGGGTAAAACCTCACTAAATTTGTATAATACAAAAGTATTTTTAATAATATAAAAAAATATTAAAAATGGGGTGTGAAGAACACAATACAAGTTCATTTATGTATTTTTGAATGTATCTTCTCCAAAGACGTAGATACGTATTTCACATTTCTACATGTTCGTCGGTACGCCCCTGTTGGAGAAGAGAACATGTAGAAATGTGAAATACGTATCTACGTCTTTGGAGAAGATACATTCAAAAATACATAAATGAACTTGTATTGTGTTCTTCACACCCCATTTTTAATAATATTTTTTTATGTTATTAAAAATACTTTTGTATTATACAAATTTAGTGAGGTTTTACCCACTCAAGTATGTTTCAAATTATGTTGTCATAATTCTATTGAATGCAATAGTCAATGGATGATGGAACAGAAGTGCAATTTAAGTTTTTTAATTCCTTGTTGATGTTTATCGGGTGGAGGTGTTGCTTGCATTACTTTTTACAGTACTTTAGTTATGTTTCTTCCTCCTGGTTTGAAGGAAGTTCGGTATCTATCGACCGAAGTATGAGTTTAAATAATGCAATAGTTTTTGAATAACAATAATATATTTACAAATTTAGTCTTGGAGTTCCGTTAACTTAATACAAATGCAGTATCTGGTCTTAATACTAAAGACCGAGAAAACTGGCTAATAAATAATATTTGCTCGTATTTAGATCACTGAGATCTTAGTAGGAACTGTTAGTTAGATCCTGATACCTAAGCTAGAACTGTAGTTAACTCGAAGAGATCGTACTTGGAACTGTAGTGAGCTCTAAGAGATCTTGTTTGGAACTGTAGTGAGCTCTAAGAGATCTTATTTGGAACTGTAGTGAGCTCTAAGAGATCTTGTTTGGAACTGTTTCTTCAATTACTTATTTTTCGGCAAGAAAGTTTTATCCCCGCCAGTTACAAGAGAGGGAGAAAACAACGAAATTGATTATACGGAAATTTCCATACAACCATTTTTACCCTTCTTCCAAGAAAGTATATGCTGTAGTTTCCAACGTCATAAATGTATTAAAATAAACAATATACGCCGCAAACCCTTAATTATAGAAAATAAAATAATTCTTAAAATAATAAATATACAATACACAGGAAGTGCGTTAGAGATAACATAATAGTTCGCAGAATCGCTTAGAACCAAAACTATTTAACCTATTATAATAATATAATACTTTATCTGTAACAGGAAATATGTCAATAAAACTTATTCTATTATACAATACATTATGGATGGATTAACCAGAAGGTTGTGCCTGTAATAAAATAAATAGTTTTTATGACCGTAGAAAACAAGACAATGAATAAAGAAATGTAATACCTGACCAGGCCTAAGGTAATTTATAACATTAAATATATCCGAAACTCCAAGACCTTTTCTATATACACTTTCTAATATTTACAATTTAAAACTAGGATTGAATACATTAACATAAATATACCTACATCTAAATGAAACTAAAAATAAAAAATTAAATCTATTTTGCCCGAACAAGTTATGTGATAATTTTTTCGACATTTGTTATAAAGATCGTTTAGTTTGACTTCTTAATAATACATTTGCACTTACCTCTAACAGTGTCTAACGACAATTCATTAGATTTAAGTTTTCGATCGTTCATTATTTTCCTTTCTGACCATTATACTTTACATCTGTTTCCTCCAGCGATTATTTAACACAAAATATTGAAGAAGACGATGCATGTTTCATGGACCTTACTGCTGCTTATGACCGACGAGTCACCTTCACAGGAGTCAAATTTGCGAAGTGTGAAATTCCTTATGTTTTAGCAAAATGGTCTTACTCACGATACTATTTCAGCCTTTACATTATTTAGCGTGCATAAATGCAAAAATTAATTTTAGTATCAGAAGTTACCAGAAGGCTTGCTAATGGTGACCTCTTGGTGATTACTGCTCAAAGACGATGTCGGAGCACATGTACAAATATTTCTTTACTCAAATAATATTCTCGTCAAACAACCTGATTTTGGCAAAACTAAATGAAGATTACTAAGTCGAAATCAATTTTTTTTTGCTTGAGTATATTAGTTCTAAAACGAAATATTATAAGAAGCTCGTATTATTGTAAGTGTGATAGCGAGCATTTAAGCTATTTGAATGCTATGGAGGTCGTTGTTAAAGTTTTATTGTCGCTATGATATTGCGCACATATTAAATACAAACTTAGTGTCTTAATATTTCTATTGTTGCTAACATATTTTGAATACTCATATATATGTAAATATAGAATATATTGTACGAAATTTTGTGACTATGGTGTTGTTTTATAGTTATCAAAAATCGTAACTATGCAACAGAATAATTGAACCATACATGAGTAGGTAAACCCCACCAGTTTTGTATAATACAAAGGTATTTTTAATAATATGAAATATTATTAAAAATCTGGTGTGAAGAACACAAATGCAGGTTCACTATTAATATTTTCTGTGAACGTGTCCGAATATATCCTATCCCCAGAGACGTAGATACGTATTTCACCTTTCTACAGGCTCATCGGTACGCCTCTGCTGGAGAAAGGATATTCTCAGACACATTCACAGAAAAGAACCACATCGCCCTATCACCGTAATTATCCAGACCGAGCGCAGAAGTAAATTCGGCGCTGCCTGTTGTCAGACAGCCGAAGTACCTCGCATACCGTCCACATAATTAATGTGAAGTAACGACGCCCTTCCAAAGGTTAGCACAGCCAAACTCTCTAGAAAACTGCATTTTGTTTGTGTCTTCACTCATACTACGGCTTAACCGCATGTGTAATGTATCAGAATAATTGAAACATACATGAGTAGGTAAAACCCACCAGTTTTGTATAATACAAAGGTATTTTTAATAATATAAAATATTATTATTTTTAATAATATTTTACACAAACAAAATGCAGTTTTCTAGAGAGATTGGCTGTGCCAACCTTTGGAAGGGCGTCGTTACTTCACATTAATTATGTGGACGGTATGCGAGGTACTTCGGCTGTCTGACAACAGGCAGCGCCGAATTTACTTCTGCGCTCGGTCTGGATAATTACGGTGATAGGGCGATGTGGTTCTTTTCTGTTAATGTGTCTGGGAATATCCTTTCTCCAGCAGGCGCGTACCGATGAGCCTGTAGAAAGGTGAAATACGTATCTACGTCTCTGGAGATAGGATATATTCGGACACGTTCACAGAAAATATTAATAGTGAACCTGCATTTGTGTTCTTCACACCAGATTTTTAATAATATTTTATATTATTAAAAATACCTTTGTAACTATGCAACCCTATTACTTCTATGAAACTGTGGAATATACACCTATGTACTTCCGTTGGACATAAAATATTGATAATCTTCTTCGATATGATCACATATTACGTCATTTACAAAGTTAAATTTGTTAATTATCATCGCTTGTGGTTCATTTTTAACTCAATCTAAAATAATTTTTGATTGAGGATTCTGTATTTTTAAATATGTTTTGTTATTACTACACAAATCTATTCATTTGTAGAACTAAATCTAAAGTAACTTTGCTGCAACCGTATAGTCACAAATAACAATTTAACATCAACAGTATTGCAGAATATATGTGTTAGTTCATTAAACATTAATGTTTAGTAGTTTGGTAACAACATTGGAGACTAGAGCCGTTAATGTGATTCAAGTTAGTCTATAAAACATATTTCGTATAAAATAGACACTGCAGATTTGTATTATTACAGTGACATAATGATATGGGTGAGCCCTTTAGATAATTTTGATACGAAAGGTGGAGTTGTTACTAGAAAATAATAAACTGTTTTACGTTTGCATAGACAAATCAGTAGCCATCGATTTTATGAAATATCCGAAACAATGGAAAATAATTTTAACACAAAACACAAAACGATGAAAATGAATGATTTTATTCAACAACTACCGCTACTGTTAGAAAATGATAAAGCGAAATGCATTTCTATTATAAAAAGAGGCATCTTACCTCTATAACAGTAATTAATTAGAACGCAGGTTGAACAAACGAACAATCGTGTAACGAAAGTGCGCATTGAAATTGAAATCGGACAAAAGATAATAAATTTATAATTTTTAAAGATCCTAGGTTTTCCTTAACGTATGCAGTTACAGTCTCATTAGTTAACCTAATTCCCGGCATTGTCTGAGAGGTGTTTAAAGTAATACAAGATTAGATGTTGTAATTCCTTTTTTTCTCTGTTTTGCAAAACAAGTGCGAGAAACAATAGCAAAATCTTACCATGACACGTTTTTAAATGCCTTCGTGTATTCCCAAGATGATAATCTTGAAATAATAATTACATCATTGTAGTAAAATGTATGCTTTTTTCGACTATTTTGTATTTGCCGTCGAATATTCAGAAGAAAAATTGTCGACTTTATTATTTCAAACCTCAAAGCTGCTGTTACCATAATTTAAAATTAGTAAGTATAATAATGTCTGAGAAAGTTCTAAATTATTATATTTATAATCATGTTATTAATAACTTTTCTTTACCAGCTTGATTTAATTGGCGAGAGATCGATAATATACTCGTATATTTCTTCCTAGAATTTATACTAGTTCCTTTAAGGCGTTTGTATTGTACAGCATGATTTAATTAGATAACTTGAATCTTCTGTAGATTTAACACAAATTTTCACCTTACTACTCTTACCAATTAGTAAAATATTACGGTTTTTCTCTCTTTATTCACTCGATGAGCTTCAGGCTTCTATTTCGTACTCCCTTATTATTTATTATTTCCACCAAGAACTACACAAAATACATTTTGTTAAATATTTTTCTCTACGCAAGTTGTCCCGAAATATTTCAACTGAAAAACTTATTGAATTAAATATCGCTTTTCACATTGCTCTGACACTAAACTACGAGGGTGGTTTGACAATTAACTTGGTTTGCTATGAAAGAAAACAATTTGAGTTTTGCAACGTACTTTATTTTTCGACAGAGTCCCCTCGAAGTTCAACGCACTTGCCTCAACGTTTCTCCAGCTTCGCGATTCCTTCATGGAAATGAATTGCTTCGATGCTTTCAAATTACTGGTTTACTTTCTGTATGACATCCTCATTAGACTCAAACTTTCGTCCTGCCAGAAAAGTTTTTAGTTTCGTGAATAGATGGTAGTTCGAAGGAGCTAGATCTGGCGAATACGAAGGATGCGAAAGCAGTTGAAATCGTAGCTCTGCCAATTTTTGCTGAGCGACACGACTTGAATGCACGGGGGCATTGTCATGGTGAAACAACACATTTTTCTTGGCCATTCCCGGGCGTTTCTCTGTTATTGCCGCCTTTAATCGGTCCAAAAGTGATGCATAGTATTCTCCGGTAATGGTTCTTCTCTTCTCAAGGTAGTCAATTAGGAAAATTCCCTTTGCGTCCCAAAAAACTGAAGCCATGACCTTTCCAGCGGATGGAACGTATTTCGCTTTTTTCGGAGCCGATTCGCCACGGGCAAACCATTTTTTCGACTGCTGTTTAGTTTCCGAGATATAGTGGTGTATCCAAGTTTCGTCCATTGTCACAACACGGCGAAAAAACTACAATCAACTACCAACAAACACATTCTTCTGAAATACTTGCAAATTGTCGGCAGATATTCGCATGCGAATTCGCTTTTGCTCTTGAGTGAGTAAACACGGCACCCATCCTCCGCACAGTTTTTGCATATGCAATTCTTTATGCAAAACGAAGTGAACTTGCTCAGTTGAGATGCCTGTGGCTTCCGCTAAGTCGCGCACTTTCACTCGTCTATCGGCTAAAATCAAATCATGGACTCTATCGATGATTTCGGGTGTCACAGCTGATTTCGGGGCTCCAGGATGTGGTGCATCTTTAATGCTTGTTCTGCCACGCTTAAACTCATTTACCCAAAGTCGAACACACTCATAAGAAGGACATGAGTCACCCAATGTAGGTGAAATTCTCTCATGAATCTCCTTCGCTGTTTTCCCTTCCAGATAAAAGAATTGAATCACACCACGAATTCCAACTTTATCCATTTTTCGCTATTGCTCGAAACAATTCTGTTTAAGTAACTGTCAAACAACGAGTTACTGTCAGAATGACTTAACCAGAGAATATTAACTCATAAGAATGACACTTTATGACTACATATACATATTACATTTGCGCCCTCTATTAGTGTGTGAACCAAGTTAATTGTCAAACCACCCTCGTATCTTAGTGGCAGAGCAATGGTCCTGTAAACCATGGACTTGGGTTCGAATCCTGCTTAAGGGCACATTTTTTCAATTGAAAAATTAGAATAATTGACGTCGTAAAATGTAGAAAGCAATATTTAATTCGTTCACATTACTTCGCGAAAAATGGAATTCATTTGAAAAACTTATTGTTTGTAAAATCCTATACAATGATTTGACAAGATTTAAGCGGGATTTGTTGATGTAAATATATCTGTTTTACATAAAGTCATCTAGAAAAAATGATTCCATTTTAGCCTTTTAAAGATTTTGGCGAAAGTTTTGAGCTGAAATTGACTTTTAATATAGACATGAAACTATTTGTGTAAAATCTGTGGAAACGCTTGATTTCTCTTTTTTTTGTCAGTCTGAGTCGATCTGGGACCGAAAAAATGCCTTTGATGTTATTGGCTTTGGAAATAATGCCTTTAATTCTTATAACATATAAACTTGTATAGTTATGGTTCAGTAATTGGACTCCAGGTTATGTTAAATGTAATGACTTGATTGAGAAAAGTTTCTTCAATACACCTTGGTACATGTTTGTGGATAATATTTTGGCTAATTAATAACTAAATTGTTAATAATATCGTATGTTTTTGTTTTGTTTTAGAATTATTGCTAGTCATGCTAGATAAATTTTTACATTTTTTCAGCATTTACGTTTTTATTAATACTAACTTCCAAATTATTTTCAACATGGATTTTCTTGGTTAATAGTTGAAAAATATGTTGAAAGTAGCACACCATTTTAACGTTCTAATATTTCTTAGAAAGACTGTGAATGTGGGAAGCGAATGGTAATAATTTTGAATCAAGACTGTGTTGAGACTGTAATTCATATACTAAAATTTAAAACAGTGAAACGACTTTTTTAACATCATGCTAGTTTTCTTAGTTAGTTCGAGCTTTCTTTGGTCTCTTCTTTAATGATTTAATGCTTTAATAATTCCTTATACCTTATTGTGCCAATGTTTTTAATATATAATTATTATTGTGTTAAAAAATTCTTAATAGACGAGAAGTAATGCAGTAAAACTGATATGAAATTACATGTATTTTACTAATTTCGCTCAATTTGATACCATTTTATGAACTGGTTTTGTCTCAACCTATATTATTGCCATAGGCTGGCCTTGCTTTAAAAATCAAGGATCCAGATTTAATATCAGGTAAACAAAGCTTGAAGAAATAACAATTTCAGGAATTATACATGTCTTGCAATTATTAGTCTGACATTTTCCTCATTTTTTCTTTCCTGTTTTAATTGAAGTAAATATGTATATGCATGTGGAATGTAAATGCATACGTAAATGTCGCAATGTTATTTTGCATCTTTCGTGCATTTCGTTATTACTTAATTTTGAAGAGAGATCATTAAAAAAATATGTTTATTTTAGTTTTATTTGTCGTTAGGCTTTCGATTGCGAGAGATTAACAACCTTCGACATTATACATAACGATTATAATCATTTTTGGAATGAAATTATAATTTTTACATAATTCAATTTTCCAGCCAAAGTTGTCTTACCGGTAATTAATAATTATTAGTAATTCTGGAAAGTTTTCGGTATTATTATATCTTGTCACAGCATATGTATAATTACTGTATAATATTAAGAGTTGCCATGAAACAATGCCATTGTTTAGATTAATATTAAATGTATAGGTTTTCCCTAAAGAAAAGATATACCGAGTGTTCACACTCGCTTATTATATGAATTTTCTTTGATAAGCATCTCTGATTACTTCGTAATTGTAATGAACGAAATCCAACATTTAAGCGAAATGATGCAATTACAAATAACTACCAGCATTATCACATAACTCAAAGAGTTATCTTAGTTGAACAATCATAAAAGAGAATTCATTGAAATGACAGGTGAGTAGAAAATAATTTGCCAGAACTCGTTGCAACTGTCATGTAACGTCTCTGCAAGCATAGATCATCACACATAATTTTGGGTAGATCTTCGTTTCTTTCTGGCACGTAAGGTTCTCGTGTGGACCTGTATCTTGAGTCCAAAAAGACGGTATTTTCCAAATACAATGATTTTGTAAAACATTATAAAAGGTCACACATAGCACATAGATCACAATAATAAGTTAAGATTTATTTCTTGTGGAAAAATTGTATGTAAAACCCTATGTAAACGCCTGCGAGTCGCGCGCAAGCGTATAACCAATCGGAGTAGATCCATAGAATTAAAAAGACAGTGCAGTGCTTTGTAATTAGTTGGACATGTCGTAGCTCTATTATGAAAATTTTCTACTTTTTACTAAAATGCCCCATCAATGTGAAAATCGTCCTGATTTCTTATGCTATGTACGTGCGGATTTCGCTCAAAAGTCTTGCAAAGCACAATCACAGAAAACTATTTACCTTCTATATTCTAATAAGCCAGTAACGCATCAGGAAGTATGTTGTGCTCAGACCTTATTCTGATCTGATATTATATATAATTAGTATTTATGTGGTTGAACTGAAAAAAAGTGGTAATGCTAATTGCAAAACCTTCGATATGATGGGAACCAAAAAAACATTTTCAAGCTTGCTATTTTTGGAAAATAGATGCCATCGGCTTTTTTGTGGAAAATTTAAAAAAATAGCTTATCCAGCTGTAGAGCCTGCAAGTAAGTCAATCCTTCACTGTGTTACCATACTATTCACCAGATGCACGGCTTTCATAGGAAAATTTAATTAATGGAAAAACGAAATCAAAATTTCTGGAGTAAAAACATGATTACGGATTCTATATTCTTGGATGTTATAGCGTGACGATCCTAATAAAGTCCACAAATAAAATATTAAGAAACAAAGAATTTTATTTATTATCTTAATAATATTATCTGTCTTTCTGATTCTGTAAGCATACATTTATATAAAAAAATAAAATTGCATTAGAACATTTGGGTGTTTTAGTACTCCTGAAGATATTTAAAAAATTGAAATATGTCAAATTTTAGTACTATTCTATATGCCTAGTGTAGGTATTATCAGAATTGAAATGAGCCCAAAAACGGAATCTTTAAAAGCCAAATTTTGTTTCTGATGATTAAGAACAGTGAAATCAGTTAGAAAAACTAGAAAACCGTCGTCGAAACGGGACGAGATGATGAATGAACCTGTTAAATGGACAGTGAAACAAAAGCGTTAGGTCTTTTGAGTGCATGAAATCAGAACCACGATTTCTATAAAAAATAAATGGTACATAAAAAGGAAACTATGAAAGTAGAGAAACCACTCTGACAGTTGATTATAGAGACAGCTGTGCCTTTCTAGGACATGTCACTAAGGGCAATCTAATTGTAACTATTATATTTGCCAAAAATTAATTTACTTTACTTTAGAACTGTTACAAATGGCATCATAGTGTTGCTGCAGTTGTAATTATTATAAAGAAAGAATGGTGGATGATAATAAAATTCATTATCCACATCCTTGGTTATAATATCACTTTTCTGAAATTATAGCAGACATACAGGTCAAGATTTTTTTCATTCACTTAAATAAAAATAAGCTGGTGAAATATTAACTTCAAGTGATATTTATCAATCTGTTCTGATGATATGATAACTTGATCTCATATCTTGAAATAACTCTTGATCAAATATTTATATCTAAAAGCCATCTGACAGAAACTATTGAATTTATGAAATATATTTCGCAGAAACCTAAAAAGAAATTTCTGTGAATTCTGTGAAATACGTAATAAAAACCAGGTAATGGAAGCAATCTGTTAGAGATAAGTCTGATGTAAATGCTGTAGAATTTCTTAACTTAATTGAACTCAAATCGTTAAGGTTCGAAATTCTTTTTCATTATCGTGTAACAAAATAGGTTTGTCTGTTTATGGGTTATAGGTTATAGGTTTGTCTGTTTATTTTAAATTTATCGTTCATTAATATAACAGCGAATAGGTTCTGTCTCATGCGTTGTTAAGCTTTCACAAATGGTTAATAAGCAATAATCAATTAAATTATGTGTATTTCTCTAAGCTGCTATCAGAATTTTCTGTGGACGAAGTGGAGGCATTGCAATATGATCTTGAGATTCGCGTTTATCTAAATATTAAAAAATGCAGATAAACATTATATGTCGTTAATCGGTTTATAAAAGCTTCACGAGTGTTTCTTAGCAAATATCGAGGAACACGCATCTGGTTTCTCTGAGAAAGTTTATGGAATACACACTTATTCCACTGTTCAAGTTTGTTTTTTATTTAGTTATATATTGCTGTTCTAAAAGGCAATGTAATATTACGTAGAAATGGCTTGAGTAGATTATGAAAACATCAAGAAATATACTAGGTAGTTTAGGAACAACTGATGGTCGCCTACATACTCACCTAACCATGTTTGTAGCTGACATTATATTTTTTATACATACCTTTTCTGTAATACGGGTTTTATATATATTTAATATGTACGAAGTTAATAGCTTGTATATAAATATGCCAATGACTGGAGGAAGTAGCTATTTGAGAAACTAATTTATTGACCAATTAAATCTAATATTTCCTTAGATTATCTTTTCCTAAATGCTTGTTTATAAATATTAATATACAATCTGGCGTTATTTTACAAAATAATTTAATATTTATAATCGGATATTGTGAAACGACTTTTTACATTTCTAAAGCCGATAATAAAAATGATTAATGTACGTGCTTTTCTTTAGTTAATTATTTACGGTAATAATAATATTTAAGAAGAAAATTAACTTAATTAATTTACAAGGAACATTAAAGAGTAAAGAATTAAAAGAATCAAAATAATTTTTTTGAAAAATGTTTTCAAATTATCCCCAGGAATTTTTATTAGTGACCAGACCATCTGTAGTTGTTTTTTCTTTGTTGGAAATTGTTCCATCTTTGCCAGTTTTGTTTACATTATAACTCGTCTTGCGCTTAAACGAAATAAAAGTAAATTTTGGTCATAAGCATAAACGTCGTCGTAAAATCTTAGTGAATATAAATTCAGAAGACTAATTTATTACTTTACCCACTAACAGAGTTATGATTATATGCAAAACAAATAAATTTGGGAAACAAAATCATATTTGACGTTTAAAACTTTTCTGGTGGTTGTTAATACAAGCAAAAGTACTTAGAAATAGGTCTAGATATCTAGACATTTATGATGGCAGTATTTATTATTAATTCCGTTTAAGGCAATTAGTAGACGGAATTTTTTCTTTTGTATGTACATCTTGCCTATCTGTAGATCTGTGTAGGTATTATATCGTAAATTTAAGTTTTGATACGTTATGTACGAGGGGGTATCGATATGTAGTTGAATATGTAGTATGTATGTTGAATAATAAAATATTTTGACTTTCAAATTTTGTTTGCTTCTATAGTAGGCTAAGAATTTTTCAATAAATCTTCGTATATGCACATCCCGCTCTGGAAAATATTGTATATTGAAATATTTGCGCGCTATAACAGAAATATAAATGAAAGTGGGAGCCATACGATACATCTACAAAGACGGGAATTAGTAAGAGCTCAATTGCTAGTTAGGAAGGACCACTACAAACCTTAATTTGTACTTTATTTGCTGCTAAAAGTGTTACTATTTTTTTTTTTTCATTCATTACGAATTTTATTTGGCTTCCATGTTACTTCCGTTGTATTTTAAATCATTTGTTTTAATAATCTCGTATTTATATTCTAAAACAGATCCTTTTTGATCGGTTTTAGTATGTTGTTAGGGTTGCCTTGGAAAACTAACGGGGACCCATATATCTACGAGACCTATAATATACCTATGCATATTATAGGTCGCATACATAGTTAATTTAGCATATTGCAGGCGGAAACTGTATTGGCCTGTTTATTTATGTATGTAAAGAATGGTCATCCATAAATTCTTATCAAGTCGGTATATCTATGTACCCTGGTGCTCTTTTTAATCCAAATGACGAGCAAGAGGCATACAGACAAGGGGCATATTCAAGTGATATTGGATCCTTAGTAAACTAAAGTATTGGTAACTTTGGTATTACAGTTAATTGGCAGTAAGTATATTTACGCACATATATTCAGAAAAATACATTTAGGAGGATGGGATGTGAAATTCTATGCTGTAGCTTTTATAGATACGTTTCATGCATTTGCTAGAATATACAACAATAAAACTATATATTACTGCGCCGTTTTTATTTACATTAAGATGAAAATAATCCATGGGAGAGGAAAAGGACATGCAATATTTCAAATTGTTAAATTTATTTAATCTATATAATCTATAACGAAGCAGTTATTTTCTTCAATAATTGTATTTCGTAAACATGAGTGGAAAGACAAAGGGAAAAACGATGATTTATTCTGGGCTGTATATGAAAAAAATATGTTTCGTTGTATCTTATTAGTATGATTACTATTACTATTACACTGGAAAGAGATAAATAGTCGAATATATGGATGAGATAGAAACTGTAAAAATGAGAAGTTACTCAATATTACGAGATAATCATTATGTTGGTGACTTTTCGAATGAAAGATAGTTTTTTTTTGGCAAAAAACGTTTTATTCCTTGAGCTTCATACACTTTGTTCAATGTTTTACCAATTTTTTGATTCCTTCCAAATAATAAGATCTATCCAGGTTCTTAAAATAGGCGTTTCAGCGACGATTTTATCGTTGGTATCATATATTTTTCCGCCGAGCCATTCCTACAGGTTTGGAGACAGGTTATAGTTTTTGGAAGCCACGTCCGGAGAATATGGGAGATAGGGGAGCAATTCATGAAGTTTCGCCATGACGACTACGCACATGCGCGCCCATGCATTGTCTTGATGAAGAAACATTTTCGCTTTTGCTTCAAATCTCCGTTGAACCGGTCCAAAAAGTTACTGTAATATTTGACGTTGTTTCTTTTTCCATGTTGAAGGTAATGGATGTGGATTATACCGCGTGTATTCAAAAAACTGACAGCCATGACCTTGTTGTCTAACACCCACCTTGGCTTTCATCGGTGCCGATTCACTCGGAAAACCCACTGTTTCTAATGCTACTGGATCTCCTGTGTGTTGTGGTGAATCAATGTTTCATTTACGGTTATGAAACGGCGCAAAAATTCGCCTGGATTGCGGCTGGATAATGCATCCCTTTGCCATTCTCAAGATCTAAATAACCCAAATGTCAAAATAATTCTTTTATCTCCAAATATAACCGCTTCAACCGCTAGATCAGAGAATTACAGCTACATTTACAATTAATTACATAAGCAGATCATTACAATGGGTTTTGAAAAAAGTCATTGATGAATCTATGGACGTCAGGCGTGGAAACTTTTTACAATTTTGGACTTCATTAATAAACTCAGCAATCAGATAAATCAAACTGACGAAATTAAATGATTGTTTAAAAATATATGGCTGAAGTCAATTGAAAGTGAAAATCTGATCGAGCCAGCAGGAAATAGAATGGGTGCAATAGTAGAAGTCGCTAAGGAGGGGAAGGCTTTGATGATACGACTGTTGAAGATATCCAAGAATTACTGGTGGAAGAAGAAATTGATGGAGTAGGTTTGGTAGAAATGATATCTGGAATATACCACTATAACTCAGAAGACGATAGCATAGGTGAGGACGAAGAAATTAAACAGTTTACTCTGTAAAGGGTAAAGAAGGCCTAGGCTTAGCCGAAAAGTTAGAGTCACAATGAAAGGAGCACAGAATTTACAAGAAAATTTCATGCTTAGCACCATATTAGGAAATTTATAAAGACATTTTCAAAAAGCAATCAAACTAAAGTAGCATATTTCTTGCAAAAGGTAGAACTTGAATCAATAGAAAAATGCTCAGAGAATGAGGATATCTTGCCAAAAAGAAAATACGCTCGCTCGATGGTGATTAGTGATGAAGAAAAACGGCATAGAAATAGTTAAATCATATTAATATGTATTGCTTTTTAAAAAAATTGCTTTAGTGAAGATATTTAGCTTAATTATAAAAATATAATGGCATTTTCTTTAATTTTTGGAACCTAACTCCCTTTTTCGTACTAATTCTTTGTTTTGTATAACACGGATTCGCCTAACACGGTAATTTTTGGGAACCTAACTTCCGTGTTATACGTAGGTTACCTGTATTTTTACGATGGATCGAAGATGTTATTGAAGCGGTGTAATTAATATCTGTATTCTAAAGCAAAGAAACTATAAAAAATGTATAAAACCCCTTGCCACAATTAATGATGGTGTCCTAAATACGTATTTCGGCAAATAAGTTGTCATCATCAGTAGGTAAAAACCACTAATCAAAGTGTCGCACATGGGGCATAGTAAAGCTAACACATATAATAGCGCAACAACTTTACACGACGTCCACGTATACACTGACTAAAAAATAAAAATATATCGACTAAAAATTACGACAATTTACCTCTCTTAAGAAAAACGGCAACCACATGTGTTTATTCTCTGTTCGCACGCACAATTTGTCGTTACATTTACGTTCATGAACTTAGGCAAAACATTGTTACTTTTACACCGTTACAAGAAATTAATATCTGTATTTATGAGGTTAATTTTAATATATAACATATGAAATATATTAAACTCCTTTGACCGGGAAGTCATTGAAAATGGTCGATGAGCACAAAAAATTCATTTTTTCCCGCTTCACTGCTTTAAATGGCTGTCAAACTTTAACTAAATGATGCAGCTTTCTAAAATTCCTGAAATAAAAAAGAATCTACTCGATTAAACGGCAACGAGACACTTTAATATAGAGACATTTGGATTGGATCAACACTGCAGGAGGAAAAACTACAAATAGGTGGTGCATGACTTTGAAGTGGACGATATTATTAAACTGGCAAAGGAGTATAGCATTAATAAACGTTCAATAGAATGTTGCCTAAAGACTGAATCTAGAGGTACATCTATATTTTCTTTGATTAAGTTCGAAGACGTATTTTTACAACAAGCTTTTTGTTGTTTGTTATCGAACTTTGAATACCGCTCGACTACAAAGCAATAGAAACTGTTGCGTACAATATATTCTGCATTATATTTAATTATACTATTATTAAGAACCTATTCAAGAGGGACTTATTTTTATAAAATTCCTGAAATAATTAAAATATTATGAAGACTTTTCCTACCTTTACATTTTACACTAATTTTTAAAAGATTTAGGTATCGAATTTGAACATACCAGTGTGACCAAGATATTCGATCTAGTAAAAATAATTGATTAATTACATTCATTATTGTTAAGTTTTCCCATTAATTTTTTTTTATAATCGATGTATACCTGCTCTAACAATTATAACATCACATTTATTATATTTTATTGCATATGCCATTATCGTTTCAATTTACATCCCGCGAGAAGGCTTTTAACCTAATTCGTTATTTACGTTTAATTATATCCTCAATTACACATTACGTTCTTAATTGATAGACGCTTTCGCGCGTTCTGACTTATTCAATTTCAATTAATTGTACAGTTTCATCGATGGAATATATCATTAGAGCAGAAATTCCGACACATTAAGCATTTACACATAGTAATTACGCTCCAATCGTGTGCGAAATACGCAATAGGAATTGAGATAAATTAGTGTTACGATGAGTTATGTATGTGTGCCGAAAAATTCTTGAAAAGTTCGTGCAATAGCGCACGAGAATGAGAAGTGCACAAGTCTTCCTTAATTTGCAGTTGACTGAATGAAGATGTACTTTTGTTATTAAGATAAATTTCCAATTAAAGTTTTATTACCATTTGTAACTATTATACATATACTGATGTTAGCAATGTATGTACATATATAATTAAATAATATTAACCCAGTATTTAATATCATAAATAGTGTTTAATCATGACAAAATCAGGTCTCCAGCACATGTCGCGGGAGTTAAAGAACATTCATGTATGTCGGGAATCTTCTTTCCGACATTTCTTTTTCTTCTGTCAATATTTTCATCATTCTTTCCAAGGACAATTTCAGAACATCGACATCCAGAATAGTAGCAGCTCTTAAGACATCTTTTAGAAAAGTGAGCAACACATCGCTAGGGCAACAAGCAAATGTCAAGAGTACGGTCCCAGACTAAAAACAGAGAAAAAACTATTACCTGTAGTCATTTTAAATGATTTGTAATCAATTTAATTATTTTGTTGCAAATTTGATTTACGTTTAAGCAAAATTTCTCAACAGAAAGTCTGCAATCCAAGATCACTTATACATATTTTGACGAAATTTTTGGATTGAAGTCGTCTTCTGAAGCTGCAAGATTTCTGAAGCGGTAAACAAATAATTAGGTACTGAATCAATTTGTTTAAAGTTCAAAGTTTATTGTTTCTAGAATACGAACTCATTACACTAACTAACTTACTCTGTCAATAGCTTCTCAATCACATCAATAATGCTACTACCAAGCCTTGACGTAGGCAAAAGCCTCAGTTGTTTACAATATTGTTTTGTGTTTTTTTTTTAAATTAATAGTAATAACAACAACCGTAATTCATGGCTTATCATCCCTTAATAGCTTGACGCCAACTATAGGTGGCATTGTCAGGACATGAGTTATTATTACTCTCGCGTTTGTAAAAGCACTTAAGGCTGCCGGTTTTCACCTCAAATGGGAAGGAAAACCATGAAAACCTTTTCAGATAGGTTGAGGTTTAATTCCAAGATTCCTGGCATAATAAGCTAATAACTTGCAACTGCGCTATGTGTTAAATAATGTGCAAGTTAAAACGGAATTTTAGAAATACTATTTCACAAACTTTTGTAACAATTTTTTTGGATAAATAAGTTACTACTTTCAGGAAGCGTCCCTGTATTTTTTACGCGTTTGAAATCTTCAGGAAATAGCAAACGCCAGTCCATAATTAGCCGTGCCATAACAACAGTAAAATCTACGAAAGTCATTTTTGTAACTTATCTCAATTTGAAACTAATACGTTGTGTCAGATTGAAGATATGGAAACCGAAATTTTTCTGGAGTTGCTTTATGATATTCTTCCTTCCCTATTTCCATTTTTCCATCACTCCAGAACTCCAGATATGTCTCCGAGTTTTAATTTCCTCAGATGTCTGTATTATTTTCATTACTATTATTCTCCTTTCTATTATTTACGTCCATTCCACTTTTTTTCTCCAAATCTTCTGTAAAAATGTCTATCACAATAATATATTCAATTTCTTCGGTTGACATTAACTTTTACTCTGTATTTCGTTTTATCAAATTATTCTTAAAAGTTGTGTCTCTGTCACTATAAAGTTTACTTCCTGATTTTTTATGTGTAGCCAAATATTCTCATGAATAAGCTAGAGTTTATCTTTTAATATACCTATTACGAGGGTGGTTTGACAATTAACTTGTTTCACACACTAATAGAGGGCGCAAATGTAATCTGTATATGTAGTCATAAAGTGTCATTCCTATGAGTTAATATTCTCTGGTCTTAAGTCATTCTGACAGTAACTCGTTGTTTGACAGTTACTTAAACAGAAATATTTCGAGCAATAGCGAAAAATGGATAAAGTTGGAATTCGTGGTGTGATTCAATTCTTTTATCTGGAAGGGAAAACAGCGGAGGAGATTCATGAGAGAATTTCACCTATATTGGGTGACTCATGTCCTTATGAGTGTGTTCGACTTTGGGTAAATGAGTTTAAGCGTGGCAGAACAAGCATTAAAGATGCACTTCGTTTTGCATAAAGAATTGCATATGAAAAAACTGTGCGCAAGATGGGTGCCGCGTTTACTCACTCAAGAGCAAAAGCGAATTCGCATGCGAATATCTGCCGACAATTTGCAAGTATTTCAGAAGAATGTAGTTGAGTTTTTTCGCCGTTTTGTGACAATGGATGAAGCTTGGATACACCACTATATCCCGGAAACTAAACAGCAGTCGAAACAATGGATTGCCCGTGGCGAATCGGCTCCGAAGAAAGCGAAATGCGTTCCATCCACTGGAAAGATCATGGCGTCAGTTTTTTGGGACGCAAAGGGAATTCTCCTAATTGACTACCTTGAAAAGGGAAGAACCATTACCAGAGAATACTATGCATCACTTTTGGACCGATTAAAAGCGGCAATAACAGAGAAATGCCCGGGAATGGCCAAGAAAAAGGTGTTGTTTCACCAAGACAATGCCCCCGTGCATTCAAGTCGTTTCTCTCAGTAAAAATTGGCCGATCTACGATTTCAACTGCTTCCGCATCCTGCGTATTCGCCAGATCTAGCTCCTTCGGACTACCATCTATTCCCGAAAGTAAAAACTTTTCTGGCAGGACGAAGTTTGAGTCTAATGAAGATGTCATACAGAAAGTAAACCAGTATTTTGAAAGCATCGAAGCAATTCATTTCCGTGAAGGAATCGCGAAGCTGGAGAAACGTTGGGGCAAGTGCGTTGAACTTCGAGTGGACTATGTCGAAAAATAAAGTACGTTGCAAAACTCAAATTGTTTTCTTTCATAGCAAACCAAGTTAATTGTCAAACCACCCTCGTATATGTTTAATTTCGCATTATTTTCAATTTCTTTTTCAGCTGAAGATCATTTTACTTGAAATACGTTTTGTTGCCCTTTTGTACCTATCTACCTGCAGTTCTTTGATACACTGTGTCTACTTCTTGAGTTATGCTTTTATTTGTTTTATCTGTTATTATTTATTATCATTCCTTCCGATTTACGATAATAAAAACTTTCATACCTGTGGTAACATCATTTCCATATTAATTTATTAATATTAATTAAACATTCATTTAGTTAAAATTGCTATTAAAGAAAAGTTTATGATATATTTTAAAGACAACTTGTGCAATTTAAAGATGTGCGATATTCCAAAATGTTCTAATTGAAACACTGAAGCTAGTAGACAGAATTATTTCCAAATATTTTTTAGACTAACGTGACTATAAATAAATTGATATAGGAAGTATGTACACGTATTAACGCGAGGTATTTCGAGACTTTTTCTATGCAAATTAATATGTTTTAAATAATACTAATGATTGATGATAGCAGTAAAGAATGTAGGACAGATCTTGAGGCCAAAGATATCTTAATATAATGTTTTGTAGAACAATGTGGTGTTGATGTATTGATCAACATGTGTGTACGCGTATATGTAGAAATAGTTTTAGTTAGACGCTGTTGCCAAACAAAATAAATTAGTACTAGATCATCTCCCGACTCTTGGAAAAAAAAACATAAGGCAGTGACTTGGCAATTTTTTGACAAGTATATGTATAACTTATTTAAGATAAAAGTCTTCATTTTAATGCATGAGTGTATTTTATTTTTAAGTTTATACACTGATGGGCAAATGTATGGAACCATGTAAATATCCGTTAAATTAAGAAAGATATTATAATAAAATTTTAAACACAGAAATTAGGGACGAAGAGCCCATTCATTTGAAGTATTTTTTAAATATTCTTTTTTGTCGAACAAAAAGTTAACGTTAATATTACAATCTTAAAATTATTTCACAAGATCTAATAGTTTGTGGCATTTAAAAGTGTCATTAAATGATTGTTGTTTGTCAATAATGGTTGAATTAAATGAAAGAGAAAGAATACAAATATTAATGATGATCGGTTTGGGTGATAGGACAAGAACTCATCAAGTAGTATGTAATCTTTTTAATACTATACATCCCAATCGGCAGCCAATTTCGCTTTCCGTTGTTATCAAAACTTTAAGAAAGTGCGGTGTTCACAATTTGCAAAGAATTTGTCGTACACATTCTGCTACAAATGATATTAAAGCGGAAGATATCGAGGAGAATCCAAAATGTTAAATTTAAAAAAGTATAACTTAGTACGTTACAATTTCTTGAACACTCTGTATATTTAAACATGATTTCAAATGATGGGACGTTATCCCCAATTTTTGTGTCTACATTTTTTTTGCATCTTTTTCATATTTAACAGGTATTAACATGGTTTCCCACATTATATATATATATATATATATATATATATATATATATATATATATATATATATATATAGTAAACCTAATCAGTAGGCGATTAAAGGTCTGTATATTACTTCAAAATATATGTATTTAAAAAACTCTACATGTTTCGGCAGTACGCCTTTATCAAGAGAATACAAAATATAAATTAATCGCCTACTGATTAGGTTTACCATATCATACCAAGGTCACGAAGTTATTATATATATATATATATATATATATATATATATATATGTATATATTATGTAAATGACTCATTTATATTTTTAATTTCCTTGATAAAGGCACTATGAGCCGAAACATGTAAGAGTATTTTAAATATATACATATCAAGGTAAAACAGACCTTAAATCGCCAACTAATTTAATCTACTATAACATACAAAGGTCAAGAAATAATTACCTATATATACATATATTGTAGTGATACTTCAGGAACTTGTAGAGAAACAAGAAATCCACATCGATTTTATTTATATTAACAATTTTAATTAGTTATGGTAATTTACTTATATTCTTTAAACTGTTGTGAATATAAAATTTCAAAATTATAATTAAAAATGGAACGAGGTCATGCAAAGAATAATTGACATGGAGACGAGAGATATAAAGAGTATGGAGAAAAAAAGTCATTATAAAGCAGACAGTTATCGCAGACCTGAAGATGGCAAATGTAATTTTGCCGAAACGTCGTCCAGAAATCGGCGCCGGTCTTTACAAAGACCAAACAGTGGAAACGCGGAAGAAAACCCGGAATCCAGTTACAACACATACGACTACCCGCGGAAACCTAAAAGAAAGCATATATATTACCTATATTCTCGTATAATTGAAGCGAAATTATCGACCGTGATATAATATCAAAAATTAATTTAAATTCGGGTAAGCGGTCAATTAAAAAACTCCTTTATTAAATCACCCTATATTTCGCAACAGACTTTGTCGCTTCTTCTGGGGTAACTACAAGATTAATGAGAAAAATAACAAAAAATAAATAAGAGTATAAAACAGTAGTAAAAATACTTACAAAATGTAGAGTAGAAATAATAAAATTGACGTACAAAATATAAAAATGATTAGATATAAAAAAAATAAAGTAACTATAGAAACAAGCCTTAAGAACTTTTAAAAAACATGTATATGAAAAGTTAAAACATGAAAAATAAAAAATATAATGCAATATAAATTAAAACAACATTTGGACCAAATAACAAAACGATTTAAGATCGTCAACTAACAGTCAAACCCAGTATATTAAAATAAATTATACTAAGACCATTAGTATCAGATCTATAATTTATGTTATTTGTGTCTCTGTTAATGTGGACCATTTCTAAAAAGGTTCTTTTTTTATGGTCATTTTCAACGTCTAAGATCTTAACGTCAACAAAAATTGAAAGTATGGTCACGATCAAGTGCATGGTCCACCAATGCACAAGATCTCTTACCAATACGGACATCACTTTTATGCTGAGTAATGCGCTGTTTTAGCCACTGTGATGTCTGACCTATATAAACGCCACAACAATCCGAACATGCTATCCTGTAGACAACATGACTATTTAAAAAGAAAGGTGTTATGTCTTTGATCTTACTATACAACTTCTTCAAGGTATGGGTGTTGTATTTAAACAATTTAATAACATTAAAATTGCTAAATACAACACCCATACCTTGAAGAAGTTGTATAGTAAGATCAAAGACATAACACCTTTCTTTTTAAATAGTCATGTTGTATACAGGATAGCACACAATAAAGATAAAAAAAAACTACAATATCTGGGCCACGTGTTGAGAGGGGAAAGATATGCTCTGCTACAGATAATTATTCAGGGTAAGATACAGGGAAGAAGAAATATAGGAAGAAGACGTATTTCTTGGTTAAATAATTTGAGACAGTGGTATAAATGCAGCTCCATTGAACTATTCAGAGCAGCAGCATCAAAAATGAGAATAGCCGTGATGATAGCCAACCTTCTGAGAGGAGATGGCACCTGAAGAAGAAGAAGATACAGGATAGCATGTTCGGATTGTTGTGGCGTTTATATAGGTCAGACATCACAGTGGCTAAAACAGCGCATTACTCAGCATAAAAGTGATGTCCGTATTGGTAAGAGATCTTGTGCATTGGTGGACCATGCACTTGATCGTGACCATACTTTCAATTTTGTTGACGTTAAGATCTTAGACGTTGAAAATAACCAAAAAAGAACCTTTTTAGAAATGGTCCACATCAACAGAGACACAAATAACATAAATTATAGATCTGATACTAATGGTCTTAGTATAATTTATTTTAATATACTGGGTTTGACTGTTAGTTGACGATCTTAAATCGTTTTGTTATTTGGTCCATATGTTGTTTTAATTTATATTGCATTATATTTTTTAATTTTCATGTTTTAACTTTTCATATACATGTTTTTTAAAAGTTCTTAAGGCTTGTTTCTATAGTTACTTTATTTTTTTTATATCTAATCAGTTTTATATTTTGTACGTCAATTTTATTATTTTGTAAGTATTTTTACTACTGTTTTATACTCTTATTTATTTTTTGTTATTTTTCTCATTAATCTTGTAGTTACCCCAGAAGAAGCGACAAAGTCTGTTGCGAAATATAGGGTGATTTAATAAAGGAGTTTTTTAATTGACCGCTTACCCGAATTTAAATTAATTTTTGATATATATATATATATATATATATATATATATATATATATATATATGTGTGTGTGTGTGTATGTGTGTGTACGTATGTATATACGTATATGCTAGAAAATCGCAAGAAATCTTGTCATTATTTTAGTATAAAACATAATTATAAGGTGTAGGGCCCTGTCCTAACGAATGTTAATTAAAAAACTTGGAAATGTGAAAAACGGTTAATAAGAGTATAAAAAATAAACGAAGTCACCCATTATACCTATACAAAAGTTATAAGGAGAATTACAAAATTAATTAAGTAATAAAAAAATTGGAATAATTACAGATATTTTTAATAATATTGTAAAATATTTGTCTTTCCGGGTTCTTTTAAATAAAACTAACGGTAATTTAAAACACACTATATTAATAATAAAACACAGTAAATACACTTAATAACTAATAATAACAGTACTTCAATATTTATTTCACATTTATACATCACAATACAACCCGACGGCGATTACTCCTTGAATGAATCGTTTCTCTCTATTTCGAGTTCTTATATAGGCCTATAACTTATTCGAGGGCCTTCCGGAAGCTCTTTTTTAGGAGATCTGAGAGACTTGATGACATATTCGGCGCGTGATACCGTTCGCCTGACGTATTGTCGGATGACTTACGTCACAATATTATTAGATTTATCTAATTGTTTTAAAAATGCATACTGAATTCAAATTCTTGGTATTGGTTTTAATATAGAGATTATATTCCATAAAATATTCTAACTTTGCTTTTCTTATTTATAATTATGTTTTATATATGCACGTTATTCTGGAGAAATTTATTAAGGGTTTTGAAATCTAATTACACGGTTGATGTTTTGCTTTTATTCATTAAAATTTTTTGGTGTTTATAATTTTCAGTGTTACTCTCTTATTCTAAATATATTTTTAATCATAAATAAATAAAAAATAATGAAGATAATAATTAACGTACATTTTATTTCGTATTAATAAAACAGCAAAACGATGAAAACACTAAGAAAGAATAGAAGAAGTAACCAAAAGAAGTGCAGTGATTAGTCAAAAACTAAATGTGATGAAAGTAATTAGAAGAAATAAAAACAGAAAAAATGGTATAGATATGTAAATATAAATAAACATGGAATGAACCATGATAGAAGATCTAAAAAAGTATGATTAATGGGAACAAATGCACAAAGAAGAAATTGAAAGCTGCCTGTATGGGTAACAAAACATAGAATACTATAACGAACACCCGACAAAAACAGAAAAGGGAATTTAATAGTAATACCGTTTTATTTCTTCGTCTTACAGTCACCACTTATTTTAGAATATGTTATTACTAGGAAACAAGAATTTCAGAAAATTAGCGAAAAGTTTATTGTCACAGCAACCGCACAGTTAAATCTTAAAGAAAGCTTGTAGTCAAACCCACTATGGAAGTGCACTAAGGGAGTTAATGGAAGTTTATTATTAACGAGATAGATTACATTACATGCATACAAAATTATATTACATACAAAAAAATTATTTTTCTTAAACTTAAAAATCATTATAGGAACTTTAACATGAGGTTCAACTTTTTATAATTTTTGAAACGTATTTTATGAAGAAATTTCTTTCAAACCACAAGCCTAGAATAAATATTAATTAATTAACTTTAATTTAAGAAATTACTCATTAGGAAAATCTACAAATTTTTTTGCAGGAGGTTCTTACTAGACAATCCTTGACATTGGTATGTATTAAAGAGGCGGGTCAACAAAAAAAAAAACGATCAGAATATAGTAGTGGGCGAAAATTATGCGAACTAACGATTTAACGTATTAAAAAAAAGAGACTAAAGAGGGGAGAATGTTAGATCGAACAACAAGGAAACAAAGGCATCTCATGTAGGCATGTTTGTGTAGGAATAATATCAATGTTCGGCAATGTTTCGTGCTGGTTGAACAGAAGGAATGGCTTTTGCTAATAATATATTTTCGCTAATGTACTGATATGGTTTTAAATTTGTAATTCTACACTATTTTGAATAAGATTTTTAAGTCAAGATAGTGAAAATAAGTGGGTTAATAAAAAGTGTTTTTCTTTATTCAAAGAAACTGTACGTTAATAGCATGACCTTAAAAAATATTTATTTAATATCTACAAGGAATTATTAATTTTTAAATGATTTAGTTTTATTTTGACATTGCGT
This sequence comes from Melolontha melolontha, assembly GCA_935421215.2. Lineage (NCBI taxonomy): Eukaryota > Metazoa > Arthropoda > Insecta > Coleoptera > Scarabaeidae > Melolontha > Melolontha melolontha. The sequence continues at coordinate 96,845,842 of OW285242.1, read as the reverse complement.
ATAATTATTTATATGGATATAAATTGGGAATGGCGTTTATCGGTCCCAGTTTGACTCAAGCTGACAAAAATGAGTACCTAGAGCTAAAACTCTGGGGTGATAACACTGGTCAACAAATTTTCATATTTATATTTTTCTGTAGAAACTATATACAATTTTCGTTTATAGTTTTAACAATAGTAATAACAAATTATGTACAAATTATTAAGAGAAATGGTGTAGAAACATTTTGCAATCCTAAATTTGATAGAGGGGAGTTTAAATCTAATTGGCCAATTAAAGCTAATCCTAAATTATTATATCTATTAATTTCTAAGTTTTCTAACAAGTTAAGTTCCTTGCTTTTATCTTGAATATGTGAAATTTTGAAATATACAGGGTTTTTTTGAATGTTTAGCATTGGGATCTCAGAAACTACTTGAGATAGAAAAACGCTTAAATGTGGAAAGGATGCGCAGTTTTACGAGTTTGATTTAAAACTGCTTTTGTTTCTCCGATAACTTTCATGGCTAATTAGATATTCAAAGAAAACTAAATTTTACGATTTTCTTTAAACATGCTTAGCATCGTTAATAGTAATTTTAGAGAAAAAGTGTTCAGACAAAAATTTTAGATACTTTTACGCCAAATAAAACTATGTAGCAAATTTTTTTTTTTCGTTCACCATTATCGAGTTATGACACAAACTTGTGTTTTTTTAAATGGAAACCATAGTTGGTTTTGACATCATTAAAAAGCTTATTTTTTGCTGATTACAATGATATAAGGTTTGATATGGTTATTTTAAAAAATAAAGAGGATATAGACATTTCTATGATTGTTCACTTTTTAAGATAAAAACTTAAAAAAAAAAATGTTTGGTGTTTTGTAATTCAAAAAAAGAAAAATCTGAGTTACAATAGTGTTCGTTGGAGCAGTCGAGATAAATATACTAACATTGCTTTCACGTTGAGTCACAGAAGTGAGAGCTGTTAATTTTTAGTTTTAAGTCAAGTTAATTGTCAAACATTGACAATTAACTATTAATTAATTTAATTGTAACTTAACTATAAGCGGTGCAAACGGCCGGTAATCATAAGTTTGCATTAGCTATGGAATTTTCTAACGTAGAAAAGCGTGATATGGTTGAATGTTACATTCAGTGCCAGAAAAATTCTACTAGAGCTGCTGAAGTTTATTTTGAAAATTATTTTGATCGACGTCAGCCGTCGCTACCTACTTTTAGAGATCATGGGATAATTTAGCAGATTATGGTTCGTTCGTTAAACCAAAATAAAAAAAAAGGGATGGCTGAAGATAGAGAAATAAACATATTAGCAAGTGTCGCTCAGAATCCATCTACATCGACCCGACAAATTTCAACAGAAATGGGCTCCTCTCAACGCACTATTGTCAGAGTGTTGAAGAAGCATAAATTGCGTCCCTACAAATTATCAGTATCACATACTTTACATGAAGGCGATAACATCAGACGAATAGCTTTTTGTAGATGGTTTAAAGATCAGTGTCAAAACGATCCACACTTTTCAATGAAAATATTATGAACTGATGAATCTCGTTTCACAAATTGTGGAATGTTTAATAGGCACAATGAGCACATATGGTCTCAAACAAATCAACTTCACGTTGAACATAGGGGACCACAAATTAAATTTGGGTTTAATGTTCGGTGTGGTGTTATAGGATCAACTGTTCTTCCTCCTTTTATTTTTGATGGACCACTAACTGGCAATCGTTATCTTAATTTTTTACAACAAGATTTCGAGGAAATGTTAGATAATTTAAATTTAAGAACCCGAGCAATGCTGCAATGGTTTCAACATGACGGAGCGCCTCCGCACAATCAACTGAATGTTAGAAATTATTTAAATTTTAACTTCCCTAATCAATGGATAGGACGAAATGCACCCATTGAATGGCCGGCTAGATCCCCTGATTTATCAGTTTTGAATTTTTTCTTGTGGGGTGTACTAAAGGACACAGTATACAAAAGAACATATGAAACAATCGACGATTTAAGAGAAGCTGTCTTAGTTGCTTTTAATAACATCGATAGGCGCAAAGTCCGCAATGCTACAAATTCTGTTGTGAAGAGATGCAATTTGTGTATTAATAATAATGGAGGTATCTTTGAACATTAAGAATGTTGTGTGCCCTTAATAAAAGTTCTTATAGTTTTCATTTTATTACTACATAAGATTTCAAAATAAGTTTTCATTTGGTTTGTATTTTATCAGTTCGAAATTCAATTGTTTTCCATAAAAACCATAAAAATGTCTATATCCTCTTTATTTTTTAAAATTAACCATATCAAACCTTATATCATTGTAATCAGCAAAAAATAAGCTTTTTAATGATGTCAAAACCAACTATGGTTTCCATTTAAAAAAACACAAGTTTGTGTCATAACTCGATAATGGTGAACGCAAAAAAAAATTAGCTACATAGTTTTATTTGGCGTAAAATTATCTAGAACTTTTGTCTGAACACTTTTTCTCTAAAATTACTATTAACGATGCTAAGCATGTTTAAAGGAAATCGTAAAATTTAGTTTTCTTTGAATATCTAATAAGCCATGAAAGTTATCGGAGAAACAAAAGCAGTTTTAAATCAAACTCGTAAAACTGCGCATCTTTCCCCATTTAAGCGTTTTTCTATCTCCAGTAGTTTCTGAGAGTTTCAAGGCTAAACATTCAAAAAAACTCTGTATATTAAATCTATGATAATTTCTAAACTATGATTTGGGAAAGTTGAATCCGTTTTCTTTTCCTTATGACTTCTCTCGTGTTCTTTCATCCTAATTTTGAACGTCCTCCCCGTTTGTCCTATTACATACTTCACATATTAATTTATATATACCAGAGTTTGATCCTTTGTCTATTTTATCTTTGTTGTACCATTCGAACGAAAGTACCATTTTTTTCCGAAATTTTTCCCAAGTGAGTGAATTGTAGGAATTACTTATATTGTGTTTTATAGTGTTTTGTTCTTATCGTTATAATAAAGTTTCAACAAGTATCTCCTTCGTCAATCAACGATTTAAAATAATATTAATTAGGTATTGTGGCTCACATTTTTAAAAAAATTCCAAACAACACGCTCCAAGTCACTTAAGGTGGTTCAAATTTTTTATTTTGTTGTTGAAGTTAATTTAGGTCCCGCGAAAATTCCCTCTTTATTTGGCACCTAAGATTTTGGAAAATTTTTGTTTAAGGCATTGGAATCCACGGCCGCCTCTATCCATTGCTTTCACAAATTTTTTCATTAAACCTAATTTTATGTGTAATGGCAGTAGAAGTATTCAGGTTCAACTAGTGACTTATGAAGTATATTCCTTTGTCCAGGAATATATTGAGCCTTAACTGGCCAGTCTTTAACAATGTAGTGGGAATTTCTTGATCGACTCCCCCCCCCCCCCCCTCCTAAAACAACAATTTCTTATACATCCTAGTTGTAAACTGAGTTGAATTGCTACAACTTGAGGTCTGCGCTGATATATCATTTGTACATTTTGTAGTTAATTCTGTCCAGAAGAAAAATCATACTTTCTTACGTTTCTTTTAAGTGGATTACGTGACCAACGAGTATGTATGGATAAACGTTTCCCATGTGAAGAAGGACAGCTTTCAAACTCAATTTCGAAGCATCTATAGAAAGACGCAATTCTTCGGGATGGTGTTGGTGACTTAGTGCCAACATCAAATAATCGACATTATTAGCGTATGAAAGACCTTCGTCGCCGTCAGTTGAAAAATACTGTGAGAGTTCTTTCTGACAATTACGATACACATAAATATGTGTGCCTAGAGCTAACAGTTTCCATCCTTGGAGTCTAGATGCTAGTATTTCTGCTTTAGTTTTTCACAAATTCGGGTCTCGAATATTTATTATCGCTGGTCGATGACTTGACAGTTGCTTCTTCTGGTTCTGTAATATCATATTCTTCACTCGAAGTACCTACGGGAAGGCTTCCAAAGGAGATACTGGACGAATAGCGGAGGGCAGACTAGCACAACTAATATTTTTTCTTATTTTTGTTGGAAAACCCATGTTCAGACATGTCCACTTAATGTTCGACAGAACAATATTTTTAGTAGTATCTTTCCTATATAAATCATTGAAATATTGTAAAATTTAATGCGTTTGTTGAAAAAAGTATTTAAGAAAATATCTCAAAATCCTAACGTGATGGAACAAGTTTTAAATTAGATTAAGAATTAGCATAACAAAAGACATAAACCACACGTATTGGTGTATAAAGAAACTAAACTGTGTTGAATAGGATAATAGACGGCCGGTGCGTAGCGTTAGCCGGGTTACCATCGTATAGAATGGCTTAAGTTGCAACAAGCTTATCATGTCACTACCACAAGGGCCTTGCAAGGCTAGTTAGGTGGCTATTATTATTACATAAGTTTAATTTAAACTTGACTTATTTCAAATAGATTGCAACTTATGACATTTGAGAAAATATAGTTCGAATCTACTATAGACATGCATTCTCTAGTTTATAGCCATGCTAGTTACAAAGCTAAAGTCAAATTTACTAATCTGAACTGAAACTGAAAGTCTGTAAGTTTGAAACAGAGTTATACAGGAGTTGATCAGGTGCTCCAGTGATTTGGAGCAGCTTCTATATAACCCTGTGCTAAACTAATAGACTTTCAGTTTCAGTGCAGCAACAACAAATCAAGTAATAGCAGCGTTGAGGGTGCTATTTGCAACAATGGACGAAACAATCATGTACAAGAACCGTGAAAATCTACAAGCAAGACCCTCTTCGTCACATTTACCACAAACTACGAACATATTCGCGTTAAAACGGATGAAACAATAATTATTTGATTTATCTACTTGAAATTTTGTACCTTCGTCAGAGTTATCAAATACATATCGAAAACTTATTAATCCTGTTGCTTACCGCTGTAAGCAACAGGGAGCGCTCTCCTTATTGAAAAGTGAGGGTATTGCCAAACGGAAGTCGTAAGTATGATCGAATACAGTTAACGTTGGAATACATAATAAATTGAATTTGTGAAGTTATTTACAGAGGATGGCGGATATAAGATCACCAAGATTACTAACGATATGGGAATCAGGAGGCCAGAGAAATAGGAGAAAAGGGTAGGCATAGAAAAGTTCTGTACAAAGATTGATAAGATAATATTGAAAATTCTAGAAATAAAAACGAAAAAATAAGAAATAAAGACAAAGGCAAGAAATTTGTACAAAAAAGTATATGTACAGTTTTATTTTGTTTATTTGTTAAATGAGATTTCTAAAATTACTGGTTATCTGCAATTACATACGTAATGCAGGATCTTCTACAGAAGAACTATCATATGAAATCAAAAGAACACCATATACTGTAAAATTTGGCCATGAAGAAGTTCAAGGTTCAAGATTTAAAACACTGGGTTACTCCTAATTGTTGGCTTTTTCATTTACATTAGTATCTTAGTATAGGTAGAAGTGAATATTACGCAACAAAAAAAAAATTCGTCGAATCTTTTGCGAATGTCGTGTGGGACTTGTTTTACCCGAACTAATGATGGTTCTTAATAAACCATGTACGTAACATATGTGTTATTTCTACGAAGAGCACGCGATGTCTATATATACATTGGAAAATATTTATTTAAATTTTATATAAAAAAAAACAAAAGTTTTAAATTATAAAAGTGTAATGGAAAATTAATTGTGTATATATATATATATATATATATATATATATATATATATATATATAAATAAATAAAAATAATTATGTTCTGTGATTTTTTCTAAATGTTTACAGTTCCAAATCATTAAAATTTAACAACATTCATCCTTAAAAATAAATGTTCTGTTATCTAACAAATCTATAATAATCTAAAATCTATAATGCAATGTTAAAGATAGTCAGAACCTTCGACATACAAGATTTTTGGGCCTTGATTTTTCGTGTTTTAGTGTTTAGGATTAGATTATAACATTCCTAAATTTGAGTAAATATTGAAAATATAGAATAAATTAAAAATTTGCATATTCTCATGTGTAAATATAATTTTTAAATTAGAATCTTTCCAAGTGGGTGTATCCATGGAAGAGAATCTTTTGTACAAAAAATACATGTTTTTTTCTTGTATTGACCTTAGGCTAGACCGTCTGCTGCTTCTAGACGATGTAACGGACCTGTTGTGTGATTACACATAATTTCCTGTTTGCGAAATTTACATTTAGGTTCATTTATGAAAGTAGATCAAAGTTCCTTCGTGTATGGTTTTTTAAGATCGTTTTAAAATTTGTAAATATTTTCTAGTTTTGTTACGCCGTGTGTTATATGGCAATTAATTTTATTAAATATATGGGAAGTGAAATATTTCAAATATAATTTCACATTCTTTTTATGATATGAGCTTGAGAAATTTTCGCCAATACTTTTTACAGAATGTATTTATTTTTAAATTTTTTTTGAATACGTCTTCTCAGGTTCTCATAAAATGCACTTTAAACTATATTGCAGTTTGTTTGTAAATAAAGCAGTTTTGTCTGTTTTGGAGTATTTGTGGGCTTGTATTCTTTTGTATAAAATATTGTTTAGTTTAGACAATGAAATGAAAAGGAAAATTAAAGAAATGATTAATATTAAACAACAAAAAATTCAATTAACAACAGAAGTGATATAAAAAATATAAGCAGTATATACTATAACTTAATAATATAAAGTAACCATCTGCAATTTACCATCATGAATATATACAATTGTTATATAAATATCTAGCATATGTTATTTAAACACTGGCTTATCATCCTGGCAGTTCCGAGTTTAGATCCGGGACTAGGCTATCCGAGTAGGTTTTCATGGTTTTCCTTTTCGTTCTAGGCGAATGCCGACATTTGAACATCTTAAGATGCTCCACGAGTGCAGATATAATAACTCATGGCTTGCCAATGCCCTCTGTAATTAGCGTTAAGCTATTGGGGAGGACTAAGACATGAATTATTATTATAAAACTTGAATGTATTTTTGAATAAACGCCATTTTAAAAAATTCATAATTTTACAATCGTTCAACTTATGAATGGGAAACTTTGACAACTTATTTATAAAACGTTATTGTTGCTCGGATTATATATACAGTTATTTCATTATTTATATTTATTACATAAAGTTTATCTTTATTATGACATTTCCGCAACAAATTTTTCATACGTTTAGAATTAAAAATATATTTAATACTTTGGAAAGACGAAAGAGAAAGCCATTACTTTCATTTCTAAAGAATTTATTCTTTATCTCTGTTTGTAAATGCAATAAATTAATATTTTCAATTGTCAAAGGATTAGGTAAATATCACGTCTTAGTTTATACCTAATTGTAAGGTACTTGGAAATTTCCTATGCTATTACAAGCAAAATTACCTGTACATTTATTGCTGTACCACTGTTGTATAGGTATCTTATTGTCATATGTTTATAGATCAGTTGCTAACCAAATTAGACCCAGGATTTTTCCGGCTTCACCAGTAATATCATTATTATTACTTATTACTTACCATTTTTATTACTTTTAATTTTATTGTGTTTCGCCCTTTGCGACCTCTTTGAAAACGCCGAGTGAACCTAAACCATTTCTTTTGTAAGAACGAAGTTTTGCATACACTTTCAACGAGAAACTATCTCTTGCATTCACATTGTTTCTGTATATACAAAATCATTTATGTAAATAAAATAACCGAAAGGTGCATAAGCGTTTTTATTCTATTTTAGAACTATAATCTTGTTTATAAGCACTCAAATGCGGGCATAAAATGATCTTTATGGCACAGATCAATCAAAAATTGTTAGGCAACAAATGGATTAATAATTAACACAAACGTCAGTATGGAACATTTATTAACATAAAATTGTCAATTTTGACATATTTAGAACGTAAAGCAACATATTTGTTGTACAAAGCAATATATATTATTTGAATGTTTGGAAACTAAAATCGAATAAAACGCTGTATGTACCACGGGCTTAATTGCCGATTATGGCTCTCGGGAAATTAAAAACACTCCTTTGCCACGTTTTAAACTGTCCCTCGTGCCATAATCTTCTAATTATGCCCTTAATACATAAATAACTATTAATATAATATATTAAAAAACAATAGTTCTCACGGCATTACAATCCGTGATTCAAAAGGAAGTGAAAAAACCCAGCTTACAAAAATCTACAATTGTTGAACTGTAATAACCATATTAAATTTTGTCTATTAGAAACTTTCAGGTTAGCTATCATATAATGAAAAACGTTGTGTTAACCATTAGTCAATTTTCAATCATATAAGCCTAAATGGGGGTGTTTTTATTATGTTCCTGCGCATATTTACGAGTCATCACTTTATTCATCTTATGAATCATCTGGGCAAGTATATTAAGATAAATTATTGCCCACGAATACGACTTAAGTATTTTAATAGATTTACTTATTTATTTGAAGAAAACGCGACGGTTACATTATAGACAATAACTCTAAAAAACACAAAACATATCTTTAACACATTTATGCATAAGTATATTTCTGTTCACATTGTATATAAATATATTTGTTCGTACGTGCACGTGTAAATAATTGCATGTCATCTATGCGATCGCTTCGTTTACAGGTACTTTTTCCGCACTCAAGCTTTTCGATCTTGTTATTTCGAGTTGTCGTTTGCAAATTATACACGCAACCTTGTGTAACTGAGGTTAAATAAAACTGCAGTCTTGTGGTTGAGCAATAATCCACCTTTTCAATTAGCGTTGTGTTTGTAAACAACTTGTGAGGTTTTTGTTCATATTGCCATGGATTTTCCATGAACAAGCAAGGAAAAAGATTGAACTATTAGTGAACTTTTTACTAGGGACAATTTATAAAAAAATTAGCTATTTCACTTGTATATTTATTTATTTCAGATGGGGATCGATATATCTAATGTTGTATAAATAAAATATTTAATGTATAAAATTGTGATTAGCCCTCGTATATTTAGGTGGACCAAAGGAATTGAATTTGCCGCTTTTTCGGATATTGTATTTGATAAGATGTATTGTCTGTATATTTTGATTTGATAGATGGAAGGGATAGCGAGGCGGATATGAAGAATTTTTCATTTTTGATTCAGAGGTATCTTGACTGTTAATGTGTTTAGTTAAAAAAGGATAAAATAATAAATTTTATTCTTTGTTTTATAAAGTCGGTCTGTACTTTGTTTTGCATTTAGTATAAGGTGCTAGTAAACCTTAATTCGATTTTTGCGAAGTTTTTCATAGTTATTTGAAATCTTGTGTAAAAAGATGCCTCTCGTGTATTTCGAAATCACACAAAAAACTTAATGTAAGTTGATAAAATTATATTATTTATTTATTAGATATTAAGATTATTTTCAGTGCTATAAATTTTGTATTTATTGTAATAATAATGTGTTTGAAAGTAGTATATGGATATTAGCGAAAGCTTGTCATGTTTTTTGTTAAGGGAAGTTGTTTTTCTTAATATTATACTTCGAGAACATTTTTTTTTGGAATTTAAGGTTGGAGAGATTGTAGTGGGGATGGATCTTATCATGTTATTTGTTGCATGAATAAATTTTCAACTAGCGTGAGTTTCGAAAACTAATTTGTTTTTGATATTTGATTGTAGGGGTCACAGTAAAGGTTAAACTTGACAGATTTCACTAATATTTATTAGTTTTATATTTGATCGTGTTTCACAAGAGGTTTTTCTCTGTGTGCGAGTCAATGTTCACAAAGAGTGTTTCCTCATTGCTACTGTTTAATGATGCTTTAGCACCCTATACACTTTGTAGAGGGATTTTTCTTTTTTTTTATTTTTAATATATCAATGTAAAGGGAAAATGCGTGTATAATTTATCTGATACCTTGTGTTTTATTTTTGATATTACCAACATCCGCGAGGATCGACCCAGAGACGTAAGCTCAAGGATTCTACTAGACTGAATAGCCGATGAAAAAAATAAGCTGTAGTGTGAATTAAAATTAAATAAAGCAATTTCAAAGCAAAATCCAATGCACAATTGGCTAACCCAACGTGGTGCTAGAAAATTCCACTGCAATATGTATGAATATGTTGATAATTTTAGATATATGAAATTTATTTGGGTTTATACAGCATTTTGAATAATAATTGCAACAATCAGTATTTATTATTATTTAATAATTTTGCAACGAAATATATATTCCTTACAATGGCAAGCGAAAATACAATACTTTTGAAGATAAAGTAGTGTATTATTAATCTAAAAAGAGAAGGCTCTTGATAAGCAAAGATTTTGCAAAAAGAAATTCTTCAAACATTTACGTGATCGAGGAGACAAGAGAGAGATTTAATTTAAAAAACCCTTATTAGAATTAAAAAAACAGAATACATTTCCATTTTTAAAAAATTTGGTCGATATTAAACGAATATTTAAGAAGAAAATTGGGCAATTTTGGCTTAATTTTAGTAAGATTATTTAGAAGGTAAGTTCTTTTTAAGAAAAATGTATAAATTAGTCTCAATTTTGTACTGATTCATGTGACGGCGTATACCGTCTGTCTCAGTTATGTTGTTCCAATGGCGTACCTCTGTTATCTAATTAAATAAGAATTTGAAATTTGGGGCATCTAATGTTCCTTAAATTGAGCTTAATATTCTTATTCTTTCACTTCCGGTTTAACCAGAAACGACCATAGCTTTTTTATTTTAAATAGCACCCTGTATATTTTCCTCAAAATTTGAATTCTACAGAAAACTCTCTTTCTCATGAAACATTCACTTTGTATTTAACTTCAAAACATAGGTGAAATTGCATTTTAAATATTAAAAAATTGGGATTATAGAAAATTACGAAAAGCATGCATTAATTCGTATTTGAATTTAAAGTAGCAGAAATATACTTGCCAAAAATGCATTTTTAATATCTCTGTTAGAAAGAATATTCATTTAGGCAAGAGTGTTTTAGAAACATATTAGTGAAAGTCAAATAACAGAAAAATATTGTTAAATGAATCACAAAAAAATGTTATACATATTAATTTGATTTATACAAGAACGGTATTTATGAATCTCTTAGTGGCACCAAACTTGAACGGTGAGCGCCAGAAAAGATGATTAAGAAAATGTACAAAATATTGTTCATTTGCTTCAATGCAACAATCGGCTCGATGCAAAAGTTCACCAGAGGTAACACTTCTTAATAACTAGGCATTGAGAGCTACGCATTCATTCCTAATACTATTTTTTAAAGCTTCCAAATCTGCAAGAGGCGTGTGGTTATACACTATCCTTCAAATATCCCCATTGAAAATAATCTAACGGCGTTAGATCGGGTGAGCTTGCAAGCCAACTTATTGGTCCATGTGTGTCTATCCACTTATTAGGGAAAATCTTATTAATGTAATCAGTAACAACTCTAGAATTGTGAGCGGGTGCCCCATCATGCTGAAAATCAGGTTGGCACGTAGATTCAGCGGAACATATTCAAGAAAACCTGGAAATTCGTCCTGAAGGAATTCTAAATATGCCTCACCAGTTAAGGTACCGTCATAAAACTTTGAACATCGATCATGCCGCACCATACATTAATTCTTCAAATTCTCTGAAAGTTGGTCTCTCTCATCCAATGAGGATTTTCTACAGACCAATAATGGCAATTGTTGTCGATTTACGGTTCCATTATTATGAAAGCGACTCTCATCTGTCCATAATAATGAGTTAATAATGCCATCTTCACAGGCAGTCGCTAGCTATGCAAGAAACGCCAGTCTTCTGTCATATTCTCCTGGTTCTAATCCTTGATGCAGGTGAATTTTGAAAGGTCTGAATTTGACGGCTTTTAGAATTCGTTGAATAGAAGAACGAGAGATATCGCATTCTGCTTCAATATCTTGAATTGAAATAAGCGGATTATTAAACACACTTCCCAAAACACCAACACTGTGCTCTTCATCAGGAGCAGTTTTTCTTTTAAAAACGGTTTTTTTCTTTGAAAAGTACCACATATCCCCAACTTTAAAGCCAGGCGTGTAAAATACATAGCATAAACACGGAAGGTATCACGCCCGTTTTTTTTCTACATTCCCCATAAATGAAGATCATATTCAATTTTTCCTCATTTGTAAAATCGTCGTTATTCATTTTAAACACAACTTTATTCGAAGCAACTTTGAGACAAATCTTAATAACACTATATGAACTATCAAAAGTTAACAAATAAGTAAAAAACAAAAGTTAAAAAACAAGTCAAATTTCGCATTAGTTTCTATAGATCGCTTTGGTTTCTACGATCCCAATTTTTGAATATTTAAAAAGCAATTTCACCTCTGTTTTGAAGTCTAAATACAAATTTTCCGCGGAACTCAAATTTTGAGGAAAATATACAGAGTACTATTTAAAATAAAAAAATTACGGTCGTTTCCGGTTAAACCGGAAACAAAAGAATATAAAAGTTAAACTCAATTTAAAGAAAATTAGGTGTATATCAGAGGCTCTAAATTTCAAATTTTCATTTTATTAGATAACGAAGGTACGCCATTAGAACAACATAACTGAGACACCCGGTATATACATATATGTATATATATTCTTTTAGGATTCCGCGGGTAGTAGTATGTGTTGTAACTGGATTCCGGGGTTTCTTCCACGTTTCCACTGTTTGGTCTTCGTAAAGACCGGTGCTGGTTTCTGAACGACGTTTCGGCAAAATCACATTTGCCATCTTCAGGTCTACGATAACTGTCTGCTTCTGCTTCTGGTTACCCGTAAACTAAAAGTTTACGAGTAACCAGAAGCAGAAGCAGACAGTTATCGCAGACCTGAAGTTACAACATATATATATGGTAAATTCAATTTGTTGGCGATGTAAGGTCTGGTTTTCCTTCAAAATGTATATATTTAAATCAATTCTACATGTTTCGGCAAATTATGCCTTTTTCAAGGAATATAAAATATAAATGACAGTATATTAATGTCATACTTATACATTTGTAGTTGCTATGGATAAAATCCACTGTATATATATATATATATATATATATATATACAGTGGATTCAATTAGTTGGCGATTTAAGGTCTGGTTTTACTTAAAAATGTATATATTTAAAACAATCTTACATGTTTCGGCAAATGATGCCTTTCTCAAAGAATTTAAAATATAAATGACAGTATATTAATGTCATACTTTTACATTTGTAGTTGTCATGGATAAAATTATTCAAAGATACATTCCAGTTTAGTAATAATAAATCATGCCTTAGTATTCAAAAAATAGTTAGACAACAAAAACGGGGAATGGCAAGCAAGGCATGAGTTATTATTATGCATGCGCCCGTGGAGCGGCTTAAGATGTTAAGCTGTCGGCATTCGCCTTAAACGAGAAGGAAAACCACGAAAACCTACTCGAGTAGGTTTCGTGGTTATATTAATCTCAATGGTATCTATGTAGAAAAATAGCTGAACTTAGTAGCTAAGTTGTATATAATGAAAACCTCTTTATGTATTGGTGTTTTTTTTAATAACCAAACGGCACTTACTTCACGAATCGCCTTCGTATAAACCTTACACTTACACTATACCTTATCTTGCATGTAATTTTTTTTCTTTAAATTTATGGTGGTAGTGACAAATACCGATAGAAAAATATAATTCTTGGGTAAAGAGAATTACGAAGAATTATAGTTGAAAGCCCATATTCCCGCCCGTATATATACTTGCGTCAGGATCGGCCGGACTCGAATAAAGAAAAATCATTTTCTCGTTACTACGTAAACATTGGACCGCGATTTTTTGTATGAAGGCGTTACTCATATATATCTTTAACCCATTTTGTTCTTGGTCACTATACACAACTAATATTGTAGTGATTTTCTGTTTGCATCGCAGAAGTTTATTATTGATTCTCCTTGTAGATGTTTATGTACCAGGTCTATTGCAGCTATACCGTATGAACGCCGGGGAGTGATTGATCTACCACAATGTAGTAAGACGAAGACGAATAGCGAGTTTATGTGGTTAGGGTTGAGAGAGTATATTCAATCTGTTCTACTGTCTAACTGTACGGGCGTTCCATTTCTTTATCCAACACATTCTACATACGATCTAAGAACGAATAAAATAATCTCTCTCTAACACATTGAATATTCCTATCAGTCGCTTATTGTGTTCAAGCAAGGCGAATATACTTGCAGTTGGCCAGTCATTACTTATATATCCATCGATCGCACGACGTTGTGCACACGGTATACGTCTATAGCTGTGATAGACCTGCTGGTGTTTCACTAGTTACTACAAAAACTGGGAAAATTATTCGTTTTCAGCTACAAAGTTTTCATTTAATCAGTTGTTAAAGAAATAGTAAATTGAATTTATTTTATTATATCTGGTCTCTGTTACTAAAAATATAATTTTTCCAAATTTGTTATTCAAATTTATTTTATTAAAAAAATTATAAAAGTAGAAAAAAGTAAACAATAATATTGACACGTAATATTTTTGAATGAAAAAATAAATAAAAATGTCAACAACATATTTTTGATTTCGTCGGTTGTGTCAATATTCAAATTACAAATGACAACTTCCTGTTTCTAACGTTTATTTTGGCCAAATAATAAATATTACATAAAACTGCAATCCAGTCGTTGAAATACACTACAACTACATCAACAGGATATTGACCCAGTCTGTTCTAAATGCTTCTGGAATATTAATACGTTTTATTACGTAATGGATTGATGATACATAACTGCCGAAAGATGGATGTTTTTTCTGTGCGTGTACAATCACGGATGTTTAGTATTTCGCCAAAATAAGAGTAAGAAGAAACAGAATTCGTGATCAAAATTCTGAAGAGCACCACTTATTCGAACCTAATTAATATGTGCTATTTTTATATTTAAGTATTTGTAGTAGGATACGCCATTTTCATATGATTCGTACTGAAATATGTTTGTCTTTTATCAAGTGGAATTACGTAGCATACCAGATTTGTATTTATTTTAAATCAAGTGGATATAAATTATGTGTATTAGTCATCCTTACCTAATAGCTTTGTCGACTTTGTTCATATACTACAGTTCTTGTCCGTAATATTAGAAACTGTTTCAAAATTGTAGGTGTTTTAAAGTTGAGGGCACATACAATTACAATTAACAAATCTCTTAAAAATATGTTATGTATTGTATTGAACACTTATTAGTGGGTACTGAAATATTACTTACTGAAAGGTGTTATCTCTGAAATAGTATAGCCTATTCCTGGCAACTTTATAGATCAATTGTAGTCCACATATCTCGGTAGATAGTATATCGTATTATAAAGTTAATGAAAAATAACATTGTGTGTGTAGTGAAGGATCATTTTAAGGTGAAAGAAAGTTACCACGCCTCCAGATGAACAAAATATTATTAAACTAGCAACTGTCCAGTCAAGTCAAGTCAAGTCCAGATCGTCCAGTCAAAATTTTTTCTCAGGAACCTAAGTAAATGCACCAAATTTTTCAACACCCAGTAACCATATGATAGATTGTACAAATACATTTGCTCTGCAGCAAATAAATAAGGAATTTTATCCAATAAATATTCGAAGAATACCTCACATGTTTTTAATAAAAATTATATTCTACTGTAACTGACTATAGTATACATACTTAACATGAGACACTAGAGGTAGGATGCTACAAAACATGTATTTTTTAAACCGACTCTATACAGTTATTATGTACTCGTATTAGATGTATCCGAAAATATACAAAAGGCCATACCCCAAATATTCCTGGCATTTCCCAAGACTATGTTTACCTAATGAACCTCATTACTAGATAATAATACGTTTTATATCCCAAAGTGGAAACTTAATAAACAAATACAGTGGCATAAATAACAACTCATCAATATTCAATTTGCACTGCTGAATTCCAAAATCAGATGGATTAAGCACAGTATAAACCTTATTAGTAATAAGGTGTAAGTAAGTAATAGAGTGGACCAATTCGGAGCGAAAGCAGAGGCGTGACTTTCAAACTTACTTAAAATACACTCATTTCTTGCGTCTTCTATCGAACATAGCTGTGCAACATTATTAAATACACAGAATATACTTTCCTGCTGCTATTATACGTGTACACACGATGACCGTGAACAACATACTAAGTAATCGTGAACCAATTCGTTAGTCACGCCTCTGCTTTCGCTCCGGATTGGTTCACTCTACTTATTAACTTGTTATTATAAAACACAAATACGCACACGTAACTGCACATATTCTCTGTCTCTCTTAAACATGTGCTACAGTCAGTGTAAGGGATATCAGACTCTATCTCGGTTGAAATCTGCATTTAATAAAGGAAATAAATATATGCCCAGTTACGAAGCAAGTTACCATTTTATTTCAATAATTTTCAAGAGTGATACTACTGATAAGGTATATACTGTGGCTTAAGTCTCTTGTCATAAATTAATGAGCAAATACATTTTCGTGTTTATATTGCTAGCCTTTTTTATAATTATTTGTCGTTTTTTTAGTGAAACCAAAGAATGTGTTTCTAATTTAATAACAATCTTTAGTTAGCACTTTTCTTATTACTACTGAAACTGGTAACATCGCTAGTGAAATATCTTTTAAGGCAACAATTTAGACCATACTACGGAGTATATTTACATATAATCAATCATTATGTAGTTTCTATTAAAAATGCATAAAACAATTTGTATGTTGGGTGATTTCTTTAAAGAAAAACAAGTTTGTTATTTCCAACGATTAAATTATGTCTAACAACCTTTATTGTTGTGAGCAAATACATACTTCAAACGTTAGTCATTGTTATCAAATGTTTGCTCGTTGTTAACAATAATCCGTAACTGCTAGAATGTGGTTTTAAGACAAACAAATTTGTTTCCATGTTCTCATATTGAATGTGTTGTTTTAAATATACTTAAATTGTAATACATAATTCGTCTAAATTATAATAAACAAACTCTATGTACGTGTTATAATGCATGTAACTCATGAATGCTGTAAACAGCTGAGAGAGTGAGAGAGAGAAAGAGTTAATGAAGCTAAATGCTAAGGTACGAATAAAGAAGCACACCCCAGGATAATTTAATATGAAATTTAGTTCGAGCATAAAAACGCATTTTTGGAGTGTAACTACATAACTGTTTTTTAAATTAAAACTGAGTATTTAAATAGTTTAATTAATTTAGAGTGGGGAAATATTTTAAAAGCACAAAAAACATTATATGACAATCACCCAGTAGAAGTATATATTTTTAAATCAAATTTTGTAAAAACACTTTTAGTATTACTCTGAATCAATTTTCGAGAAAATTTGCTGCTTCACATACATGCTTTTAATAATCTAGGGACTCCTGTGGAAGCTCATTCCAAGCAGGTTCTAGGGCATCATGTAGTTGTTGTAAGTTCATTGAGGGTTAGAAGCATACTAACTATTCGACCTATCATGTTCTATGGGCGATAGGTGTGACTACTGCGCAAGCGATAGAGAAGACCAATTCTATTGTACTATTATTCTATTGTTTTTCTTGTTCTACGTTATATTTTTCTACAGCAGCTAATTCATCAAATTTTTCCCAAACTATCTTCACACTAAAGGCCTATTAGATTTAAACTAATGATTCTTTGGGCACCTAGATTCCTTGTGATAACAAAACGTCGCGAAATTGTGTATGTATACTGAAACAAAGTAATGTTAAAAAAGATCATCAATAGCTTGTGTGAGTTTATGCCGATCAATCCACTTTCGTATAAATCCCTTGGATGCAAAAGATTACTTCCTATATTCGTGTTACTCAGTTTACACTATATATTGTTTCTAGTACAATGGAAAGAATACTTAACTAAAATCTACAATACTTTGCGTTTTAACATTATGCTCTCTCTACCTGGACAATATACTTTCATTCTTGTTTTGTTTCACAGAAATTGCGTATTTTAAATTATTGTATTGACTATAAAGATGACACAAGTAGCTCGACCGTCAATATGCATCACATGTAATTTATATTATAAATTATAAAAATATTTTGGAAAAACAAATATAAAAAAAAAAATTTTAACTCATTTTATAATCGCTGCTTTTCAAATATCTTGGATTTGAAGGTATGTCGCAATGTTACTTTAAAATAACCGTCATTCCTTCCTCACCCAAATTTTCGATTGTGACTAGAACAAGGGATTAAGCTCATTATAATATCATTCATTTCCTTTACTGCCTTGCTGAAACTGTACACATACAAATAGGTTGCTGTTAAGTACTTTATTTGGTGGGTGCAAAGCTTGTTCTAATGCGGCAATTAGTTTTCACTTTTTATTATTCTCGTGCACGAGAAGAATTGGGTTATCATTGATGTAGTCATGCATCTCAATATCCAAATCATTTCTCTACCAAAGTTACTTCGCTACAGCAGATACTAACAAACACACCCTCCCCGACTTTTCAGTATATGCAACTTTCTCATACAATGCAAAATAATCCTCCCTACTTTTGTTTTGCATAACTCTTTTTTTTTATTTGTTCACATTGTTCCACAAGAGCTGCAAATTTTTGACGAAATATTACACAACGTATTAATATAATAATAAAATATTTTATTACGGTTTGGATCATCTCTTAAAAATAGTAACACGAAATTCTCAGTTTCCACACATTTTAAAAATTAAATACAAAGCTCTATTGTCAAGTGGATCATATCTTGGTGGTGGTATTTTTTCGGTGGATTATCCCACAATTACATTAAAGTTTAACTGAAGTTTTTCGGTCATATAAATAGAAAAATTGTTTGTTGTTATTCGGCGTATTCTTGTTTAAACGGTGTTAATGTTTATTTTTCCGTTAATTTCTAGTGTGTCTGCAATTCTATTGCAGAATCGCCTTTATCCATATTATTCACTATTAGAAATTACATTTACGATACAGATTTTACCACCTATTTATTATATGTCTTCAAGTTAAATGAACATATTTTCGAAACTTTAATCAAACTTTTCTAACGTTGTGTAAGAGCAGTCGTTATAATAGTACCTACTTATGTTTTTTAAATGAACGATGTTTTTATTTGAGAAAATATTCAATTTTCATAGATACTTTTCTACGACAAAACATAACATTCTGTTAGAGAATGCTAATAATGAACAGTAGAGAATCCATTATCATCGACTAATACAGGTGCAATGATAATATCCTAAACTTCTACATTTGCAAGGAGACAAAAAATGTTTAAAAAGAAGAACCTCCTGACACGGATACAGGCTCCAATTATTTTAAAACCGCACGTTTAATAGAATCTCCGTTGTTGCTGCAGCGACCTCTTTCGAAGACGCTCAGTCTGAAAATTGCACATAACTGTCTCCGTTTCCTGTAGCTATCGAACAGTGAAGACGGCCCCGTATGCATGCTGTTTCATCTCAAGGTCATGCACAAGTGCAAGAGCAGGTACTGGTACACTCTCAGATGCAATTACTGCGAATCAAAACACATATATAATGTACATACAATGCCAGCGAGACGGCTATGTGAGAAAGTAAATATAGGATGGGCCCTCGAAAATAGTTCAGCCAAATTTTCTGACTCTTTGATTGATTTTAGATAAAATGCTCTAACATGTTAGTTTTACACCCAAAAGTACATACAGTACTTAAATTATAATTTTATTGTTACACCAGTTTTTTTTTTAATTTTAAGGTTCGCATCAGAATTTAAAAAATCTAATATACATCGCCTAATATACAAGTGTCCCGTATCGTTATGTTCAAATTTTAGGAGTGTTAAGTAGACTTCATTTCAAGTAACAAAAACGCAAAACTTGTATATCCATTTTTATTTGTTTCAAAGTTACAGATCTATGCGTGTGATTGTCAGATCATGAAAAAAAAGTGTAATCCTAAAGTCAATACAAACTGCTTTTATTTAAAAAAAGTTATACGATTCAATAACAGGCCTCTGATTGTTAATGCCGCATAATAAAATGTTATCCTAAAATAAATAAACACGTGTCGTAGTGCATACAGTAATTTCTTGGAGATCTACAAAAAAGAGTACTGGAAATTGGTTTATGGTAAAGAAGGTTCTTACTTATTTCGTAAGTCCTGAACCATCAATATCATACAATAAACAAATGTTCAGATGACTGTTAATGTTGCATTTTTTAATAAAGGATTACATTACGTTTCAGTTCATACAACATTTTCTATTAACGTTTTGGCGGCCCTAATCGATGACTTGTTGATTGACGTTAACCCAATTTCGGAATTGCTGTCCGAAATTGGGTTAACGTCAATGATCCAAAATGGATTGGTCGAGGTGGTCCTGTTGCATGGCCACCCAGATCACCCGATTTTAATCCCCTTGACTTTTATTTATGGGGATACATGAAAAATCTACGCGCAAGTTTCGAACACAGGAGAAGAGTTGCTGGATCGTATTCACCTGGCTGCCGAGCAAATCCGACAAAACAAGTATGAAATTCGGATAAGTACTTCTTCTGTTGGCATACGGGCACAAGCCTGCATTCGACAAGGAGGTGGACATTTCGAAAGTATTATTAATTGAACTTTTTTAAATAAAATCAGTTTTTATTGAGTTTAAGATTACATTTTTTTTCATGATCTGTCAATCACATTCATACATCTGTAAGTTTGAAACAAATAAAAATGGTTGTACGAGTTTATAATAATAATATAATATATACAAGTTATACAAATATTTTTCAGTGAACAAAAACACTAAGATTGATCTAAACAAAAACAGTTATAATATGCTCAGAGTAAGCTGATATTATGAGGAAAAAGAAAATAACTCCGAATTTAAATAAATTATAGATAAGTAAACGAAAAATAGAGTTTTACGCAACTTAAGAACTGCATTCTTTTGAATCTATCAATGTATTAGTTCTTGGTGTTTAGATATTTTAAAATTGCGGTACTCGCTATGTTTGAGAATTTGATAGGCAGTCGAATGACTGAGATTTGTATCTTTTCTTCTTTCGTGTATTTAGTCGTGCTGTATACGCACTAAATCATAGATAAATTCATTGCACTGAATATTTTATTATTAAAGCGTTATACTTATCAACCTGGTCGGGAAATGGTGGTGGGGTATCGGACACGCCTCTATCGCCTTATGAGATCTAAGGAATTTTTTAAAGTAAAGGGTGATTTAAATTTTGTATGTTCTATTATAATATTAATATCATCATAAAAATCATAAATAAAATCTCATATTTAAATATCCCTAATAACGCTAAATTTGTGTCTTTCGATGTAACAAATCTATTTACTAATATTCCAACAAAAGAAGTAATAGACATCATTAAATTTAAACTACATCAACACCATACTAATCCCGTTATATGCGGAGAAATCTTAGATCTACTTAATATTTGCATGGAACAAAATTACATTCAATTCAACCATGAATATTACACACAAACGACAGGATTAGCAATGGGAAACCCTTTAAGCGTCTTATTAGCGGAATTCTTCATGAATCATTTCGAAGTAACTATTAGCACTCACCCCCTTTTTAAAAAATGTATTTACTGGTTTTGATACGTTGATGATGTGCTAGTCTGCTTTAATGGCACGGATAGACAATTAAAAATGTTTTTTGATTATTTAAATAATGTTCACCCTAATATTAAATTTACACTAGAAGTAGAAAAGAATGGCTTAATTAATTTCCTAGATCTTACTATATCAAATAATGCTGGTAAACATGAATTTTCCATTTACCATAAACCTACACATACAGATACAACAATACATGCGTCCTCCTTTCATCCTTTAAAACACAAATTAGCCGCGTATGAATCTATGATACATAGACTTTTACATATACCCCTTAATAAAAACAATTTCAACATAGAATTAAACAGAATACACACTATTGCTAAAAATAATGAATATTCATACAATATTATCAATAGAATCCTCCAACACAAACAAAAAATACTTACCCGTTCTTTAATATACCCTAAACAATTAAAAGATGTAGTATATTATTCTTCCTTAACTTATATCGGGAAAACTTCAGACATAATTAGTAATCTTATCAAGAAAGCCACTAATACTACCGTAGCGTACAAAACCAATAATACAGTTGGTAGTTTTTTAAAAAACAAAGGACAAAACAGATAAAAAACTTGTTTCAGGCGTCTATAAGTTAACTTGTGAGTGTAATATGTCATATATTGGTCAAACAGGACGAACATTCACTCAAAGGATATCCGAACATCAAAATAGTTATCGAAATAATAAATCAGATTCAACTTTTGCTAATCATTGTATAGAGAATAACCACAACTTTAATACGAACTTCAAAATTCTTCATATTCAAGATAAAAGTAAAAAACTAGATTTGCTAGAATCATTAGAAATTTCTAGATATAAGAAATTAGGGTTAGTATTAAACGACCAAACAGAAATTTGTAATTCCCCCCTACTTTCATTAAATTTATAATTATCAGACTTTGTATATATACCTTGTACATTTGTAAATTCACCATTTATTCATCCAAAAAAGGGATATTTATCAATACGTTGCACGTATTACGCAGTTGTTATATAATGAAACAGATATGCAAAATACATATCCGTAACTGTAAACATGGACAAACACCTCATATTTTTAGCATTTACTTCTGTTCAATAAATATGTTTCAGAAGCCTGAAACATATGTATTGAACAGAAGTAAATGCTAAAAATACGAGGTGTTTGTCCATGTTTACAGTTACGGATATGTATTTTGCATATCTGTTTCATTATATAATTTATTCATCCACCTGATGAAGTCACAGTGTGATGAAACGATATTGTAGTGGAAAGTTAGATTAAATTATTTGAAACTTAAAATCAGTGCATTTTTTATACTATCATAGTTATGGAGTTTCAACAAGTGTCTCCCTTATCAATTAATTAATATAATTTTCATTGCAATGGTTACATTTTACCCCACACTTTTGTTGCTATTGCAATTATAATAAGGAAACATTTTCAAATTGGCAATAATATTGGTTAATTCAGAACACTTGCTTGTAAATAATTTTGTTTGCACCGACTTGTACATTTGATATTATTTTCTATGCCGGACAAAGTTTGTCGATATTTTATCGCAATACATTTTAATCTAATTTTGGTTAATTCCTTGAATATAGTGTACTTTGACTAAGTATGAGAAACACTACGATTAATTATTCATATTATTTCTAAAGCAAAATAAATTCGCATTTTGATTTTTTTATTAGAACATAATAGATCAGATTTGGAAAAGAATGTGGAAATTAAGAAAATAAAAACTCTACTTATGATTATATTTTCCTTAATTTATAATTTAAAAACATTATGCTCGCATTAATTTTATAAATTTTGCATCTAACTGTATGTATAAGAAGGCCATCACAATCTACCTTTGGTACGGGCCCAGCACGAAACAGACGCATTAGCGTTAAGACGTTATTATGTGCCGCTGTGTTCTTCTCCGAGAGAGGTGAAATTCGCGGAATTCACGACCATCATCGCTATTAGGAAAGACAACTACTAACTATTTGAGATACCCTAGCACGCTATAATACCGGTGAAACAGAAGCGGTTGCTTTTCTACCCTTTTTTAGATTCAAAATAGCACAGAAAGTTATTAATTCTATATTACTATATTGATTTTGTCCTGAATTGGTACTTCACATTCTTTCCATTACAAGGACGCAATAATTTTTACACATAGATCAATGTCTAATTCTTTGCATACTATAGGCCTTTTGCGTATTTAAATCAATTATTATAAAATTTTTAATTTGAAATTGTTAAATATGTATTACGTCATTGGTTTAAAAATATAAAACCACTTATCACATTAGTATTCGTATCCTAAATACGTATTTCGACAAATAAGTTGTTCTTCGGCAGAAATAACAGTGTTGAACCTGGGACACAGTAAGGCTAATGCGAAATATGTTAGGTTTGTTTTGGTTCGCAATTCTGAACAGAAATAGAACTGCGCAGAACTGATGCGCACAAATTTGTTAATTCCAGAATTGTTCTAAATTTGAGTGAACCCAGAAAAACCAAAACACATTGAAACTTTACTAGTGTGCCATCTAGTGGCAATCTAAATAAGTACATTTTTTTTTTGCCAAGAATTATTAAAAACAAACATAAATAATTATTGCGATTCGTTTAAAGATTTAGTCTTTTTAACCCCTTATGTCTTCTCTCTTGAAAAGTCATGAAACGTATGTACATATTTTATCAAATATTTCCATAATTTGCTCTTCATTTCTTCACTTGAATTGTTATTGATATCAGTCGCCAGGGTAAGCAGAGTTCATAGTTGCTTCCAGTATTAATTGGTCATTAGTAAAGGCCGGATAATATACAAAAAAAAACTCAAAATATTCGCATAAGTATGCAGAAGTTTTAACCTAAATATGCACTTCCTTATGAAAAATATGCAGGTAAAAAATATAAGGAATGTTAGAAAATGGAATACTGAAAAAAATATTCCATTATGTTTACTACAAGTATATTTAGACATAATTAACTATGAAAACAATTTACAATCACATATTTCTCAATGTTTTCATCAGAAAGATTGTGACGCTTGTCTGAAAACATGTATTTATATATTAAAAAGGTTCGTTCTACGTCGACGCTTGTTATAGGAGCATATTTCAAATTAGAAATATCATCTATTGTCAACTCAATATTTTCTAATGAATCACCATACAAGATTTTAGCAGTGTCCTTTAGCTTTTTAAAACCAATTACACTTAAAAAATTTTCATACAATGACTGTCCCACACCTCCTTTAACATCAAAACATGAGTTTTCAAATTTGTTTATTATTTCAACGCTCTCGATTAGCGACATAAATTGTTTTTCCAACTGCAATATAGAAGTGTAAATAAAACTGTAATTGGCTTTAATAAACGCCAACTATTGAGGTATTTCTTTACTTGAATACACCTTTTGGGCGTCTATCACAGATTGTGCATCCCTATCAAGATCCATAACAATTGTTTTGATTCCTTCATAATTTTGGATGAAAAATAGCAGCCTCCAACTACGTTCCCCATCGTGTAATTACTGGTTGAGAAGGAAACAGAACACCGGGTAGATGTTGTCTGTAAAACTGTACTCTTAATGGGGCCTTTAAAAATACTTTCTTAACACTACTAATTAAAGTATTTACTAAGAGAAAATGGTTTCTGCCTTCTTCTGCGTCCGTGCGCCAAGCAAGTTGTGTGAATTAAATTTGGGCAAAAGCTGCCTTCACCATGTATGGTGCAGCATCCGTCAAAAACAATAGAATTTTTTCTGTTAGAATCGATTCCGGTAAGAAGAAAGTTGCCAGTTCTTCCTGTATAAACCTTGTTATTTTCAAATTATTTGCCTTTTCCAACTGTTTGGATGAAATTAAATAAGATTTTGCTGGAACCGATACGTTAAGGATACCAGTCATTAAATGAACTATGTATCGGCCCACACTATCAGTAGTTTCATCTACGCAAATATAAAGATAATTGTTTGCAACAACCTTCTTAATGCTATTCAATGTTTCTGCATAGATACAGCGAAAATATTTTTTTCTTAACGTGCTCTCGACTCCTGACTGATGTACTTTTGCAAAAATAACTTGGCATTTAAATTGTTTAATTTATGTAGTGGAATATCTGCCGACACAAACATTTGACACAAATCTTCATTAAATTGTTCTTGTTCCGATTTTTTGGAAGTTAATGGCAAACATTGCGGTAATGTTTGCTGACTCTTCTTCGCCAATTTCATCTTTGTTAGTTTTGCAGCATAAGATGGAGTTTTCATATGTTGGTCGACTTGGAACTTTCTCTTACTTGTAATCTGCAAAAAAAAATATCACATCATTGGTTGGTTTCTTATAAGATAAATGTTAGTAAAAGCTAAAGGAATAATTAAAAACTTAATTAATTAATAAGAGGAAATAAACATATAGTTATACATACTCACAATCTTGCAGCATGCTACGCAAAATACTTTTTCTCCACCCATACGCAATTCTGAATAAGGTTCAATCCATCCAAGCACAGTCGCCATTTTCGGCATTTTTGCTGTTATATATCACAACTAACATGTTTACACTTCGAAAAGCCAAAGTAAAATGACGTTTAAAATAAAATTACTTTTGAATATGGGAATAAATTTCTCCGAATAGCAAAGAAACACATATACTCCTAATTTTCTGGTAAAATGTATTTTTGTATATATTTAGAAGTTTTAAGGTATTAGCTTTTCCTGGAATTTTGTCTAGGCCTGGATGTATGGGAAGAGCATTAATAAATTCTTGGAGACGCTTATCGTAAAAGTAACGGTAAGAGGCTTAATAAAATGCTATTTGTAATTTAAAGAGCGCTGTTTAATTTTTGTTTGTTTGTTACATCCACGACATATTTTTGTAATGCCTATAATAAATTTGATTTAGTAAATAAATAAAACTGGGATACTTAAAATACGCAAAAATGCTGAATTACTAGCAAAATATGCAAATAATATACACAGTGCATATATTAAGCAAATATGCAAATTTATGCAAACTGCATGTAATCCGTCCTCTAGTCATTAGTACATGTATGTTAAAACAATGTAGAGGTTAAAGCACTATCATAGAGCAAACCTTTTCGCTCCACTTATGAATAGTTTTATTTTCTTTGAATCAAGAATCTATAGTATTGTATGACGAAAAAATCTTCAGCGAAGTCATAGATATTTTCTAAAAATGACCTGCGATTAATCGTGTTATAAGCAACGTTAAAATAGTGTGAAAATGTTTCTGAAATAAATTGGGGATGATAACTATTTTGTTGTAAATAGTACTTACAATAGAAAACTAATACAGTCCCCAAAATTTAAGACAATAGTAAGTTTTAATACAATATTACTATTCATATTTGTAGTACGAGTGCTATAAAAATCGTGTAAAATTTGATATAAATGACAACGGAGGGCACAGCTTACAGGTATTGTACTTGATATCTAGTTTATCTATTCTAAGTATATTTACTTTCTTCATGCTTATTTACTTTATTTCATGCTTAAGGAGTCTAGTAATAGATCACACGTTTACTAAAGAAGCTAAGAAGCTATTTTTGATTGACGGAGATGTAAGTGTTTATAATTACAGCGACAGGGTTTTAGTACTTTTCTGTTTATTATTATTATTATTATTATTATTGAAAATGCTAATATCTCTGGTAAAATATACAACTATAGATCGTTCCAACCTCCGTATTCAGTATACGTCTTATGGGAATTTGTTTCATGGTTGCCAAATCATCCAATCAGCTGTACATTACCATTTCCGGTTAATTATTTGACATTTCACGCGATCAAATCATAACCTTCATTTACGTTTTTTGACGTTGAAGGTGCAAAATTATTGAGATTCATATGACATTTTGCTTATTATTTTATTAAAGTAACTAAATTTTAACAGAGTGCATAGCGAATTCGCTGCACGTAAAATTATAGGAAAGAATACTACAAGGAAAATAGCTGTATTTCAATATTTATTAACAATACTACACACATTTCTAAACAAATATACATATGAACGATATCTATGCAACGTACAGTGAATATATACTTCGATATTGGGGTGTTATGCAATTTATTAAATTAAAAACGATGATGATCCTTTAACAAATAATAGTTTCCACTTTTGTAACAAAAAGAACTGGAATC
This sequence comes from Melolontha melolontha, assembly GCA_935421215.2. NCBI lineage: Eukaryota > Metazoa > Arthropoda > Insecta > Coleoptera > Scarabaeidae > Melolontha > Melolontha melolontha. The sequence goes on along the minus strand of OW285242.1, from coordinate 96,818,106 downwards.
ATACAAATACTTATATTTTTCCTATTATATTTATATTTATATCTTTTTATATTATATTTCGTCCTACTTTTTTAAATTCGAAACCCATATCGTGTAACAATCTATGTAAAGTTGTTCGACTGAAGTTAAGAAGTTCATCATCAGCATTGACAGCAGCAAGAATTATATTTAATGTAGGTGGCATATTCTGTATAAAAAAGCCATGCACTTTACGTCGAAAAGCTGCTTGCGTGTTATTATATGTATGTAGTCGATCATTTAGTTGTATGCCTTTCCTTTTTTTTAGGTTTTTTTTGGATTTGATAATAAACCAGTTCGTTGCTCCTGTTTTACATGATATTATTGCGCACGGTCTGAGATACCCAAAGCTTTACTTGCTTCTTGAACGGCAGCACTCACATTCATTGATTTATTGAAATAATTGAAAACATTTGCAATCATACACTTCTCCTTACGGCTAAATTTGTCTCCTTTGCGCCGTTTTCTTCCTACAGACTCCATTAATGCAGTGAAAACTGTAATTACATTTATATTATGTTATAACGTTTATAAAAATCAATAAAAATACCCATATTACCCTGTGCACGCTTGAAAAAGATAGAAGTGTTCAATTTGTGTCAACTATATAAACAAATTAACAATTTAACGAAATATTTTAAAAGTAGGACGATGACGGTTGACAGTTGATATTAATAGACAGATAGATACTGTTGTCGATACCGACAGCATATGTCAATAAGTTGCAACATAGCAACCGGAAGTGAAGATAGCGTTAATGACAGCAACTAAGGATAGTAAGAGATAAAAGTTGCTATATAGATATAACAAAACACAGTTGTATAGTTTCAAAATAATATATATGCACATATATTGCATAGTGCATATATATTATTTTGAAACTATACAACTGTGTTTTGTTATATCTATATAATGAAGTTTCAACAAGTATCTCCTTCGTCGATTATTAATTTAAAAGTTGCTATTATATCCCATACTGAATACGGAGGTTGGAACGATCTATAGAGTATTTAATCGTATGTTATAGTACTAATGCCACATAGCTCTAAATATATATATAATCTAAGTTCCCTTTCTACCTTTCGGTGTAGGGATTTTACATATTTATCTCTTAACTAATGTGTATTGTCAGTATTTTGTACAAAGTTTTTCCACTTTTTTCTATCTTTGGCAATTTCTCTTGCGTTCAGTACTGTTTCTCCTCTGTTCTCTATCAATTTGGCTACCTCCTTTTCCCATGTTTGCTTCGGCCTCCCAGGTCTTCGTTTGACTATTATTTTGGACGTCCATACTCTTTTAGTTTGTGTACATTCCCTCATACGCTGTAGGTGTCCCCACCATCCTAATTGTTTCTTTTCTATATATTCCATTATGGGTTCTATTTGTAGCTCTTCTCGTACGTCAATATTTCTCACTCTGTCATTTCTTGTTATGCCTTTCACTCCCCTCAGAAATTTCATCTCAATCGTCTGTATTCTGCTTTTATTTCTATTTGATAGTACCCATGATTCGCTTCCGTATGTTAATATTGGTCTGAATATTGTTCTGTATACCGTAATCTTGGTTTTTCTTGATATCTCTTTCTTCCTTATAAATGCTGACCTCATTGCATGGTATAGATTTGTTGTTTTTTTGATACGTTCACTTATGTCAATGTTTTGATTACCATTTCTTTCCAGTATTACTCCCAAGTACTTAATTTGCTCAACTTGTTGTATCCTTTGGTTGTCGATTTTTATATTCAATTCTTCCTTTTCCCCATTTGTTACTATCATCACAGTTGTCTTTGTTATATTTATCTTCATTCCATTCTCCTTTAATATGTTATTCCATATGTTTACATTGTCTTGCAGCCCTTTTTCGGTGTTAGCCATAATGACAACATCATCTGCGAATACACACTCCGTTAGCTCTATTGCTTTTAGGTTTCTGAATCCCACGTTGAGTTTTTTCATGTGTGGTTTGCATTTCTTAATTATTTCATCAATGAAAATATTAAACAGTACCGGGCTGAGTACTCCTCCCTGTCGCAAACCGTCTTTAATTTCAAAAATGTCTGACTTTCTATTTTTACTGATTACATAGTTTATACTTTCTGTATACATGCTCTTTACTGCTGTTATTAGCTTTTTGTCAACATTTCTCTTCTCCAAGCTATTCCATACTTTTTTCTTCCTATACAATCAAAAGCTTTTTCTAGATCTACAAATGCGAAATATGCTTTAGTTGCGCTTAGTATTGTTTTTTCAATTATTTGCTTCACAGTAAATATGTTGTCGTGAACCCCTCTTCCTCTCCTGAATGCACTTTGAGTTTCCTCAAGTGTTGGTTCCACGTATCTTTGCAATCTCCTTTCCAATATGCGTTCATAGGTTTTCGCTGCTGTACTTAGTAACGTTATTCCTCTATAGTTGCTGCACTTCCTATTAGTTCCCTTCTTATATATTGGCACTATTTGTCCAATTTTCCAGTCCTCCGGTATTCTACCTTCTTCCCATGCTCTATTACATATTTGCCAAAATATTTCTATTCCTTTTCCTTTTACGTTCTTCATAATTTCAGTGGTTACTCTGTCGTGTCCTGGGGCTTTCCCATTTTTCAGTGTGTTTAAAGCCTCTATTATTTCGTCTTTGGTTATGGGTCCCAATCTTTCCTCATCTTCAATAGTTATTCGTTGTTTTTCCTCTCTTATGTTTGTCTCAGTTACATTTCTATCTATATTTAGCAATACCTCAAAATGCTCCTTCCATCTACTCATTGTCTGTGTATCATCTGTTATTATATTTCCTTCCTTATCCATAATTGGTGCATGTTTTGTCGTTTTTCCTGTTCTAAATATTTTAAGTATTTTGTAGAATAATTTTTGGTTTTCCTTGCTGCTGCGCTCTATCTTATTCCCAAGTTCTGTCCAGCTTTCCTCTTTTGCCTCTTTTGTCATCTTGTTTACTTTCTTCCTTTGTTCTTTGTAAAGCTCATATTTTATTTCTGTTCTGTTTCCCAGGTATTGTTTCCATTTTTCTTTCTTTATTTTAACTTCTTTTTTAATTTCGACGTTCCACCAAGCTGTCTGCTTAGTTCCACGGCGTCCTCTCATTTCCCCGCAGGTATTCCTTGCCGAGCATAATAGTATTTCCTTAAAGGCTTTCCAATATTCTTCAATTCCATCATTCTTGTCCATCTTCAGTTCTTCCATCTTGTTTTCTACCATGTTTTGATATTTTTTTGCTACCTCTTCGTTCCTCAGTTTGTATGTTCTTATACTTGTAAATATTACATCTCCTTTATTCCTGCATTCATCAATTCTTTTTTCCTGTTTTTTAATTTTAGCTAATACCATATAGTGGTCAGTGTACAGTTCTGGACCTCTTCTAGCTCTAACATCTTTTACCTCTTTTTTGTTATCTTTCTCCACTAGTATATAGTCAATAATAGATAGCTCATTATTTGGTCCCCTTCTTGTATATTTGTGCACATCTTTATGCTCTAAATAATAATAATAATATTAATAAACAAATAATTTTGGGAATATTGATACAAATTATTTCGTTTCAGTAAGCAAGCTCTACATCCATCAATAATTTATAGAGTTTTGTTGTTATTAATGGTTCTAGCATAAGAATGAAAGTTTTTCTGTTTAGATACACATGTGGTAGGTAAGCATACCATAATTTAGTGTAAAGATTTTGTTAGAAGCTTAACCATTGGTTTTAGTTAAAAAATTTTACTTCGAGAATGTCTACTATGAGAGCGGATTGCTATATAAAGTCTCCAACAACGCCATTGCGTGAGTAGTGGAGATAGAAACGAGTTCTAACTTGTAAAGAGTAATTTCGAAAAATTCCTTTTCCTATGCGCTGCTCTTGAGTAACAGTGTCATTTATCATGAACTCGATTTCTGAGATGTATCCCAAGCAACGATCGGTGATAAAATTTTTAACGTGGATTATAGCGCGTCAATGGAAATTATCTTAGTCCCCGAAAACAAGCGACAGTCAATAAAATACGGAGGTCGGCATAAGTCAGGCAACGCTCTCGAAAAATCGGCATAAGTCCGGCAACGCTCATAAGTCTGGCAACGCTGTCGAAAAAGATTAAAACGAAGCATGTTCGTGCTTCAGACAGTTGTCTCGGTGTCATGATAACACGTGCTCGTCGAGTAGACGCGTTTTCATTTTGGAGAATGGATAGGCAGACGAGGAATCGTTGAGTGGCCCGCACGGTCATGTGACCTGACACCCTGTGATTTCTTCCTGTGGGGCCTTCTCCAGGACCGCGTTTTGCAAGAGGACCACGTATCCTTCCCGACCTCCGTACTGCAATTGAAGAAGAATTAGAAAATCTTCGCGGAGAGCTTGACGTGCTTCGCCGGACCTGCCTCACCGTTGAGAAACGTTGCAGTAAATGCATTGATCAACATGGCCATCAATTTGAACACTTACAGTAACCCTTCTTCGAATCCCTTTTGTAATTTCTTTAAATAAATTCATTTTGACGCTGCATTTTTTTATTTTAATGCAAATTTGTTGCCTGACTTATGCCGACCCCTGTATCATTCTCCACGTGTACAAAATTCAAAAGTGTTCCATCAGCAGGAACTAAGCAAAAAGTCGTGTTAATAAGGTATATAACCCCTTACCACAATTACTAATCGTATCCTAAATACGAAATTTCGGTCACTAAGTTGTCATTATCAGTAGGTAAAACTACTAATCAAAGTGTCGCACATAGGGCACAGTAAAGGTAGCACATCTGATCACACAACAACTATACACAGCGTCCCGTATACACTGACTTAAAAATACAAATATATCGACTAAAAATTACGACAAAATTACCTCTCTTAAGGAAACGGCAACAACATGTATTTATTCTCTCTCTGCGCGTCTTCAACCTTTCTACCTGTTTTCTAAGAATGAAAAGAGACAACTATATGGGATCGGGCCCTTATCTACATTAATGGTGTTTTCTTTATTTTTAACGATATGAATGCTTTCATATGCGTCAAGATCTCGAGGATTATTAATGGCTTTGACAAGTTTTAAGCCTTTAATCGACATATTGTGTTGTGCATTTAAAGAATGATTGGCAAGGTTAGATTTTTTTGGTTTATTGAATTTAATATGTGATAAAATTAGTTATTATTGATTGTTTCGTTTGGCCTATATATTTCAAATTTCAATCATCGCAATGAATTTCGTACATACCTGATTTCAAATTCAAATTAACTTTATCTTTGGTATTCCCTAAAAGACTTTTGATGGTATTTTCGGACCGAAAGGCAACTTGGAGACCCCGTTCTCTAACAACTCTATTAATGTTTTTCGTGATAGGATGGTATGGTAAACATATTGCTATGGATTTTTAATTAAAAATAATTTAATTTAAAAATGTACATATTTTGTGAGATAAATTGTATATTCAAAATGTATATAAATTTAACGAGATAGAAAAACTGGTTTTGCGGCATAAATGTGTTGTAGAGTGGCCGAGGTAAATTTAAGGAGATGAAATTCATAGTTTGAACAAGAAGGTTGTTTTGTGAAATATATTTAAATATATTTTAATTAATTCGGGTTGATTGATTGAAAGTGATTTTGTTATATTAGTATTAAAGTCCCGATATATATATAGATAGATTTCTCGTTGTATTTGATGTTTAAATTTGAGTAAGCACCTTCTTCGTCTCCATTAAGATTGTAAGTAGAATTAAAATTATATGACGTCATTATATATAAAATTATTATAAGTATATTTCTATTATATTAAAATAAGTAATTAAGAGAATTAATTATTAGATATACAGATAATACAGTTTTTTATTAACATTTCTTTGTTAAAAATTATAATTGAAAAGTTTGTTCGATTGGTATCAGGGTTTTTTGTGCGTGTCTTTTGCACATGCGTAAGTTTTGTTCGTGTATCAGTATCTGATTATACAGTGTGGTTCTCTGGGGAGAAATTAACATTAAACTTGATTATTTTTAGATAAGTTTTGATCGGTGTCATTAAGAGGATGTTTTCCATTCATTAAGCTGTCAATTTTCAATGAATGTTTTTACCTCAAGTATTTTTGTATAATACAGCATCTTTATCCTTTGTAAAGTTATATTTTTTATTTTTTTTATTTTTGTATTAAATAGTTATTTTAAATGTTTTATCTTGCGTTTGTTTCATTTGACACTCCATTATTGCTAATTAATTCATAAAATAAGTATATAAATTTTTGTGAACATTTTACTGGCGCTCAACTTACGCTTTTCCTAAGTGGAACCCGAGAAGTTAGAAGTCTCATATTTGAAAATTCACCGGCTGAAAAACCTAGTTGGGAAAACTAGTTGTGGATGGTGGCGAGCTAAATTTTCAAACCACTATTCATAGCAATATGTACTTTATCTCCTAGTTACTTTGAGAGACCAAACTTGTGGATTCGCGGATTGTCTGATTTAATTTCGTTTTTATAATTAATTTATTGATTATTCCTATGTCAAAGCTATTATTTCTATGTCAAAGTCATGCCCACCATTTTCTGAGGGGCATTAAAACTGTATATTTGCCGAAAAGTTAATGATTAATTCAAGAAGATACTGAAAACTTTACTATCACTAAAGGATCGTATCCGTAAAGAAAGGTCGGAAGAAACAAATTTTCCTTGTAACACGACAACACAAACGATGAAAATACGGACGAATCTGAAATCCACGGTTGTTTGGCATTCTCTGTACAGTCTTCATTTGGCACCTTTGGGAACAACCAGATTTATGGTAGTTCCCAAAGTTGAAGGATGTATTGAAAGGTTATCATTTTCATCAGACAGTGACGTTCGGGCTACTCTTCGAAATGAATCAACGGTAAACAGAAATCTTTTTTCATGAACGAAATGAAGAAATTAATTCAGTGTTTGGAGAAATGTGTTGCAGTAAATGGAGATTATGTGGAAAAATAGTACAATATATTTACATTTTGACACTGGTTTCATTATTTTGTCTAGAGTCACGTTCTGATTTTACAATATCATTTATATTTTACAATTTTCGTTCCCGTTTATGATTAAGGAAGATATTTATCATCGAAAATGTGAAACATGTAGTAACAGCGGTAGTATATATATTATTATATATTATAATCTATGCCCTGTTACCATGTAATGGTGTAGGGTGATGTATACTAAGATCTTTCTATTAATATGCTTGTACGAATTTTCTCCATCTCTTCTGTCTCTAGCCAATATTCTTGCTTGCGTCCATGATGTATCCACCTTCTTGAGTATTTCCGCTACTACTCCATCCCATGACTTCCGAGGTCTGCATTTCTTTCTATTTCTTTGAATTTTTGCTTCCCACACTCGTCTTACCGGTCTTTCTTTAGTCATCCGTTGCATGTGTCCCCACCAGCCCAATTGTCGTTGTTCGATAAAATGAAGTATTGAGTCAATTCCTAGGTCCTGTCTAATATTTATGTTCTTGATTCTCTCCAATTTAACTTTCCGCAAATACTTCATTTCTAACGCCTGTATCCTATTTTTCTCTCTTTCGCTCAGCACCCAAGATTCGCATCCAAAAGTCAATATTGGTCTATATATAGCTTTATATACATTCATCTTAGTTCCTCTCGTTATTTCTTTCTTGTCTATGAATTTCTTGTTCATTGCGTAAAATAGATTTATGGTTTTCTGGATTATATTGTTAATTTCTATCTCTTGTGATCCTTTTTCATCTATTGTTACTCCTAGCTAGTCGAAAGTTTGTACTTGTTCTATTTTCATCTCATCTATTTGTATATTTATATCTTCTCGTTTTTCTCCTATCACAATGACTCTTGTTTTATTACCATTCATCTTCATTCCGTTCAACAGTAACAGCGGTAGTACGATGTTTAACATTTTTAATTTGATTATTATTCCTCAGTCTTTACAGGGTTGCAGTGTATAGTAGTTGTGCGGAAGCGTTCATCTTACTTTATTGTGCCCCGTGTGACTTTAATTAGTAGTTTTTACCTACTGATGATGACAACTTAGTTGTCGAAATACGTATTTAGGATACGACTAATAATTGTGGTAAGGGGTTATATACCTTTTTTAAATTATTATTCCTGTTAAAATTAATAAATAAGACACAAAGAGGAAGTTTACATAAAATTAATTATAAAAAGTCTTGCATTTTTTCAAGTACATTTAACAGATATGACTCAACAAAACTACATCTAAATATAATAAAGCTTAAAGAAAGTTACCGAGAAATTAGGGTTTATAGAAACAAAAGTAATGAATAAATTTGATGTGATGAAATTGTATATCATCATTGTCAAATAAATTATAAAGATATATTTATTTTCCTTATTGAATAATTAAAATGCTTGTAGATCTAATTAATTTATTTGGGAAACTTTAGCGTTGTGAGGTAATTTGTTATGCAAACTAGCTTATTTCAAATTTACACATAACTTAATTGATCATGTATATATTTATTTGTGATCTTAAGGTCACTTTAAATGACACGTTTAAATACTATAAATTATTCATATGTAGTAGCTTGCTAATAAATTATAGGTTCCTATGACTTTCAAGAAATTCGATAAAGAAAGTTTGGAGTTTAATGGATATTGGGTAAAAAAGATTTGAAATGCATGTATATGTATACAGGGTTAGTTAAAAGTATGGAGACGGCGATTTATTGTCGTTAATATTCATTTTAGGGAATTATGTTCAGTATAAAAGTTTGTTAGGATATTTTGATCTATATTTGAGAATATTTGAATTTTTTTTTTCTTCAATTGTTTTTTAGTTACGCCTGTCCGCGCAGTTTTTTTAAATGGGAACTAGTAAATTTTACTCTACCATTCGATAGAGAATATTTTTCTCTTTACAATAAGATTTTGGTTTTTTAAATTTCATTTTAATAACTTTTTTACAAGAAAAATTAAACAAATTGATAACAAAGTAAATTAAAGTAAGTGTTCAAATTGTCGTCCATTAGTAATTTGACAATGACCCAATCGATTTACAAAACCCCGAACAGAGTTCTGTAAAAAAACCCGGGGAATTTCTTGTATCGTTCTCGTAATTCGGATTTGTAAATCTTCGACGTTATCGGGCTATCTTTGTAAACTTTGTTTTTTACGTATCCCTAAAGAAAAAAATCTAAAGGACTTAAATCTGGCGAACGGGCTGGCCATTCAATGGTTCTCGTCTTCCAATCCATCTGTGGGGAAAAATGTTGTCCAGATATTGACGAACGTTTACAACATAATGTGGTGGGGCGCCATCTTGCTGGAAAGATACTGTCATTGGGCAGGTGTTCATTGTTTTCATGAGGATAGAGCGTAGCACAAGCAGGTATTATTTCATTTTGCAATAACTGCAAATACAGAGCCGAAGTTAAATTGCCATTGATGAAAAAGGGACCGATAATATGACCGCCTAGAATGCCAACCCAAACATTAACCCTTTGGGGGTACTGCGTATGGTGCTCCAAAAACCAAGAGGAATTTTCCGATGACCAGTATCTGCAGTTATGTCTGTTTACTTCACCGGTAAGGCAAAAAGTAGCTTCGTCAGAGAAAAGAATATTGACAAAATTTTCATTATTATTGCAAATATTTAACATTTCTTCAGAAAATTGTAATCTCCTATCAAAATCATCTTCCGTTAACTCGTGTACAAGGTGTACCTTATAAGGTTTATACTTTTCACTTTTTAAAAATGACACGATCGATGACTGTGAAATATTGGAATTGGCTAATTGATTGGTTGATAAATGGGGATATTCGGATACAGCCAATAAAATATCCAGTTTGTTATCATCGCTTTATGCTGTTCTAGGTCTACCACTCCTTGGCAAATCTTTAACGCTACCCGTTTGTTCAAAGCGTCTTAAAGTTTTACCAACAACGGATTTAGAAATTGGATTTCTATTTGGATGCGTATCATTAAATAAATTACAAACGTCTTGTAAACTTCTGCGTCTATCTCCATAACCCAACATCATAAGTATTTCAATTCGTTCATGTTCACTTATACCATTGCCCATTGTTAATATTAACAGCAACAAATTTCACAAATGAATTATTTCTGTCAAAGATTTGACGTACACAATAACCACTGATAAAATTATGTCGCTCAAGTTCTATTTTCGGTGTATGCCCTTAGTCAGTGGAGACGGGTGTGGGTGACTAAATAAAAGTTAGAAGGTAGCGCCTCTCAGTTTTGCTTACGAAAGCTTAGTCTGAAAACTGAGAAAAGAGATTGCGCGATCTTCGGCGCATGCGCATACAAATTACTCAAATTTCACGCTATATACTTACTACGTACTATTACCAATAAACTGCACAGGAAACCTGAAAGAAATCTTAGGAACAATTAATTCGTATATTCACGATCAAGGAAAATTAGTATTTATAATTATAAAACATAAAAAAGAAAGTAATATATCTAAGCCTTGACTAACCAAATAAATAAAATATTGAATTATTTATTCTTACTATATATATATATATATATATATAATCCTACTGTATATCAAAATATATCTATACAGTAACCATAGACTAAGAAATTACGTTAAAAGCAGTTTGGAAAATAATAAAATAAAACTGGTATAAAAATTAATTTAATTACATTAGTTTTAATCAACGCAGTTTTTCTAAGGTATCTCAGAATCGACTTCACAATTTAGTACAAACAGATATTATGGTTATAAATATTTTACAAAATACCACAAATGATTTTATTTTAAATTCAAAATTATTATATCTCTAAATGTGTCGACATATATCGTTCGACATGCAACTGGATATGAAAAAAAAACATTTGGTTTCACATGCGGCAATAAAAAAAAATTTTCCGCAAAAGAAATAAGTTACAAAAATAAATCTATGTATGAATATGACACAAAATCAGAATTTAATTTCAATTATAGGAAAAGTTAATTTGGCATTAAATTGCTAAAGAAATATATTAATCTACAAAATGATTTCTAATTTGGAATAAATAAGATAGATTGAATTTACTATGAGTTGAGCTATAAAAATACTACGTAATTTACTTACAACAGGAAAAGAAAGCAGAAAAAACATCAAATGAAATTAGATTACACAAAAAATATTAATCATGCGAATTAATTGATTTCCTAAATTCGTCCTGTCCTTCGGGAATGGTAAATTGTTATCGCGCTTTTGAAAAGAATACTCGCTACTATTCGGTGTTTTTCTTGTCTGACTTAGTGTGTCCAGATAATTAGGTAATTATTCACGAGATTGACTTAGATGTTGTAGGCCGTAGCGCATGCATAAAATATTCGTCAGAGAGCCTACTTCTACCGTAAATCGAAACGGAACGCCATACATAAACTCAGTTTGATAGCTTCTATTCACCCCAAACATCGCAAGTTGCTAACGATAAAATTAGCTGTTCCTAATAAATATATTCACTTTTTCGACGTGATCCGCATTAAGCGCTAAGCAAAACGATGTGTCGAAAACCCGTGACTAAAGCTTTCGTTGCACTGAAGTTTTACACTATTTAAGAAAGAATCGACCTAATACCACCAAGGTAGGAGCTCGAATATGCAATCATCCGCTGACATAGAAAGCGATAGGGGGGTGATACCGTTACCAAATTTTAAACACAGATAGCGATATAAGTACCCGTAGACGTATTTAAATTATCCGCATACAAATTATGATACCGGAGCTTGACAATAACTAAGGAAAACCAGAAACGGAAATTACAGCGTAACAATATTTTAAATTTCGTTGAAAAATGCATTATGTACCGAAACATGTAAGATTATTTTAAATCTATACAAATTAAAGTAAAACAGACCGACTAATTTAATCTACTATAATATACAAAGGTCAAGAAATAATTATCTTTATCTTAATATATGTATATATATATATATATATATATATATATATATATATATATATAAGGTAAACTTAATAAGTCGGCGATTAAAGGTCTGGTTCATTACTTCAAAGTATATATATTTAAAACAACCCTACATGTTTCGGCAATGATGCCTTTGTCAAGGGAATAAAAAATATAAATGACAGAATATAAATGTCAAATAATTGAGTTGCTATGGTTTAAATTATTCAAAGATACATTCCAATAATAATAATAAGTCATGCCTTAGTATTTCAAAAAATAGATAGCAAGGTGTGAACATATGTGTTGTTCGCTGCCAGCAGCTTGTGTCTCTTTCTGGGTATGAACCTGTGTGTTGGTTGCTGCTGGCAGCTTGCGTCTCTCTCTGGGTATGTGATTTTGTATTTGTGTGGCCGCGTAAGTGTAGGGTTTTGTATGTTAGTGCGCTCGTGCGTGTGTTTAGTGACCGTTCGCGTAAATTTAGAGAGATCGGATAACCAGCCGTTGCGTAGGGCCGCCAACCCTTTCCCGGCAACTTCTTTACTTTTCCGAGCAGTACTTCGACGGCCCGACCCCCGCCCCAACGAGGCAAGGCGCAGACCAGCGAAGCGCACCCTGCACGGGGTTGCTCATCGCCAATCGAGGGAACACTCTTAGTGGCGGCCTCAGTCGACGACGGTCACACTTTGTGCCATCTTAAATATTTCCGCAAAAACGAGGGCAATGCACACACGTCGAACGTGTGTGTGCTGTTAACAGCAGCCTAGCCAGGTTGCCGCCCAGGACCGGTCCTAGTGGTGTGTGTATTGCGCGGGGCCGTGATTTGCGCCGCGTAGCTTGGTTCCTCACTCCTGCTGGAAAGGCGGAATGGCACCTGACTGCCTATTGGGCAGACCCCCCTAGAGTTTGGTAGCGCATATGCTAGGCTACAACCCAGTAGAGGACCACATCAGCACAAAACAGAAAACAGGGAAAAGCAGGGAAAGCAGTTTTCTGTTTTGTGCTGTCTTTATTTTTTAGCCCAATATTTCGCATCGAATTTGTATGCTCAGGGGAAGCCCCTGAGGAAGCATACGAATTCGATGCGAAATATTGGGCTAAAAAATAAAGAACTGACTTAATTAATATGGTTTAATTTTGCTGGATTCCCCCCCAAAAAAACGACTATCCTTTCCATACATGTTCTAACGGCAAAGACTCCTGACTCCTGGTCTAATTATATATATATATATATATATATGGTAGATTTAAATAGTTGTCTACTAAGGTCTGGTTTTAGTTCAATATGTATATATTTAAGATAATCTTACATGTTTCGACATATAATGCGTTTTGAAATTTCTTTGGCACTATATAAATATTATAAAGATAGACTACTTAAAAACAGCCAATTAATATTACAGTCAAACATATTTACTTGTATTGTATTTTCTACTTGCGATTTTTTATAACATTTTTGATATTATTAAAAATTATTATATCCAAATTAATATTACGTCGGAAAACAATTAAAGGCAATCTGGCATCTAATTAACTTAATAATCCACGTCAGGATCAATTTTGAAAAGTACATATTTTAATTCCGTATTTAGATGCATTATTATAGCTTTCTTCTTTGCTTTATTACACCACTTCATGAGTATATGGCGCTTATTTTTTATTTAATGTTAGAGACACATAGCCATTTTGAACATTAGAAATAATGAGCGACATTAATTTTTGTATTAAAAAATATCTTTAGTTTTGTAATCGTATTTATGGAAGTGCGAGGCATTATCTTCAATATATTGTTATAAAAAAAATTGGTTCTAATATCTAGCGAGAGAGTTGGAGTCAAAGAAATACAGCATTTACTTCTTTATTCGATTGAAATAAGAAAATAATACAATTAACTAGACAATCGCCTGATCATCACAAACATGAAAAGAAAACCACACGGTATGGCGTACTACCACTTATATGGAAGTAAAGAATAGCTAACTACTGAGGTTCTACGCACATGCAGAACATCTCTGTCCTATCCATTACGAACGGCACAATCGCAATTTATTAATTGTTGTTATTGTTGTTGCTGAGGTTGTTGTTGTAGTGATATCGTCGTTGGCTATACTTAACCATCTCTTTGTCTCTCTCTCGTTACTCTCGGTATCGTTTTCACTCTTTTACCTCTTCGTCGTACTCAGAACACCTCCTGTCCGCTTGTAAACCGTTTATTTTATTTCGATCGTGTGGGCAGAGAAACTAGCAGTGGCCAAGCCTCGTTTCGCCAGATATCTCTCTCTACTTATCCGGACTAACCATCTCTATTAGTTTGTTTACACAACGAGTGAAGCTAGGGATAGGGGAACTATTCATGTGGGAATATTCATATATATTTGTACGTACTTGTGTATGTATACAGTACATACTTTGGTATTCAAAAGAAAACCTCATTAACATCTAAGAAAAAAAATTTCGTGTTACAAATTCTAACTTATTTAGTATTTTCTCAAAATTAGGACACTCGTAAACTCGGAATTGGGCGAATGCTTCCCTAATGGCGTATCTGTGTAACCATATATGAAATATACATTATGCGCGCAGATAATAAAGTATGAATTGGATGGAGTAATAAATTAATTGTTAAAGTGTTGTAATGTATATAGGAAGAAAAGATTATAGTCTTAACACTCATATGTCTTTGCTAAAAATATACTAAAATAAAAGGTGTTTCAATAAATATTTTCTTAATTATTGGTAGTAAAACAAAATGTTTATTATTATTTTTCTATTCAAAATAATGATTAAATAAAACACTACAACTTTTTGGTAGTCGCTAATTTGTCAATGCCTTTTAGGGGTGAAGAAATCAGTTAGTCTTTCTACGGCGGCTTATCATTGAAATAGGCAATATCTCAGGTGGATATCTGACGACAGAAACTGATTCGAAGACAGTTCAGGAGAATAAACAGGGTGTGGAAAGACTTTTCGTTTTAATTCTTGCGTGCAAACGGTGCTGTATGTGAGCGAGCATAATTGCTTTAAAGAGAATTCTCCTGTTAGTCAATACGGGATTTTCTTTCATGAACTTTTTTGCATTCGGATCTAAACTTAACAATTCATAATTAATCATAATTAATAATTCCAGACGAAACCCATAAAGCGTTCAAAAAACTCTGATAAATATTGAGTACAAAGATATGTGGAAGTTCATTTCTGGAAAATAATTAAAAGCAGGATTTTTGTGAATATAAGTACATAGCTCACTTTTCATTACAAGTTAATATTCGATTAAAAAATTTAATTAATTCGCTTCAAATATTCATCCATTTTCCGAGCATTTCTGCAAGTAAACAGGAATTGTTTCATTGTATCTTCCGACTGTCTGTCTAAAGTTTTGTTTAGGATCTAATTCAATTAAAACTTTACAAAATATTATGCTTGACAAAATATGTTCTATACGAACGAAGTTTATCAGAAATTAGTTACCACTTTTATAACCTTTTCTAATATTTTCTACGTCCAAATAATAATAAAGATTTCGTATTTCTTCTTTCAGATATTTTGTTTCTAGCTCATTTCTTAGTATTCAAAAATTACTCCTTATGATATATTTTGCTCTGTTTTCTTTGTCTATTATAATTTTCTTTATTCCTTTCTGTCATTGTTTGAAGCAGTTTCATTTCTTCTTTACAGTATGCATTCCACCTTTTTTGTTTCTTTGTATTTTCTATTTTGTTATATTTTTTGTTTTCGCACATTTTATGACTGATACCATTTTTACTAGACGTATTAAAATTAATAATATATTAATTTTCAAAATCTCAAATTTCATGTACGAGTTATAGGTGCCGACTCAATACTTTTCATTCATAATTTAACAGACGCTGACCCTGTAGTTTCATTCAATTAGCCGGATACACGTGGAGTAATATAAGATAATATTTAATATATAAGATTGGCAATGCATTAGTAAAGCAGAGTTATTAGTGTATAACTGTACGCGACACAGATCGCTAATAATCCTCAAGTGTAATCTAGTTATAATCTATATTGTATTGTATTATCAAAGACCGCAAACAAATAATTTTTTTAAAATTTCAAACGCTTCCGAAATTTAACTTACCTATTAAAACGCTATCTATTCCGACAAATTTTTTTCTATACACTATTACATATATAGCGTGTGTGTGTATATGTATACAGTGTGTCCACAGATTAATTCTCAACATGGGGATCTCGCTTATTATGAGAGATAGAGATTTGGTTTAATGGGATCAAATACTCCAGAGGTAAAGTTGTACCAAATCCTATACACTAACTTTGAATATTTAACGTACTTCTGGCGCTGTTGCAAAAAAAGTGAATTTTTGTTTTTTCGATTTTCTTTAATAACTCATTTATTTTTAAAGTAAGACAAATTGAATTTGCCCTTCCTTAAGGCACTTTTTTAATAGGAATCTGGTGGTTTATTTAGATTTTTGAAAACTGCTATAGTAGATGAGCTACAGTGGTTAAGTTTAATTTTTCTTATGGAGATCATAGTTGGCTATGACACCTTCGAAAAGAATTTTTCTTTCCCTTTTCAAAAATGTATAATTTGTTATACCTGAACCAGAACCAATTTCAAAAATTAAAAAAACAACATATTCTTACATTAACAGGTTAGAGCGGATGTGACATTTGACAATAGAAAGTTTTGTAAACAAAGAAAGGAAGAAAACTTTATTTTGCAACAATTATTTATTAAATTCGAAACATAGGCAGCTCAAAAAATACTTAGATATTATTTAAAACAAAATTATAATAAGAAATAATAAAAAATTTTCAAAATTCATTTTCCAAAAAAATGGGATCTACGAATAGTAGATTTAACAATTTTATGTAAAATAAGCCTTGAAATAGCTCGACATTCATGAACCCACGCTTTCACGAAGTTCATTTACGTTATTGTAGCTGCAAGCATACACTTTGTCTTTAATGTAATCCCACAAATAGAAGTCGAGCGTCAGATCAGGAGATCTTGGAGGCCATGCAACTGGTCCACGAGTTCCGATCCACCTATTACCAAACCGCTGACTGAGGAAATTGATTACAATTCTGGAATTATGTGCTTTGAGCCAGTGGCGGCTCTTGATGACGTACGATGTGCGCTGCTGCACGGATGAGACTACTTCGAACTATTTCGGAAGATTTCGGTACGGTTACTTGCTTCTCTGTATATATGAAAGCTTAAACGAAGCAGTCTCATCCGTGCAGCAGCGCACATCGTACGTCATCAAGAGCCGCCACTGCTTTGAGCACCATCCTGATGAAACCAGCAATTATGAGCCTCTTGTAAAGGTAATTCGCCCAGCAAGTCCTCAATATTATTTTGCAGTAAATGCAGTAAATAAGCGTCGAACGTTAGTTTTTCATTAAAAATTATTGGATCAATTAATCGTGACCCTAGTATGCCACACCAGAAATTAAATCCAAAACGCACTTGATGTCGAGCAGGTCTGATTACATGAGTGTTTTTTGTAGATTGTCTATTGAATAAATAATTATTTGTGAATCTAGCTTCATCGAACCATAATATTTGAGATGAAAAATTATCATTACCATCGCATAGCCTAGTGTACCATTCATAAAATTCTCTTCGTCTTTCATTATCCCCTGGTCTTAAAGATTGACATACATTGTATTTATATGGATCACATTTGTGGGAGGCAAAAATCTTATGAGCAGTAGATTTGAGAACGCCGGTGTTATATTGAATTTCCTGAACTGATGTGTTTTGATTTTCAACAACTACTTGTAAAACATTAGTTTTAGTTTCATTACTTATGCGCTGCGGTTTTGTATATGGCTTAGTAAATTATCCGTGATGTATTAAATTTACCTTTAAATTTCTGTAAGTAGAAAGATGGGGTTGTCTGCGTTCTGGATACTGGTTTATGTACATTTCGGCGGCTCCCGTCGAATTTTTGTGACACAGAATGTAACAGGACAGCATATCAAATTTGTCACTATTACTAAACGGCTCCATGACAGCAAAATTATTTAATAATAATCACTAAATTTAGTATTTGAATGGTACTTTATATTTTATTATGCTAGGTATTTATTTTGCTATTCGATTTGTAAATTTCACAGAACATAAACTAAATGTCAATTATAAACAAACACTAACAATGACAGTTGTATCTTAGATTGTTTTATGTTTCCAAGGTTTCCTATTTTTAAATGTTACAACCGCTCTAACTTGTTAATGTAAGAATATGTTGTTTTTTTTTAATTTTTGAAATTAGTTTTGGTATCTGGTATAACAAATTATACATTTTTGAAAAGGGAAAGAAAAATTATTTTCGATGTTGTCTTAGCCAACTATAACCCCCATAAGAAAAGCCAAACTTGACCATTGTAGATCAACTACTATAGCAGTATTCAAAAATCTACGTACACCACAAGATTCCTATTTGAAAAGTGTCTTAAGGAAGTGCAAATTAAATTTGTATTACTTTAAAAATAAACGAGTTATTAAAGAAAATCGAAAAAACAAAAATTCCCTTTTTTTGCTATAGCGCCCGAAGTACGTTAAATATTCAAAGCTAGTGTATAGGGTTTGGTACAAGTTTGCCTCTGGAATATTTAGTCTCATTTAACCAAATCTCTATCTCTCATAATAAGCGAGATCCCCATGTTGAGAATGAACGGTTTATTCCCGTAATTATGAACTTTATAACAAAATGTCTTTACTAAATTTTTTTTACTATTTATTCTCTCTCCATTTCTTAGCATACTCGTTTTTTTCTGTACGTCAACGCATTTCCATGGAAACATTATTTTTTCTTTTTCAAATGGCAACATGTGTTTTTTTACTTATTTCTATTTCTCTTTTTTCTTTTGAAAAGACTTGATATTTTTTTTATATGCTTTCATAACAAAATTTCTCTGTAAAATCATAATTTCCAATAAACGGCAAAATGTGATATAAAATCAGATTCTCTCAAAAAAATTATAGTGGCTTTTGATTTCTTTATAGCAAACGCCAATTAAGTTGGCGCGAGGAGGGGTAAGTTCGCGCATGATTAAAAGTAGTGGGGAGATTTGAATTTGGTTTTACACAAATGTCAGATAATTCTAACCTCTGAGCGTGTGTCACTTTATGATCTCCTAGCAAAGACATTATGTTCCGTCAAACGTCAATGACAAATGTATTCTGACAATTACTTGAGTAGTGGGGGTGGACGTTTATAAAACCGGCTTCTGCGCACCCCCTCCTCGCGCCAACTTAATTGGCGCTTGCTATACCTTTCAATAAGTTGATATAATAAGAATAGTTTCATTTTAATTTGTAAACATGGTGAAACTCAGTAAAACTGAAAGAATTGAAATCTTAATGATGGTTGGTTATGAAGATCGACAACGGTCACACCAAGATGTTTGTCATTTATTTAAATAACGTTCATCCGGAAAGAAATCGTATTGTACAATCCACAGTGTCTAAATTGGTTAGAAAATTTAGAGAAACCGGAAATGTAAAAGATATGCCAAGGTCTGAACGTCCAAAATCAGCCATAAATCAAGATCAAGCTCTAGATGTATTACTTAATGTTACGGATAATCCAATTACGTCAACAACGCAACTTGCTTTGGATAATGATATTAGCCAATCTTCGGTTGTTCGAATATTAAAAAAGAACAAACACAAGAACTACAAGATACATCTTCTCCATGAGCTAAACGAAGATGACCCTGACAGAAGAATGCAGTTTTGTACAACAATAATGAAATGATCAATAATAATCCAAATTTTCTAAACCACATTTTATTTTCGGATGAAGCCACTTTTTGTCTAAATTGGTTTGTAAACAGACACAACTTGCGTTACTGGTCCAGTGAAAATCCTCATATGATGGAACACCATACACAGCATCCACAAAAACTTAATGTCTGGGCTAGTCTTATTGGGCACCACATAATAGGTCCAGACTTTGTAGATGGAAATTTGACAGCAGATAGATATCTCAATCTATTGCGTGATCACATTGTGCCTGACATTGCATATTTATTTTTGGATGAAGATCGACAAGGAATGCCAAACCGCAATGTTTGGTTTCAGCACGACTGCGCTCCACCTCATTATGGAGTTCATGTTCGCCTGTTTCTGAATAACGTCTTTCCAGGTCGTTGGATAGGATGTCGAGGACCTATTGAATGGCCTGCCAGGTCGCCCGGTTTGAATCCCCTAGATTTTTTCCTCTGGGCTCATTTAAAAAATAAAATTTACAAGGAAAAACCACAAAATTTGCAAGATCTGGCAGCCAGAATCAGACATGAAATTGAAGAAGTACCACCTATCTGGCTACAAAATTCGTTGCGTAATTTTTGTGATAGATTAGGTTATTGTCAAGCTGCAAGTGGTCTTCACTTTGAACATTTAATTTGAGTTAAATATTATTTGAGTGAATAAAGTATTATGAGTATGTTTTTTTAATTTTGCTATGAAAGCATATGAAAAAAATATCAAGTCATTTCAAGAAAAAAAAGAGGAATAGAAATCAGCAAAAAAAAACACATGGTTGCCATTTGAAAAAAAAAAAAAAACGTTTCCATGGAAATGCGTTGACATACAGAAAACAACGAGTAGGCTAAGAAATGGAGAAGAATTAGTAAAAAAACTTTTATGAAAGACATTTTGTTATAAAGTTCATAATTACGGAAATAAACCGTTCATTCCATACTTTTAACTAACCCGGTATATATAATATATATAATATATAATAGATTTTTTTATTGGTTTAGCGACCTTTAATGAATTTAAATTTTCTCTACGACGTTTCGACTCTTTTAATTATTAAGTCTTAAAACAACGAGTAGGCTAAGAAATGGAGAAGAATTAGTAAAAAAACTTTTATGAAAGACATTTTGTTATAAAGTTCATAATTACGGAAATAAACCGTTCATTCCATACTTTTAACTAACCCGGTATATATAATATATAATAGATTTTTTTATTGGTTTAGCGACCTTTAATGAATTTAAATTTTCTCTACGACGTTTCGACTCTTTTAATTATTAAGTCTTTTTCAAGTGACGATTTATTCCGTTTTAAAACACATTTTTTGTACATGTGTGGTTCGGACTTGCACCGAGACCTTTCCCGGGATGACCGCGTCACTTCGAATAGGAGTCACACAATATATTCGAAGTGACGCGGTCATCCCGGGAAAGGTCTCGGTGCAAGTCCGAACCACACATGTACAAAAAATGTGTTTTAAAACGGAATAAATTGTCACTTGAAAAAGACTTAATAATTAAAAAAGTCGAAACGTCGTAGAGAAAATTGAAATTCATTAAAGGTGGCTAAACCAATAAAAAAATCTATTATTTTAATATTAAGACACGGCCAATAAAATAAATAAGAAATCTAAATTCTTATTAACACTAAATATATGTATATATATATGGCGAATAAGTGTGAGTGGTTTGTGGAAGCGTTAGCATAAGTACATTGTATATACGTGCTCGACCTATACGGGGTTGCTTATTTATAGCTTGGGAATTTAGTAGCATCGATGGATACACAGGTAACTGCTTTAGCGCATAATTTCGCAATACAGGAGTCTAACGACCTGTATATAATATTTATTGTCAGAACGTGTGTGAACACAAGGGTTAATTCTACCGGACTTAACGGAAAAAAAGCGGAAAAATATTAAATGACCTATAAATACGTTCTCTAAAAATATAACTTTTGGAATATGTATGTAGTTTCTGTATCAGTTTTCGAAAACAGTTTCGTTTATTTGTACTATTTATTCGAATATATGAAACTATGATGGACGAACACTTTTCTAATTGACTCGATTAGTGTGTCGTCACAAAGACGAAACATGTAGCAACATTAGATTACTTTTTCAAAACAAAGCAAAGACACGTAGCCTTACTTTGCAAGTAGGCGACATTTCAAAACAAATTTTTTTAGCAATTTGGTATTCTCTCTGATTTCGTTTTTAGAGTGTACCTTTTCTATAATTAATGGCAAGTACTTACGTGTTAAAAATATCAACGATTTCTAAGAAAGTAACTTCAACTAATGGAAACTAAATAATTCTCACAAGTATACTAGGATTGGTGTATCTCAATAATTTGCTATTCGTGTGTTAGTTTTAATATAAGCAAATATATATTCGTTCAACTTAAACGTAAAACCGTTTTGATGTTTGTTGTGTAGCCCAAAACATAACCATTCGAAGTATACACATTTTTTTCCAATTCTAGATAAAATTGCTTTAATTCAAACTGCATTTATTAAGAATAGAAATTTATTACATGCAAGATCAAATAAATTCACCCTTTCCTTCCTAATATTCAAGTGTCATTCAATAGAGATACATTAACATGCAATTTTTCTATTAAAGTAAACAATAACTTTTATGGTTTTTTATAACAATAATAAAATCTAAAAACCTATATTCTACATATGGTCTACTGCTTGGTTTTAACATGTGAAATCTGCTTTTATGTGTAGCTTTAAACAACTCGTTTCTAATTTTTTTAACTTTCCGTAAATGCTGATAATTTGAGTTAGCTTCTATAACTAAACCCCTATATTATTTAAACCTAGTGTCGCTTCAATAACTTGGTTTAAATATTGGAAAGAGTATTTTCGTGACATCTAGAAGAGCATAACTTGTCTTTTTTTGTAAATCGTTCTTTAATATTTAATAAATTGAAATTAATATTTAATAAATTGAAATCAAAAGCTTAGGGGTCCTGTTCTACAATAAATGGATATTATGCAAATATGTCTCTCTTATGACCAGGTTTTAGATCATTAAGATTAATAGCGGGCAGAGATCTTAACAGCTTGAAGTACGAAGCCATTAATATACTACTCTACTCACAAAACTCGTAGCATTTTAGTTGAGCATTTTCAGCAAAAGTCCTTAACAATCTTTTAGCTAATTTATCCCAATCACAATTATGATTACACTAATAGTAAGTAAATGAAGCAAAAAAAGCAGGAAATCAAGTAAATCTCATTTCTGAAATATCTTAATAATCAATTTTATTTATAGTAAATAAAGTGATGCGTTGTGTGTATTAATTTTAAAATCTGTATATGCTATTGCTACGTTCAAACGCATTAGACAAACATAATTTTTACCTATTTGTATTTCAAACGCGATAGTGCAATTCGAATTTACCTGCAACTATTAACTGTACTGTCGTTGTATATATACATCTCAATCTTACAAAATTAACTCTTAAAATTACAGGAGAATTGGACTATTAATGCAACATTAATAAAATAAAAAGTGGAAAGACATGCAGATAAAAAATGTTAGGATGATGCCAGAGAGGTATTAGGAAAACGGATCAGCGACAGACCAAGTGTTTTTATGCCTGTAACAACAGAATTAAAATAGAAAGACATATTCAGGAATACGAAACGAGGAATATGTAAAACGATGTATTATCACTGTTTTATGGATGTGAAGCCTGGGTTTTGAACCTCAGAAATCAAAAGAAGGCACAAATCTGAAAGAGTAGAATATTGAGGAGGGTCTTTGGAGGTAAGAGGACAAAATATGTATGGGTAAGTGGAATAAATGCAGAATTACACAAACTTTTCGAAGAAAAACCCATAGGAGGATAGATTTAAATCAGAAGATTCCCATGGTTGAATGAATAATAAGAGAAATATTAAGAATATAGAATGGAGAGTACCAGGAGAGAAAAAAAAAGAGGAGGATCGAGGAAAAGAAGGAAGGAAGCGTTGAAAGAGGATTTAATAGGAAAACAAATTAGCAACTAGGGACAACTTGCTGAGGTCTCTCTGTTTTGGGGTGGACGCCACCACGTCCAGGCACTTGCTGAGGTGTTTCTTAAACGATTTATTAATACAGAAAGATGTGCAGCATCACTATGTTATTTAATTTAAAAAGAATTCCAAATACTATAATATAATTTCTTATTGAGTGCTATATGAATATAAACTAAGAAGAGCCGTGGAAAAATTTTTTGTTCGAAGTAAATGCACGTCCTGGCACGTCCCAAATCCTGATTACTTTGTAATCAGGTAGAACATTATTTTCAAGAAATAAGGCGTCGAACAATCTATTTATTTCGGTTGCAATTATAATTACACTAATAATAAGAAAATAAAAGTACACTTCTGAAACGCTGAGATGTTTTTAATAAACGATCTGATTTATAGTGAAGAAAATAATTCGTTGTATGTAAGAAATTAGGTGTAACATGTAACAATATTAATTAAAACTGTGCATAGACTATTGTAGCATAGTTCCGAACGCGGTAGACAAACATAATGAGCAGACTTTTCCACAATTTTGTCGTTCTTGTTATTTTCACCTGTGTGTATTTTAAACGCGATAGTGAAACTTAATTCACTTGTTGGTGTTAATTGTGCTGTCGTCGTATCTAACAATATATATATATATATATATATATATATATATATATATATATATATATATATCCGTCTCGGAAAATTATTTTATGGCATTTACGTTAGACATGTGTTGGTAAACATGGAATGCACAATGTACTCGCTAATCCTAGTCCAGACAAATAAAACGATAATGTAAGAATACATGCTTGTGTATGAAATTATAATACAGGCATATACGTATATCTAGAAGGGTATACATAATTCTATCAACTAGTCGTGATAGCTGGTAGCTGGGAAAACTATATTTTCTAAATAATAACAGGCGGGGTTCAAACGAATATAGGACACTATACTTGTACATTACAATCTCATACATAATTATTATTAAATATAATATATGTATTATATTTGCCCCAAGTTTTAATAACATATTTTTTATTTTAATCAGACTTTATTAGACTTATTAATTAAATACATCCTATACTAGAGTTCATATAAGTTAGCATTGAAACATATAAATATGAGCTTAATGGCTGTTAGATCGTTTATGCGAAAAAGAGGTTTGTTCATTACAGTACAATGATAAAGTCGCTATTATCCGGTCGCCATTAAAAGCTCACAGCGCTTAGGCAAATAAAATAACCTTTTTGGGGATGGTTTTGATATTAGATTTACAAATAGGACTTCATTCTACGTCTGGTTATAAACAAAAAATGTCTATTCAATAGTAGTCACCTATCGAACGCATTATGTTTCAATATTTCGGCTTTGGATCATTAGCTTATTTACAGAGAAATTGTGCGCGCAACGTATGCTAAAGTTGTCTTCTATGCAAAAAAGTGGTTTAGTGATAATAAGAATCAGTGTACTTTAGCAACTCGAAATCACTACGTCGGAATTGCTCTCCGAGAGTTCCTATATGAACTGAATAGAAAACCTAAGCTGTAATTAAGAAAAATTTTTCAATAAAACGTTCACATCCTATAGCAATTTTGTTTGAATCCGCTGAAAATATTGTGATCATCATCGACTTTTATGTTGTTTGCAAAGTTTCAATGGATGTTATATTAAATATAGCGCGTTTTAGAGTTTATAGTGTATAATGTAACGGGTTAATTTTTTTATTTATTTTTTCTTCCTGGAAAGAGAAACTATATTTAGTGAGAGCTTTGTTTCTGCACATGCACATTTTTGTTATATTTGAATCACTTTTGTAAAAGATATCTTTCTGTCAATTTAAATCGCTTTTTGATTACCTGAAATGTTACATTAAATACTTGAAGGACCATTGTATCTAACTACTTCCATATCGACTTGTCATCGTACAAGGTTGTCTAGCAATCTATAAATTATCTGCATTACATTGTCATCGAACGAGGTTACGTTATGCCGTTTTGTTTACATTTCTGTCAGCTACATGTACCTACATATATTCTCGTATGTGTGTGCGTGAATCTCTATAGGAGGCATGGCTAAGTTTTGATGTAATCGAATCCCATACATTTTGATAGAAGCTCAGAAAAAATGGAGTGATAATTGGTGCACAGAAATAAGTAACAAATTAAAGCGAGTTTTTCCAAATTTAGTCGACAATGTTATTACTGGCTACGAAAATTGAATTTATTCGTACAATCCTGAAAGTAAATAACAATTTACCATTTGTGTCTTTTAAAGCGAGCCAAAATCTACAAAGTTATTCGTTCTATTAGTGCTACAAATCAAATGATCGATTATTTCTTCGGATTTACTGAGTGTGGCAGCCGTAAATTTGGAGAATCAAAGAACCATGAAAGCTGCTATTTAAACCACAATCAATTTGCTGTTAGTCAACGATAAGAAGACGATCGAAATCGGTGAATTATTCTTCGTCATAACAACGCCAGCTCTCACTCAGTGCGTCAAACCAATAATATTTTAGCCGGTAATAATCTTTTGTTGATGGCCCGTATTGAAATGATTTATAGACTTGCAATTTATATGTCTTTCCAAACATCAAAAATAAAATTGGCGGTGAGCGATTTTCGTCGAATGAGGCAGCTGTTGAGAGATTTCGAACACTGGTTTTCGAAGTATCAGCTTCAGAGTGGGAAAAATTCGCAAGTTGGTTCAGGCATTTGCAAAAGTGTTTTGATGTCAATGGCAAATAATGTACTTTGAGAAACAGTGAAGTCGTTTACTAAATTTTATATCTGTTTTTACATCGTTTCTAAGAGTTAATTAAAAAAACCGTTACCAAAAATAGCTGGAAATCCTGGATACGTATTTCAACAATTAAGTTGTCATCATCAGCATTAGATGTGAGAACAAGCATGCACCTTCTACAAAAAAGCAGGTTCACTATATCACTGATGATTTAATAGTTGGTGAAGTGTTTTGCTTATTTAAAGTATATGCTAGTGCTCCCATTCTTATCACCGAGTATTAATGCGTCAGTGATGTAGTGATGTGGTCTGCTTGTGTAAAATGCTCCGATTTATTCAGATATCGCTTCTGCAAATATTTTTAGCTAGCCTCCCTAGTGTAAACACTTTAAAATACCTATATTGGCAAGCTGCTTAGTCGCCCTCACTAAAGAAATCGAAGCCTTACTAGCAGAGTTGTATAGATGAATCAAACTCTTAGATTTTATATTTGCATCTTCCTTTGTAATTACCCGTCAATTATGTAGTAACTATACAACTAGAAAATATTCCGCGAATTCCATTGAGTCTACACTATTTGTTTCCCGAACAAGAATTAACTTTTGTGAAAAAATGTATTTCATTAACGCTAGTTAACCACCAGACGTCTTAGAATCTACAGGATATTAAATTATTAATTAAGTTGTAGTGTTATCTTGCGATAATATGTCGAATCACGTTGAAACCAACTTTTAATTTGTATTAAATTTCTTTTATAGAATGAACATATTTGTTTCAGCTTCGAAAAATGTTTCTGAAACTGTATTAAGGTTACTTTCCCTATTTAACTAGTAGTGGAAATATTCGCATGAAAACACTATTGTATTTTCTTGTATCCATAAGTACAGCTCAGATAATTGTACAACTTTTAACGTAATAAACTAGTTCTGAGGGAATTACAAAATTGTATCATTAACTAAAAATGGTGAGTGCAACCTTCTTGTAATTCTTTCATTATTGTTATAGTTCTTGCTAATTTGTTATCCGTTTTTATTTCTGCTCTCGTGTTATTATATGAGCCTTGAACTGTTCTGTACATTTTTCTTGTATTTTCTGTTGTTTCGAGATTTTCCACATTCCCAGTAAGAAGTTATTTCTGTGTTATTATCATTATTTTTTATTACTTAAATAACTAAAGTTAAATCTGCAATTGTATGGTTTAGTTTATTTCTGCGGTTAATAAACCCATTGAAGGCGGTAAATATAAAAAAAAATAATTTTGCAATTAAATTTATCACACACCTCCTTAATTTCATTGATGGGATTGGACACATTTCCAACTAGTGGGAGCGATCTTAAAACCACGAAAGCCGAAATCATATGTCATAACTACATGAAATGCTCTTCCTAGAAAAATTGAATGCTACCTTAAAACATCTTATATCTGATCACCACTTTGGTTTCCGACAAAATCATTCAACTTTCAAGCAAATTCGCAGAATAACATCTAAAATTTAGTGGTATCTAAGTAGTAGTTCTAAAAGTAGATTACTATATAAATGAAGAACCCATTTGCCGATAATCAATATAAATAACTAAAATCATATTTGCAAAATAGGAATCTTCTAGTCAAGCTGCAAGAAGAACAAATAACACAATCAGCATACATTCCTTCGGTTTTCAACAGCGAAAGTAGTCACATGGTTAACGATTGAGAAAAATGAGGTAATCATATTTTGAGCACTACGAGAGGCTTGGCTTGAAGTCCATCTCGGTACTAACATTAAGTTTCAAACTCGTAGGAATAAATCCAAGTTGTCTCATGACTTGCAATGTTATAAACGGACCTCGGTTGAATTTCATAAGTATTTTTAATTTAATACGAGTCTTCTTTTTCAAGTTTGGACCAAATTTCGCAAAAGCTAACGAGTATAAAACTCCTCCACAACTTAATGTTATTGCAAGATATCATGTATTCGTTTCATGTCAATGTCTGTGGATGCCTAAATATCACGTGCCAGTGCTTCTGTACCATTTCCTTTACAGTATCGATGTATGTTGTAGCTACTAATAAAAGTTGATGAACAATCTTCATCAAATTTTTCAGTAAGATGTCCACGTTCACGCTAGAATTCTGCAAACTATTTGTAAACAGTACAGAAAATCGTGCAAAATCTGTTTTAAGACGATGAACAAATGAAGCTAGTTGGTTTTTGTATTTGTCCATAGTGTTTAACCTATAAACTACTACATTTAAAGAAAATTCCGCTCTCAGCTTTAACCTTTTACTAATACAGGTTTCTAAAAACTTTCTCAATAAACTACGTATTCTTACGTTAGGTAATGGATTTTATTTTTTAATAAATTCCGTCTACTTTAAACGACCTTTTTCAAGAATTATGTTCCTCCTCATACCTGTATTAGTAATCGTTTGAATGTTCAGAGGAAGAATAAAGTTTCCGATAGTTATATACGAAATATAACTGTATAGGGTTTCACGATAGAAAAATAGGCTTGAGATTTATTACACCAGATTTGAAAAGCAAATTATTACAAACAATACAAAACCCAACCGGTCCTGTATCTTTAAGACATAAACATTCTTCACGGTACAACCATCGACAAATAGGTTACACTGTTTCAAAAATGACCGTCCCTATCTTCCAGCTGAGTGCGGTCTAACTTATCAATCTGTCCGAGTCTTTTGCTTGTCTTTCACGATCCTTTTATTTTCTTCGTCCGGATATTTCATTTATTTTGTTCTATTGCATTCATTCATATACGTATATATATATACACTCACCGGCAAAATAATCGATCCACTCAAAAAATTGATGAAGTTTGTTCGTTAATAAGTTTGTTATTTTAAATTCGATTTGATTCATTTTTTTGCATATTGTAGGTAAATTTAAATGTAATCTATCACATCTTTGGAATTTTAAGAAAATTTGGCGTACATCATTTTATACAGGGTGACACAAAGTCTGTTTTTTTAAATCAACTTTAAAACCACATATGGATTGTCAAAGTTGCTCCACCTTGTATTTTCTTATTTTGTTAACAAGACACATCATTTCTTTACAATTTCTTTTTTTATTTATTACAATAGCTTAATTTTTGTAAAAGATACAAGGGTTTAAGAAAAATCTTACATTTTTACATTTTTCCTATGGTACTAAAAAAATTATACATGTAACAGTGAAATGAGTTAAAATATACGAGGATCGGAAACAAAATCAGGCCGAAAAAAACAGTTCAAGTTAATTTGATTTTGATATATTTCATGAGACCATTGTAAGCATTGGTGAACGTGGATGTACGTTCTTTGGTATTGAGATTATTTGTAATTGTTTTAATGGCTAAATTTACTAATTTTATTTTATTTCAAACTTTTACATACCTAATTATATATATTTTTGCTACATCTGGTTTTTGTATCCCTTATCGCTTCACAAGTTTTTCTTCGGAGTTGTGCATTGCCGTTCTGACTTTGTCTAATGCACCGACATTTGAACCATTACATGTTAAACTTTGGTTTTTTAAATTTTTATAAAATGTTTCGCACTTTTCCCAATAGTTTTGTTTTAGTTAAATGTTAATACTACTAAAATAAGATTGCTAATTGGTATTTTCATTCTATAAGATCACTTATGAATTTAATTAATTTAATGTAAATATTTTAATAGGTTTGTTGAAGAAACAAATACAGTTTAGAAATGTAGCAATAAATCGTTTTATTTGATTATATATTGACCCAAATTCTGTTTTTATTAACAGTGAAATTATATATATATATATATATATATATATATATATATATAATTAATTAATTGAAAAGAAATGATCGACCGTGATATATTATCAAAAGTTATTTAAATTCGGGTAAGCGGTCAATTAAAAAACTCCTTTATTAAATTACCCTATATTTCGCAACACTTTGTCGCTTCTTCTGGGGTAAAAAATGTAGAGTTAAAAAAAAAATTGACGTACAAAATATAAAAATGATTGATCATTTTTATATTTTGTACGTCAATTTTATTATTTTTTAACTCTACATTTTTTACCCCTGAAGAAGCGACAAAGTGTTGCGAAATATAGGGTAATTTAATAAAGGAGTTTTTTAATTGACCGCTTACCCGAATTTAAATAATTTTTGATATATATATATATATATATATATATATATATATATGTATATATGTATATGTATATGATGTTTAGACTTAATTAGATATGCGATGTAATATTTTTAAAATTACTAATTCTAGACTATACAGAAACCAAGAAAATTTGCGTAATTTATTTTATGAAATACATGTGTACTTAGGTGCGTACGTTTGTATGTATATGGATGTTTAAAAAGTGCAATAAAATGAGAAGATAAGGTACGACTTTGACATTGAAAACATTTATGACACTATTTATTATTATTATTATCGTACCTGGAATGAAATTACCAGTCGCGTAGACTTCGAGTATGCGAACGAACAAATGTAACCAAGCGCTGAGCACCGAGGTCGATGAAATATAGATTAGATTTTACGACTGTTTGCTGTCCAATAATCTAACCAGGAAGCAGTCTCGTTTGTGCAAGATAATTATGGTTTTATGTTGCAGGAATACGCGCGAATTTTTTTAGCGCCCTAATGAGCCGGCACAGATATATATACATTTACTTTTACTTTTTGCTTCAACTCTACACATGTTCGATATAAGGATGAGAATAACTTCAGTATCACGTTGTTGGGTTTCCGCACATAAAATATTTAAACTCTGGCAAGGAAAGTAAACCATTTGTAATAATAATAATCTTGATTTGTTTGGCATAATAAGTATTGACAGGACTAATAGTATGTATTTCGTTTTGCCAAAATGACGAATGTTTCAGTAGATGTCGTGGAAGGCAAGAAATGAACTATGAATATTAATGTTGTGCCCTTCTAATTAGGCGTCTTGTTATGAAGTGCTACCTAGAAATTCTCGGAATTTGATAAAAAACACAATAAATTGTACTTGCAACTTATTCATTACCATCACCTTCAAAGTACTCTCCTTCTGCATGAACACACAGATCCCCAGCGACTTGTCGATGACTGAAAGCAGTGCTGGAAGTCTTTGCATGTTAATGTGTTCAACACTGCCTGTGAATCGGTATGAATCTCCTCAATCGTCTCAAAACAGCGCTCCTTGAGTCTCAGTTTCAACTTTGAAAACAGGAAAAAGTCACAAGGGGCAAGATCTGGGAAATAGTGTGGATTAGTGCATTGTCATGGCCACTTTGCGCCACCTGCGTCGAATATTTTCACTTAGTTGCCGAAAAATATCCCAATAAAATCGTCCACTAACTGCTTCACCTGGTGACGGAAATTCTTTGTGCACGATGCCATCTGCGTCAAAGAAACAAATCAACATTGCTTCTAACTTGCCGTACTTTTTTCGGTCGTGGCGACGATGGCGTCTTTACTGCGATTACTGCTGCTTTGTTTAGGGATCATACCCGTACTTAGCACATGATTCGTCGCTAATAGTGATTCTAGTACTGAAATTCGCATCCTTTTCGTCAGCTTCCTTTAGCACGGTGCCGTTCTTGTAACCTTAACCAAAACTTCGCAGCAATACGCCGCATGTTACAAACGTCATGGATTATTCTCCTTCGGTCTTGCAGGATAGCATCATGCACTTTTGACATATTTTGTGGTGTTTTCTGTCTATGGACGGCAGGAACGCTCATCATCATTTACCGACACACGTCTAATTTTAAAATGATTGTACAACTCATAAGTTTGCGCCTGGCGTAAAGCATCTTCAATAAATGCTTATTTTAGCATTTTCAGAGTTTCCACTGCCATTTTACCAATTCTGAAGCAGAATTTGAAACACGTTTTTTGCTGTTTCACATCAGACATTGTGTCTGTTTTGAAAGTAGATGTCTGTTTTGAAAGCAAATGTCAGTTTTGAAAGCAGATGTCAGTTATTGAAAGCAGATGTCAGTATTTGAAAGCAGGTCTCAATTTTTAAGGTTTGAAATTGCTAATTATTACTCCATAGCTTTATGTGTGTTTAGATAATTTCTTAGCCGTTCATACATATATAGAATAAAATAAATTAAAAGCGGGCAAGCGGTCTGTCAATATAGGGATACTTAATAAATGAGTTTTTTAATTGATAGACCGCTTGCCCGCTTTTAATATATTTTATTTAATATATTACTTATTAATATATTATTAATATATTATTAATTAATTAAATTATATATATATATATATATATATATATATATATATATATATATATATATGTAACGGGTGTTCATTTGAAAAGTCAATCTAGGAGCATGTGATTTACTGAGAACATTTACTTACTACTTAACCTACGAAGTCGTATATTTTGACAGTTTCATAC
Source organism: Melolontha melolontha (assembly GCA_935421215.2). Classification (NCBI taxonomy): domain Eukaryota; kingdom Metazoa; phylum Arthropoda; class Insecta; order Coleoptera; family Scarabaeidae; genus Melolontha; species Melolontha melolontha. Next base: position 96,785,315 of record OW285242.1, on the reverse strand, counting down.
ATACAAATAAATAACAAATTTAATTGACATTATCAAATGTCATTTGGATTTACGTTTACGGAACAACAAACACATACTAATATATATATATAAATATGTATATATACCTGTAGTTTTTCTTATTCAATGATTTACTGACAATTCTAAAACATCCCTTATTTTACTTTATTAATACTAATATTATGCCTTTACTGTCCAAGAATTATTACACCCATTTACAGGACAATACTAAATAAAAATTATAACAAAAATTGTGCAAAGCAAAGATTACAATATGTTCAATTAAATTAAAAACCATAGGTATATGTATAGACCTTATTTGCATTTCAACATATTATAGTCAGAGATACACGTTGAAGGATATCAGTCCTTTCTTTGGCAGATGGAAAGTGCGCGCATATCCAAACTTTTTGACTTTGTGTGTGGCATGTCAGAAATATACAGATTAAACAGGACAGGTGCAAGTACCGATCTTTGAGACAATCCATTATTAAGATGTCTCATTCTACTTTTGCTTTCTCCTATTATTATTTGGATGCTATTCGGCTGCACAACTGCGGTTGGGTCTGAAACCAGTCTGTTCAACGGGAACATGCTTCAATATCAATGCGCTAAGTCGGTTTAATAGCAATCTTTCCAGAAGCTTATAACATCTGCTTAATAAAGCTATCAGACGAAAGTTTTCAGGAAGGTTCTTTAGTTTGTTCGGTTTTAAGACTGTACTTATTTTAGATTTCTTGAGCTATGTTGGGATATATCCTGTTCAGTAGAATTTGCTCATTCACATCCTTGTGTGTTTCCCACAGTTCTTGAGGAATTCGGGATACATTCCGTCAAATCCAGGTACTTTGCCGAATATAGTGTCATTCGATGCTTTTCGTTTGTTGGTGAATAGGACAAACAGAAGCGGACCCAGATGGAACCTTCTGGAATACCTGATATGACAACAAACTTATTAGAACTCTATTCATTGTAAGGGGCGTAAGAAAAACTATTCTCTAAATACGACATTAAAAGAATAATTACAAGTGGAGTAAAATCAAAAGAACTAAGTTTAAATAAAGCAGTATCACATCAAAGGTGTGCGAAAAATTCATATACAAGACACCTACTTGTCCGCGTTTGTTTATCCATTTTCTCTCTCTCTCTCTTTCTCTTTCTCTCTCTCTCTCACACACACACACACACACACACACACACACATATACACATAAGACCAGCTCTCAACGGGCCATACCCGGCAATAAGTGGCAACAGCGTATCCCCTCTACGCGCGGTAGCTTACATTACCATACATTGCAGAGTTAAGAATTTAGTAAGACTTAAACCGCGCAAGGATATAGTCGTTTGCATATTCGTTCTGTATACGTAATTTGCACATTTGTTTCAGATATAATAAGGTCGTTATATCTCGAAGTTATTATTATTGTATTCTTAGCTGCTACGGAAAAGTAATTTTAAGTAATAAAAAAACAATAACGTTTTCTAAAAGATAAAAGTAAAAAATCAATAATTCTGCAAAATAAATTTTAATTCTAAGAAAGTCACTAAATATAGGATTCGAAAATACCGCCCTCTCTCCCCAAACAATAGCCGAGCCTATTGTAAAACTCCCGCCTCACTCCCTCGAGATTTCTAGGGGTTATTGTCTCGAAAATTCTAAACAGTTGAACTTGCAACTGTTGCAACCTTTACGTATGCACAGCTAGATACGAATGACGGGCAATCTATTGCTCTCGATCATCGGACTTATGTATGCGCACGCGGAGTGGCATCGTACATGCGTTGCCACATCGCATTACGTTCCATACGTATATTGTTGCGTATGTCCCGTAGCGGGTTGGACCTATCGGTATGTATGAATTCAAGTTGATCTGTCATATGTATATATTGGTAAAATTTCGTGTTAAGGTTGATAGTATTTCTTGAAGAAATTAAAAGTCTTGTTTTATGAATTTTGACACTTGAAAAAGTTTCAATATTTTATTTGTTATTGTTTTTACTATAAAATACAGTATCAAAGTTGAGTAATAACACTAATTTAATTTTAAAATTGCTACAGATTCTCAACACTTCTACACGATATTGCTTATTTAACGAAGTGTGTACATGATTTTAAAAATGAGAAAGAACTAAATTAAAAATTTGTATGATTTGTCATCTATTTATTTCCTTTTAATAACAGAAATTGATACCGGATTACGTACTGTAAATAATGATAAAATGCCTTTAACCTATATTATCGAATACTGTGGTGAATATATAATAGTAAAACAATAAATATAAAGATAGTGCTATAATCAACAATTCTATATTTGACCTGTGTTGCTAAGAGGATATAATACACAAAATGCAATAAACATAAAGATTATAATGAAATTCAATATTGTTTAGTTATGGCCATTACTAATTTAAATGAGAATACATTTTAAACGTTCTTGAGCTATTAGGTCGACCTACATTTCCTAACTTGCATCATATACATACACACAATGCAAGTAGCACAGATGACGACACCGGAATTTAATTTCCAATTTTTTCTATATAATTCGATCAAGTAAATAGAATTGTATTGTAAAGAAACATTTGTATCGTTTCTGTATATTTATATTATACTTCCCCAAAAACCCATAATATACTATATATATAATATATATTCTAGATTGCATGTTTTCTGTTGTAAGTGCTGTTATAAGTTCATAAAAACTGCGAAGAAAATTAATTTTTCACAAATTTTTAACACTATTGCGTTTTCCTAGCCACCTAGTGTACGCAAGCCTATTCAACGTTGGAATATTCGGGATATCTAACAAAGCACATGAATAATATTACTCGTAAAACCAATACATATTTTAAAATAATAAGGTTTGAATAATGTTCTAGGCCAGCGTTCTCCATTGATGAACTCACTGAATTAGTAATAAACTTGGTTGGTTTTTTTTACATTGCATTTAATTTGCATTTTCTTTATATAACTTTATATATACATACGAGGATGATTTGTAATTGAAATTCCGAATGACACAAACGAGTATTAAGTTCTTTATCACTTTTCAACATCAACTTCAAATGCACTTGAATCAACGTTGCTAAAGTGTTGTTATGCCTTATGCCATTTTTGTAATGATATCTCTCAAGCTCTTCGAAATACTGCTCCATTGCTGCAATAAGTTTTTCATCCGAATGAAACTTCTTTCTAGTAAAGGAAGTTTGAGTTTTGCAAATCAGTGGAAGTAACTTGGGGCTAGATTTGGCTATAGGATGGATCCAATCTTTCGTGTAGCGCTCAAATGGCGTGGGAAACCACATTGTCATGATAATTATTGAGCAGTCCAGGTCGTTTGCAAGATAATTAATAAAAACTATTAAAATTCTTTGAATGTTAGTCGTTACCATCGATGGAAATGTCTTGACTTTCTTTGTTAGACGTCCTCCATTATGTTACTAATATTGAATTCAGAAACATAGAGGTTTAGCAGGGTTTCATAAGGCGTAACAAGGCTTCCCTATCACAAAAAAAGAGGGCAGAATGCTAAGTTTCTTTCGAAAAATTATGCTTGTAGTCGAGAAGAACTGAATAGTAGTCTGTCAAAAGTAGATTATAAAACGCGACACTCTGTCTCCAATTATACTAATTTTAATTACGGTTCCATGTGTGCTCTTCCTTTAACGAAACGCGAGGTACTCCACGTTATTAGTAAAACAAAAAACACACGGAGCTTGGGTCCGTCGTCCCTATGCATTTTCAACCATTGACGCAGTTGATTAACTTGTCTTTCCAGCAAGGTATTCTCCCCAAAGTTTTAAAGGCGTCATAATTAATTCCATTCTGCTTGAAAACTGTATAGTATGAGGGATGTTGTCGTTGGTTTAAATTTTATTTTTCAAATCGTATACAATTTGTTGGAATATCCTAACATATTTAGAAAACCAATTCGTGTGTCTTTCTGCAGTATATTCTCCAAGGCAATAATCGTTTACTACATTGCTTAGTCATTCGCTACCGGCTCATCAATAATGTTGTATTAGCTTTAAATCGACCGACCCAACGAGAAAGAGTACTTTTAGCTTCTTTTCGAGTTAGCAAATATTTCGAATGTTTTGGCATGCTCTTTTCACAGAAATAAAATCCACGGCTCTGTCATAGTGGCTAAACTTTAAAACAAGTATGTATGTGCAAAATAGGCGAAGCATACTCTGATCGGCATCAACTAGTATCGTTGATAAAATCTGTTAGCACTTGTCTGTACCTGAAGCATTCGTTATTTGCTCTATATTTACCGGCCAGGTTCTAATTCCCAGAACTTTAGGAATATTCCCCGTATAAGCAATTTTCTCAAATATCACAGGGAGTTCTTTTCCAAAAATGAACATATAGTCTGTTAACGCTGTCAATATTTTTTTCTACATTTGTTACTACCAATGCGTCCATATTTAAAGATCAACGTGAAATTGTAACGATCTGGCACGGCAACAGCAACTCAACAACATTCACTAAAAATTTCCAACTCTGAGGTTCCTCTTTTGGAGTAGCAAGCCAAGGTTATTATTATTTTTTTGTGGAAATTTTTTATACGTCGAAGATTAACGAGAGTCCGAAGAATTGTTCAACAGGTCCTCGATAACTTTAATTGTGATCAAAATACTTTCATAATCATGTTGAAATGTGAAAAGACGTTAAGGCAGGCATGTGGAAGTATGAAGATTTCGCAACTTTCATTAAGCGTCTCATCCTATCAACCGTTGAGCTGCCTGTAACACCTTGAATTTCCAACTCCTACTCAAGTTCATTTTGAAACAGGCGATTAATTTCTAATTAAAAATACCAAATAAAAGAGAAATAGTATATTCGAAGATCCCAGACAAGACATCCTAAATCTAAGTATTGAAAGAAAATCCCTGAAAATGGTCACCAAAAAGAAAAGAGCACGACAAACGTACTGTCTGATGTTGTACTTTAAAACAACAACAGCGAAAAGTCAAAAAATAAACGTTAAGTCGAAGAAACAGTGAACCTGATGATTGATCCCATAAAAGACGAAACGCAAAGGCCCTGCAGTCAAAATACTGTAACACAAGCTGGCTCATGTTGACGGTACTGGCACCATTATACTTCAGTGTTCATCTAAACTTTTAAGATGGTATCAATTTGAAGTTATAAACTACTTTAGTCTTAACTTCATTAATTCTATATTAGCTTGGAAATTAGATTTCAAACTTTTAGAGACTTGTATGAGTAACAGAATTTTCATTTGTTGACAGAGTAATAATTTTCTTTTAATTAAGAAGAATGTACGACCATATAAATGTGGCCAAAATCATTTTGCTGCATAGTAAAGTACTACTTACCATTAAAATTTAGTTTATTCTAATGAACAGAGAGATGTTAGGATTTAGTAGGAAACGTGCAATAAAAATGTAAACAAAAACAAGAGTTAGAATAAGAACACACAAGGCGGTAGAACGCCAACAGAATACATTTAAAAGTAGAAAACAAAACATAATGCATCATTTGGCATACCAATCCGAATGTCTTTCGCTCGGGTATTTCTCGCGGAGTGTGAAACAACGCATTAGTCATTTCATATTGCATAAAGAGGGCGTTGATCTCACTAAATATGGAGCCAACGACGTGCTCTGCGGTCGCATGTCGCTGTGATTAACCACTAGATGTAATTCACATCGAAATATTTTGATTCTATACTTTTGTAGTACGAGAAGAAAATGCGTGCTAGATAGAGTGAAAAGAATTGAAAACGAAAAGTTGCTTCTCTTTCGGATCCTATAGTATAAAAAACAAACAGAGGTGAGAAAAGAGACAATTAAAAATTATAATTAATGATAAAAGTGTAGGTCACGTATGTTAATAATCAGTCAATTTAATCTTGAATTGTCACCACTATAGGCAAAGACGTGATGTCTACCATACAGGAAACCACAATGTTGTAAAAGAAAACAATATCAAAGAATAGTAAGATGAACTCTTCTTATAAGCGTATTTTTATAAGAACACGACCTGCGTCAATTTTTAATTCTTTGAGAAACATGGAAGGAAGGTACACGTTTTGACGATATAAACTTCCTGTTTTTGTATTAATGAAAATGATGTGTAAAAAAATTGCTTTAAACGTAGTATAGGCGATTGAAAGTTCGTTTTCGACATCTTCTAGTGTTCTTTATTCAATACGTAGTGCTATTTAAAAGGAAATAAGGTAGAGCTATTAAATAAACTATGCTTCACTTTATGACGGTATGAGGCATAGCTCAAAAGAAATAATTTTGGCACAAATACTCTTTCATTTTGAAAATTTAAGAATGCTCTTCAAAATACATTTGGATTACACTGATCAACATAGTTTAGTTTTCTTATACACCAATACGTGTATCTTTTGTCAGGCGGATTCTGAATCTGATTTAAAATTTGCTTCATCTCGTCAGGATTTTAAGATATCTTCTTAAATAGTTTTTTCAATAAACGCATTAATTTTACAAAATTCAAAGTTACTTTTATATAAAAAAGAAACTATTACAAATATTGTTCTGTTAAACATTGAGTGAACATGTCTGAATATTCCCTTGCATATTTCCAACGTCAGAGCACTTAAACCAAGCCAATTTTTTCTTTGGAATCAATCAAAATCAGAATTTATAGATATCTGGCTGAACGTCTTTTTATTTCATAATGTCGCATACATGTATAAATAATCCAAACAGTTCTTGTTATGTATGTGGTGAATTTATTACCCACCAGCATGAGCGGAATATTACACAATTAATAGGAAAGTTATATTTTAACTATATCTATATATACCGTACGAACGCCGGGGAGTGATTGATCTACCACAATGTAGTAAGACGAAGACGAATAGCGAGTTTATGTGGTTAGGGTTGAGAGAGTATATTCAATCGGGTTCTACTGTCTAACTGTACGGGCGTTCCCTTTCTTTATCCAACACATTCTACATACGATCTAAGTACGAATCAAATAATCTCTCTCTAACACATTGAATATTCCTATCAGTCGGTCATTGTGTTCAAGCAAGGCCAATATACTTGCAGTTGGCCAGTCATTACTTATATATCCATCGATCGCACGACGTTGGGCACACGGTATATATATATGAATATCAAGGCAAGCCATGAGCTCCCAGCACTTGATGCGCACGCTGTGGGGTTGGTCAAATGGTAAGAAAAGCGCTATGCCATTTACAAGACCTGTGATTTAGCATTAACAAACGATTGATCGATGGATCAATTCAAATCGATTGATTACAACTTTTGCTACATGCGATGTTCAATATCTTCTGAAGAGGGCACATCACCTAATAAATCAATTACAATTAAATGATCTTATTCGAGACCTGAATTCGTTAAAAACTAAAGCAGAAATAATAGGATCTTGACTCCAAGGACGGCAACTGTTGGCTCTAGGAACACATATTTCTATGTATCGTAATCGTCATTAAGAATTATCATATTATTTTTCAACCGACGAGGATGTTTCATACTGCAATAGTTTCGACGATTTGATGTTGGCATTAGGTCATCAACACCATCCCAAAGAATGGAGTTTTTTTGTCGATGCTTAGGAATTAAGTTTAAAAGCTGTCCTTCTTCACATAGGAAACGTTTATCAATCCATCCTCGTTGGCCACGCAATCCACTTAAAAGAAACGTATGAAGAAATGGATATTCTTTTAGACAGAACTAATTACAAAATGTACAAATGGTACATCAGCGCAGATCTCAAAGTTGAAGCAATTCCTCGGTTTACAATTAGGGCATACAAAGAATTGCTCTTTTCTTTGTGAGTGGAACAGTAGATCAAGATATTCCCACTGCATTATTAAAGACGCCAGTCAGGGCTCAGTATATTCCCGGACAAAAGAATATACTTCATAAGTCACTAGTTGGACCTGATGAAATACCTCTCCTGCCAATACACATAAAATTAGGTTTGATGAAAAGTTTCCTGAAAGCAATGGATAAAGGTAACCGTGGATTCCAATACCTTAAACAAAAATTTCCCAAAATTTCAGATGCAAAAAGAAAGAATTTTTGTAGGACCTCAAATTAAACTTCTACAACAAGATACACAATTTTAAGGAGCCTTAAAGTGACTTGGAGCGTGTCGCTTGGAATGCTTTTAATAATATAACCCACAATTTTCTAGGAAACAGAAAATCTGACAATTGTATACCAGTTGTTCATGAACTTCTTAGAAGTTGTCATAAATTTGGCTGTAAAATGAGCCTTAAAATACATTTTTTGGATTAACATCTGGATTTCTTTCCCCCGAACCTGGTCGACGTGAGTGATGAACGGTGAAAGGGTCCATCAAGACATTTCTGTTATTAAAAAAACTTTTTTTTAAGGGCAAGTGGAACACTGAAATGTTTGCAGATTATTGCTGGAGATTCATAACGGAAAGTGCCGAAGAACAATATAAAAGAAAAACATTTTAAACAGGATGATACCATACAGCTCCATACTGATTTAATATTATATCGTGTACTTTTAAATATTTTTTTTCGAAAGCCTGACGTGCCAGAAAAATTTGTTTTTATTACTGTTAGAACTGTATTAGAACTATGTATATAGAACTAATGTTATACTTATATTATTTAATTATTAGCGTTTGGTTTCCGTAAAATTGGATCTATTTTCGTGAAAATCAAAAGTTTACGCTGAACGCGTTAATTTTGATTCACATATATGTCGTGGATTGGGTACTAAACGTCCAATGCATATTCTAACTTGCTAACGATATATGCGTAATAAGTTATCAATATTTATGAAATTCAGGGATATTCTAATGATACTTAAGACCAGATCTAATAATGTTTAAGAGGTGATCATTTGCATTTTGAAGCATTTGGAAATATTTAATTTATTCATGGGACACCAACTGTGGATAGTGTTTAAATTGTTTTACAAAAGCTCTACACCAGTTATATTATTAATTGTGTGATATATTTTAAGGATATTTGCATAAGCAAGAAGTGATGCTAATAGATCATTGATCATAAGCGGGTCTAATTCGCAACTTTGTGTAACTCCAGAAGTCTATTAGAAAGGTCTAGATTTACAGCCATTGTAGGTATTATATTTTACCCTGCCTGTCAAATACAACTTTAAAAAATGGATGTCGAAATCGTCCAAAATTTTAGTAATAATTTGACTTGATAAATTTGCCGGTTTATAACGTTTTATTTAAATTTATCTGTCTTCACTATGCAGTTTTTCTTTCGATAGTGACACATATATTTTAATATTTTATGTATATATTTAACAGTAAGCGCACTTATTTGTAGTTTATGAAAACCACTTATGAATATAAATGGTATGCGATCATTTATGTCCAGAAGTATAATTATAAATATTTAGTTGAAAACTTTTAATTTAGAAGTTAGTATTTGCTACGTAAAATTAATATTTTCTTAAAAATAAAATACAGTCAAACTTCTATTTAACGAAGTCGCTAAATCCCGTGAAAAAGTTTGTTATAAGGAAATTTCGTTAAATAGAAAAAAGTTTTTGCATTGCAGTACTATTTAATTTTTTCAACCTAATAAAATACAAATAAATATAATGGTATTTACATCCTATAACTACATACGTACATTAATTAGTAAAAAAGTCGGTAATTTTACTTTGACCCGAACTGTTAAAAAATTTCTCTCTCTCATAATAGATCTCGCACTTGTTCAAGGCATTAAAAATATTTTCAGGAACATTTTCTAAATATTGTAGTCCATGACGAATGTTTGAAAAGCTTTAACCATGACTTCGTTTGTAGGTTTTCGTACAGGTTCATCCGAATCGTCTTCTCCGTCATCATCGTTTGATGCTATTTCACTTCTCTGGTTACTTGCTACAATCTTCAGAATGTCATCATCACTTGGATATTCAGTTGTAACAATATCAACGCCAAGATAATCTTCTACTTAATATTGCTATCAATATTACCAGATATTTCTAGCGCTCTCCAATAATTTCTTACTTCGGAAAGCAGCAATTCATCTTCTGGATCCAAATTTACTGCAGAAGCCTGCTTTTAAGAAGCAACGCTGAATAGTAGATTCACTAATTTCATAGGTCCACACTTTTGACAATTCAGAAATGCATTCTCGCAGGTTAATTATCTGCTTAATAACTGTGGTGTTGTCTTTTTCAATTGCATTTATCATTTTTGCGATAATGAAATTTGACATTATTTATTATTCCCTGGTCCATTGGCTGAAGTTTAGACATCATGTTTGTGGGGAAATAGACAAGCTCTATGCTTTTCAATCTGTTAGAAATTATAGAAGGGTGCGCAGGACAGTTGTCATCAATTAAAGCTATTTTTCTGTTTTGCATACTCATCTGTTGATCTAATTTTAGTAGGCAGTTTTCAAAAACCTTAGTGTTCCGCAGTTTTCTTATTGAAATGATAATCTACTTCTAACGACTTTGTACCTTTGAAACACCTTGGATTTTTATTTTTTCCAATAACCAAGTGATTCAATTTCCCGCTTCCTGTCATATTTGCTCCAATCATTACAGTAATTCCCTCCTTGCTTTGTTTTCAACCAAAAAAATTATCATTTTTACAGGTGAGTGTTCTATTTGGTATACATTTGAAAAAAAGGCCGGTTTCGTCGGCATTAAAAATATTTCTAGCTTCGTACTGTTTTAGTATTCATTTCAATGTTTTATTCTTCCTATCATTGCAATCTTCTTCATTAACATCTGCGCTTTCTCCACTAATAACTTTTTCAACAATACCGTGCCATTTTTTGAATTTATCGAGCCAATCGTTGCCTGCTTGAAAGTTTGGATGTCCAAGGGATTGAGCGAACTTCAAAGCTTGTTGCTTAACTTGGGAGCCTAAGAGTGGAACATTCTTGTTACGAACTACATGTACCCATTTTAAAATTGCGTGATCAACGTCTTCAAAAACACACATTTTTAACCCGTTTTCTCTCACGTCCTGCATTATCACTAGATTTTAAAATTGAATCTCGATTTTTAATTATTGTCAATAAACTACAGGGAGGTATACCGAATATTTCCCCAACGTCTTTTTTCTTACAACCTTTATCGATGCTTTCTAATACTTTAAGTTTGTCGTTTATATTCAAACATTTTCTTTTCGACATTTTCGCAGTCGTTAAACAACCCATCGATTTAAAATGCAACGAACTGCTAAAGTACACGAACTAAATTGTGCTATTCACGTTGTGTTTAGTCTGACTAACCATTTCTTAGAAGTCTTTTATTATTAAAAAATTCCCTTGAAAATTCGCTATATAGAAGTCCGAGGTTTGTTATTGGGAGATAATTTTGCACGCAATTTCAATTCAAGTGCAACGTTTGCGGAAAAAATTCGTTAAATAGAGAAATTCGCTATTTGGAAGTTGGTAATATGGGAGTTCGTTCCTCTGTATTTTAATATTGTAATTAATACAATGTTTAATATAACAATTAGTTCTTAAATAAATGATTCTCGTTAATTCTAAAAGAAAGTAACCCATGTTTATCGGTTGGAACCTTAAACACTTTCTAGCATGAATCATAAAAGAAAAATGTTTATTTATGATTTTACCTCTGCACTTGAAATATTAGGTTATTGACATTTATATGAGCTACTATAAAGTAAATTATGCATATTTCCTCCTACCTATGCGTTATTGAACTTGCAAATTTACTTTTTTTAATACGTTCGTGTAAGTGTTTATGAGTAGTCGTCAATACATTTTTGCATCTGTGAAAACCAATCTTACTCTGATATTTTCTTCAGTATTTCTGTTGTGTTCTTCGTGCGATAAAAAAGTAAAAACTCCGTAACTTCTCTTTTTAATCCAGAAACAAATTAGGCACTAGATCTGAACTACATGTTTTGGAAATGTAAATACTTAATCGTCATCGTGATGCAAGATGTTCCTTGCTCTTTTTTTCGCGCACCTACTTTGGACACAGTACGAACGTGTTTATTAATTCTCGAAAAATGTGACGACCATCTTTTTATTTCAACTTCTTTTGTCTTTTGTTGGAGCCAACAAAGAATTCACACTATCGATGTTGATTTTTTTCGGAATCAGTAGTATACCCAAATTTCTTCATCCATACTGATGTTGTTTACTAGATGAGACGATCTATTGGCAAAGCAATCTAGTATAGATTTTCGTCATCTTCTACGGTCATCTTTTTGCAATGGAATAATTCTGGGGAATCCATTGGTAACAAAACTTATGTACCATCGTGTGTTTTGTGAGAAAATACTATTTATCGACCTCATCAATCACGTTCCGAGCAAGAACAATATTTTTTACATTAACACTCGTTTCTGAAACTTGAAACGTGTTACTTAAGAAAAATAGACCACGTTAAAATTAATTGAACCAGTTTACGGTAGCTAAGGAATATGACTTGTCACTAAATATCCTACTGATTTCCACAAAGTACTCCTTACGACTTAGCCACATTCGAAACTAAAAAATCACAGCTCTAACTCCTTGTTCAATTCCTTGATTTCTTGTGCTAATGCATAAGTACACACAGATACAGATATACAAGTATATTTTTCAGGAATCGTTAGGCTTGTAAGCTAGGTTAAAATGTTTAACAAAATTTCTAGTAAAATATAATGATTTACATTATGAAACAGACATGTAAATAATTTACATATCTGTAACTGTATACATGGACAAACCTCGTATTTTCAGCATTTACTTCTGCTTAAGACATATGTTTCTGCCATCTATAGGCGTCGTCAGTTAAGCTATTGAAGCAATGTATACAAATGATACAAATCTTTATGAATAGATCTGTATCTGTATATAACATTAAGCCGAAATCACCTACTAGATAAAGCAAATTTCATCCTATAAGGTGGCACTTATTTAATAAGTGACATCTGACGGACGAAAGAGATTTTGCCGAAAAAGGTGATCTTTCGTTCGACCAGCTATGCTGATACGAAAAACGAAACAATACGGGTAGTCCATTAATAACGAGCCAGATGGCGGTAAATATACAAAAAGGTTTTTAAGTATATCTATACGTTGATGCACGTATAACGCTTTTGTTTACATTATAATAAAATATAATGACTAGAGACCGGACAAGAGAGGTTGATGACTCATCGTCCTGACAAGCGTACTATTGAAAATTTGTATTTTTAAAGTTTTTAATTTTATTTATATAATTATACTTATAATAATAAAACGGGTATATGTATATACGGCTACAAAATACGAAGTACATTTTTATTTGTTCATTATGTAGTTCAAGTTGAGTAAAGAAGTATTAATATTTCTTAGCAATACCTTCTCAAGGTTCTCTTCTGTAAAATTTGTTCTCTTTGAATGGAATACATCCTTGTAAATAGAAAACGTCCTTTCTACATCGCAACTGGTTATAGGTGCATACTGGAAATATTCTTTTATTTCCGCGTATTTTGCAGTTAGATGTTGTGGCATTGTTCCCATACACAATTGGCGCAATTTTATTAAATCTGGATTTCTATTAAACACTGCGTCTAACTAAAGTGTTCTTGAAGAAAGTGCAACTATTTTTTAAATGTGGAATTTGTGTTAGTTCCTTGCACTCAGAAATAGTCCGAGCATCGTCATTTAAAGATGCAACGAAATTTTGTAAACTATTGAAATTTTCTGCATAAAAACTAGTAGCTTCCAACCATGTCCCCCATCTAGTTATTACTCTGGAGAGGGAGGCAGTGACAAAGATGGCAGTTTTTCCCTGTAAAAAGCTACCCTCAATGGTGCTTTTGTGAAAATTTTTTAAAACGTATCCAAGTCTACCAACTTCTGGGAAGGGTCCCTAATATATTTACAGATTCTGTGGAGAGCATGTGCTACACTAGTAATATGTAGCATATTAGGATATGTTTCCTTTAATAGTCTGCCTGTTTTTAACATATATGCAGCACTGTCACTTACAAGTAAAAGTACTTTTTCTTTGTACCTTTGAATATTCTCGTTAATGGTTTTAGCAACTGTTTCCGCATCGTCTGTATTTATAACTTTTGTTGCTTTCGTGTAGCACTTAGAAACATAATATTTGCGTAAGGTGGATTCATCAGGAACATTTCGATCAGTATATTTTTGGAGAAATATTTTTAAAGTGGGATTGTTAAATTTATTTAATGGAATATTAGACGCCATAAAAGTTTCACAGAGTTCTTCGTTAAAATTGTCAGATTCCAACGAGTCTAATTTCTGTGCACGTGTTTGCGATGCTAAGTGACATTGTACGTGCGATTTCAAGAAATTTTTTAACGATATTATACAGACTTTGCAATAAAGTTCGGAATCACAACGGACAATGGACATGCAATCAGTATGACCGTCAGTTCAACTCGCCATTGTTTTACGATGCCGCTCTCGACGTTCTTCCATATCATATCTGAAAAAGTAACTTAAACAATGCTCTAGATCTAAATAAATGAAAAGTAAAAATGTATGCGTAAGTTATTGAAACTGAACGAAACTCAATGCACACTTGCCTCGAAATAATTGGGAGAAGTAGATTCAATCAAACGATATTAAACAGGATCTATCACAAAAATTACGATATAATTAAGAGTTAAAACTATGAAATCAAGAAACTATTTCACAGCACTTTGTTTATCTTACGAAATATAATCTAAATAGACGCGCTTCTATCTATGTCCATGAAAACAGAAATTTAACTGTAAATATCCAACAAAAAAGTCGCAATTCTCGATGAAAACAGATGTGCACAATAGTGCATTCAATAACTGCGTGATGTACTTACAGATGTTGTAGAGTATTTACATTGTCCGTCGTAATGACGACGTCATTTCAACCCGATGTGTCCGGTCTCTGAGACCTGCTAATGAGGCTCAGTGGCAAGGGAACATCCCCCGTTATATTAGTTAGTGTGATATTGGTCGCGTTTTTTTACAAATACAATTCAAATTGTGTCCTTGTGCCTAAATCATTTAGGCGGCGATTAATAAAAACGGTTATATTAGATAGTCAAACTGTTACTATTCAATAGGTATTAGAAAAAACGCATAGAATAGATACAAAAAATATCTATAGTGTCTTGTTAAATATGTTTAGGGATGAAAGTTTACAGAATTTCAGAGTTTTTAAGCGCACTATGAATTCGGTTAAGGTGGACATGTATTGTTCTTGGATGAACGATTTCTAACCACTATGCTTTCTCAGGCAATTCTTTGCTAAATTGACGCATTGGACGGTAGTTTACGCGAAGTCGCGGATAAATTCTCTCTTATCGGCAGATCGATTATTAAGATACGATTGACGTTATTGAGGCAGTATGCAATCGCACGTCGTCGAAAACCTCAGAAACAAACACCTTGGATTCGTGTTTGTCATGTAATTCCTTATTGATTTGATCCATCAGTGTTATAGTTTGTTGGAAGTCGCGGGTAGGTTCTCTCTTATCAACGGATTGATGTTCAAGTTACGCTTGGCGCAATGTGCAATCGCACGTTGTCTAAAACGTCATATTAGTGTTTATTATGTAATTCTTTACTGTTGTGACTCATCGCGTGATAGTTTGAAGGCGAAGATTTCAAACACTGAAGTCGAATTTGTACGATCTGGAGGGAGACGACTGAGTAGATCGATTGAACTTATTGAAATATTCAGAACCTGGACTGTTTCAAATATTTTTCATTTACATTTTTTCAATTTTGCTCATTTTCAACTTGTATGGAAATCATCGCATATTCAAGCACAAGAAATAAGACTTAAAATCTGCTGAAACGGAATATGGTTTAACGAGTTAAAATACGGTCCAAAATTAGGAAATATGAAGAAAAGTGGTTGGTTCATTTAAATAAAACGAGGAGTCACTATTTTAGTTATGGAAACGAATACCTTTTCAACGATGAAGATGGACTTTCTAATCTAAGTTCTTGCCAAAATGATATAACGCTTTAGGGGACTGTGGGGAAATCAACGATGAAAACTGGAATGCCAGATCCGCATATACGTATATTTATATAAGCTGCATTCTTCATTTCAAATCAACTATTTTCTAAAACCTTACATATTGCTATGGATTTTTCCCCATAAATATTAATAAAATTTATGTATTTATCTATGTACAATTATTTTGGATGTCTGTGTATCCTTTGTATATTTCTCGTCTTGCGCCGTGTTGGTGCACGCCGTATGTTAGATGTGGACAACTTTAAAACTGTATTTTTTTTATGTGAAGCCTACGTGCTTGATGTGAACTTCAGACACTAGTTTACAGTTGACAAGAGAGTACCACATTATTTTAAAAGATTTATAATTATCTTTTGATGTAACTTCGGGTTGTTTTTGATTTAATTAGTTGGTTTGCGTTGTTAAATTTCATTACCGATATTTCTACGAGTTTTAAACCTCGTAATTTTTGTTTTTTACACTTTCTTGTCTACGTGTCTCCCATTATATTTTTTTACGTAAGTAAAATATATATATATATATATATTTTAAAAGATATCTTCTTATATTTAAAAGAGTTGAATATTGTATTTTCTATTGTGTTAATTTTGTCGTATTGAGATTTAGTCTTAGTTATTTGATATAAATAACAAAGAAGATTTTTAACATTTCTAAGTAAAAAAACTTGTAAATGTAAAATTTTGTACGTTGGTATTTCAAGGGCATTTTTTTCTTGGACATGTTAGTGCGCATGTTTTGTTAGAGTTTTCTTCGTACTGTCAAGATAGTTTATTTATATTGTTCTCTGGGGAGAAATTGGAAATATTCTTTGTCATTTTTTATTTTTTATTTGTTCGGCTTTCACAAGGGTTTTTGAACGCATTCTGCGGTCATTTCCGTGCGTTATTTTTACCTTTATAATATTGTTAATGATGCAATATTAATCTTTATACTCTATAAAGATTTTTTTTTAAATTTTTTGTATTAAAGTTTCATTTAAATTTTATATTGTGACTATTATTGAATTGACCTTTTTCTTTTCGAGTTTTATAAGTAACTTAAAGATATAATTATAACATTTGTCAATACTCTTTTACTAGCGCCTTATAAATTTGTAGTAGAGACAACCACGTTTCCGATTGGAACCCTGAGGAGTAAGCAGTCCCATTTTTTGGAAATAAACCGACTGAATATCCTAGCTGGATAGATTTGTCGTGAATGGTGGTATAACAAATATCAAAACCACAGTTCATAGCAATATGTAATCAATGAAATGAAAAATAACTGTTATCTCTTTTTAGTGTTTAGCATTATGTGGCTGAAATTAAAAGAGTGGCGAATTGAAAAGGAAGGTCTATTTTATGTTATTTGAACTAAAGGAACATTAGTTTCTTTGTTACCAATTAAGTGTATCTTTAAAGTATTCCTAATTGCACATGTTTTTGTTATAAAAATCTGCATTTTTCTAAGAACTTTTAACGTATTCTCTGAAATAAAATATGTTTTCTTTCTGTTTCAGGTATGCTGAAGAATCAAAGGTTTTACATAGTCGCAGTCAGTAAGTTAAAACGTGTTACTTTTATTTAGTAGTCGATTCTATAATAGCATTTTTTTGTAACGTCTTTATAAAGGATTTATGTTTATTTAATTAAAATGATAATTTATTTGGAGTAACATAAACTTATACTACAAAAAAAATGCTCGTTACAAACGGAAACACTTTTGTAGAACTTAAATACTTACGACAACACAATACAGAAAAAAACATTTTGTGTTTATTTATGTCGTTTTTTGCCATAATAAATCTGAAACCTATGATGATTATCGAGCTCGCTTTGAGCAGTCGTTTTTTTTCATTCTCTAATAAATCCATTAGATACCAACTAGATTTTATTTCTGTCCGCAAAATTACGGGAAGTGAATCATTAGGATAAGTATTTGTTTATTGATAGAAGCTAATTTTCTAATCGTTTATAATGGTGATATAATTTATATACATACAACCTGTATTTTAGTGTAATTTGGATGCTATTTGCGCATCGCGAAACCGCCTTCTGCGATGACTGTCTAAATTTTAGGTTTAGATTACTTTAAATCACTCTAATAATTGGCTATTTATATAAATATATGCGTTCAATAGACAATTAGTTTTTAAAAAGGACCAGTAGATCTTAAGAAAAAGATCAGCGAATGTATATTTTTAAATAAAAATGCGTAACAATTTCGTATGTAACTTTGAGTTATGACGTAATTTTAAACTACATGGAGATATAAGCAGTGAAATGCATTCCCATGTTTAATTTGTTAAAAGGAATAAGACGAAATGTAAAAATTCTGGAGGTATCACAGTACAATATTTAACATTCGCAATAGCAACCATATTAATTGAAAATTGACTAATACCTATTTAGGAAAAGCTTTTTGGTTAAACTCTTTACCTCAATAATCAGTAATTTGATCTTTACAATAAATAACGTACATGAATAGACTTCTTCTATTATCTTTATAGACTTCAGACAAGCATACAACTGTAGAAAAGGAGCACACCTAATGTCATAAGTGATTTGGGAATGTCTCTGATAAAAGCTGATAATGTTAGTGGAGACGATATTTAGGACAGTCTATTGTAGGGTAGTATTCGAGGCCAGAATTTCTTTACTCGTTGATGTTACTTTAATTTAACTTAATGAAAAAGTATTAAGGTTGAGCAAAATGTATACACCACACACATCAAAGTATGTACGTTCTATTCCGATGATCTAGCATCAAAACCGAGATCAGATGAAGTTATATTCTGAAGATTTGAGAAGACGGTGGAAAAATTATTTGAGTTAAGGTAATATAAATTAATTTTCATGTTACTTATGAGATTTTGTCATATTTACGTGATCGTGAATAATTCAATATTAATAATTATGCCAAGAAAGTCATAATAAATATATAAATCTTATTGAAATTACCTAAAAGATCGCTTAAAAAGTAATATTCTCCATTTAGTATTCTCTGATATGTTCAATATAATTTAAACCATACTAGTATCGTTTGCATATTTAAATTAGAAAGATTTGTTATATTCTAAAATAATTTATATATCATTATATAATTTATCATTACAACCCCGAATTAAAATCTCAAAGTATGTAATGGAAGCACAAAGGCAGTCCAAGACTCTAGAAAGCGAACATTGTGAAAGCGCCCCACTTTACCAATGCACTTAATTTTTTTTATAAATGTGGTGTTATTTATAATCACATTGTACCTAGAGAACATACAGTAACTGCGGAGTATTATTCTAACGTACTTCGAGGAACCCTAAAGGCAAAATTAAGGAAAAACGGCCGCTTTATCAAGACATCGGTTGGATCCTGCATCACGAAAATGCTCGGGCCCACAGATCAGTGATTTGTCAACAAACCCTTGAAGGATTTGAGGTGGAAATTTTGTTTCACCCTCCCTACTCACCTGAACTTGCATGTGACTTCAACCTTCCATTTGTTTCCTGAAGTCAAAAACGAATTGAGACGTCGAATTTAAGGCTTAACAACGCGGTGATGGCTATACTAAATAGACTCTCAATTTACTAACATGTGATAAAGTTTTGTGGCGCGCTATTTAAATTTCCAAGTATCATTTAGGTGAATGTTTTACATTTTAACGTGTTTTCAATAACATATATCTTTTGTATTAGCGCCGCAACGTGATGCATTAGTAATAATATATTTATAAAATATTATCTTTATTAGAATATATATATATATATATATATATATATATAATTTCTTAGCCGATCAATTTAATATATTATTTGATAAATTCTTGGAATTTTTGGCTTTTTATATTAAATATAAAAAGCTTTTGATATTAAATATAATTAGTATGTTATTGTGTGAAGTAAATGTGAATGTAAACATTGCTGTCTACAAATTACACGAAATTTTATGTGAAAAATGTTCGTACGCGTTGGGATTTGATCTCAAGTCTATGGTTTGCCGGACCTTCGCTCTAACCAACTGAGCCACGAGGACCGTGGTTTCAAGTTTTATTGAAAACGCCATATAAGGCACCGTTGTTAATATTCAGATGTCAGCTGGAAAGTTTGAAATTGCTGATTTTTCATCCTTAGCTATTAATATATAGATATAATTTCTTAGCCGTTCATTTTGGGCTTTTTATATTAAATATTTTCAAATTAGTATGTTATTTTGCGAAGTAAATATGAATGTAAACATTGCTGTCTATAAATTACAACGCAAGTAGCTAAGGATGAAAAATTAGCAATTTCAACCTTTAAGACCGACATCTGAATATTAACATTGGTGCCTTATAAGGCGTTTCCAATAAAACTTGAAAACAAGGCCTTCATGGCTCAGTTGGCGACGGTCCGGCAAACCGTAGACTTGGGTTCAAGTCTCAACGAAAATTTTTCAAATAAAGTTTCGTATAATCTGTAGACAGCAATGTTTACTTTCACATTTACTTTGCAAAATAACATACTAATTTGAAAATATTTAATATAAAAAGCCGAAAATTCCAAGAATTTGTCATATGATATATGTATATGTGTATATGTATGTATGTATATATATATATATATATATATACATATATATATATAGTATTAGAAGAAATTTCTTATGTTCTTGGCCGTAATTATAATACGAGATAGAAGTAAGATATTTTGGGAGTAGCGTCCTGGTAATTAATCCAATATAATTTATTTAACTTGACGTATCGGTACTATTTTTCAAACTGAAAAAAATTATTTAAATGACAACATAATTTGAAACATACTTGAGTGGGTAAAACCTCACTACATTTGTATAATACCAAAGTATTTTTAATAATATAAAAATATTATTAAAAATGGGGTGTGAAGAACACAATACAAGTTCATTTATGTATTTTTGATTAAAAAATACATAAATGAACTTGTATTGTGTTCTTCACACCCCATTTTTAATAATATTTTTATATTATAAAAAATACTTTGGTAATTATTTAAATGTTAAAAAGGGTAAAGGAACGATATTATAATGAATCTACTTACATTAAATTTTTGTGGTGTTAATATATTGTAAATTGTAACGTATTTGCTACGGAGTATTTGTATTTGTGCGGGTGGAAAAGATGTTGGCTGTGTCCACACATTACGGGGAGGTTGGTTTAACTGTTCTCGGACATGTATTTTTTTATTTTATTTTTGTAATGTTTATATTGGCATTATACGGGTGGGGGGTATATAATGGGCAGGTATATTGCTGACAGGTTATTTAAATCTGTTCTGTCATATGTTGAATTTGTGTTTTTTTGTTTATGGATGTTTACTTGCTTTGTTATTTTTTCAGATGCAATTATTGCGGTTTTTTTCGAAATTGAAAGTGTGTTTTGTTTGTTTGATATGTTTTTTTACGGGCTGTACTATTGCTTGAGAATTTGTATCCATTTAAACTTTCTCGTACTATTCTTGTATATATATATAAATATACATAAAAATATTTTTTTTGGTTTTATCGACCTTTAATGAAATCAAACAAATTTATTTATGAAAACGACGTTTTTCGATATTTATTAATTATTTTATTAATAAAAGTCGTAACGTCGTTTTCATAAATAAATTTGCTTGATTTCATTAAATGTCGCTAAAACAAACAAAAAATTATTTAGTATGATTATACGGCCAATAAAATAAATAAGAAACCTTAGATTCTTATAACATCGAATATATATATATATATATATATATATATATATATATATAAATATTCGAGATATAAAAGAGATAATTATTACTATTATTATTAAATTCTTCTCTCTGTTAAATCTACCATCAGCATTACAATACACTATTATGGAATAGAAATAAGTAATATAAATTACATTAAAATAGACACAACAGAATTTGTTAGTAGAAGAAAAAAGCATCGTAATAAAACCGGTGAACCAAAGTCTTGGCCAAACCCAAGGAACCAAAAAACTAACTCGCATCGTATGCTATTATTACATAATACTGTATTATTTAATATTTAATTTACATTCATTTGTTGATTTATAGCTACAACTTCTTGAAACATTCGTATCTTAATTGAACTTGTTGTCATGGCATGAGCTGAATATGTTCACATTATTTTATGAAATTTTACACGCAACTGTAACATCAGTATTTTAAAATTAAAATTTGTTTTATTATTACGTCAGAAAATACTAGTGTTACACATATTTTAAAGTTAAAATGGGATTTAAAACTATACTATTTACGTTTCGTTTCATATATTACAGTTACACACAAAAGTATTCATCCACTTGCGTCTCTCTGGAATTAAAGTAATACCTTCATAAATCGTTTATTGCGTGAATTTGTTTTATTTGCACAAGCTTTTTAACAAAGTATAAAGAAAATAGTACATACGAAGAGTATAAAAATAAATCAAATTAAAGGAACAATGTAAACATCATAAACTACATTAATTACAGTAAGCACCAGTATTCGTCTACTAGACATTATTTTAAATACAATATAAGAGATAATACTATATTTTCTAATTGCTTCTGGGATTTCGGATTGCAACCACGGCCTTGGCACTGTTTTTTCTTAGCTCTTTTAAAGACGTCGGACCAAAAACAAAGCAATGCCAAGGCCACGGCGTTTTGTAGCATAGACACAAGCTTTGATAACTGCTTGTAGATGTTTCGTTATAGATTTTACTAGTTCTTCTGTAAAATTCGATGTCATCTTCTGCCATTCTTCCACAAATTTTCTCCAAATCTTGTCTGGTTTGAATTGGTTTTTCCTTCAAACGACGTCTGATTTCTGCTCAAATGTGTTCGATTGGGTTGGTGTCGCGGTTTTGGAATGGTACTTTTAGTACGTGTGGAACACTTTTGTGTGGTCATTATTTAACAACTCGAGCCGTGTGTTATTTTGTTGAAAGGTGAAGTCTGTTTTGTCTTTCAACTTTTTGGGCACTCGCCTTTAGGTGTTTTCTTAAAATATGCAAATGCACCCATCGATCCATTATCCTATCAATTATATGATAATTACTAGAGAGGTTCATTCGAATAAAATCACACGGGCACGCGTATATATATATATATATATATATATATATATATATTTTGTCAGTCGCCGCCAGACAACGTTGAGCGCAACTTCGCTCGTGGGATATTACGTCAATGGGATGTTTCTCGAATGAATCTCTCTAATAATTACTTACATCAGCCGCTGACGTAGACCCCCAACATCATAATGATTCCTCCGCCACATTTTACAGTTGGTGTAAGATTTTCTTTTTTTAAATTCTTCGCCTTCATACACGCTGCTGTACAGCTGCGTTAGAGATGCAAAATTTGCACTCATCTGTAAATATGACTAGTTTCTAAAAAGTATTTGTTCAGGACATTTTTACATGTGAAGAATTTTTTACAAAACCAGCCCTTGTTAATATTTTAACAAAGCCACGTTACAATATTTGCCCGAAAAACCTACAGTCCAAATTAAAGACGTTGAAATATTTACCGGTTACACAGAAACAGGTTTTGTCTAGGACATTTTTGTTAAAAATTATTCCTATCAATGACAAAGTTTGATTTTCCGGTAACTGTGTGCTATGAATGAAATACAACTATTGTCTAACCTTTAAATTTGTTTATCGTATCATCAACTATTATGCCATCTTTATGTGAAACATTTATTGATAATTATTAGGAACATAATATTACAATATCTTAATAATACTTTAGTTACTCATAATACGTTAGTAACGAACTAATAACACGTTAGATACAGCACCATAATACGTTAGATACAAAACCATAATACGTCAAATAGTACATTATTTGTGAACATGAATTTCAATATTTTGACAGTTCTCAATTTTGACAGTCTCACGAAATAAGCGAGCAAGACTGTTTCCCCAGCACCTTGAACATGTTCTTTATCTCGCCATTTACAAAACAGACGATATTCGTTTTCGTAATGCAGTTTTGACTTCGCTGGCAACAAATCTAATTTTGCACTATTTGCAGCCTCTACAATATTTGCAGGAACATCAAATTCTTCCATGATTTATTAATTTATTTCAAAAACGTGCAAGCTTTGACGTAAGTATTTTGTATGACAGACAAATTGTTGATTTTGTTTTAATCTTGATATCGTTGAAGATACGATAAAGCTTTGAATATAAACTCGAACATCAGCGATTTAAACCCTCTCGGACGTTACGAGGTGACTCGGCTAGCACCTCGTCACCTGGCAACGTCCTCGAGTATTATAAATAGCTTAATGTTCTCGTTATATTAATAGCTATAATGTAAACATTTTAGTGGTTTAGTTTGATTTAGTTCTCTTTTATTTCAAAATGGATAATTTAGATGAGTCAATTACACCTACAAAACACAAAAAAAGTGAAGAAGGAAGATGCTATTAGGGATTTGAAATTTAAAGGGGAGGTACAGATAAATCATAAGGTAAAGCAATGAAAGAAGAGAAAGTTGGACCCGATTGTCACTAAGTAAATATTTTTTTCTTGAATGCGTGGCTTTAGATAATAAGGAGAAACTCAGTCTTATTATTATTTCTATTCCATAGAAAGATCACAAATTCACTAGTACTTTTTTTTACAGATGCAAGAGGTACATATTGTTATGGATTTTTCCCTAAATAATATTTAAAATTTATTTAAAATAAATGTACATTATTTGTGGATATCTGTGTATATGCGATATGTAAAAATGTGCTAAGATAAAAAACTAGTTTTATTCGAGATCGATTTGTTCGAGAAACCTTGGTGAATTCAAGGAGACTTCCCTTAGACAAGAACGTTGTATTTCTTTCAAAAATATATATACAGGGTGGCCCAAAATGACCGAAGGGGTTTGAGTTCATTGTAACTTCTTATTTAAGACATAGTTATTAATTTTTTTTAATTTTAAATACAGTATATTAATGGGAATATTTTTAATTTAATTATGAAAAATTATATCTCGCAAGTGGTGGCCATTTTCTGCTTCGCATATTCGTGTTGTTTCCAAAACATTTTCCATAACCTTTCGCAAAACTTCAGGTGTTATGTTGTTGATTTCGTCGCGTATATTATTTTTTAAATGCTGTATGGTTCGAGGCTTATTAATATAGACTTTTCCTTTCAAATAACCCCAAAGTAAACAGTCTGAAGCGGTTAAATCCGGTGAACGCGGAGGCCAATTTAAATCGCTTGTACGGGAAATAATTCGTTCACCAAAGATGTCGCGTAAAAGAGCCATTGTGTCCCTCGCAGTGTGCGCTGTGGCTCCATCCTGTTGGAACCATACTTGCGGATGGTTTTCCACGGCTGCCCTTAAAAAATTTTCCAACATTGTCCGATATCTAACACCAGCGATGGAAACGGCGACACCGTGTTCATTTTCAAAAAAATATGGGCCAAATATCCTTTCCGATGAAACACCGCACCAAACGGTACACACACGGGTGTAATTGTCGCTGTTGAACTACTCTTGGATTTTCCGTAGCCCATATCCTGCAGTTTTGCCTATTAACGAACCCAATTAATTCGAAATGGGCTTCGTCGCTCATAATTAAATTATGAATAAAATCATGATTTTCTTCTGCTTTTTGACGAAAATAAATTGCATAATCAAGTCATTGCTGGTAATCTGTCGGTTTCAATTGTTGGACAAGCTGAATTTTGTATGGAAACATTCTTATTGTATGCAAAATTTTCTGCAGCGACCCTCTTGAGAGGCCAAGTTATGTCGAACGTCTCCTGGTTGATGTTTCTCCATCTTCCCGAATACTCTCCTGCACCGTCCGTCTCTGCCATCCGTCACCGTCCGTCGTCTGCCGGCACCAGGAAGGTTCCTTACTGCCCCTTGTTCTCGAAAATTTGCAACCAGACGGTTTATTGTTGACTCTGAGGGTCCAACCCGCACATTAAAATAACGACGATATGCACGCTGAGTCAAAACAATGGATCGTTGATTTGAGAAATAAAGTTCAACGATTTTGGCACGTTGTTCAATTGTGTACTGTTCCATTTTAAATTCCCCAAGTCTTCTTTACAAAATAGTGAAAACAAAAAAAAAAAATTATAATAAAAAAGTTATAAGGAATTAAAACCCCTTCGGTCATTTTGGGCCACCTTGTATATATATTTAATTTAAATCGGGATAACTTGATTGTGTTAATTAGTTGATGGTATTTTATATTCAATTCCCGTATATTGTTGAGAGCAGTATTCTCGTCATTTGTTGGTTTTAAGATAAAACAACGTGTCTTGTAAGTCTCCTAAAAACTGTAAGTTTTTTTATTTTATGAATTCATAAAATTTTGATTAATATAATAAGTATATTTATATTGTATTCAATATTGTTACTTAAGAAATTTATTATTAGTAAGAATAAAATAAAGAGTATTTTTAAACTTCTACGTAAAAATTATAATTGTAAAATTTTGCTCGTTTGGAAGTCAAGGGTATTTTTTCATGTGTTTGATGTTTCCACATGCGTAGATTTGGTCGTGTATTAAATTTGATTATACAGTATGGTTCTCTGGGGAGAAATTAAAAATAAATTTTATTATTTTTTAGATAAGTTGTTCGGAGTAATTTAGAGGAAGTTTTAATCGAATTAGCTGTCAATTTACTTTACTTTACTTTATCTTTATACTTTATAAAGACAGATTTTTTTTTCTTTTTTGATTTTTTTGTATTAAATATTCATTTAAATTTAATCTTGTGCTCATTTTATTTCTTATACCTTTACTGATTAATTAATTAAAAATAAGTAACTCAGAAAATATAGATAAAGAAATTAGTGTGATTCTTTTACTGGCGCCTTAAAAATTTTTTAGAGAAGACCACGTATTTCCTTGTTGGAACCCTGAGAAGTAAGAAGTTTCATATTTTGAAATCAACTGGCTGAGTATCCTAGTTGGGAAGTATAGTTGTGGATGGTGGCACAATTAAAGTCAATAAACCACTATTCATAGCAATATGTTATAGTCTTCTCAAATAAAATAAGAGAAGCGAAATATTGAAGCAGTATTACTCGATTCCCACTAAAAATCTCCAAGATAGTCATCTTTGCGGGATTAATAAAGACATTACTTGTGAGGCAACGAAGATTGCGGAAAGAAAAAGCTCACGCCGACAACTAGACCATGGGCGATGAAGAACTACTAATTTTGTTAATGCGAATATGTGCAGGGATGCTTTTCTAAGCTTACCTAGAATTTTGGGAGCAAGACTCAAGCGTATTCAAACTCTCTTTCTCTCTCTCTCTCAAAGTAGTTCCTCGCCACAAGGCGAAGGAAGTTCCATGTAAAATTTAAATGTTGTCTGTTTACACTATTAAATTCCATATTAAGTTTGGACTACCAAGGACTGCAATATAATGTGTCAGAATTTTGAATCAAACAAAAACGAGGAATTAGAGAGCACGCTACTAGCAGAAAAAGAACTACATCTCCAAAAAGCCGAAGCGCGCTACGCTTTAAAGAAAAAGTGGAAGCAAAAGTCCCGGGAAGCTAATGCTATGGTTATTAGGTTCGTATTTATGCAAAACTTGCCCTTACCCTAAATTAGGACAAACATTGTCTTTTAGGCGCAGCAGTTGTTGTATTAGGTGTTTGGCATACACGACCTGTCTTATGATTCTGAGTCAATGTACGTTTATAATGAAAGTGTAGGGAAAAAAGCACAGAATGATGTTACATCTCGTCTTTTTATCTTATTATTTTCAGTGATGGATGTGTCGGACAGACCAAGTGATGAATTTGTCGGACCGACCAAGATCTATACGATGGTTCGATTTTTTATGTTCGGCCGTCCATCTTCTGAAAATGCTCAAAAGGTCAAAACTTTCAGCTCTTAACTTAATGTTGATCAGTCAAACTCATTTAATATTCAAAAACCAATTGAACCATTTTTTCCTAAAGATACCCAAACTGCCGCTCCTAATAAAAAGTTTGGGAACATATAAAGTATTTACGGAAGATCCTGACATTATTTTAACAAGGAAGTCGTATTCTGGTCCATGGTATAGATGCTTGGCAAGAGGGAAATCCAATATTCCTCTAGTCCAAAATAAAAAGTCTTCTCGGACCTATATCCGACTCTGTGCAAGGCGGAAAATAGAGCGTTTTATGAATTCTTTAAAAATCCTGAAATTACGCGTCCAGGCAATGATGTGGACGATGAGTCTGAAGCAGTGGCGGTTCTTGACGACGTACGAAGTAAACTGCTGCACAGATGAAACTGCTTCGAACAATTTCAAACAATTTCAGTTGCAGCTACTTGCTTCTCTGTATATATTAAAGTCTAAACGAAACGGTCTCATCCGTTCAGCAGCTTACATCGCACCTCATCAAAAACCGCCACTGGTCTAGAGATAATAGCAGTGGAAGTGAGAGTTAGTCGATGAAATAATTTAAAAAGTATGTTACTCTAAGTTTGTCAATTTTAGGAGGTTTAAATTATATAAATTAAATTTTTCGACAAAATATTTTATTATTGTTCTTGCAAAGACAACTCTTGTCAAACAAACTTCTTTTTTTCACAAAATTGAAAGGCTCTATTAGAATTTATATTACAACCCAGATAAGTTCATATTTTTCCTAATTTTTTGAATCCATCAAGTTAACAAAATCCAGCAAGGCTTATGACATAATCAGTATTTTCGATTTATCAAAAGTCTGTGCGATTTTGTGTATGCTTAAAAGTGTAAATAAAATAAATTAACGCACCAAACGGTTTATAAACTGAATACTAGAGGGACGAAAGTGGATAAATACTTTGTGCTTATACTCGGTGCCCTGGTGTTTGTTTAGAGAAAATATCTGTTATTTAAAAAGACAAAATTATTAACAAAATGTTTTATGTGACAAAAAATTGATCGAACTCTTGAAACCGTTTACAATAAATTAGTTTCCTAGAAAACAACCATTAAGTATCGGTCGTTGAAATGTTCCCTAGAAGTTCTCGTAGTGGATCTAAAATTATGTACCACTATACTTTAACGAAAAACAAAATTTATAATGCAGTCGGCATTGCGTGCTGTGATCACAAACCAGAAAGATGGATCATAATGTAATGAATTTTTTTGAGACACTGTTCATTATTTGATAAAAGGAATAATAGACTATACGCTCAGTCATCCAAGAAAACTGGAAAAATTTGTACCTCGAATTCAGAGGGTGCAATAGTACGAGGTGCATTCAAGTTCTAAGGCCTCCGATTTTTTTCTAACTAACTACTCACCCGAAAACTATGAAACTGGTGTTACTTCTCGACGTAATCTCCCTGCAGACGTACACATTTTTCACAACGTCGACGCCATGATTCCATGGCCGCGGCGAAGGCTTCTTTAGGAGTATGTTTCGACCACTGGAGAATCGCTGAAGCAATAGCAGCACGGCTGGTGAATGTGCGGCCACGGACAGTGTCTTTCATTGTTGGAAACAGCCAAAAGTCACTAGGAGCCAGGTCAGGTGAGTAGGGAGCCTGAGAAAACACTTCAAAGTTGTTTTCACGAAGAAACTGTTGCGTAACGTTAGCCCGATGTGCGGGTGCGTTGTCTTGGTGAAACAGCACACGCGCAGCCTTTTCCGGACGTTTTTGTTGCAGTGCAGGAAGGAACTTTTTCTTCAAAACATTTTCGTAGGATGCACCTGTCACCGTAGTGCCATTTGGAACACAATGGGTAAGGATTACGCCCTCACTGTCCCAGAACATGGACACCATCATTTTTTCAGCACTGGCGGTTACCCGAATTTTTTTTGGTGGCGGTGAATGTGTGTTTCCATTGAGCTGACTGGCGCTTTGTTTCTGGATTGAAAAATGGCATCCACATCTCATCCATTGTCATAATCGACGAAGAGAAAGTCCCATTCATGCCTTGGTTGCGCGCCAACATTGCTTGGCAACATGCCACACGATCAGCCTTGTGGTCGTCCGTCAGCATTAGTGGCACCTGGAGGACACTTTTCGCATTTTCAGGTCGTCATGCAGGATTGTGTGCACAGAACCCACGGAAATGCTAACACTGGAGGCGATCTGTTCAATTGTCATTCGGCGATCCCCCAAAACAAGTCTCTCCACTTTCTCGATCATGTCGTCAGACCGGCTTGTGCGAGCCCGAGGTTGTTTCGGTTTGTTGTCACACGATGTTCTGCCTTCATTAAATTGTCGCACTCACGAACGCACTTTCGACACATCCATAACTCCATCACCACATGTCTCCTTCAACTGTCGATGAATTTCAATTGGTGTCACACCACGCAAATTCAGAAAACGAATGATTGCACGCTGTTCAAGTAAGGAAAACGTAGCCATTTTAAGTATCTAAAACAGTTCTCATTCTCGACGCTGCCGCTACAATTCCATCTGCCGTACAGTGCTGCCATCTCTGTGACGTATTGACAACGAACGCACGCTCATTTTAAAACAATGCACATGCTTCTATCTCTTTCCAATCTGGAGAAAAAAAATTGGGGGCCTTAGAACTTGAATGCACCTCGTAAAACAGAAAAGGATGCTAAAATCTCTACAGCAATACGTCAAGAAACTGTACTTGAACTGTACTATTCTTACATGCGATGAAGTTTTCAGTAAAATTTTCCGTAAGCAAAATCGATTTAGTTTAGGAGCAACATATTTCATTTCATGATCGCTGACGATCAGCCCCCTGGTTCACATTTTAAAGTTTTATAATTTATTTTGGAGGGCATGGTTTGCTAAAAAAAAGAGGAATCTGAAATCGCCAAAGCGGGCATTAACAAAGGCAGTGGTGAAACTTCTTGTGCTGCCTGGTATGATCAGTGAGTGGTTTAACCGTCTCGATATCTATGCGAAAGTAGAAAGTGACTATTTCTCACAAATGCTTTATTTCTTTGATAATAATTAAAGAATAAAATGTTTTCTATTTCTATTCTGCACGCTGTTATGTAAGTAGCTATATTTATGAGTATATATTGCACGTATCCTAGATCATATATGATATAATTGCGCAACACGATGGGCCGCTATTTCTTCTTTTCATTCTTCTGCTTCTCAGACAAAACGCGTGCCTTTCAAGAACTCTATCTCGATGTACATCATCATTATCATTATCATCGCTCGATTCCTTCTTTCCAAAGTCGTAGAAAAAGGCCGATATTCTTGTTGCGCTATTTTCATATTTTTTACTGCTTTTCTAATGATCAGACCAAGAAAAGAGAACCGAGGATTGTAACGGCAGTTGCCTCGAGGCTTGTTACAAGTGGAGAAGGAGAAGATTACAGATCCAGCGTTAGCTAAGTGGCCCTGTTAAGACGGATCCCGCGCGCGCTCACGGATGGAATGTCAGTTCTCTCTATTACCGTATCCGGTCGATTAACATGCACACACGCGATTTTTACAGACTTATTGACGTTATCTGAGTGCATAACAAGAGAATATTACGAGACGAGAAAATGTGCTTATGTCCTATGTGTGTATGCAAGTACATTTAGTACTTGAATGTGTATTTACATGACTTTCTGAAGCGTGTCTGTCGATGATAGATAGCAATGCTAATATTTCGAATGAAAAATAAGGTAGAGGGCGGTGAATAAATTTCATAAACTGTTAATATTTAAAACTGTTTTCCATGTTTGCCTCTAAAGTCAGAAGATATAATATTTCCGGCAAATTGTGATCGTTTCTGTAGAATTGTTCTTGTCTATCATTAATAGATAAAGTGGCCTTAAAAAATGTTTTACAAACTTGAATTTTCTGTTCATTGTTATTAATACGATTGCGAGTTCTGTTCTCCCTAATATATCTGTACTTCGGCTGAATCTCCGATATGTTCGAGAGCAAGTAATCGCGTTGCCTTTGTAGATCGCCTAAAGCCCAATACTCTTTAAATATCACACTTCGCTGTTCTTCTGTAATTTTTTTAGGACATTTTAATCTGCATTTATTAGAGCAAGGCGGTAATAGTTCTCTTTTTTCAAACACTTTTTTGGACAAGGATGAAGATGTATAAGATTCACCACAATTTCTGGCACGTTTTGCTAAGTTTTTCCGACTTTCCTCTAGTTTTGGTACACGTTTTTTTCCTTGTTTCCTATTAACGCATGGATCGCTTACTTTTCTTTTATTCGTTCGGCCGTCCGTGTTTTTAGCGAGACTTTTGGACTTTACGGTAGTTACTTCTTTACCAGAGCTCGAGAAACTATCTGAGATATAGTTGGGATCGGCCACGCTATCATCGGAATCATCAGTAAAAGATTTAGAGGTATGAGATGACCCTGATGACGAGGATGAACTGGACGAGCTTGACAAACTACTTAGCATCTCATTATTGGACGTGGTGTTTTGTTGGTTTTCGTTATTTTCACAAGCTGTAAACAAAGTAACAATAACTCGTTTGTTGTTAACAAAAAGTTTAAAATACATTACCTAGCGAAGCTTCGCTGCTACCTGTACCATGTTAATTTTCTATAGGCTTTTCAGTAGCTGGTTGTAGGTCTTTTGCTGGAATTAACGATTCCTGGTTTGCTATGTTTGAATATTCTTTCTTATTTTCCATAACAGCATTAGAAGTCAAATCCTGGGTTTGCTCACTGTTTTGGGTCTGATCCGATACACAGTTTTTTGCTAGTTTTAAAATCATCGCTGTTCTACCTGACATCCTGTCGACCTAACAAGCAAAATTAAAAATGGTATTAAAACATAAATTATAATTTTAGTGACTTATTTAACTAAAAAGCTAATACTAAATTCAAAAACATTTCACGATATTTTAAAATAAACTCTGGCATAACTAGAAAAAAAAATAAATAGTGAATAAATTATCCAATACTAAATCACGAAAAATTATATAACTACACAATACATATTAATATTATGCACCTGCTTTTCTACTCACCTTTACGGGAAAATTGTCACAACACCAAAAATGTCACTTCGCGTGAAAAATGACAACAGGAAAAAAGGCACTTTTGCAGTTAAGTCGTTTTAGTTCTTAAAATTTCACATGGATCGGTTCAGTTGACACGAGAAAAGCGTCACAATACACAAAGTGTCACTTTTGTTGCAAAACCAGTAACAATAATGGAGACACTTTTAGAGTTACGTCGTTTATCTCGTAAAACCTGCGTTTGCCTCGGCCCAGAGTCACGTCTCAACTTAACTTATGACAGTATCCATGTCTGATAACAGCGAATTAGCGGCGGGGGAAAAACGACACATCTGCCTACTGGTGGCAGAATTAAGGTATTTCAATTATGACACTTTTCTAGAGAAATTTTTATTCTATTTTGAGGCGTTTTATGCATAAAAGTCAAAAACCCATTTTTTTGAGTTATATCACTTTTCTTCCGGAGTGACGATATGAATAGAATTTTAAAAATATCTTCCAATCAACTCATGCTACGTTTTTACTTGTATTAAGCGTATACATATATATGTTTCTAAGTAGCGCATATAACTTTTTGGTATAACTTTTACACTTGGTTTCAGCGAAAATATAAACTAATCACCAGACACCGGCACTCCGGGGTACATTCCAGGAGCGGACTTAAATGAATAATGTAATTCGAAATCGGGCACAGTAACAACAGCAATACAATAATACGCGATAAGTTGTACATTATATACTCGTATGTAATATTGTAATGTAGATTTTATACGAATTTGTCCAACTCGGGTTTGTCAACGCGACTCAGTTAGCTTCCCCCTCCTCCATCAATAACTATGTTTCGATATGTATATATAATAGTAGTTGCATCTATTGCGCCGCAAGTATTGTGGCACTGTTTGTGGCAGGCCGATCTGTTGTTTAGTTTTATTAGTTACTCGAGTTCTTTTGCGTAAATATGAGGGCAGATGGTCGGCACTTACAACAAACATACAGTAGTATGACGCATATTACATGTTTCGCACAATCTCTTCTTAGAGTATCAGAGCAAGTCAGAAAATGCTACCTGAATGCAGATAAATTGATGCCTTCTATCAAGAAAGCTTTTGTGAAGACACTTGCATGCAAGAATTTATCTCATGAAAAACTACCACATGTGCCACTACCACCGGAACCTGTTACAATACTCTGGGGTGCATGGATAGAAGTAGAATTCTATTCTCACATACAATTAGATGAGGTTAAAAGTATAATACAGTTACTGGATCCGAATTATTTTGTTTCTATTTTACGCGTTCAACAAGTACTTATGGACCCAGCTATTTAGGTAGATTTAGTCAGTATTCATGGATATTATTCCAGAATACCTGTAGCCATCCGCCATCTAGAGGTTACACCGACCAACCCACAATATTATATAACTAGTGCCGTGAATATTGTATATGATCTTCGTCAATACATTTGCGACTAATCTGGAGTTCTGCTGCTGATAATGTAAAAGAAAATTTGAAACAGTCCTAAATAACAATCCAGGATTTCGTACTGTACCTCGAATTGTTGACTAATTTGATGGTAAGAAGTAGATTTTTCCGAACCGAGGATAAACAAATAGAAATAAATAAATAATAAACAAAGGATAAATCTGTAGTTACTAAAAAACTTTATGTACTTTAAATGTACTCCTATTTCATCGGTAGGTGTTGAACGGTCATTTTCAATATATAAATGGATTTACAATAACAGATATGCACATGGAACAATTATTGGTGATTTACTATCATTTGAACTTTGAATATAAACGGTGGACACTCTGGATGTGTGATATGTTTTACAAACTCTGCAATATTCCTTCTGAAGAAGATGTTTCTTACATGTTTCTCTGAACGTATTTTGATTCACGTGTGGAAAATGCTAAATCGGGATTCATGATGTCTCGCTCCGTCCTCATATTTACGTCATGTATCTCTGACTGCCGATATCTGCTAATCACTTGTAGCTAAGGTTAATGCGAAGAAATAGTTGTAATGAGATCTGTCAACAAAGTCTCAATGTTGTAATATTTCTTAAGGCGATCTATTCTATGCTATCTTCAATTAATACTGAAGTACACTTTAGTGTTAACCGAGCATGTATTTAAATTGTATTTGTTCAAAAACTAATTTTAAATTTAGGGTGTATATTCTAATAGAATAATTACGGTTTGTTAAAATTTTGGGATTTAGCAACATCATTTAGTTTTTTTTTCAATAGAGCCACTTAGGCAAAACTTTTTGAAGTGAAGGATTTGTAACACCTTGTGCTTTTAATGAAGCAATGGTGGGTATAAAAGTTTACCATAAATTGAATATTCTAATGAATGAAGCTAATTCATTCCCGGATTTATTTTGGTGTTTTGGAAAGCAAGTAACTTATTAGATAGGTAAAATATATAGAATTTTCCAATTTTACAAGGTATAACGTAATTCCGTTTTAAGCTTTAAGTAATTGTTCAACCCGATATTTTACTTCATCTATGTATTTTCTTGCAAAATGGAAATCGTACAAGTAGTGTGTCAAATTAAAATGCAATTAATTCAATCTGCTTTAGCATGTCTGTATAGTCCGTCAGATCTAATTGTTGTTTATCTACTTAAGAGTGAGTTAAAAGAAAAAAAACTAGCGCAAAAATGACAGTCATGTCTGGACAACATAGAAGGAATATTGAAAAAGTCGCGACCAACACCCAATTAGAGAATTACATTGGTAATCAACGCTAATTAAAGTCAAATCTATCCGATAACTATGATAAAACGATTTTGAATGAAAGTGTTTTTTCGCCATTTTCTACATTCTATCGTTTCGTCTTATGTTAAGCAATTCCCGTCTGGTGTCACTAAGAGAACGTCACACAAACGAAAACAGTGTCAATAGAAAAAATTCATCTGTTAGTTCGTGTAGAAATTTAGCTGGTTGACGTAACAGAAAATTACTACCAATTACCAGAAACACAACAAAATGTCATATAGAAACACAAACATTTGACCAGACATAATTATACAATCTCGGTACAATATACGAACATATTCGTGTTCTATAAATAGAAAAATTAAGGAGTGTTTTTTTTTCTAGTTTTATTTCGTCGAGATATTGCAATTAGATCGGAAGGGAATTATTATTAATTGTACAATGTGTAATCATAAAAGATTGCGTGACAATTACAATTATCGAAGTTACTAGAAGTATTCGTGATATATACATACACTCAAGCAAAGAGTAATGGCATAGATAGAGGTTTTAATATATTTTAAAAATTAATTGAAAGCATTAATTTTTACTAGTTCCATAATCTCAAATAAATAAAATATAAATGTCGATTAAAATATTCAAATAATCCATATTGCTCTAATAGTTCATTAATAAAATGCTGTTTGTATTACATTAGGAGAAATACCTATCGTTCCTAAAATTAATTAGTCAATATTCCAGTTTCTAAAACAATGGATTAGAAATAACAATACGAGAATATATTAAGGTGAAAATTGTATTGCATGTATGTAAAGTCTGAGAGAACGTTTCAAAGCCTATCTTGTTTTTAATGCTAATAAATGCCGTCTGCTTAAGTAACTAAACTCTTAACACTTTGTTGTTTATCCCATTGGCGTGACCAAGTTAATTGCATTGAATTTGTTCCCATTAATATTGCTGTTATTTGTTCACTGTATTAAGCACTGATATACATTTAGCACAAATTATTTATTTCAAACAAAATGCTACGCGACCTATAATGGGTTCTGCTCCAATAACTTTGTTCCTCCTTCCAGCGTTCCTCAGGGATCAAATTTGGGTGCTTTACTATTTGTTTTGTTTATGAATGATCTCCTTTTCCAAGTGAAGTGTCCCATTGTCGCCTATGCAGAAGATATAAAAATATATTCTGAGATTTCCACAACTGCCGATATCGTTATACTACAGCAAAATCAGGACGTATTATTTGCATGGTGTGACCGTTTCAAACTTAGATTAAATATTGACAAATGCTGCATGCACTTATACTCGTTCTGCTACGCCTCACGAGTCTTCGTATTGATTAAAAACAATATCTTAACCAGTAAAACTGAAATAAAGGATCTCGGAGTCTCATTTGATTCTAATCTTACGTTCAGATCCCATATAATCCATATGTGTTCCGATGTCTACAAAAGTCTGGGATTTATTATGCGTATATCAAAATACTTTAAAGACATCACTTGCCTTAAATCACTGTACCATGCTTATGTTTTGAGCAAAGTGGAATACGCCTCGTTAATTTGGTATCCCATTTATGCTTGCGATTCCATTCCTTTAGACCGTGTTCACCGTAAGTTTCTGAAGTACCTCACATTCAAGACTGATGGTATCTACTCGGAACGTGGTGCATCCCAGGATGATTTGCTTTTACGTCATGGCATGTCATCACTAAGCGTAAGAAGAGAGAATATTTGTAGGAAATTCCTAATTGAACTGATAGAAAACTTTATTGACTGCCCGTTCATATAGGAGCGAATGTCGTTTTTGGTTCCTCGTAATGAACTCCAGGTACGAAGTTACATTTATGGGTTACTACGCGAAGACAAACGTCTTGAAACGGACTCCTACCTATATTCTCTCCAACGTGGTCAACAGAATGCAGGATGATCTGTGTACTTGAGGATGGCTCGCGATGGACAGAACTATTTAAGTCTATAGTTCATTTGATTACACTTCAATGTCATGTAATTATAATTATAATGTACCTTGTAATTGGGCTAGCCTGTTGGGTATTAAAGTATATTATTATTATTATTATTAGAACTTATCGTCTAAAAGAAAGATCAAGAGAAATTTGATCATTTATCCTATTGATTTGCTCGCTTTCATCCAGGAGGTTCATTGCCAATACGCTGGGATAATTTTTTAGACGGTTGATATATTTCTATCGGGAGTATCTATCAGGACTATCGAATTGTTTTATACTGAACACTTTCTGGTGTTGATATATTCACAGGCTATTGTTCTCACTAACTTATTCTGGAATCTTTTGATGACTGCCAAATTGCTATACCACGCTATATCTCATAACTTGTATACCATTTGTCCAAGTTGGACGTTGTTTCGTCTTATAAAAGAAACCAATTTGTATATTATATATGTAGTAAATATAAATATTATTCATTTTGTATTATATATTAAAAATAAGTATTATTCATTTTAATAATACACATTAAATATAAGAAATCATAGATTATAGCATTTAAATCTAAGAGTTAGAAACAAAATTAAAACCTTTGTATAATTATATTTTCTTATTGTATTAAGATGCAAACGTTTCACTAAATTTATGATACCGCGTATTACATATTTGTAAACCTTTATTCATGTCGGTACTTATTTATTGCCGCATTCTTTAGATACGTTTCAAATTATATGATTTTATCAGTGCC
The DNA here is from genome assembly GCA_935421215.2 of Melolontha melolontha. Classification (NCBI taxonomy): domain Eukaryota; kingdom Metazoa; phylum Arthropoda; class Insecta; order Coleoptera; family Scarabaeidae; genus Melolontha; species Melolontha melolontha. The sequence goes on along the minus strand of OW285242.1, from coordinate 96,747,067 downwards.
ATGTATACAGTTAGAATCAAAAACCATCTGCAACGTTTGTTAGTTTAGTAGGCACAATTTACAATCAAGGCGGTTCTTTGTAACTTTGCCGACCTTTTGTTCGTCATCTGGCCGCATGTGGCCTATTTTGTTAATTGTTCCAAGGTTAATTGAAGGGAAGGGTAAATTTTGCCTACAATGCTTAAAAAGTTTTTAAATAGCTCAGCGCGCGATGACAACAGTCGCAAGTCGCCAATGCAAGTCGCCAGTAGCAATTCGCCACAGAACAACGTTCTTACAACAGTCGTAAGAACAATGTTCAAGACAACAGTCTATATTAATTATTAACAGTCGCAAGTCTTAACGTAACAACGTTCTAGACAACAGTCGTAAGAACAACGTTCAAGACAGCAATCGACATTTAATATCAAGAGACACCAGTCTCATATGTTATCAAAAGGCAACCGTTTTTCATTATACAACAAATTTTATGTATGAAGTAATGTAACCATGTAAATAAAGGTGTTATATTGGATGTGCCGCATTTCGTTAAAAACTGTCACCGAAGAGTAAAAAATTAGTGCGTATACGGCCTTACAACCCGTGCGCGGTGAGTCAACACAGGAGCGACGAAAAACCACGAGTTGCCCCAACAGACGTATAATAGCATTCTGCGCCAATTGTTTGTTCCTGAATCAGAACTACGATTTACCACTAACTAGCCAGTGGTACTTACAAATTTCATTCCCCGCTGATTTCGTTTTTTCCAAATAAGGTCCTCCGCGTTAATCTACTGTTGAAATGCTTGAAACACTGTCCTGTGAAACACCAGCATGGATTTCCGTAGGTTCTGTGATTTCTTATGCATATCTTACATAAAAATACCTTTCGTCCAGATACGATTTCAGGTAATGAATAAGATATTTTCATCTTAATTTTAAAGAGAGGCCCTGGATTCTGAAAAGCCAAACTAGCATCCAAGAACGCTGCATTGCAAAAGCTTTCCTCTTCCATAAACCTGTGTATTTGCTCAATAGTTGAATGTTTCGATCTAAATCCAAACTGATGATTTGAAATTAATGTTTAATTAGCTATTATTATTTCTAATCTTATTGCTCTTAGCTTTTTAATAATTTTAGACATCGTAAGTAAAAGACTGAGTGGTCTATATGAAATTAATTCAATTGATGGTTTGTTAGGTTTATAAATTGGAGCAACTTATGCTATTTTCCATTGAACTGGCAAGGAGCCTGTTCTGAAAAATGCGATTATAAATTCTGAGTCAATTGTTTTACTATTTTACTAAATATCAAACTATCAGAAATTACTAAAATGATAAAATACTACTCCTAACTACAAAAAAGTACCCGGCATGCTTAAAACATTGGCTATATATACGGTAATACAAGAATAATTTACACATGTCTTTTGAAAAGCAAAAATATTAACAAAAATGATTTTATTTATTCGAAACATTCTCCTTTAGCAGAAATAACACGATTTGAACCTTCAAGAAGGGGTTTAAATGAATTCTTGTTGTCCCTGCTTGCAATAGTGTTGAGATTGTTCGTCGATCGTTAGATTGATTCAAAATACTTTCCTCTCATCGCTAAATACAGCTTAGGTATTAAGAAATAATCACAGGGAGTCAAATCGTGTGGATATGGGGTACCATAAACAATCTTGTTTAGTTCTAACTCAGGGTGAAGACGACGAATGGCCTACCAAACACTTCAATACACCAAGATAATGCTCAGAATTAACCGTTGTACCATTTGAAATGAATTATTCGTGTGTAGTGCTCATGCGGTCTTAAAAAGGAATCAGCATTGTTTTTATTTTTTTTGCTTCTACGAACAAGATTCTTTATTTCCTCAAGTTTTCTTTATCTGGCGGCTGGCATTCAATGCTTTGACTTTGGGCCGTATTAAAAGCATCATATCCCATTACCAGTTACAATCGTTTTTAAGAATATTTCGTCCCTTCGAACTTCTCTGATAATGTTTTTGCTGTTTGCAATTTCGTACAATTTTTAATCGATTGTCAATCTATGCTGAACAAACTTTGATCTTAGCTTTCTCGACCGTGGAATTCAAAATAATTTTGCTAAAATACTTTTTATTTTGAAGGGTAGTTAATCAAATATCGTAAAATTTTTACCAATCATATTACAATTTCCCTAAAATAGAGCCATCCCAGTTACATTCGGAAGAAAAGGTATAGTACAAAAACTGTAAGAAAAAGCCACTTCTCAGTAAGGCGAATAAAAACAAAAGATTGGGGTTGGCAAATGAGTCTATATTTAAAGATATTGGTAAAGATGGGTATGCAAGCTTTCATCTGATGTCAAAGAGCTTATATTTATGGACGAAATAATCGATAAGCCTTAATGAAAGTTATGTTTGTTACAAAATCAAGATGTTGCTATCGTTTTTATTAGCAAATCAATAATTGGTAACAATACGATATGTATTGCTTTCCATACCACACTATCGATACCATCGATAGTCTGGTTGAGCACTTGTGGTTTATTTTATAAAATGGCATACAGGATCATATAACTAATTAATTACAATTAAAGAAATGTTTTAATAAATTAAATAAAATTCTGACCAAAATCATTGATTTGAGTTTGTTGATATAAATGTCTGGTAATATTAAATTTATACTACCTTCTAGTGGGTAGTATCAATTCTTACAAATCGGTTTGTTTAAAATCTTTTGCATTAACTTCATTCATACACACGATTAAAAGTTTGTAAAATATCATATATTCACCCACACACGCGCGCGCGCGTACACGGACACATACACACACGGCTAAAAGCTATACAGAAGATATTACGATGTTTATACATTCAACCATTGTTTCTTCATTAACCAAAGACAGAACACTCGTGGAAATGAATATGAATTCGTTTAGTGGCAATGACACGAAAGGCAAAGCATACTCACAATATAACTGCTGTACATGTGCTGTATTAATTAAGTAATTAACACAGAATTTAGCAAGGAAGATGCAAAACTAAAAAAACTGCCTCAATGGAACAATAGGAAAAACTACAGTATCTGAGCACGACTGTTTCCATTATAAATTAATATTCAATTTTAGACAACGCTTCGGACATCTAAAATTCGAATCATAAATGGCTTACATTCCAGCTAATTTTAGTGTATTTCTTTTTGTGTACTTATTAAACAAAATTTTAAGTCAGCAATTACGTGCAGCCCCATTTCATTCGAAATTCTTTCACGCAGAGTAAAAAGTAAATTCAATATACGCCAATATCAAGTGTCTGTAAAGATTGTTTATTACATACTTGTTTAAGTACATTGGGAATAAACGAACAGTCTGTCCTATTATAGTAGCTGCTAGGTACGAAATAGCAGCAGATATATTCAGCATTTGGAAATGGAACATCACGCTTAGCGATGACAGGAAACCCTATTTCGGTAGTTATTCCAAAAAGTGTACCATGTAATAGCACATTAAATGGTAGAGACTAGCTTTAGTCCTGCAGTAATATATAGAGCTGAGGATGTTTGCGGTACGGCAGGACCGTATGTAGTGCATCCCCACCAGCGTATAAACACGATGCAGCGAAACACTTTAGTTAGTCGTGAACTGGCAACGTGATCGTGTGTTGTCTTGAGCTCTATTTAATAATAAGTATGACGGACGTGCCCAAGCCAAGAAAGCGCCCATTGTATAACGACGTGAAGAAATTTATCCGAGACTTTCCCGATTTGTATTATAATGGAGCAAAAGTGGTTTGTAAATTATGCGATAAACAGTTACTTTGCTGGGACAAATACGACTGTAAAAGACATGTTGAAAGTGTACACCACAAAGACAAAAAAAATAATGTGCTGTCTAAAACGCAATTCATTTTCGATTTATTGACAATGCTACTCGTCTGCGATGTGCCAGTTCACCTGCTAGATAAAAAAGCCTTTCACGACTTTTGGAATAAATACAATTCCAACATAAAGCGAATACATGTAAAGCAATAAAATAACGCATCACCGATCGAAACAAGGTCATTATATTCGTGCGTTTAACTGAATACTATCCTGGCACACCGCAAACATCCCCAGCTCTAGTAATATACGTATATTATTCTTTATGTAGAGTTGAATATTAAATAAATTGCTTCTCGTTAGGTTCAATACCAATTAACGGAAATGCAAAAAAATTAAACCATTAAAATTAATTAGTGTTGACATTTAATATCCTTTTGTAATATTTTAATTTCAAACATTTTTTTATTGTTAAATATAAGTAAATGTAGGATATAGAATTCAAACATAGCATTTCCTGTTTTATAAATATCTAACGATCGTTTTCGAATTTAAACCGCTGTATAAAATAATTTTATTACCCTATTCAAATTATAAAAGTTTCCTTAAGTTCTCAGAATTCTATACATTCAAAAGTCTATTTTATACCTACTTTTTTTTTAAACCATTTAAACCACTCGTTCTATTACCTATAATTATTAATAATCGACATCTTCCAAAGTTATATATTGAGTTATACATCAGACCGCTTGTTGTATTACATTATATTAAATTAATTATATTAAATTAAATTGAGTCTGGACAGAAGGCTGTAACTGAATCCTAAAACACACAATATTGCCGACTGAAAGTCTTTTAAGACGTAGTAAAAAGATATACAAAAAGTGATCAAAACGCATAGGAAAGAGCTATGAATTACCGGAGTTCACTGAAAGACAGATGTTAGTAGCTACAAGTCGTCACTCTTAATACAAAATTACGACTTTCATAGGATTCGTTTATATCTAATTTTGTAATTCTTGTATGTTAATACATCTATAACCCACAATACGGCAGTTTATTTAAGTATTATTTCAATTGATATAGTAAAACAGACCTTACTATTGTCACACGCTGGATGAGTGACCAGTAAAAATGACACCGCAGCTCGATGCATTCGGCCTCTCGACACCGAAAGTAAATGAGGGATATAAAGAATAAAGAAGACAAGAATGTATCTATAACATACTAGTCTAACATTAAAATCATATGATATCAATCAACCAATTGTTCACTATATATTTGTGCAGAGCAAATTGCGAGTGTACTTACGGACTGAGTGTCGATCAATATTTGGATCAGTTTGGATGTCGATCAAATATTGGACTGGAGTACCATGTTAAGGCTAGAATATAGTCCCTAGAGGTTCCTCTTCGCCTGCTATTTGTTGCTTTAAGGTAAATGCTTCAGCTAGATAAATGCTACATAATATATAATATACACGTATATTATAGTAAAGGATGGAAAGGACTGAAAGTTTTTGTACTTGTATAGTATTCTTCAATACAATATTTGAGTTAATAGAATGTGTTTCTTGATACCAAAATATTTAAAAAAATTAAAATAAATTACTTTACTAGCTTAGTTTTAGAATATGTAAAAATATTGCTCTTATCAAATATTTTAATAGTAATAATAGCGAAAAAATTAACAGGCCAAAACCAATTGCAGTTTTGGATTCAACAAAATATTTCGAAAGATTAAGTAAGAGAATATTTCAAAATATTTTTTATTTCGAAGATCACAGTGCAGTAAAGAATATTTTTGCTATATAGTTTGATTTGGATATTCATAGTAGTTGTAAAAATATTATTACTATTTTGTTAATCACAAGAACTGGTTCATCTTAGAATTAGTTTTGCTTTTAAGGGCTCTTTGTATAGGTATTAAGTAGGGTAAAGTAATTGAATAAATTACAAATAATATCAAAATATCTGGAGCATGTGTAAATAATCCAGATCGTTCAAATTCTATTTGTAAGTTTAGTAATAAAATTTGAGTATTTATAAAAACAGCCTATGCAATATATTTTAAATTGGAAATTAGACGACATAAAATATCTATCTTAAGCTCTGTATACATGCTCCCCAATTGAATTTGTATAAATGGTATACCATTTGGATTTTCAATAATTTTACCACTACAGGCAAACCATTCAACACGTATTATTAAGAAAATGTTCTGATTTTTAGTCAATAAGAAGAAAGTTCAGTTACTATATCAATATCTCATTCAAACTGGCAAGAACTGGCAGTATTGTCAGAAACTGACTAAGAAATCATTTGAAGAAGAAAAGTCGGATCTTCGCGCGTCAGTAATTCAAAGTGAGGCAGTTACTTTCGTTATAGAGTATAAGATTCTATCACAATCATCAAAGAGAATACTTAAAATGTTTCTTATCTGAATTTGTTAATACGTGTAGTTAATAGATTTAGATTTACATTATACATATAGTAATTACTTTACGAATAACACAATAATAATAATAATAATGTTTATTATCTAACAATCAACACTAATTAATCGGCAATAATAAACAATTTATAATTAATATATACTTAAGATATACAGAGGCATCACACTGTTGAACGTGGCATATAACATACTGTGAGATAGACGGGAGAAGCACACAGAAAAAAGAATCGAAAGTTACCAGTGTGGTTTCAGGAAAGGGCGGTCAATGGTGGATGCCATACACATTTTAAGGCAAATTATGGAAAAGAACACAATCTGGTAACACACATCGTTTTCATAGACTTCAAGCAGGCCTTTGCTAAAATAAATAGACAACAAATTATAAGACCCAAAAGACATCGAAGTACAAAGAAAGATTAGAAAATTTATAGAAATGGCAATGAAGGATTCTAAAGCCAATCTAAGGACGGAATAATTAATGACGAAAGATATAAAAATAAGAATAGGAGTAAGACAGGGAGATGCTTTATCGGCACTACTTTTCACAATCGCACTGGATGCCATAATAAGGATAATTGGCAACCTTGGCATTTTAAATAAACATCTTCTACAAGTAGTTGCATATGCGGACGATGTTGCAATAATAGACAGGAAGAGGGAAGAACTGCAGCGGGTAGTAGGAATAATCGGGGACGAGGCGAGGAAAAGAGGCCTGAAGGTAAATGAACAAAAAACAAAATATATGTGTTGTAGCAGAAATAACAGAGAGATGAGGAATTGAAGCTGTGGAGGTTACAGTTTCGAAGAGGTAAAAGAAGTCAACTATCCGGGAGTCATAATCAATAGGCGGAATAAGGAGGTTGACGTAAAAGAAAAAATCCAGAAAGGATATAGAGCCTATTATTGTAATAAAAAGCTGCTGAAGGATAAAATTAAGTATGAAGAACAAACTGAGATTATATAAGACACGCATTAGGCCAGTAGTAGCATATGCTGTGGAGACGGCATCGCTCACAGTATAAAAAAGAAAAGCTAAGGATTTTTGAACGCCGTGTAATAAGAAAAATAGTAGGTGCAAAAAAAGACGGAAAATAACGAATATATAACTTTGATGAGCCATGAGATCGATAAACTATTAGTACAGAAAGATATAGTGAGAGAAATTAAGGCTTTAAGAATAAGATGATACGGTCACATAATGAGAAGAGAGAGAGAGGTGCACCGATAAGAGAAATAACAACATGGCAAAGAGCATAAAATATATTGAGAGGGCGACCCAAAAGCAGATGGAAGCAACAGGTAGAAGAAAACTTAAAAGCACTAAATATAGAGGGATGGAGATAACAAGTGGCAAACAGGAAGAAGCGGAAGAAAATAGTCCAAATGGCAAGAAGTCACCAAAGTCTGTGAGAAAAGGGAAGGAGAATGTGAACTAATCCACCATATGGACTAGGATTCATAGTTTCTTAAAAGGAATAGCGACAATTTCACGTCGAAATGTTTTAGCTTTAATAATAACAATATACTTAATTATAAATTGCAGCTAAACTAACACAGAAAGAGTTTCATTACATATACACACGTAATTTTGTTTCATTTCAATTCATGGAAAATATCTGTGTAATAAAAATTAGCTAAGACGGACGGCCAGAAAAATGAAAATTCAGTTTAAAGGTTATTCAGTGATTTCCACAAAAATATTGACGGATGCCTTTATTTGCATTGGATAACCATGGCATTCTGGTAAAGAATTATGGTTGATAACATGATACTTGCTGTGAGCTTTAAACGAGATAGATTTTTGTGAGCTATAAACGAGATAAATTTTGAAAACCATTATTAAGCCTTTTCGGTTCTTAATTGACAACAGACGTAATATCAGATAGTAGAACAATATTCCCTGTAACTCATTACAAACGTGAAATATAAGCAGTTTAGAGTCGTAAAGTTATTAAATTGTCTGGAATTGCATATTATAACCCCAAAACTTTAGAAGCCATTATAAAACATATTCGATGTGATTTCTAAAGTCGTGTATCCACTAGCAAGTCACTTGCGGAAGAACTTCTGCAAGTATTTGCTGAAGTGTTTCCACTCAAACCGAAACTTGCGGAAGTCTGCTTCCAGAAGTAGTTTGTAGAAGTTATTACGACGAACTTGCAGCAAGAAATTGCAGACGTGTTTCCACACAATGTGAGTACAGCTTGCAGTAGTTTGCTATTTTTACGAATGACAGTATAAAAATGTCTTGTGGCAAAATAAGATTGGCAGCTGCCATCGCAGCATATTTAATTAAAAAGAAACAACAAATTAAAAAAAAAGAAACAAAAAGAAGTGTTTGGGTGAGAAATTGGGTGCTGCGGCGCGTAGATTTAAGTTTCCAAAATACATTACTTGAAGAATTGCGGACCGAAGATTCCATGCAGCTGAAAAATTTCCTGAGAATGTCTAATGATGATTTTGAATACATTTTATCTTTAATTCAAACAAGTATTCAAAAACAGGATACTAAAATGAGATTGGCTATACCTCCCACAGACTGGCTTTTAGTTACTCTTCGACTTTTGGCAACATGTAAGAAAAAAACAAGAAAAATATTTTAATACCTCACCAGTCCTAAAGTAATTAACAATATTAAAGATATCTCAGAACTCCAAGACCTTTTCTATATACAATATATAATATTTACAATTTAAAAACTAGAATTAAATAAATTATACCTACATCTAAATAAAACTAAAAAATGCAAAATTAAATCTATTTTGCCCGAACACCGTTTACCTGACGTATACCCGACTTCTTCTGCAAGTCTTCAAAACACTTGCAGTTCACAGCAAGTCGTTCAAGTTACTTCCAGCAACAATCACGTGTTTACACATAATTGCGGCAAGTAACTTCTGCAAGCCGTGACTTCTGGAAGTCGACTTCTAATACGTGTTTACACGACAAAAACTTCTGGAAGTCACTTCTGGAAGCAACTTCCGCAAGAAAAATTGGTAGTGGACACACGGCTTAAGCTCAAGCGTCGATCGAAAACCATAATAATACGTCAATATTAGATAACAATGTCCATCAATATGATACACAGAGGATAGAGCTGCCTTCTTGTAAATGTAGCAATCGATCTGCCATTTATTCACACTACTGAGACAAAATGTTGATGTTAGCCGGAAAATCTAGAATAATAATATTTAATAAATAACCTTGTATTAAAAAAAAAACATTCATTTATTCTAAACTAGACAGACTAGAAACAAAGGTGTACTTTATGATAATTAATAGTCATAATTTAAACTAACAGAAATATAGCATTATAGGTAATAAAAGAAAGGAAAACATATAGCATGAACTTTAAACACAAAAAAGTAAAGAAAAATAATCAGCTTGACGTTTGTCCATCTTTCTCAATGAATCCAAACAATTTATAAGCGCTTCCGTTCATTATTTAGCGTATTATAAATCAAATCAATGTGTAACTTAGTAAGCGGTTGTCCTGATGTGCGCCTGATTCAATTTATTCAACATACCTACTCGGTTTGTGTTTGTATAAGTTGTAATGATATTGTGTGTACGCATGTATGCGTGTGCGTAATTTTCTGCAAACATTGTACGTGTAGAAAAAAGAACGGCCTCAACTTTCACAAAACCGTTATTAAAGTTTATGGAACATGCATAATACTTCAATTAAGGCATTAATTTGAGCAAGACGGGACGATGATCTGGCCAGTGAGCGTAGGCTGTTCGCTTTTCTTGTTCTTGTTGGCGTTGGTATGGATATGTACGTGTGTCTCGCAAAATAACCGGTTTTTACGCTGAAATGGCCGATAAATCAAAAGTTTAAGATTTCAGGTACAGCGGGACACATTTACGATGAGAAAATTTACTCGATTTGAGCTAGAGAATATTAAAGATACTATTAATAAGTCGTAGAGAGTAGTATGTAATAATTTACTAAGTCAAATATATTCCTCATGCGTGTTCCAATACTTTAGGCGCGCAATTTTTCAATTATCTTTTACGTATAAGCAATATCTTCAAGTAAGAAAACCAGTATAGTAATTTACCACAAAAACTGACCACAAATGAAATAATCAATTGGCAAAACTGATCTGATACAGTCACAGTTCAACGACAAAAAAATTATGTAGTTGTAGCTTATTTAGTGTAATAATGAAGAACTAGTACAGTGCTTCAATCAAAAATGAAGCCGTATTGTTTGATAGCTAAATATTTTTAAATAAAATAGAATCGATGTAAGTTTAAGCTGGCGTAAAAGTGTATGTTTAAAGAAATTTCGCAATCCAAAGAATGTATTAGCAAAACAGTCCATCAAGAAATATGTACTCAAATCCAAACTTGAAAAGAAGACATGGAAACTACTAAAAAGAACAATTTCTTTTTAATAGTTTTCAAAAATATGTGAATGTGATTAGCGGGATTAGTGTTGAAACTATATGTAATTATAGCTTCATATCTTACACGATTGGGTAGACGTAATAAGAATTGTGAGAATAAGGTATAAGAACTTTAGAGTAGATTACTAGGTAGAGGCGCCGGTTGTGTGATAATCTAGGCAGATAAGAGAGCTAACATCTGAAAAGATTGTAATGGAATAGGTCTGACAAGATGAAATCATTACAAGGCAATGCAATTTACACTTTTTTAAGAATACTAAATTTAGAATAACCTAATAATAAATTATTTTAGGAAGTACTTAATACTAAATCTCAGGCACTAATTTTTACAAAAAAGAAATTTAGATAAATTATTGTTCGTAATAGTATTTTCAATTTTAAGCAAAATAAAAAGTAAACTGAATTGACGCTGTTATAAATACTGTACGCAACTGGTCATCTTGCCATTTTCATTATATCAATTTGTTGAATGACCAAGACTAGTTGGGTGGCTCTCACCGTTTGTCTTTTGGTTTGTAGTTGGTTGTCTGCAGAAAGTGACATTCCTAGAATACTTTGTTTTAAATTCGAATTTTATTGTAAAACGTTGCCTTCACATTAAATTAGAACATCAGAACCTACACTAATTATTTGTTGGATGTAATTTCCGGAAGATATTTCGGAAGCACATTATCAGTACGATAATTCATAGTGTTTGCCCATTTACAGTATCCATCTTTCAAATGCAACCTACCTAATTTTTGGCATGTGTTGGTGTTGATGGAATTAAAATTAAAACGCTAAATTGTCAATATCGTTTCTCTATTTTTCGGGATTTAGATTTTCCTGTTGATAATTTCGAACGTCATCACTGATATTTTCACATTTTAGGTCTCTGTTAGCTACGTCATTTGTTTTGACAAACATTTCTAATTCAAATATTTAGTTAATTGCGTTGGTAGTAAATATTGTGACTTGTATTTTGCAGCGATTCATACATATTTTTCGTATTTAAAAGCATTCCATTGGAAAATTCCCATATTATAATCTTAAATTGATCAGAAGTTGCTGGCTTGTGTCCGAATAATAATGTAACTTCCTTAATAACTCGCTGTATGGTTACGATCAAGCTATATTAATTGGTATTTTGACTCAAGAAATTGTGTTTTATGAAGTGCTAATTTATGTTCTATAAAAAGTTATAATTTTAGACACCAGTTCAGGGTCAACGTCAATTATATATTAATACAGAAAAATAGCAATTAACTCGACATACTCATATTTACACATGGGTGTTAAAATATCTTCTAAATTACTATTCTTGGAGTATATAGTTTTAATGTATTTAAGTGCCAGCCAGGTACAAAAGTAGTACAAAGCGTTTCACACATTTAGTTACCAATATAATTTACAAATTCAATAGCCACTATTCGTATTTAATTCTAATTAACGTGAAATTAGTTATTAAGCACGAACGATTACTATTATTATCTAAATATCGCCTTCACCCGACTTCCGTGGTTAGTCTATTAAATGTAAAAGCTATGAAATGTTTCGAACCTGGGGGTCAAATTTGAAATATCAGACAGGCAAATATTACACACTTATATAAGGTATTTTTATAAGTAGAATCAATTTAATATGTTTTAATCAATTTTAAACGATGATAATATAGCTTGTGCGCACTAAATATTGTTCCTTTTTGACATATTGGACTGGAAAATATTGTTGGAAGATGTCCGTTAAAATACATATGTGCTATGAATAGTGGTTTGAAAATTGGGCACGCCACTATCCACAACCAGTTCTCCCAACTAGGTTTCTCAGCCGGAGAATTTTCAAATATGAGACTTCTATCTTCTCGGGTTCCAATTCTGAAAGTCGTGTTATTTCTAAAATAAGTCTGGCGCCAGTGAATTGTTCACAATTTTTATTTACTTATTTTATATATTGAGCTTGAACAACAATATTGGTATGTAAAATAAAACAAACACAGGATAAAAATTAAACTGAATATTTAATACAAAAATCAAAAAAAGAAAAAAAATCTATCTTTATAAAGTATAAAGATTCTGTATTATACAAAATACATGAGATAAAAATATTCACTGAAATATTGACAGCTGAGTGAATGAAAAAACTTCCTCTTAATGACTCCGATCAAACTTATCTAAAAATAATAAAGTTTATTTTTAATTTCTCCCCAGAAAAAAACTCTGTATAATAAGATGCTGATACACGATCAAAATTACGCATGCGCAAACGACACGCAGAAAAAACCCTTGAATCCCAAACGGACAAACTTTTCAATTATAATATTAATATATAAATGTTAATAATAAACTGTATTATCTATATTCTTAAATTAAATCTCTTAATTACATGTATAAACTTCAATACAATAGAAATATAATTGTGATATTTATGAATTCATAAAAAATATCTACTTACTAAAATATACTGGAGACAAAGAAGGTGCTTATATTATATTAATAAACAATTGGCAAACGAGAATTTAACTTTACAACTCTCTAATACATCAACAAAAACACATATCAAATAATTAACCGATTTAATTCATTATAATATTATTTCACACCAAGCTACCTTCTAGTACGAGCTATTAAATCTGTCTCCTTGAATTTACCTAGGCCTCTCGATCACATAGGCCTTGAAAAACAAGTTTTTATCACACGTTAAATTCTAAAAACATTTTCAAAAATATACAACTTATCCCACAATAATTGAACATTTATTTTAAATTATTTTTAAATATTATTTTAGAAAAAATGAATAGCAATATGTACTGTTGCGATATATTCCCGCTATAACAGTGATATAAATAAAAGTGGAAGTTGTGTAACACTCGTACACAGATGACGCAACTCAGTAATTTGGCTAATATACAATATACTGTTGTAACTTCTCTATCTAACTTTTTTACCTTTGATTATTTGATTATTTTTAATATGCTGTGCACTAAGAAGGTAAAATATAAATCATTAAATACAAATGAAATTATATGTCGTTCGCTTTTACAACAGTGGTAAAATCCTACATAAATTTGAATCTATAGGAGGTATAACAAAATCGTAAGAATTAGTCAGTTACATTAATGTAGTGTAAAAAAAAACTAAACAGTAGCAAAAAGTATAGAACAAATTTGTTAAATCAATAAAATTGTTTACAAATCTATACTGTCAATATCAGTAATTCTTGTAAATTTTGGAATAATGTGCAAAATAACCCTGGCAGTTTTGGTATTCTTAGACTGATATAACCTTTTGTATGGATATACAATATGACACAGAATAAAGTATACCGAAATTAAATTATCTCTAGTCTAGAGTGTTCTGCAAAACAAATATAAAATTCAATAACCATACCCTTTAGTGAAATAGAGAAAGCGTTTATTGTAGAATGCTATTTCAAGTCATACGGAATAGACCGGTGGACCTAGTTTGCAATTTGTATCTGCTCGCTTCGGGGAATGTTTCAACAAACGTCCACCCATAAAGCGCTCGGTATTATTACTGGTACGAAAATTTAGGATCAATATGTGTTATCTCAACGGAAAGGTTGTCCAGGTAGAAAGAAAATTTCCAGAAGCAACGAGAATATGGGTCGGATTTTCGACAAGTGTCATAAAAAAAGCACCGAATAGCGAAAGAGCTTAATTTGGGTAGATCATCTGTACAACGAGCTGCAAAGGAATTATGGCCCTATTCCTACCACATACAAGTCGTTAACAGTTTGTGTCAAACTGACAAAAGAGAGAATTTTGCGCTAGAACGTTAGCTATGGAATACGAAAATGAAAACTTTATTTCAAACATTTGGTTCAGCGATGAATCCCATGTATTGTTATGAGGATTTATCAAGAAGCAAACAACCCGGCACCTAGGTTTTGAGAAGCAGCAGGAATTTGTTGATTACTCCCAAAAAGTAACCGTATAGTGTTGTGTTTCCGGGCATGGAATAATTGACCCATACTTTGTGGAGGATGAACATGGTAGGCGTGTAACACTTAACGAGCAGAGGTACAGGGAAACAATTATAACTCCTTTTTACGAGGACCTAAAGCAGTTTTGCCAAGCGAGAAATTTACGTATTGGATCTCAATTGTATCAACAAAACGGTCCTACTGTACATACTGCTAGGGAAACGTTGCTCCTTCCTGGACATCTCGTCTCCAGGGGAACTTATTATCCGTTTCCCGTTTCCGTTTATCCTTACACCTCCTGATATCTTTTTGTGAGGAATTCTCAAACAGATGATCTACCAGGATCCAGTTCCCCAGGATATTGAGGAATTGAAAAATAAAATTCGGCAAGTATTGATGTACCACTTTCTGCTATCAGAGGAATGTTCAGAAACTTGCGTGACAGATACGAAAATTGCCTTCAAGTATAAGGAAACATGCTGAATATAATTCTTCTGTGATAAATTGTATAATTTTTTATTGCCAATATCACCTCTAAGTTGAAATGGGACAGCAAAAATTGGTTGTACTTCAATTTGATCAATTAATCTAGGGCTATCACCATTCCACTACTTTTAATTTACAAGTTTTCAGAGGGTCGGAAGGCTTTCACTCGAAAATAAAACAACAAAATATTCTTTCATTTAACGAAAATAGGAAGCGCCACAAAATTTTTCTTCAGAGCTAACTATAAAAAAAAACAGTCACGTCTTAGATTGATTCTATCTGTCATTCTATTATATTGGTGAAAAAATTTCCCTGTTTTAGTATTGAAGGTATAACGTATAAATAAATAGCTTTTTGTCATGTTTTATTTATTGAATACGTTATATTTTAGAAATAAAAAGATTGTGAAAGAAATCAAACTAAACAACTTCCATAGCCTCATAATTATGATTACCGATATCGACAGATACCTTATCGTGCTATCGTGTATCGGCTTATCGTGCCGGTGGTTCCGGGATCGAGGCAGAGGCTTGCTGTCTGAGAAGATTTTCATGATTTTTCTTCTCGTTTAAAGTGAATACCGGAAACCAAATTTCTAAATCGCCCCACAAACGCGGGCGGAATAATAATTCATGGCCTGGTAACGCCCCTTGAAATTGGCATTATTCTGTTGGAGGATGTTAAGGCATACATTATTATTATTAATTATTATTATTAGTATGATTATTATATTACATTTATTGTTTCGTTTTCCAACAATAAATAACGTTGACAAAGCTAAATATTTAGGAGACATTTTTAATAAGCAAGGAAACAGCAAGGGCGAGATCCAGGAAAGAATTACAAAAGGAAAACTGTTGGAGCAATTCCAACATTAGACGAGACACAAAACTTTTTTTCAACTCAATTGTTAAGAGTATTTCGACATATGGTTCAGAAGTATGGGATTTGAGTAAAATTAATAAAAGGAAGCTGTTAGTAACAGAAATTTATTCTTTAAGAAGAAGCTATCGAATATCGAGATTTGACAGGATAAGAAATATAGAAATAAGAAGGAGGATAAACATCGAGAGGGGTATTATGGACGACATAGAGAAAAAGCAATTGACTTGGTTCGGACACACAACAAAAAGAATGACTGAGACGAGACGGCCAAGGAAAGCGTTAGAGTGGATACCTTCAGAAAAACGAAAGAGAGGAAGACCAAGGGGAAGTTGGAGAGATGAAGTTAACGAAGCTAGGAATGCAAGAAAGAGGAAGACATGTGTTACGATAGAAGGAAATGGAAACTGAGGACGGAGAGGCGGCGACAGCCGTAGATAATCCGTATATATATATATATACGGATAATATATATATTAAGCAACAAATTAAGCGACAATTGCATGTGAGATGAGATTTGAATAATTGTCATCTCTCACACCAATTAAATTATACTATATAATTAATTAATTTTTACTATATATATATATATAGTAAAAATTAATTAACGGGTGAGCGTTCTATCGAATAAAAAAACTCTTTTATTTCACTCTATATATTTCATAACGAATTTGTTACTTCTTCAGAAGTTCAATTAAGAGTTAAAATCTAGCAAAGACGCCACTAAACATGTTAAAATCAATCGTCTAAATTTAAAACATTAAATTAATAAGATGTTGGTTCTCGGCAACCTTTTAAAAACAAATACATATGATCATTTTTGTTTTTAGTTTGCGTGTTTCCATGTATTTTATTAAATAAAAATAATTTGAACTTGTAAATTTCATGAAAACAAACTAATTCTACATATTTATTACAAATGAAACAGACATGCAATATACATATCTGTAACTGTACACATGGGCAATACACCTCGTATTTTAAGCATTTACTTCTGCTTAAGACACGTGTTTCTGCCATCTATAGGCGTCGTCAGTCAAGCTAGTGAAGCAATGTAATACAAATGATACAAATCTTTTTAAGAACAGATTTGTATCTATACATTTACGCTGAAATCGCCTTCAAGATATAGCAAATTTCGTCCTATAAGGTGGCACTATTTAATAAGTGACATCTGACGGACGAAAGAGACTATGCCGAAAAAGGCGACCTATAGATGTCGCCTAGACGACGCCTATAGATGGCAGAAACACGTGTCTTAAGCAGAAGTAAATGCTGAAAATACGAGGTGTATTGTCCATGAGTACAGTTACAGATAAGTATATTGCTGTTCTGTTTCATTTGTAACAAATGCGTAATACGTGCAATAACATATTGATATACTTAAACCTTTTTGTATAATTCTATTTAATTCACCAAAAGTAATGAATCGTGTTTAGTAAATTTTTTTAATGCATTAAATCAAAAAGAGCAAACAAATATTCATTTTCAAATAACCTGTTGCCAATATCTGTTTCATATTACCTTCCATTGAATAGCAATGCCACTTTCTACAATGCTTTCCTCTAAAATAAAAACATATTTCTTTCATAACAACTTGTTTCTGTAACCTAAATACAATATGTTTAAAATATCAGATGTAAATATTGCTATACAACAAAAAATGAACAGCATATTCATCTCTGCTAACCATTTGTTTGTTCCAAGAGATCTCTTTTATCAACGTAAAATTTTGAATCATTAATCAAATTTTGCAAATAAAGGACAGCGGCAACATGATTTTGTTTTATTTTTGACTGTAAAAGATGGACGCTTTGTATAAATTATGCCAATGTGTTTCTTGTTTGTGGAACAGGTTTTGAAATTGTTGGGTCATTAATCAATTGAATTCTCCAATTAAGTCACTCTAGTTTTACTTTATACTGTATGATCACTTAATGCATCGAAAGAATAGCGTTATTGAATATTCTCACTAATAGCTTGAGTAGTCCGTCGACTTATAAATCTAAGACATGTATGGATATTTATTGTATTGAACTCGCATAATATATTTGCTGCATATAGAAATTGCTTTTTTACACTTCCTAAATGTGTATTATGCAAAACTAACAGTTTATGAATATATATGAAGTTTTAGATTTATTTTATCGGTTTATTTAGAATTACACATTTATGAACGGTTCTGAAGTACGTATTATAAAAATTATTAAATATATATGTCAAATAAGTTTAAGTACATGCAATTCTTGTAATCTTAATAAATGGATTGCACATAAATTGTACTGGTATACAGTTAACAACATCTGCAATACATTCTTCAATTCGCTAAGTTAATATGAATATACAGTGAGTCCACAATGTAATGCACATCGAAAATAATTTCTTACCTGGACATATTTCAAATAAATGCTTGAACACGTCAGTTTTATTTTGCAGTGGGGAACTTTTTTTTCCAGTTTTACAATTTGTTATAACGTTTTTGCACTGTGACGTCATTGATTTTTTTTTAAAACTAACCCCTGGTTTTTGTAAAAGGATTCGAAAGAATATATTTTCCTATCATAATGGTGTATATTTAATTTCCAAGAATAATAAAGGTAATGTTAGGATGGAGCATTTAAGTTTTGCTAAGACAATATTTATAAATTCTTACTGTTCTGCCACAGTATCCAAAACTAAAGCAATTTCATACATTGGGACGTTTACCGACTTTTGTTTCCTAAATAAATACTTAAGTAAATAGTTTTGTGTCGAGAAAATGGTGCGTTATAGAAAAGGGTAAAGAATTGAAATTTAGATGATGAAGGGATACGGCGACCGTGTTATCGCCAATGTCTTTGAGGAATTCGATCATAAGTATCTTAATTTAGAACCAATAAAAAGAACTATTGTCGGTAGAATATTACAGAAATTTAAAGAATGTGCTCATGTGAGGAATCGTAAAAAAAGTGGACGTGACAAAATACCAGGCAATGAAAAATTAGGCGCTTTACGTGAGTTCGCAGAAGACAACATAAGTCGACACAAGTGATGGTGCCTAATCCTAAAATTAGCAAAACATCCATGTGGAAAATTTAAGTATTCCACTAGTATAAAATGATGGAGATAACCCTGAAGGTGATAGGTTTTTAGATAGTATTTGCTAGAGTTTGAAATGATGTATTTAATGTCTCTAATTATAGATATCTTTGCTGATAAGCTATATAGGAAGAAATCTAAGGTATTATAGTAAAATCATTTTAAATTAATAAACTTGGGGCTAGTAAATTCAATATTTATCGTACAATTCGATACATAACTTCATCTTGTTTACGAAAACATGTTAAGTAAGCTCGATATCATTCTTCATTGATGGTCAGTACATTACCTTGTGCACCTGTGAAGAAAAAATAGTGACTTTGTCTCAATCTCCTCGGTCACTGGTATACTGGTATTCCATACTTTTCGATGACCCCTGTATCTTTCAATTTTCTTTACTTCATCTACCGAGTATGTTTTCTAGATATATTATTGTAGCCGTATCGCCCCTCCCCAGCTAACGTTCCGATCGCTTCATGGGATAGAGGATAATTCTTCCAGTGCTAGTACTGGAAGCAGGTTGAATTACATTTAGTGGAAAAATGCTAATCAATCCGTTAAGGGAAGTTGAGTTCGCATGAATCTAAGATTTTTTTTTGTACACGCAAATGCGGATAAGCATCATAGTGAGTACAATAGCATTTGTTTGCCGTCGACCAAGAGTTGTTAGCGAGGCCGCGTAAGGAACTCTTCTCTGGCCATCGCTATATTTTGTAAATGGGTCTTGGCAATCGGAAGAAGTTATAAGCGGATGACTCAACCCTTCCCGACGTGATCCAGAAACCAGATAATTGCCACCGTAGTCTGACTCCGACGACGTCCTTCTTGGACCCTCAACGCATACCTCCGTCCCGACTCGAGAGCGACGTTCCTGGGACCGTAAAAGAAATAGAAAAGAATACAAAAACTCGTAGGTGATTCAAAACCTAAGTACTATTTTCTTTGTATACAGACTGGTTATTTACTTTTAGGATAATTACTTATGTTTGTAAATTATTACGTCGAATATTACTTTTTTTTAAATATACGAGTTAACCATTTTCCGGCTTCTTCTTACCCTTTTATTATCTTAGCGAAGTTGAACTTTACCTTTCCTGTGGAACATATCGCCGTCTGGATTTTCGTTTTTTTATATTTCCTAGTTTGTATGCGCATTCGCCGAAGATCGCGCAATCCCTTTTATCAGTTTTCAGACTGAGCTACTGTAAGCAAAACTAAGTGGCGCCATCTTCTATCTTTTATTTCAGTCACCCCTGACTAACGGCATACACAATAAATAGAAGCTCCGATACATTGTGCGATACGACTGCGTGTATTGTTTAGAATTTTGACCATCGTCAGACGCCATTGCTGCGCCTGCATCACGCGTAGGTAGCATCACTCTTAAGATTTTTCGTGTACTATTTTCACTCTATGTACAGAAATGGAAGTTAATTATTTCTAGCTATTTCAAATTATCAATTAGACCTTTTGCTAATAAAGGCTCCAACCATACGTTAAACCCGTCAAGTTGCGACTTGCGAAAAGCCCAATTTTTGTGAATGACGCGAAATTGGAGGATGGTAACTGTCGCGTACGCTATTCAATTGAGCAGTTGATAATCCATTACAGACTCAAGAGTTTTTTTTATTTACTTGTTGAACAAAATAAATTTATGAACGTGCGTATGGCTAGAAATAAAACTGACACTTTCTTTTATTAATTAATATAAAAGCGTTGTTGCAAAATGAATTAAATTGACACAATAAGAACCTGTAATTGTAACTCTCTTCCACAGGAAATCTACTAAAATTACGCCTTCAGCATCCAAAAATACGGATAGCATGACCTTCTCTGCTTTAGGATGCATTTAGAATTTTTTCGGCGTTGGTGAACCTCGATGTGTCCACCCCTTACTCTGTATTTTGGTCTTTATATCATAATGATGGATCCAGGACTCATCCATTGTCACTAATCTTGCAATAAAATTTTCTTTGTTGTGTCTATACCGCGTTAAAAGACGACTACAAATGCCTTCTCTAGTTTGCTTGTGTGCATCTGTTAACATTCGTGGTACCCATCTTGTAGATAATTCTTTCATGTTCAATTCGTCTGTGGTTATATTATCTACCACATGATATAAGTGACCAGTATCTTGAACTATTTGTCTAATAGACAAATAGTTCACACATTGATTTTGCAGCACGAGATCGTGGATCTTTTTAAATGTTTAGAAAAATTAACTGTTAAAATCACAAGTTTAAAGCGCCGTGAAGTTTGGAAATTTTTTACTGTCGTGAATAATTGTTCAACTAAATGCAATTTCTGCAATTCAATATTTTCACATAAAGAAGGGTCAATCGCAAATCTAACCAGATATTTGAAAAGGAAGCATCCATTTTCGCTAGTAGAAGAACTTGAAAAATATACATCGCATACGCATACCGATCCAAACGAACCTTCTACATCCAAGGCCAGTGAAAGTGTTGCTTCTACTGCTGCAGAAATGCACCTGCCGCAACAAGAGCAAATACTCAAGTGAATACCGAACACAAGTTCGGTTTTCAACTTCAGAAAATGAAATTGTATCAATCACCTTTGATGAGTTTTGAGAAAAGGTTATTACCCGTATACAAACTTCAAAAAAACTAGATGAACAACTGTGGTTTATGATTGTTGCTGAATACCAGCCACTTAGTTTGGTAGAAGATGCTGAATTTCGAAAATTTGTTGAAATGCTAAACCCAAATTACAATCTTCCATCAAGAAAGACCATATCCAATATAATTTTACTCCAACTGCATACAAAAGTACATGAAATTGTGAAAAGTGTTTGTTATTGACGGGTTATGTTGCTATCACCACTGATGGATGGACTTCTATTAGTAACCAGTCTTATCAGGCGCTAACTGTACATTTCTTCAGCGATGACGGTAAATTAACATCAGCTTTATGAGCATGCTGCTGTATCGACGGAAGTCAGACAGCTCAAAATTTGTCTATTAATATGAAGAGCCTTTTAGACACATGGGAAGTGTCACATAAAGTTTATGCTGTTGTTACTGATAATGCAGCAAAGATTACAGCAGCAATTTGCATTTCAGGAGGCTAGCACCAGCATATATCTTGTTTTGCCCATACTCTTAATAGTACAGAAAGGGTTACACGAAGTTCGGTACATTCAGCATAAAGTGAAATCCGTTGTCGAATTTTTCAAAAGGAGCCCACTTACATCACCAAAATCTGCAGAAACAAATGGATTTTCCTCAACTTAAGTTGAAGCAATTAATGAAATTGATTTATAATGGGTGATTCATTTGGAGGTACTTTTTTAGGTGGTGATTTAATGGCTGAGCGCGCATGCGACGCGTCAGCGGACTGCGCATTCTGGTTCAGTACTATTTGATATTACGTAATGGAAAGACTTAGCCCGGCACAGCGTCTACAAATAGTACAGCTTTATTACGAAAATGGGCGTTCTACAAGGAATGTGTATCGTGCGCTTAGAGCAACATATGGGCCACATAATCAGCTTACCGAACGCACAATTCGCTGTACCATCAATAAGTTTGAAACTCAATTTACAATAATGGATAATACGCGACCACATAGACCTCATCCAGCACGTAGTGAAGGAAATACAGCGGCGGTAGCAGCGAGTGTACGCGAATACCGGGAAGAATAAATTCGTCGCCGTTCTCAACAGCTTGGTTTGTCGTATGCAACAACTTGGCGTATTTTACGAAAGGATCTTGGTTTAAAAGTATACAAAATTCAACTAGTGCAAGAACTAAAGGCGACCGACCTTCCGAATCGTTTCCGTTTCAGCCGTTGGACTCTTGATAAACTTGCAGAAGATCCACTGTTTTCGACAAAAATTTTGTTCTCCGATGAGGCCCATTTCTGGCTTAATGGGTACGTGAATAAGCAAAATGCTCGTATTTGGGGTGATGAGCAACCTGAAGAGATTGAAGTGCTACCATTACATCCAGACAAAACAACTGTTTGGTGCGGATTATGGGCCGGTGGAATAATTGGTCCATATTTCTTCAAAACAGAAGCCGGCCGGAATGTGACTGTGAATGGCGACCGTTATCGCGCCTTGATAAGGGACTATTTGCTGCCTGAACTTGACACCCGTGGTCTACAAGATATTTACTTCCAACAAGATGGCGCCACTAGCCATACAGCTCGTGAAACTATGGCTTTACTGGGAGAACGATTGGGTGAATATTTAATTTCACGCTTCGGACCAGTAAATTGGCCGCCTCGATCTTGTAACATCACACCATTAGACTTTTTTCTGTGGGGCTACGTGAAGTCTAAAGTCTACATGGATAAACCGGCTTCAATTGAGGCATTGGAGGCCAATATTACTCGGGTTATTGGACAAATACCACTCGAAATGCTAGAACGCGTCATTGAAAATTGGAACAGCAGAATAGACTACGTTAACCGCAGCCGCGGCCAACATTTGAGAGAAATAATCTTTAAAAAATAATTGTAAAGAATGGTTCTTTTGTATGATAATCAAGTTTCTTAAATAAATTGGCTTTTTTCATTTGTTCTTTGCTTTTGGAAAAAGTATCTCTAAGTGAATCACCCATTACGTTCAAGAACCCTTAATTAGCCAGGAATCAAAATCCTCTTAAATGGTGGGAAGACAGGAAAAACGTGACTCAATGGCAGAAAAAGTTTAGCGAAAAGAACGTGAATTTTATTTATTTTGACGCTTTGTGAAATGATGCAGAAAAAGTTGGTCATCTTTATTACAAAGTTTATTAATTTCGACGCGTTGTGAAATGATGCAGAAATAGTTGAGCGAAAAGAACGCATTCTTGTCTCAAATTTTATTATCTTCTACGCTCTTTCTATAATTATAATTGAATGGTAAACACTGACGAGTATAAATGTCAAAGAGTGACAATAAAATATTTTACAAACATGCCAAAGCTATTATTAAATGTTCAACCGCCTTTTTTGAAACCTCAGTGCATTAATAGTAAGGAAATAGAAACGTAACACGCCTAATTAAGTAAAATATGATTACGCTATCGTACGTGAATATGAATTTCCTCCTAGTAGTTTTATTTTTGCAAATATTTTAAATAATGCAACACTTCCCAAACGTAAATTATTTGTAAAGAAAGTTATATACGCACTTCCTTTTTTTTTTGCAATAATTAACTTTCTCATATTAAAATATCGCTTCCACTTGCCGTTTACTAAATCTTATACTGACGTAGATTTAAAATTTCTCAAGCAATATAATGGATTAATTATAAAAAACTAAACAAAAGAAGAAATCTTACATTTATAAAAGAAGAAGACGTAAAAACACTAATCGATGTTTCTATTTAAGCTTGTATACCATAATGAATTTGGTTTAACTACTGAGTATTTATAAATAATTATAATATAACGGCTGCGATAGTAGAATATGACGATTTTTACGGCGGTAGTATGGGATACAAGATCGTTGAGGAAATTAAACAAATTTAATGGAAAAATGTACGTATAATTCAATTTGTTACATTATAATTATTATTTGAAAATAAGGTTTTCTAGGTGACCTTCTCGACAGCGAATACATTCTTGGAATCTTACAGGAAAATTCGCCATCACTCGCCGTAAAGAACCGGCATCACTCGCTTGAATTTCATTGCAAATGTTTTGCTTCAATGTCTGAATAGTGCGTGAGTTATTTGTATTTGAGGTATCCTCACAGAAAGTACTCCGCGGCCGATCGATCAGGGAATGTAGTTGACCAAGCAAGGTCTAGAAATCGGGAAATCTTGATATCGTTCTGGGTTTACAGATACAGCTCTATTATTCTCTTAAAAAAAATGTAGGCCGATTATTTCAAAAACACTGGAACCGTACCATATCAAAACTTTCTCAGCGTGTAAAGGTTGTTCCTGCATCTGTATAGGTTGTTCGCCACTCCAATATCTGCAATTTTGTTTATTTTACGTACCCGCATTAGTCAAATGTGCCTCATTTGACATTACTAATTGAATCAAAACATCTGGACTATTATTCAGAATCTCTATGAACTATCTAGAAAATCGTAATCGAGGATTTCTATCGTTTTCAAAAACAAAACGCCCAACTGAATTTTATATGGATGGAATTTACAGTCAAATGTAGCATACGGCGAACACTTCTTTTACGCCTAGCAGAACGGGTTGGACTCCCCCGCATAGCGTCTGTTATCCTGTTAGTATTCTCTGGTATTCGTACTAATCTTACCCTTTCAACAAATTGATCATTAACTGCCTATAGTATTCCACTTCTCTACCCACTTTAGAACACTGTTGCGTGAAAGAATTCTACCGTGTCGCGGAACATTGTTCGTCTAAATCTTCTCTGAACCTCTGTTACCGATTTACATTCAAAAAATTCCGTTACTACAAACATCCGTTCTGTCACGACCAGTTATCCATACTGTCACAGACTAAAGTGACAGGAGAAATGGCATAGGTTAATTAATGGTGCCTCAACAATAAATATTTTCCCTCTCACTTTGTAACGCTGCCTATAATTTGTCTTCGAAGCTCGTCATATTTTATTGCCGCACCTTGTATTTTTTTAAGTAATGGGTGAACGGTACATGTCGTAATAGCGTGGGATAACAACGGGAGTGAGAGTCGCGTTGGTCTAAGATTCGAACCCAAGGATCGGCATGGCTTGTGAGAGATCGGTTTTACAATACTAGTGGGCATTTCTATTCCTAATTGACTAATTGATTCAGTAAACAATTCCCTTTGAATCAAATAATTTGGGCACTGAAATAAAAGGTGATTAACGTCCTCATAATCATGTCCATACCTACGCCCTGCTGATTCTATCATACCTAGTTTGTGTAAGTGGGCGGGGTTATTGTCCATGCCCAAACTTCATCCTAGCAATCGTTGTGTAATTGAGACTTTCTGATTTTGGAACCATGTCTTTGTAGATATACTGGGATGGATCAAAGCATACTGGTTCATATTCTTTTGATATGTGTCCACCCACTGCTTATTCCATTCTTCTTGCGATATTTCTTTCCTCAATATTGATACCATGTCTTGGCAATAAAGAACCTGAGACACGATGCTGCGTCTGTTATGATTTGTTTTGCAAAAGTGTCTGCATTCTCATTAGGCGTTATGCCAACGTGCCCTTTCTGCCAGTAAAATTTTACTTCCACTTGCTTCTTAATTAACTTATAATAACAGTGTATTATTTTGTCCACTTTTGTAGGTGGAATTCTCAGGGCTGCTTTACAGCATTGAAACTATTCAGTTCTTCGTATTTCAATTTCAAAATCATAGAGATGAAGTCAATTTTATTCTTCGTAACATGCCAGCTAATAGCTATTTATGTATCAAGGCACTAAACTTTTATTTTCCATCACGAATGTGTGTTTAGTTCCCGAGGCTTTAGCCGACGCAAATAAAGTGATGAAAAATAACTTTAGTGCCAAGGTGTATAATATTTTTTTTCCGAAATCGCAAATTTGGAAAAAATATGTGTAAAGGTTTGAGGTTAGGTCATTATTATCATTGATACAAATAATTATAAACAAAGAAATCACGGAAGAAAAGCTTTTTTATTTACGTTAATTGTAATATGACAATTCGTATTGTTTGAAATATTTATTGGTTGGAGTTGGTTATTTGAACTTAAACTTAAATAACCATGATAAAATAACTTTCACTCACTTACACTTTTCGATCGAATTTATATAACAGCAGAGATGTCAGTTGACAATTTTACTGATCAATGTTTGTAACCCCCAAATAGTAAAATGAACTGATTTAGTGCTGATTTTAGACACTTTACTGACGATTTAATCTGATTTTACTGACGATTTCGGAAAAAAAAAATTATTTTTTCACTTAAAAGTCTTAAGAGAATCCCTTTTTTAATGGTTTGTTAATATTTTAATATTAATTTTGTCATGCGAAGTGATAAATCTGCTAAGACTGCATGTGGTACATTATTTCCTCAACAATCGTGATATCATTGCAGGGGAACCCATGTCGTGTTGATTTTCGCTAGATGTTCTTCCACACTTTAAGTCAAGACACCAACGTTTGAGAGCATTATAAACTATGGTATACTACACCGCACCTGTGATTAGATCTTAGTGAATTTAGTTCTATATTATTCTCTACGTGCTGTAAATAGCTTATAACTGTTTACTTCTCAACAGTTTTTTTTTAATAAATTGGACGAGTTGAAATTACGAATAAAGCAGCCTGTTGATGATTCGTGAAGGACTAATGTTATGGAGGCTCGTGTAGGCTCGTGGACCAAATGTTTGCAATGACTCCGGTTTCTGGCGGTGATACTTCAACGTCAGTTACTAGAATCACGACCCCGATGTTGCTTCACCGTGCACAGGTTGTAAGGCTGTATATACTTTACTATTTAAATCTTCGGTGGCAGTTAAATGAATAAATGTACTTCCATCTAAATATATTTGTTTACACTATATATATTTATTTTGGATCTATAACGACTTATACAAACATAAAAGTGCTGTTGAGATCTGTGTCTCTTGTTAAAGTATGATTGTTATGATGTTACGGAGAAGAAGTCTTGTTAATGTTGAGTGGACACTGTGTTTGAGAATGTTATGTTCAGACTTTCGCTTAATTCTTTTGTGCAGTAATGGAACCATATTATATATATTTAGTTAAAAATGGGTGGTCAGGCCAAGTATCGTCTCGTGAATGCGTTTACTAATAACCATAGGCAATAAACAAACGATCTGATGTATAATGCAATAAATAAATTTGGAAAAAATACCGATTATTAATAACCTTAGGTAATAAAATGAGTGGTCCAAATTATAAAATAAGTAATTAATAGATTTGCAGATGTAAAGAATTCTTAGAACTTAAAGAAAGTATTTACAATTTGAATGTGTTAATAAAAGTATGTTTTACGGTGATCTAAACTTGAAAATGTACGTTAAATATTTTATAAAATTGGAAATGTTTCGTTTGAATTCTATATCCTAGATTTACTTATATTTAACGATAAAAACTGTTTCAAATTAAAATATTATAAAAGGATATTAAATTTATCCTCAACACAGGTGTTGAAAAACATTAATATGTAGGTAATGCCAACATTCCGTGCACGTAACTTACACCCTTTATCTGACCTATATGAAGCGATTGTAAATAAGTAAGTCGGAAGTAGCACAAAAAAGTGTATTAAAAATTTGTTTTGTAAATACCTACGTAATAACGTTTCTGTGCTGAGAAAAGTCTATTTGTTATGAATAGCATGCGATCCAGTTACATAGCTTAAGCAGCTGTAAGAAAATATTCAAACGAAGCATTAATATTTTGTATACATAACCTAAAAACTTCACCTGATTAAATGTTCCTTAGTTATAAAAATCTAGATCGGGCGATTAGAAATAAATCAGGAATGGTGCATAAGTATCAAATTTTATGCGATAGAAACTTTATTTTGTAAATAATTTATCAAGTTACAGTGCTCCACAGTCTATTCTTAACAAATACCATGGGATATAGATATTACAACTGTAAAAAACCTATTAAGACGCAACACTTAACGCTAATATTTTGTACACACGACCTAGAAACTTCACTTAATTAAATGTCCAAAATACCAATCAGAAGATTATAAATAGGTCAGGAGCAGTGCGCAGTAATCAAACTTTGTAGATTAAAAAATTGATGCATGCGTATATGTGGACATATTTATATTTCAAATGTTTGCAATATTCAATGTGGAAAACTGATGGTTTTAAAGTATTATTTTCTATTAGTTCCCGTATACATGCAAAGTTGTATTAAGTTATTAAAAAATATCATTTAATGATTCCAAATGCAGTATTGTGACCGATTATATTTCTAATATTGTTGGTAAATACATCGGTGTACTTCAACTTATTTACCGTAATTTTATAGATTTCACAGATGCGATATTTATCACCGTGGTGATTAGAGACAAGTTGAATGAAGAAACTGAAATTTCGGAGGAACAGCAAGCTTTAGAAAGGATAGAGGATCAATGGATGTAATATTCATCGTAAAACAGAATAGAAAAGGCAATCGAATATGATGAACCCGCATAAATGTGCTTTGTGGGCTTAACATAAGCGTTCAACCGTATCAATAAACAGGATGTACTTTCAATAATAAACGAAGAACACATTTCTATGCAAACAACGAAAATGATAAACAACATACAAACACAGACCACCACAAGAATAGAAACCTCTTAGAGACTGATGGATGCCATACAGATGAGGGAATGAAGCAGGCGGACTTGCTTAGTCCTTCCTTATTTAATCTGGCAATGAACCGTATACTACAAACAATTAAAACCAAGACAGGATACCAAATTGGCACATATAATGTTAATATATTATACTCCAAATGACGCCGTCCTAATTGCAAATAACAAAGACAATCTACAGAGATTACCTTTCGACTTTAACATAGTAGTGAAACAATATAACTAGCAGATCTCGACACAGAAAACACAATCGATGGTTGTATCCAAGAATCCAGTGTAAATTACATCTCGAATAATCAATTGAACAGGTAATGAATTCAAGTACAACGGAGTTGAGACCACAAGTCGTCAAAACCTAATCGGGGAAATAAAAACGCAAAGAGCAAAAGCACTAGCAATAGTAAGACCTACACTAACATACGTGAACAAGCTAGCAAGGTGGAAAACAAGAGCGATATAAATGAGGGTGCTACAATCGATAACATGTGTAACCATATGAGACAGACAAACGAGCAAATCTATAAAAGAAAGATGCAATATCGAAAATGTAGTTAAATGGTACAAAGCAAGAAAAAGAAAACAGAATAACATATGGGCAGGATTAAAAGAAGAGAGACTAGCCAACAGATGTTTTAACGAATGATTCAGAAACAGAAGGCAACCTGGATCACAATCCACAAGCTGAACCTAAAGGTGGGCAACTTCATTCATAAAATAAGGCAGAAGACAAATAGGGACTTGTTCCTAGTCGAAGGTAGAAGAAGCGGAAGAAGCATAGATTTTAGATGGGCGCTATCAAGATTCAACTATGCTGTCCTAATATGGTTTCCAATTTATAATATCCACATTAATACTACAGAGGATGTACAAAGAAAATTCCGAAGTTTATATGCTATTTGGATGATGAAATTAGTTTTGAAAAGAGCTAAATAGATTTAGTTACAGTTCTTAACAATCTAGAACAGTTTCTTTGTTTGCAAAGTTGTTGTACTCGCTGATGCACGGCAGGATAGACTGTACTTGGTTGCTTCAGAACCTTAACTTTAGTGTTTGTAGATCAGCTGATCTTTACCTACCTTCTATTGCGACTTTACATAATTTTAATATTCTGTCACTTTATTGTGCTCACTTTTCAATACGTTAATATCACACAGCTATTAAAAATAGCTGTGTGATATTATCGTTGATACTTTATAGTCTATTATGACTAACCCTGGACAAACGAAAGGATATACCACATGGCATTATTGTATCTGACTTATGTACATGTAGTAAATTGGATAAATGTGTATCTTTCTTATAAATATAATTTCTGTAAAATACTGCTTTATTGTGTTGTCGTATAATAAATATTCAGACTCTGTAATTTAGAACACAAAGCAAGCATTTGTTTCAGATGACGTGCCCGAATATTGCTATATCACAACACAATAGAAGCATTCAATTTAAAAGCGGTATTTTACAAAAATTTCGTTTGTGGGGAAATAGATATATATATATATATATATATAATAACTTCGTGACCTTGGTATGATATGGTAAACCTAATCAGTAGGCGATTAAAGGTCTGTATATTACTTCAAAATATATGTATTTAAAAAACTCTACATGTTTCGGCTGTATACGCCTTTTTCAAGAGAATACAAAATATGAATGACAGAATATAAATGTCAAGTAATTAAGTTGCTATGGTTGATTTTCTTGACATTTATATTCTGTCATTCATATTTTGTATTCTCTTGAAAAAGGCGTATACAGCCGAAACATGTAGAGTTTTTTAAATACATATATTTTGAAGTAATATACAGACCTTTAATCGCCTACTGATTAGGTTTACCATATATATATATATATATATATATATATATATATATATATCGTTGATAATAATAATAAATCATGCCTTAGTATTCTAAAATAGATAGACAACAGGGAATCACAAGACATGAGTTATTATCACGTATGCGCCCGTGGAGCCACTTAAGATGTTAAGCTGTCGGCATTCGCCTTAAACGAGAAGGAAAACCACGAAAACCTACAGACAACCAGACAGGGATCAAAATACGGAACTGTCAGCATGATAAGCAAATGTATAGATATTTAAATAACATAAGAAATATAATTATATAACAGCAACATATACTATGATGGTAAATTGCAGATCGTTCCATAATTAAGTTATAGTACCTATATATTGCTTAAGTTTTTTATATCACTTCTGTTGTTAATTGAATTTTTTTCCTGTTTAAGAAAAAAATTTCTTCTTTCTTCTTCTAAATAAAAACGAATTTATTTCTGTCTCGACACACACAATTATTTTTATAGTCAAACATTTAATATTGCCATGGGCTCTCCTTTAGCTGCTTCTATTGCAAATCTGGTAATGTAACATTTGAAACAAAACGTTATTAATTCATTAGACTTCCTCCCCATTTCTTTGAAAGATATGTAGATGACATCATAAAATGTATTCCGACAAATAAAATAAACTACCATTTAAATAAATTCAACAATTTTCACAACAAATTAAAATTCACTATTGAAGAAGAAATTACTAACAGTATTAATTTTCTTGATATTTCTTTAAACTACGATAGACATGGTACTATTTTATACAAATTGGTATCATAAACCCACAGCTTCTTTTCGATATATGAATTACCACTCAAATGCTATTCAATAAAATGATTATAAATAATCTGACTGATAGGGCAGTAAAACTATCACATACTCAATACAGAAAAGATAACATCAAGAAAATTAAAACGATCTTAACAGATAATAACTATCCACCACAACTTATAGACCAAACTATTAAAAAAAGAATCCACCAAATATACAACACTGCAGACACCAATCACAATTTAAACAATGATACAACATATATCACGATTCCATATGTTCCACAATTATCAGAAAAAATTAAATACATTTTAAAAAAATATGATATACCTACAACATATAAACTTAGTAATACTAATAAACATCTATTTTCAAAACTAAAACCTAAAATAGAAAAAAATCGAGAAACACATGTCATCTATAAAATACCATGTCGCGATTGCGATAGTTACTACATAGGCCAAACTAAACAATATTCATACAAAAGAATACAAGCCCACAAATACTCTAAATCAGACAAAACCGCCTTATTTACACACAAATTACAACGCAATCACCATTTCGATTTTGAAAACACAGATAATTGATAAAGAACAACACACAATGAAAAGGGAAACTAACGAAATTATTAGTATTAAACAGGAAAAAAATTCAATTAACAACAGAAGTGATATAAAAAATTTAAGCAGTATATACTATAATCTAATTATGTAACGATCTGCAATTTACCATCGTAATATATGTGGCTGTTATATAAATACATATCTTATGTTATTTAAATATCTGTACATTTGCTTATCATGCTGACAGTTCCTTGTTTAGATCCCTGACTGGCTGTCCGAGTAGGTTTCCGTGGTTTTCCTTGTCGTTTAAGGCGAATGGCGACAGCTTAACATCTTAAGCTGCTCCACGGGCGCAGACATAATAAGTCATGGCTTGCCAATCCCCGTTTTTGTTGTCTAACTGTTTTTAGAATGCTAAGGCATTATTTATTATTATTAAGCTGGAATGTATCTTTGAATAATTTTATACATGACAACTACAGATATATAGTATGACATTAATATACTGTCATTTATATTTTAAATTCTTTGAAAAAGGCATCATTTGTCGAAACATGTAAGATTGTTTTAAATATATACATTTTGAAGTAAAACCAGACCTTATATCGCCAACTAATTGAATCTACTATATATATATATATATATATATATATATATATATATATATATATATATGGTAAACCTAATCAGTAGGCGATTAAAGGTCTGTATATTACTTCAAAATATATGTATTTAAAAAAACTCTACATGTTTCGGCTGTATACGCCTTTTTCAAGAGAATACAAAATATGAATGACAGGATATAAATGTCAAGTAATTAAGTAGTTAACTTAATTACTTGACATTTATATCCTGTCATTCATATTTTGTATTCTCTTGAAAAAGGCGTATACAGCCGAAACATGTTGAGTTTTTTTAAATACATATATTTTGAAGTAATATACAGACCTTTAATCGCCTACTGATTAGGTTTACCATATCATACCAAGGTCACGAAGTTATTATATATATATATATATATATATGTATATATTTGTTTGGATCGTTACATGTACAACATGTAACGTATTTAATGTTGGTTTCCTTTGCTTTATCCAGGTTTAATTGTGACACATGCCAATATTTTCAATAGTTTTTTAGTATATTCGTTTATGTTAATGTTTAGTAAATATATTTAAGTTTAAATTTATTACAAATACCCCGTTGTAGTGGTGGACGTAGTTTCTCCTTTAATTAGATCTTTCTGCTTATTGGTAATAAATAAATAATTTAGGTAGTGATAAAACGTGACCGCTGTTCATGTAATTGAAAATTTAGAATTAGATCTAAGATTTTTTTATGAAATACAGTAATATTTGCATAATAGAGGATAAATTACAATTTATTACAAACGTAATTTAATCAAAAAACTATCGGATAGAAGTAAATAAGCAGATAAATATTTCAGATAATCGCGATATTTTCTAAAACACTTTACCCATAAGCAATAATACTAAATATATTCTTGATGGTATCTTGTTTTTTGTTTTGTTTTATTGCATGCGTTTAAATAAAGCCGGTTTAATTGACGTGAATACGCTAAACTGTCAGAACACATCCAGTAAAATTAAATAAGCCAAATTAAGAATAAGTATATTACATTGCATAAAGATTTTTATTGGATAAATTAAAATAAAAAGCTATTTTGCGACATTACCATTAATTGCCATAAAATAAACTCCTTTAGGCTAGAACTAATCTAACAGGAACATTTTATTGAGTGCTTTAAGAACAGGAATTTATATAACTTCCCCCATACTCTACACATATTAGTTAGTACGTATAAATAGATATACAGATATTCATTGCCCGTAAACATCAACATTTAAAAGATAAGGCTTCATTGTAAATATAGAGGTGTATATATGTATGCGTACATTTGTACAGTGAAAAAGAAAGAGAGGAAGATCTATTTTTACGAGGGTCATTCAACTCTCGGGTTCGACTATTTTTTTTTACGGAACAATTGCGTATACGTTCTAAAACCGCCACCGCGACTTGATATATATATATATATATATATATATATATATATATATATATATATATACATATACGCTGACTTTGATCAAAAAAAGGGTTACAGTTCACTAGCTTATCAATCAATATTTATAGAATGGATTGCTTAAACGTACCGAAGAACACTTTCTGATCGGGCACACGCTCAAGTCGTTACAATTCAAAACAATCAGGCATGAATATGATAATTTTATGTTATGAGGGGATACGCTAGAATTAAATGAAATAAAAATAGCTATTGTTCAGAAAATGTCAGTGAATTAGGCCAAATCGACCTAGTAACGCGAAGGTATGTGTTCTGTAAATAATAATAGCTGATCATTCGATTCATCGCTTTAATATTCGTCTTTGTTTTGCAGTGAATATTGAAATATTTTACCTCTAATTTTTACCTCTAAATCGAACGCTATCGGCGGATTGATTTTTCTGCTGAACAAGAAATGTAGGTAATAATAATAACAACAATAATTATAAGACAAATACGAAAGTATAAGTACATACGAGGTACTACCCAGAAATTTCCGGAATTTTAATGTGGCGCGCGAAGGGATGGTAGTACAGCTCTGTAGCACTAGTTGGTGTGAGCCAACGATAATAAATTAGAGAGAATGGCCAAATCCCTATCTTGCAATGTTCGCCAATTGTCACTAGCGCTGTGACGTCACAGCGAGACCTAAATTGGCAGGAATACATGTCCATAATGTATAATAGGTGAAGTTATTTCCTCAATATATTAAAATTTACAATAAATTGAGTGAAAGTAAATATAATAACAGAATTATTAGACTTAAAACTGGTACCTGTGTATAAATTTATAATGAAAATGAGTAGTGAAGTAATAAAAAATTGCGCCCAAATATATGGCTTCCATGAAAGCGTTTCAATGAAAACACATTTTTCTATTATTTCGGTATTTATTATCGTTACAAATTTAAATATTTAACTATTAAACTTAAATAAAACACCTTATATTTTCACAAAACAATAGTATATTTAACTATATATAGTTAAATATACTATTGCTAAGTGATCAACATATACTACTACTTAAATATTTAAGTTCTAGTGGATACCAGTTTTAAGTCTACTAATACTGTTATATATTTCATGTCACTGAATTAACTGTATGTAAATTTTAAAATATTGGTTAACAAAATTTATTCGTTATTAGGTATGTTGATTCACCCAATTTATTTGGCGGCAGAAGACCTTTACTTTTTTATGATGTTGATATTCGTGACACCTATTCGATATTTAGAACGTTATTATCTCTACGTCCCTATTTTAGGTCATAAAAGTTCGTAAAGTTAATTTATATACTCCAGGAGACCACAGCCGCAGCTTTTCAACATTGAGATCCTGTGTAGGTTAGTTTTGTATACTGTGTGCAATGTAGAAGGTAAAATAATTAAATTACATACCTGTATAATCACTTTTTATTTAGGTAAATCTGATTAAAATGCCAGGAACAAGGTGCGTTGTCTTTGATTTTAACAATACCTATTCGACAAAAAAGGTTACAGGACAAGATATAGTTTTTCATGTACTTCCAAAATGCAAAGATCTAGTGTCACAAACCATAAGAGCATGGGTAAACAGGTATAGAACAAAGGATAAATTTAATCCAGATACAAGTAGAATCTGTGCACCTCATTTTGTTGAAAATGATTACGAACGAGATTTACAGAATGAATTACTAGGTAGAGTAACAATATCACATAACTGGAGCAAAGCTATAGCATTCCATCTTGGGTTCAACAATTGTCATATGGAGTCATTATAAAACCGACTGAGCAATGGCAAAGTCATATTAAAAAGTGGAGTAAATATTTTGAAATTTATCATGGAGAGTCCTTTCACAAAAATCCTGAAGTTGTAAAAGGGTTGGCTAACAAAATTTTTAAAGGAGAAAATAATCAAAGTTTATATCATGTACAGAAAAATTTTTGCAAACTAAGAACTATAATTCTCATGAATTACATGAACTTAAAGGCCAAATATGGTATCACTAACAAAAAAAAAAGAAAACTAGTACTGATTTCAATAGAAATCAAATTAGAAAGTTAAACAAAACAATAAACTAGATCAGTGTTTTGCAAAGTGTGTTCCGCATCAGTACTTTCCAAGGGTTTGAAGGTTCCGCACCTGTTCCAGTGCATATCTATTATATAGATACATACTCGTATATTGATAAAGTCGTTTTAAAGTGCCGAATAATAGTTCATGTTAATATTGTTTGGGTTCCACACAACTTACATTTACAAAATAGTGTTCGGCGTGAAAACTGAACTAGATTATGTTTTTCTATCTATTTATTAATAAATGTGGTTTAAGTTATGACTGCTTACCACATGACGCAAAGCCCAATGCAGTACTGGCGAAAGGCTGTATTTCTAAAATATTTAATTTTATTTATATAATTGGAAAACGAACGGGTGGTGATCTATAAAATTACGAAATACATATTTATTTGTTGAAAAGTTGTATTTATAAAGTTTTTAATTTTATTTATATAATTGGAAAATATACGGGTGGTGATCTATCTATCTAAAATTACGAAATAAATATTTATTAATTAATTTTATTTATATAATTGGAAAACAAACGGGTGGTGATCTATAAAATTACGAAATACATTTTTATTTGTTCATTTTGTCGATCAAGTT
This sequence comes from Melolontha melolontha, assembly GCA_935421215.2. Classification (NCBI taxonomy): domain Eukaryota; kingdom Metazoa; phylum Arthropoda; class Insecta; order Coleoptera; family Scarabaeidae; genus Melolontha; species Melolontha melolontha. The sequence goes on along the minus strand of OW285242.1, from coordinate 96,709,894 downwards.
GAGTAAAGGAGTATTAATATTGACTAGCAATAGTTTCTCAAGGTTTTCTTCTGTTAATTTTGTTCTCTTTGAATTAAGTACATCCTTATAAATACAAAACGTCCTTTCTACATCGCAACTGGTTATAGGTGCATACTGGAAATATTCTTTTATTTCTTCATATTTAGCCGTTAGATTTTGTGGAATTGTCTCCATACATAATTGCTGCAATGTAATTAAATCTGGATTTCTATTAAGAACTGCTTCAAACTTTTGCCGAAGGCCACATCCGAAGTCACTTGGAATACTTTTCAAATTATTAACAGCCACATCTAATGTGGTTAATCCGTCATTTAATTTGAGATTTCGATTTTCAAAATAAGTGATTAGTTTTGGCAATTTTCCAAAGTGTTCGCGAAGAAAGTACAACAGATTTTTTAAATTTGGGATTTGTGTGAGCTCCTTGCACTCACCAATACTTCTAGCATCCTCCTTTAGCAGTGTTACGAAATGTTTTAGATTATCGAAATTCTCAGCATAATAACTTGTAGCTTCCAGCCATGTTCCCCATCTAGTTATTGCTGGAGTGGGAGGCAGTGACAGAGATGGAAATTTTTCCCTGAAAAGAGCTACTCCCAATGGTGCTTTTCTGAAAACTTTTTTAAAAGCTGATACAAGTCTATCAACTTCCGGAGAAGTGTCTCTGATATATTCACGGATTCTGTTGAGAGCATGTGCTACACAAGTAATATGCAGCATATTAGGATATGTTTTCTTCAATGGTCTGCCTGTTTTTAACATATACGCAGCACTATCACTGACAAATAAAAGTATTTTTTCTTTGTACGTGGCGTCCGAATGAAGCATTTTTTGCATATTCTCCTTAATGGTTTCAGCAACTGTTTCCGCATCAACTCTATTTATAACACTTGTTGCTATTACATATGAGTTATAGGGAATAGTTGGATGTAGTACACCAGCTACAACATTTACCACACAGGGTTCTAACATATCCACCGATTCGTCGGCGCTTATCCATATGTATTGATTTAAAAAATGGCTTCTAATGCGTTCTACTGTTCTCGTATAGCACCTAGAAACATAATATTTGCGTAAAGTTGATTCATCAGGAACATTTCGACCAGTATATTTTTGAAAAAATATTTTTAAAGTGGGATTTCTAAGTTTATTTAATGGAATATTAGCCGCCATAAAAGTTTTACAGAGTTCAGATGTGTTGGCGATCCTAAGTGACGAATTTTTGACGATATTTTACGGATTTTGTAATAAATTTCGGAATCACTGACAATGGACATACAATCAGTATGACCGTCAATCCAACTCGCCATTGTTTTACAATGCCGTTCTCGACATTCTTCCATATCATGTCTGAAAAAGTAACTTACACAATGCTCTAGATCTAAAACTAGATCTAAACTAAAAATGTGTGCGTAAGTTATAGAAACTGAACGAAATTCAATGCACACTTACGACGAAATAATTAGTAGAAATAGATTCAATCAAACGATATTAAACAGGATCTATCACAAAAATTACGATGTAATTAACAGTTAAAACTACGAAAACAAGAAACTTACTCACAGCACTTTATTTATCTTACGAAACATAAACTAATAAATAAAATACATTATAAAAACCCCGCTTCTATCTACGCTCATGAAAACACTTTAAAAAAGACTATATTCTCCGAATACAATAGCTGAGTTGTCCATTGTTATCGTGCGAGACCAGGTGGCCGAGTAAGTCAAACAAATACTTCATTGAATTACGCCGGGATGTACTGTGCGACGTTATACACAATTCCAATTGCCGATTGCGTTTTATGGAAATTGCATCCGTTCTAGTTATGAGGTATTTCCATTTATTCTAAATTTAAACATTTCTAATATATATATATATATATATATATATATATATATATATATATATATATATATATATATATATTGATAATTGTTGTTTTGTTGCAAAGATTTTTTCTATGAAATAGAGGTTTATATACTGATTTATTTCACAGCAGTTGTATAAACAAAGTATCTTAGATGTTCTATATTTCAATAAATTGTCTATAAATCGTAATTTTATAATAAAATGTACTAAGCGCTGTCTATTTTAAATAAGTCATCTCGTCGCGTGATCTGGCCATTCTTTCTAGTTTATCATCCTTGGGTGTGAGGTACGTTTATACTAAGTCAGCCTGTCAAACGATACCTTGCTAAGTGGTGACAAACAGTTTTTGTGTTTATATTTGTAGAATTTTGTTTGAGTTATTCTGCGACATTATAATATGCGATATGAAAGAGCAAGAACGTGCATTAAATTCTGCTTCGAACTTGGTGAACGGAAACTCTGAAAATGCTTAAATAAGCGTTTGGTGAAGATGCTTTAGGTCAAACACAAACTTATGAGCCATATTGAATATTGGATGATTTTGGCCAAATACAAACGAATGAGTAGTACAACCATTCTAGAAATGGACGTGCCGACTGCATCAAATGAATAAATTCATAGAGCTGTTTCTTGTGATATATTTGTGATGGCAGTGAAGGACAACTACTTTTATAATCATACCTTTTCTTTGCTTTGAACAAAATATTTCATCGAATATTCTTTAAAAAGAACACTTTTATTAATTTGTTCTCATATAGTTCCACATGTCCATAAAAGTCTATTCACCAAGCCCATCATTAATGGGTGGCGCATTGGGATACTCTCACTGGGCGTCGTCATTCAGCCGATGAGCTTCTTAGAAATTGGTGGGAAAATCTCTGTAAACCCCTACTGACAGCGAATTAGTACTCCAGCAAATACTCTTCTCATCCAGCAATTGAGCCTTTCTTCTGGCATACGAAAATACATGAGAGACCAATGTTTATATCTCACTCCATGCAATATTTTTTTCCTTTTTTTATAAACTATTTTATAAATCTAGGGCAATATTTCTAGCATAACTTATCCTGCTGCCTTCTGAAAAACAATATTTTCCGAAAGAATATTGTTATTTTTATGTAAAATTTATCTGAAATTGTGTACGCAACCTTGGAATTTATTCAAGCAAAAATACGAAAAAAGTTTTTATGTTGTTCTGAAACTCTAATATTTTGGTCTACCGCGAAGCGTAAAATATAGCTACAAGAAATGCAGCTGCCTGTTCAAAAAAAGAATACACACATCCGGACTCACCTATGTATAATATGTAGTCCAATCACGAGCTAACACCCGTAAAATAAATTCTACATTGTAAATTTTAAAATTATACCGCAACGATAACACCACACAGAAGCAAGCGCAGACATAGACCGTAAAAAAATGGGGTCCTATCCGTTTCGTGAAGGAGTGAGACGGGCAAAAACATAATTCATTAGCGTCCTTTGTTGCGTTTTGCAGTAATTTCGGACTCAGTTCATCAATTCCCTTCCAAACAGATCCATCACCGTGGGCAGTAAAGCAAAACTTATTCGATGCCGTTTTTTTTTGTTCCTAGTTTCGTCGCCACCGATGACTAAAGTGCGGAACGATTATTTCTACTCTTTAGTAAGATTTATGCTTGTTAAACAAAGATGGGAATATGATTGCCGTCCGTCTGGATATGATGTGACGGAATCACAGCTGGTAGTGCATTTGCAATTGTTATACCAAAATGCATAATCATTCATGGTGGACCTGTGTTACAGGTATGGAGAGATCTCTTTTGTTACGGTCTGGAAAAGTATATATACAAAAGAGGAAAAATAAGATTTTTCTTAATGATATTAATGATATTAACTTAAGCATATATTAAATTTTGATCATTTTATTATCACTATACTAACTCAATAACAATAGTAACAAATTAACAAGAAGAAATACAAATAATGGCAGGTGATAGGGAGATAGATTCAATCTTATCCTAAATAAAACAATAAATGTAAAAGAATAAGTACAGGTACAGAATGGGAGAAATAAAGGTTAGTTTTTTATGTGGACGATGCACTAACAACAAATCATTTATTATTATTAGAGAACGGACATTCTTACCACATGACTCGGCGTAATTCAATGAAGTATTTGTTAGACCATCTGGCCATCTGGTCGACAGCGATTACAATGGACAACACACCTATTGTATTCGGAGGATATATTCCATTAAACGCAATCGGCAACTAGAAATGTTTATAAACATCGCTGAGTGCATCCCGGCGTAATACAATGAAGTATTTGTGTTTGATTTTCTCGGCCACCTGATTTCGCCAGCGTTAACAATGGACAACGGCTATTGTATTGGGAGAACTTAGTCATGTGGTAAGAATGTCCGTTCTCTAATTATTATTATACATCAATATGAAATAGCGGTAAGAAATAAAACATGGAAATTCGGAAGAAACTAACAGTTCGATATATTAGAAACTAATCAGGTGCAAGCTGAAGTTAACGAAAAGCCAATAGAGCAGAAGCATGCATATCTGAGCCTAAAAATTAGTAAAGCAGAAAGTTTATGAAAGGATGTGTTTAAACAGGTTAACATGGCGGCTGCAGTCTTAGACTTTCTAATGACATGACATGTTTTCTAAATATGAGGACGCGAATGTTAATATTTAAAATATATAAAACGCTAATAAAAAAATTAATGAGGTACGCCATTGAAACAAAAATTATCATAAAAAAAAAGCATTATTACGAACTTATAAGTAAAGACCGGACACGAGAGGTTGTTGACTCATCGCCCACGAGCGTACTATTGAACATTTGTATTTTTAAAGTTTTTAATTATATTCATATAATTATACTTATAATAATAAAACGGGTATATGTATATACGGCTACAAAATACGAAATACGTTTTTATTTGTTCATTTTGTAGTTCAAGTTGAGTAAAGGAGTATTATTATTTACTATCAATACTTTCTCAAGGTTCTCTTCTGTAAAATTTGTTCTCTTTGAATGAAATACATCCTTGTAAATAGAAAACGTCCTTTCTACATCGCAACTGGTTATAGGTGCATACTGGAAATATACTTTTATTTCGGCGTATTTTGCAGTTGGATACTGTGGCATTGTCCCAATACACAATATTAAATCTGGATTTCTATTAAACACTGCATCTAACTTTTGCCGAAGGCCACCTCCGAAGTCACTTGGAATACTTTTAAAATTATTAATAACCACATCTAATGTCGTTAAACCATCATATAATTTGAGATTTCGATTTTCAAGTTATTAGTTTTAACAAATTTCGAAAGTGTTCCTAAAGAAAGTACAACTGGTTTTGTAAATGTGGAATTTGTGTTAGTTCCTAGCACTCAGAAATACTCCGAGCATCGTAATTTAAACATGCAACGAAATTTTGAATACTATCGAAATTCTCTGCATAAAAACTAGTGGCTTCCAACCATGTCCCCTATCCAATTGTGACTGGAGAGTGAGGCAGTGACAAAGATTTCTCCCTGTAAAGAGCTACTCTCAATGGTGCTTTCCTGAAAACTTTTTTAAAAGCGGATACAAGTCTCTGATATATTCACAGATTCTGTAGAGAGCATGTGCTACACAAGTAATATACAGAATTATAGGATATGTTTTCTTTAATAGTGTGCCTGTTTTTAACATATACGCAACACTGTCTGTCACTGACAAATAAAAGTATTTTTTCTTTGTACCTTGGAATATTCTCGTTAATGGTTTTAGCAAATGTTTCCGCATCAACTGTATTTATAACTTTTGTTGCTATTACATATGGAATAGTTGGATGTAGTGCACCAGCTACATCATTTACCACACAGCGTCCTAATATATCGACAGTTTCTTCGACACTTATCCAGAGGTACTGATTTGAAAGATGGCTTCTAATGCGTTCTACTGCTTTCGTGTAGCACTTAGAAACATAATAAAGTGTGTTTTTTATAGAGGTATAGAACTTTGAAATGGAATAAAACAATGATGAATTTTTTAAATTGACATGAAATTTACTTTATTCGAAAGATAATATTCTGGCATTATAATTTAAATATGAGTTCTGGCATATGACCGCCACGGCTGGCTCGGACGTAGTTTAATCTGGAGGTCCAATTTTCGATGACTTCTTCCAACATTTGTGGCCGTATATCGGCAATAACGAGGCGAATGTCCTCCAAGTGGTCAATCGTTTCGGGCTTATCGGCTTAGACTAGCGACTTCACATATCCCCATAGAAAATAGTCTAGCGGCGTTAAATCGCACGATCTTGGAGGTCAATTCACGGGTCCAAAACGTGAAACTATGCGGTTACCAAACGTTTCCTTCAATAAATCAATTGTGGCACGAGCTGTGTGACATGTTGCGCCGCCTTGTTGAAACCACAGCTCCTGCACTTCATGGTTGTTCAATTAATGAACGAAAAAGTCAGTAATTATGGCTCTATAGCGGTCACCATTGACTGTAACGTTCTGACCAGCATCGTTTTTAAAGAAGTACGGACCAATGATTCCACCAGCCCATAAAGCACACCAAACAGTCAGTTTTTCTGGATGTAACGGTGTCTCAACATACACTTGAGGATTACCATCACTCCAAATACGGCAGTTTTGTTTATTGACGTATCCATTCAAACAAAAGTGAGCTTCATCGCTAAACAAAATTCGCTTATGAAAATCGGGATCAACGGCAGTCTTGTTTTGGGCCCATTCACCGAATCTACGCCTTGCTAGGTGATCGTGTGGCTTCAATTCTTGCACGAGTTGGATTTTGTAAGCACGCAAACCAAGATCTTTCCGCAACATCTTCCATAAAGTGGATGGGCACATATCCAATTCCTGTGCACGATGGCGGATAGACTTATTCGGGTCTCCTCTACGCTACGCTCTACAGCAGCAATGACTTCTTCTGTACGCACTGTACGACGTCTCTGTGGATGCGTATTATCATTTAGAGTAAACGTGGTGCGAAAACGTACCATAGTTAATCGAATTAATTGCTCCGATGGACGATTATGTTGACCGTAAAATGGACGTAGTGCGCAATACGTATTTCGAACAGAACCTTGATTTTCAAAATAAATTTGCACAATTTGGAAGCGTTGTTCAGGCGTCAGACTATTCATGTTGAAATACCAAACCAAACTAAACATAAATCACTTGACAGCTGACAAAATGGCCGCCAGTTAAAAAAGTGTTGTCAACTTAAAGTTTTATACCTCTATAAAAAAAACACCCGTTATTTGCGTAAGGTGGATTCATCACGAACATTTCGACCAGTTTATTTTTGGAGAAATATTTTTAAAGTGGGATTGTTAAGTTTATTTAATGTAATATTAGCCGCCATCAAAGTTTCACAGAGTTCTTCGTTAAAATTGTCAGATTCCAACGGTTCCAATTTCTGTGCATGTATTTGCGATGCTAAGTGACTTTGTACGTGTGATTTCATGGAATTTCTAAACGATATTTTACAGATTTTGCAATAAATTTCGGAATCACTGACAATGGACATACAATCAGTATGACCGTCAATCTAACTCGCCATTGTTTTACGATGCCATTCTCGACGTTCTTCCATATCATATCTGAAAAAGTAACTTAAACAATTTTCTAGGTCTAAGTAAATGAAAACTAAAAATGTATGCGTGAGTTATTGAAACTGAACGAAATTCAATGCACACTTACGTCGAAATAATTGGGAGAAGTATATTCAATCAAACGATATTAAACAGGATCTATCACAAAAATGACGATGTAATTAACAGTTAAAACTATGAAAACAAGAAACTAACTCACAGCACTTTATTTATCTTACGAAATATAATCTAAATAGACTAAATTATTAAAATTCCACACGCTCCTATCTACGCCCATGAAAACAGAAATTTAACTGTAAATATCCAACAAAAGTCGTCGCAATTCTCGATGAAAACAGATGTGCGCACTAGCCAAATCAATAGTGCATTCAATAACTGCGTGATGTACTTACAGATGTTGTAGACTATTTATATCGTCCGTCGTAATTGCGACGTCATTTCAACCCGATGTGTCCGGTCTCTACTTATAAGGCGAAAACAATAATAAAAGGAAAATATTGTTAGACAGAGAAATGAAGAGGATAATAAGATATGTACATAAAACAGAATGCTGCGTTAGATATGGTAGACAGAGACAGAGTATGTAGTGAAGCACTTGCAAAAGGCAGAATATAAAATAATAATAGAAATAAGCTTAAAGAAAAAATTTCGCAGTCCACGACACATACAGAAGATGTACACTAAGTCTTGAAGTTTATTATATTACGTGCATGTATGTTTTAAAGTTATTCAGTAAATAAATTTTTTTCGTCAATATAAATATGTACATGTTTGTATTACCCATATTACAGTACATATTCCATTTAGTTTATAAAGAACTAAGCGAACCTTTTAAATATTTTTTCCACTTTCATTTATCATTTCTTTCCCTGCAATGAAATCGCACTGTCTTTCAATCAACTTTTTGGTGGTTTATTTATAACACAGCTATTACTCCTAAAATATACTTTCTATCTGCTATCCTTTAACTATCTAAGTATCTAAACGGAGTCCTTAATTCATATTTTTGTTAGCGACTTTACCACAGTATAACCTATTAGTAGATTCAATAATGAAGATTAGTGAAATAAAATGGTAACTCGCGCAGTACCCCGCGCATGTTTCTCTCTTAAACACGTGCTACAGTAAGCGTAATTGATGTCAATCGGTTTGACTTTGTCACACAAACTGGATGATTTATTCAAAAAGTTAAACAGTTTGATATCCATTACGCTTATTGTAACAGATCTTTTAGAGAGATGTGTGTATTACGTTTATACTTTGATTTTACTATACTGCGGTAAGGTACTTATTTATGGATACAGTACCTGGGCGTAAACAATTGCAAGTCCTATACCATATTTTGAATTAATTAAATTCACCTTAGATATTGATTAATATGATTTTCAGACTTTTAATCAGATTTCAATATGTAGAATGTACAAATGCTGTGGTAAAACTTCTCCATTCTCGACTTTTCTGTCTGGTATTTTCCAGAAAACCTTCAGACGTGTTGATGGGCACAGGCGGTGACGTCATCGATTAAATCATCGCGTGACTCATATCACAATATAGAAATCTAGGTGTTTTATTCGATTCATCGCAATTCGATATTATATTCCTGATGCCTATATACAAAGAATTCAAATAAATTTTACCTCAAAGTAGCCCTTGGAAATTATGATTATGTCTTAGCTTGTTACTAATTTTAATAGGAATTTTGTTGGTTATGAGATGAGATATTTGATTGAAATGACAAATGTCAAAATAATAAAACGAACATTTTTAAGTGAATGAAATATGTTTATTTCCAACAAACAAGCAAAATTTTATAAAAATTGTTCAAAGTGTCCACCACCTTGTTCGAAACATTTCTCACATCTTCTTCTAATGGAGGAAAAAGTGTTTTGTAGTATCGCATTGTCAATTCCATTAATTCTTTCAGCAATTCTGATTTGAAGGCCTGCAAGATCAGGTATCTGTACTTGATAAATTGAGTTCTTTAAGAATGGCCATAAAAAGAAATCACATGGGGTAATGTCACAAGATCTTGGTGGAAATTCATGTTCAGTGTTTAAACTTATCAACCGATTTTGAAAAAATTGCTGCAGAATATTAATTGTTTCACCTGCTGTGTGTGCTCTAGCTCCGTCTTGTTGAAAGTAACCCTGTGTTATTTCTTCGTCGTCAAGCTGTTCGATAAATGGCATAATAATTTCTTGTAGATACCTTTCTCCTGTTAAGGTTTCGTTAAAAAAAATAGGACCAATAATTCTCCTTCGACTAATCGCACACCATACACCAATTTTCTGCGGATGAAGTGCGGTTTCAACAAAAAAAATATGTGGTTTCTCATTAGTCCACATCCTCATATTTTGTGAGTTCACATATCCATTCAGATAAAACCATGACTCATCAGAAAAAAAGGTTTTGTCAAGAAGGTCATTATCAAAATTATTTAAGAACCACTGACTAAACGTTATTCTTCTGGGATAGTCGATTTCCTTGATTTCTTGATAACAGGTCATGTGATATGGAAATAAATGTAAGTCCTTTTTCAAAATTGTATGACATGTGCCAATTGACACACCCACTTGTTGTGATAATGCTCGTACAGAAGTTCTTGGTGCATTATTTATAATTTCTCTTACATTATTAACTAGCTCTTCTGTACGCTTTTTCGCCCGACCTGCGCCTTCTTTCTGTTTAAACTCCCTGTTTCTCTGAAAACCATAACGGAATGTGTCACTGTGTGCCGAAGACTGTCATAATCAAAGATGACGTTAGCGAACTCATTTCTAAATTCTTCTAAACAATCTTGAAGAGAATACTGCCATTGTCCGTCAATCTTACGTCCGTTTCGAAAATAAGATTCTAGCATGAATGATTTGTGTTGTATAGTAAAAACCATGTTAAATCAATTTTAAATTACAAAGCAATTTTTGTCAACTATGCATCTGTCTAATTGACAACTAATGCAAATTTAAATTATTAATAATCATACGTTTTTAAAGGAATGGCCTACTAGAGGCAAAGCTTATTTGAACGCTTTTTATAAACTGGTACTAGTATCCTTATCAGATCCTACATCAAATTTCACAATATTTTATCGGTAAAATCTCTCCATTAGAATTTGCTAAAGAAATAGATTGGAAGATGATTCCTCATGGTCAACAAATTAATTTTATCTAATTCAAACCATAGAAAATGTTACAGAATGAAGGCATTCACTGAATTCTCATCGTTGCTGCCTCATTGGGGTGTGATAATATGGAGATTTATAGGAAAGAGGAATGATTAACGCAACATAAAACCGTTAATCTCGGGAAACTTTTAGTGATTCAAGGAAATTGTGAATGTAACTAACTCTGTATGCTGATAAAGCATTTTAGAGAAGAATAGAGATGATCATAAATATGTTTTGGTTAAAATACTATAGCGTTTTACTCTGGGTCACAGCGGCTCTACGGACCTGAACTTGGTTCACAAAATGAATATTAGGGCAAAAAATGTGACCCATCTCTATTGTTACAAAATGTTCCGATATGGGAACATTTTGTAACAAGTCTCTCCAGTGACAGTTATAATAATGCTATGTGACTTAAAGCATCTATTCCGGAGTTTGGTCATTTAATTTTCCATTTGGTTTCTCTGAGAAAGTTTGTGTTCCACTCACTTATACAACAAAATATTGTGCCTCTATCATAGTTAACGCTTAATCTGTATGTAAGTTCTCTTGAGACATGACTTATATCGTCTTCTGTTTAACCCTTTAAATTTTCAACCAGCTATCGCCCGAACTGTGGTTTGTCGCATCGGGGATCCCTGGATCAAATCCGGATCTTGGCTGTTCGGGAAGATTTTCGTGGTTTTTCTTGTCGTCTAAGGTGAATGCCGACAGTTAAACATTTTAAGTAGCTCCACTAGCGTAGGCGTAAGGGTGCCAGTTATCCGTGGCCTGCCAATATCTTTGTAATTGAAGTTAAGCCGTTGAGGAATGCTAAGGCATGCATTTTTAGATATGATTATCGTAGATCAAGATTTCAAGCCTATACCGAGCCTATATCTTCACCATGAAGTTTCTCGCATTAACTTCGCCCAATTCGCTCGTTCATATTGCCTGTTTTCGCACTGTTTCTAAGTTCAAAGTCATATTGAATTGCAATTTGTAAGAAGTAAGTGATAACATGGCTAGCCACGCACCGGCCACCTGTTGTTACCGCTGAGATATCTACAGCCTACTTTATCAATCTGAGGTGTCGAAAAAATGCTATCGATGTTATAGCTAAAATACGGCGGAGAAACAATAATTGACAATATCGCATTTCTCTTTCAGAAAATTTTAGATACCAAGCGTGTACCAGACGAATGGAAAACGAGCATTACAATACCAATACATAAGAAAGGAAATAAGAACAATCCTAGCAACTACCGTACCATCACCCTACTTAATACAACACTCAAGTTATTAACGAAGATATTCGCCAACAGGATCACTAAACAATACACAATAAGTGAAGAACAACAAGGCTTCCGGCAAAACAGATCAACAATAGATGCTATTTTTATACTAAGACAGATAGTTGAGAAATCAATTGAATACAACAACCCTGCCTATATGTGCTTTGTAGACTTGACAAAGGCCTTCGATCGTGTCAGACTGGAAGATGTGCTGAAGTTATTAAAAGAAGAAAACCAGCCCAGTGGATTGGTAGAGATAATTAAAGACATAAACACAAACAACAAAACTAAAATTAAGATCGAGAACGAACTAACATCGGCAGTAGACATCAAATCTGGAATACGCCAGGGAGATAGTCTAAGCCCACTACTGTTTAATCTAATAATGGATAAAATTATAGGAGCAGTAAAAAATGTGGGACAAGGATACGGGCTTGGAAGAAAACAGATAAAGATTCTGTGTTATGCAGACGATGCAGTCCTGATCTCAGATACGGAAGACAATTTACAGCGTATGGCATACACTTTTAAAACAGTGGCGGAAACCTATAACATGCAGATATCAACCTCTAAGACAAAAACTTTAGTAGTGGCAAAGGAGCCCAGACGATGTAAAATCGCAATTGGGGATGAGATAATCGAACAAGTTCCTAAGTTCGAATATCTAGGAATAGAAATATCCAGCTGCGGAGACCTAAGAGACAGTGTTCGAAGACAGGCTAATAGGGCGGCTTATGTTTCGGGATGCCTGAGGGATGTTATTTGGCGGAATAAAGATATGAGACTGGACGGGAAAGTACGCATATATAAGGCATGCATAAGACCAATACTTGCATATTCAATAGAAACGAGAGCCGACACAGCAGAAACGAAAAGGATGCTTAGAACAACGGAAATGAAAACATTGAGGTCAATAGCGGGGAAAACACTGAGAGACAGAATCCCGGACAATCAAATACGGAATCAATGTGGTATACACGATATCGTACGGTGGGGCAGACAGAGGAGACGGGAGTGGAACCAGCATGTAACACGAATGGATTGCGAGAGATTAGCCCGAACAGCAAGGGATCTAAAGCCAATGGGCACCAGACCACCGGGAAGGCCCTTCAAAAGATGGCGAGATAGTTGGCAGTCTACGTCACAAACATGACTGCAGCACTATGAAAGAGATCGGATAAGAACAGGCCTATGGCCTAATATAAGAAGAAGAAGAAAGAAAAGATGATGTTATAGCAAGATTCGAACCTGGTCCATCATATCCACAATCTAGGGACCTACCTATTAGATCAACTCGTACGTGAGTAAGTGAATACTTGAACGAAATAGTTGTTAGTTTCACATATAAACCAACATACCTATTCGCATTATAAATTTAATTTTTTATTAAAAGTATCGCACAATATTGCACATGAAAGAGAAACCATACTTCACATGCACCGCCCAACTAATAGTTCAGTAACAGGTTATTACAGGAATTAGATTTAATAATTTTTCTATATTGAACCTTCTTTCTGGTTTTGCAAATTAATAATCGTTACCGAATACTATGCTAGCAATATTTTCCTTTCCTGCAAAAGGTATATCAATCAAGAGAGATGCATTTTCCAAAATGTCACTAGGTAATTAGAGAAATATGTCCATTTGAAAAACAATTCCTAATTGCACAAATTCGTTAATTAAATTTTTAAATTACATCATTAGGAAGAAAACGTATTTTTTGGTGCAGCAGAAGAACAAGGATGGTATATAGAGAAACGGAGACAACTAAAACAACTTTTGTTTTCCGTGGCCGACATCATTTAAATGTATAAGAACAGTTAAATGCATTGGTCAACACAAACATATACGTTTATGTCATATATAAGGTGTATATGAGCGTATGAATATCCTTATACAAATGTATAAAAAAGATTATATTTTGCCGACAACGTTGACCACTAGGATTTTGGCGAACATGTAATACGCTTACTGTTGCTAGGTTATTTCATGAGTCCAGTTCTTTGTAATTAAAATGCACCTCGTTTTGAAGGTAATACAAACATCTCGGTTAAGCGAGGTCAGTTCTGCGAAAATATCGCGCTCTGCGAAATCGTTGCGCATTTCCACTTAATGCGCGCCTTACCTTGCCAGTTATCCTGAGGTAGAGCATGAGGTTTTCTGTTCTTTCTCAGTGTTTTCTTCCTTTTTTTATTTTTATTACTTTTTCTCTTGTCTTTTTTTGCGCGTGAACGTTGTTTATGCTCTTACATATCGTTGTTATACCGTGATATCGCAGAATGATCTTTAGCTATGAAAGCTTTATATACATCGTGATTCGAAAGCTTTTATCTGATTTAGAGAATTTTTGTGCAGAATATGGAACGAATATGTAGATCTTTTGTATGCTTGAAACACTTAGTGTAAATTAGTAAAAACTGTATTCTGTAAGTGATCTTTTAATAATATAAATTTTGTAAATTCTTAATAATGATGATAATTAAATCAAAACGAAAAGAAATTCTGTGCACAAATCCAAACAGTACTAATTTATTTTTGTTTAATTTTTTGACATTTATTTATTTGCAAGTAGCACATTCCTGTAATGCTAGATGAAGATAATTCTGTGATAATCCACTGTTTAAAATGATATAAATTGATTAGGAAAGTATTAAAGAGATACTGTACAAAATATACAAATTTTTCATTAAGTTTATACTCTGAGAAAAATGTAATTGTAGAAAAAACAAAATATTTGTAATGAATGTATTGAAGGAATATATACTACAATTGTAGTTTAGTAAAGAAACACAAATATTTGTTTTTGTCTAGTCGTTTAATCCAATGTTAGAGCTTAAGTGCTAGAAACTTTTTTTGTAGTTTGCTATTGTGGTAGATTTTAGAAACGTTTGATACGTACATAAAAAATAACAATATTTTTGGTATGAAAAACAATGTGCATTCGATCTTTGTCGGAAGAGGTTACTAAAATCGAAACGATTAGTATCGTTTGTTAAAAAAACCTAATACGATGCTGTAATAATAAAATTATTAATTTTTTATTATTAGACATAGTATCATGTTGTGCTGTAGCGATTCTTACGCCGATGGGTGAAACTGGGGCGATATATGTGTAATAATGTCGTACAATTGACAGCAGACAATATGGCACTGTAATCAAGGTAACGGAACTGCGATTGTCATAGTCCAATGGACAATTTCGTGGTCAGTGGATAGATAGGTGACCGATAAATAAAGAATACATCACCGTGTATGCGGTTCCATTATCGAAAGCTTAACGAGAGGGGATAACACAATAAATATAGAAAAAAGGTTCATTTTATACGTAGTACGATATTTCTACATCAACTATAAGAATTCCTACGCCATAAAGTATCTTTTTTACCATAATTACATTGCACAATAAACCACTTTAAGAAACCACAATAATTACACCTATATTCTTTATTCCACCTCGATATCGGTCACATATTACACAATTATTATAGTAACCCATACAATATAATTTTATCAGTGTAGAATCATTAGTTATAATATATATATATATATATATATATATATATATATATATATATATATATATATATATATATATATATATATATTTAGTGTTTATAAGAATTTAATTTTCTTATTTATTTTATTGGCCGTGTCTTAATATTAAAATAATAGACTTTTTTATTGGTTTAGCGACCTTTAATGACTTTTAATGTTTTCTTCTACGACGTTTCGACTCTTATTATTTGAGTCTTTTTCAAGTAACTAGAAACAAAAATTAATACAATGAAAAGTAAGAAAATATGTTTGCATTTGTGTGAGTGCATTAACAATTAAAATTAAAATTAAATTAATAATAAAGTAAGGAAAAGTTAATCATAATTAATACCATCATACCATCATAATATATGTTGCTGTTATATAATTATATATCATGTTATTTAAATATCTGTACATTTGCTTATCATGCTGACAGTTCCGTGTTTAGATCCATGACTACATCACTTATATAACTTTGACATTAATATCTGTGATTTATAATTCTTTGATAAAGGTAATACTTACCGAAACTTACAAAAGCTTATTTTAAATATCAATGTAAAACAGACCTTCAATCGCCAATATCTAAATCAACTATATATATAAATATATATACATATATATATATATATATATATATATATATATATATATATATATACAGTGTGGTCATAAAGTTTGGAACCAAGCTTATAACCGCATTATTTTACATTTTTAGGAACTCTGTTATTTATATTTCGATTTTCATGACATAGGTACCAAATGAAATGGTTTGATGAGTACTATGTTTGAGGCTATATTTACTTTTTTGCAGCGCCATCTTCAATTCCTAGCGATTGTCAATCTTTTTTATCAAATTGCACAGTATATATTTTTTGCATAATTGACTAGAGATTTTTTTCCTGAATCCATTGATGCATTCATTTTAATTATAAATTTAGAAGAAAAAGAAATTAAAACAGTTTCCAAACATTCTCTTAAAGTGACTTGTATTATACTCAAAATAAACTTGTAGCATGTCAGTAAGGTTGATTGAAATTCATGATTTATTTCAAAACTGTCAAAATATGCTTGTTTAGTACAGAAAAGTCAATGATGACAGTTACATATGCGTAATGCGTTATTTCTCCATCGCACACTACGGTATAACACAAGTGACAAGTAACAAGTATATTGCACATCAATGGTTTCAAGAAAGAAATCTCTATTCAATTATACAAGAAAATATATACCGTGCAATTTGAAAAAAAAAAATTGGCAAACGCTGGGAATTGAATGGCATTAATAGGAGCCAGTATTATATCGAGCATGACGGTAATCAATTCGAACAATATTTGAAAATTTTTTAGTTTTATTATTCGGTTTTCTTGTTGAACTAAAATTAGTTACATATGGGCAATACGTTATTTTTTACACTTATTTTTTCATAGCACACTACAGTATAACATAAGTGATTTTAAGAGAATGTTATAAAAGTGTTTTCATTATTTCTTTTCTCTTCTAAATTTACAATTAAAATGGATGTGTTGTACATGAATGGATTCAGAAAAAAAGTCTCTATCCAATGATGGAAAAAAATATATACCATGCAATTTGAAAAAAAAAATTGACAATCGCTAGGAATTGAAGGTGGTGCTGTAAAAAAGTAAATGTAGCCTCAAACATAGTACTCATGAAACTATTTCATTTGGTGCCTATCTCATGAAAATCGAAATATAAATAACCTAGTTACAGCTTGGGGAGTTTTTTCTGTGACAGCCTATATATATATATATATATAATATACAGGTATCCCTAAGATAAAAAGGCAACGTATGAAAAATAAAAAGATTTAATTATATAGAATATAATTACTATTACTATTATAAAAATTCCCTAAAAATTGTATGATGTTCCGCTTATGAATTCAAAATATTCGGAATTTATAAACAATAAATATGTACCTCTATTGAAGTTACATACGTAGCTGTTACGTATGTTTGTATATGTAACAGTTGTCGATATTATAAAAACTATAACATCCTGTATGCTAAGTAAATTATTAAAAATTAATATTTGTATCAGGAGAATGTTCTTTTTTTGTTAGGAGAAGTAAGAAACACAATACCGTTATTGAATTTAATGACAGCAATGTTTATGTTGATAAAAATGTTAGAGAATAATATTGTGTCTAAACTTTGTTATGGTAAGGATTATATTTTCGGATCATAGAGAAGTTACAATTAACAAAAGTAGACGTAAACAGAATCGTATAAAGCTGTCATTACCATGGTTACTAAAATCTACCGCAAAGGTTGAATTCAAGAACAATTTTTTCAAGAATATCTGGATACAATTAATTAAAATGGTGAGTAGGATATCTCATGATCCAATATTCTTCTACTGGCCTCGATCAGTGAATAAATAGGCATCATATCATGAACAAAAATTACCTATTTGGAAATCTTAGTAAATTGTTACAAATATTGGAAAGCATTAACATGTATAAGTAATGTAGCCAGTAGAAGTACAGGATCATCTTTATTTGTACATCTGCTTTCAATGTGTTACTACTTTCCTAAAAGTTTTCTTTATTGAGGTAATCAAACTTTTTATCTCTCGTATACGTATCCCGAATAATTCTTTTTTCTTTGTTCCAATCAATTTCTTTCTTTCTCAAGAAATCTTTTCTCAACGCGTCTTTATCTCATTTCGTTGGCGCTTTATAAATTCTTAAAAGGAATGACGTAGTTAGAACAAATAAAGAAATTCTTATTATTTTTAATTATGGATTGTAGCATTTTCTTACATAAATAATATTGTTTAAAAAATTCTTGCGATCATGTATTCGAGTAGAAGTTAAACCAATTTTTTTATCGTAGACAGAAGTCGCACAATTCATAGCAGAACGACTACTAGATTTTTAAAATACACAAAACTTGCGATAATTGGTGTGCACATACAACTGCGCGGCTCTTTGTTTTTAAAAATTATGATTTCTGAAAATGAGGAACTTCTTTACACAATCCAAGGCTAACACGGAATATGCATATTATTCAGTCGTAAACAAAGAAAGGTTTAATACACTAAAATGTAATTGCAGAAGTGGCGAAAATTTATATTCAATTAACTAGTTACCTGAAAAAATTAAAAGGCAAACAATTTAAACAAAAGTTATTTTCAGATCCAACTCAAAATGTATTTACAACTGTAATAATTACTTATTATTCTAAACTTCTAAATTTTAATTATAAACCAAAGGAGATTTTTAAAAATGATCATCTTAGCTTTTATTTTTATTTTCTTCCATTATATATTTTATATTTGATATATTCTATATGAGGGACAAGATGAAATTATTGAGAGTAAAAAACACGGTTAATATTTTCTAGGATTTTATTTTAAATATGCTTCAGCAATGATAGACTTGGCCATTCTTTCTTTCCACTGTTTAAAAGCTCCCAACCAAGCTTCTTTCGAAATATCTTCAAAATACGCATGAACTGCGGCATTAATCTCCTCTTCAGACGAATCTTCTACTCAGCAAATTGCATTTAAGGCCAAAAAATCGCCAAAACTCACACATTGCTAAATCAGGTATGTACGGTGGATGTTCTATTACCTTCATGTTTTTTCCAGACAAAAACTGGAGAGTTAATACTGCCGTATGGGACGATGCATTAATATGGTGGAGCATAATTCCCTTGTCTGGAACTCAACTGAACACTTTAGGCAAACATTTTTTAGTGTACCACTTAGCTGTAACTTAGCTGTATCCATTTAGCTTAATTGCATTTACTAAGCCCGTACTTCTGAAGAATACCGCATACATAACCTTTTTCATAGCTCGCTGCTTCTTAGTCATTCTAGGAGTTTCCTCATCTTCGTAAATCTATACACGACTTCCTTGGCGGATAGGAAGGTCGAAAAAGGGAATATAAGTTTCATCACCTGTCACTGTTTTGGAAAAAAATTGATGCCCGCCATTATTTAAGAAATTAAATGTTTGATGGCAAATTCTTACACGCTCTGCCTTTTGGAAGTCAGAAAAGTGATGCGACACAGAACGACTTACCACTTTTTTTGTAAATGCTGGTGATTTTTAACAGCTGAGGATATAATATTGATGCTCTATTGCCGCATAAGTGGCTTTAGTGTCCTCTTCATTTATTTTTTTAACAGCAGTAATGTTTTACTCGGTAGCAGTCGTAGGAGATCGCCCTGCTCGTTTTTGATGCTGATCAGAATTCCTTTCGGGTTCAAATTCCTTATATCATCGGTAAATTGTAGCCAAAGAAGGTGCTTGTTCACTAAAAACTGAATATAAGCTCTCTTTGCACTCATGAGCGTATGAACCTCTTTTAAAATCATAATAAACTATGATTTGTAAATGCTCTTTGGTTAATTCCATTTTTTTTTATTTTTAAAAAATAAGTAGCTGAGTTATAATATACTTAACTTCAACAACAAAACATTTTAAATGACAGACAAAGAGTTGCTCTAAATAAATACTGTATGATTGTTTTTCAGTATATTAGATCTTCTTAATCTCAATAAATTCAGGTTACGTATTTACTCGTATTTACTAGTATCTACTAGCATTTACTAGCATCTGGGGGTTACAGAACCGATCAAATATGTTTAAGTTAGTTAGCAGCTTCTTTTAGCAACTTTTTATTGTGATAAGTCGTATGTTTTTCAATAAGCGATATGGAATATTTTCGGACTACAGCTTTTTACGATTTTAAACGAAGTTTATTATACAACCGAAGCAATCAAGATTTAGTGACGGTTTTCTTGTTTCGTTAATTTTGATGAGGAAGATATACATTAGAAGATGAATGAAGATCTGAACAAGAAAGCTAATTAATGAAAATTGGAAATCACCCTTAAATAGTATGGATTTAAGCTTCGCGCTCGCTATGCATGATTGCTTTTCGGATTCCGAATTGAAACCACGTTCTTGAAGCTGCATCCTTCTTGACTGACGTTTCATTCAGTGTCGCAAGAGATATTTACAGGGCTGCCACTATTGTTCCTGCACTGAGGTTGTTTCAGTGCACAGCTTCTTAAATAGATTCAAGAAAAAGTAGGCAAATATCTGCACGTTTGTTATACTATGATAACGCAACTCCGTATACAATCAAAAGACAATGCCTTTTTACAGAAATCACTCCACAACTACACAGTCCAGATTTTTTTTCAACGATTTCTATAATATGTTTGATGTGTGGTAAGAGATATTCTGATGCGACGGTTCCTGAATTTCAACGGCATTTTGAATAAAAGTTTTTTGATTGTTTCGAGATGTGGCTTCAAATAATGAACAACTATCTTTTAGCCAAAGGGGAAACTCAAAATAATTTTTCAAAATCTTATAGTTTTCTGGTAACTAATTTTTTTTTAGAATAGACCTCGTAACAGCAATGTAAAATTAACTATTATAGTTGGTTAATTAATTGTCGTATATCAACTACAATATTGTTGTTCATATTTTAGCAGAAGGTGATTTCGTATTTTTTATGTATTCCAAGCATAAAAAATATATACGTCTTTTAATTATAGATATGTAAACTTAAATATCTCTTATTTGTTGTCAAGTAACATTCATATTGTCATTGTTTGACTTGATTTACATCATTTTTTTCCATGTAAGTTTAGTAGTATAAAGACAGGACGATATGCTTGCCTTTCTTAAAAATAATTTAGTATCTTTTTACAAAATTTTTATCTTCTACAGTCTGTAATTTGTCTCTCAATAAGTCTCTGTGCGTAAAGTGAGAGGAGAAAACCAAAATTATTCTACAAAATGGAATTATTTTAAGACTACCTCTTTATTTAATTTTTTTTTATTTTACCAAAGCATTTTTACAGTACATACACGTATTATTATCATACTTTCATTTATAAACAACAAAAACATATTTTTTCATAGGATGGACTACAATTTATTTAGAATTTTCCGTTATTATTTCAAAATGTCTGTGAAGGCAGAGATAATCCTTTTCGTCGGTATTTGCTTGCGATAAAAGTAGTTTATTTTGCTTGACATTTCAGCACAGGTATCTTATCATACGATAAAATAAATATTTTAGAACGGCAATGTTTTGTTTGTTGTTGAATTCGTTTATACGGAGCTGTTATTAAAAATTATAGAAGAGTATTTTAATTATTTTAAATAAAATATCTCGCTTTTGTTCTAGCAGAAATTATAAACAGTTAACAATATGTCAATTTTTTTTCAATTATTGATGCTATTGAAAATTATTGTAATTCCCGTTTAGCTATTTGAACTTCTCGTCTGCTGCTTTATCTTCACATTTGGTATCTCACCTATTTTTCTTGGTAATTACCTAAGTACTTAAAATGTTATTTTTTCTACACACAAGGACGCAGTTCAAATTAATTTAAATGATAACGTTAATTATTTTAAAAAATATTCCAATCCTTTCTTCTTCGCAGAATCTTCTTAGTTTCCACCCATCGTCTTTCCTTCTGTTTCAAGATTTTTCCAAGTACGTAATTATTTTTTCGATCTTATATAAATACAGCGTGAGTATAAAAGAATCATCAGCTTTGAAATACATATATTTCACAAACTATTACAGATATAATCTTCAATGGTATATCAATCAACACAACACATTTCAGTTCATTTTGCTTCCCGTCTAGCCCCCTTAGTAGTGTTTTGGTATGGAGTTGACCTTCCGTTAACATCCATTTATTTTTATGTTCTTTTTCTAGCCATAACCAGATCTCCCTTTTAGCGGAATCCTTAGTGATTCCACATACAGGTTCTGGTCCTATGAAGTTCCTATTAGTACCTTCTTTGGCCAGTTTGTCTCATTGCCTTTAATTCCCCCATGTCCTGGCACCCATATCAGCGACACTGTATATGAATAATACTTATGGTTGTTTGAATATTTTTGGTATTTCTATTTTGATAATTTGCTTGTTAATAAAATCACGTTAGCTAATGTAAATATTTCGATAATGTGAAACACCCTTGGTCTAAATTAGTTCATGTTATCAAGCGTTTGCTGTATATGTATTTAAAACCTGATAATTCTTTTATATTCAGGCTGTATTATTTTTTATTTATATCTTTTTCATCTTTATAGATTATAATTTAGATTAGTATAGATTGTAAGTTTATTTAACAAGTACACTGGATAGCTTTTATAGATGCATTAGGTGTGTAAACATCACACAGGCATATGCCTTTCATTTTTTAAGTTTCTATTAATTTATGTAAAGTAAAATATCATGGCAATATGTACCGATGCTTGAGATTGTTGCAGGGATTGAACTGCTCCATCATATTAATAATATAATCTAATGACCCATTCAATAGATTAATACGACTCCAATAGATGCTTTTAGACAATACTTATAGATATTATAACTTATCTTATTTCCCTGTCAAGTAGATGACACGACAGATATTCAGCAGTAGTCTCGCTGCCAATGCTCCACTGAAACTCGCACTTTATATTACTACTACAAATACAGCACATCACATTAAATCGATTGGTATTTTAAATAAAATTGTATTTTAGAAATAATTGGAAAGTAGGGATGGAAAAATAAAATATAGAATTTCAAATATTGTTTAAATTAACTCTATAACTTATAATGGTAAAAGTAGATAACAGACGAAAAAAAATATAATATGAAAACGAAAGGATAAAATTACATATCTGCAAAGCCATTTCCTACATACCTAACACAAAATGTTCAGTCACCGTGTACTTACTACATTTGTACACGTGATTAATTATATTATTAAAAACAAATAAATAATATGGATGTGTGTGATCATACAAGACACCCATTTTATAAGTTGCTATTGTTTACTATGCACTTTCGTATTCAGCGTTTAATATATATTACAAATTCAAGAGCGCTTCAAAGATAGCTTCTATACATATTCAGGTTGATTATGAACTATCTCTTGGAATATACATACGTCAACACTAACTAAAAGGGTTATACATACGCATTAGTGCGCACAGAGACGAGAGCGTATTATAGACATAACAGAGGGCATTGCCTTCAGACACAACCCGGGCGCTTGTTAGAAAACGGATCGCTTTGAAATTTTACATGCATGTGTGTAAGTGACCGCATTTTCTTCAACGATATACAATATATTATTATTATCTGTCGATCGTTTTGCTTAGAGTTTCCCCAGGTCGAATTTCTACTCAATACATTCAACTAAGAGTATTATACACTAAACCCCATACAGACGATAACAGTTAATAGAATATAGAGGATAGGTGGATTTGCATCCTAAAGAAAAATGTAGCCTCCTTTCTCTGTTGAAACGGGTGGTACCTATCAATGAGAGAAATGGAATGAATGGAGAATATTCAAATCCGTATGCTCTAATTTCATTGTTTTGTAGATAAATGTTTATTATATACAAGGTGTGTATAAATTGGCGGACCCACTACACGCGGCGATGTTCTTCGTTAAATTCGGAGTCCAAAATCCTAATACGAAAATATTGTACCATGCTCCATATCTTCAGTCTTGAAATAAGCATTATTACTCGATATTTGTTGACAGAAAGAGCTACAATTTAGAAGAAAGAAGAATTGTTGTTATTATCCTTTCGTTAAAGTTTTTTTTTTGATTTTAAAGTTTGTTTTTAATATTTGTTTATTAACTTATTTTGACGAAAAACACATCTGACAACGTTGTAAAACAATAAGTAGGCAGCCTAATGTTGCTCTAGTCAAATACATTACTACTGTCAAATTTTGACACTTATGTAATCTACCTATTTCATTTGACTTGCTTATTTTTCGTGTTTATTTGTATAATTTTGTTTAGTTTTCGTATTTATTTGTATAGTTTTAATCAGTTTTCGATACCACAAAGATTGCAGCTATGTCTACAAACTGATGGATTTCAATTCGAACAATTATGTAGGTAATAATTACATTGATTTCTATCAAGAAGATGTACAAAAATTAGTCAATATTATCAAAAATGTTTAAAACTTTGTAATATTTTCGTAATAAATATGTAATCTAAGAAACCAATTTTATTTCGTTTATTTCTTTTTTAAATTTAAAATGTAAGGTTCACATGACGACGTGTAAAAATGTTTCGAAGATTATAACTAGCACATGCGTGTTCAATGTTGCCAAATGTATGTTTCTTTCAAATTCATTCTGAAGACAAAGGAAACCTGATACATCGTTTTAGGATTAGGACTTTTAACTCAAAATTTGACCAAGAATGTCGCCACGTGTAGTGGGTCCGCCAATTTATACACACCTTGTATATCATGCACAAAGTTTTAATTGAAAAAAGCTATATAAAACCAATTAATAGAAATACAATAATTTTGAAATATTACGAAATTCAATTGTACAAAAATAAAGTTACAGAATATTAACTGTACACATATAATAGTAACAAAAAATTGAACCAGAAGTAATTTTAGAACTAGTCTATTTATTACAGCTAAAGATGTCTTATCTCAGGTAATTCATGTAAAAAAAAAAACGCGTACCTACTAACAACGAAAGGTCGGGTAACATTTTTATCAGTAATTGTAAATTCAGAAAATATTTTCTAGAAATAGTAATGTCCAACCAGTATTATAAGTATGTTTAAATTTTTTTTGAATGAATTTTGTTATGAGTATGTGTAAGAAGCACATACATATAAATAAATATACCGCTCATGGTTCACTGCGCATTTGTACGGGGTTCGGAATAAAAGGAGACAGAATTTGACGACATTTTTACGTACTTTCTGCTGTTTAGGCAACCCAGTCACTGCCGTTGTATAATCTGATAGTAGTATTCACAGGTTTACTGTTTATTTATATACATGTAACGTTTTTTCAACTCCGTTGATTATTGAGATATATCCACGTTATATTGTGTTTATTGTAGTTTAAAATAATATTAATTGTATTTTACTCTTAAATATTTTATGTTACAAGACTGTGCCGATGTGTATATATGACTTAATATATATAATTCGTTTTTTAATAATTATATTTAACATAAGTTTCACTTTAAAATAATATAACTATTATTTATTAACGTGTGTCCGTTTTTCTTATAATTCCGGGGAAAATAATAAAAACGCTATTTTATTAACTAAAATTGTTGTAATACGAAACGAGGGAAACATTTATTTTTTATTTTACATCAATTGGTGTTTGCCAATCTATAAATATCAAGAACGTATTTTAAAATTAAATGTTCAAAGATATATTTTCATGAGATTTTGAAACTAGTAGAATTACTGAAATTACTGAAATACATATTGTGTTTTTTTCCCCGAAGAATTATATTGAACTAACAGTGTATTTATGACATTTATTTAAAATGTACTTTGATTTTATATTGTATATTTAAATGTTTATATTTTTGAATTTTTGAAATGTCCGGGACTGTATATTTATTATTGCATCGGAAGTTGTTCCGACTTGCGGTATTATTTTGAAATGGAGGTGTCCGATGTCCGCATATTTTGCCGGTTTAAGGACAGAGATATCAAGTTCGTTGTTTTGCACAGTCGCGGGTAAAAAACGTAATTTTTTACTTTCTTGTAGAATATTTAAAGTCGGATTTATTTGATGTTTGTGTGTTTTATGTGTATTTAAATTTCAATTACGTTTTTTTACGAGTGGTGTTGATCTCGTATTTTTGTTAATTTTGATTATATTTGATATCTCTCGCATTAGTTTTTTTTTGTGTTTAAAAAGTGTTATGTCGATGTAAGTACTTTACACATTTGATTTATATAAATTCTGTTTCGCTATAATTCTTTGATATTTGTGCTTATCTGTAATTTTTGAATTATTTTGATATTAGAGTATTATATAGATACTTAAGAAAATCATAATGTTTTTGTGAGGGAGTTTTTTTTTGTCAAGATATTCTAGAACATTTTATTCAGGTTGGAGGGGAGATTTGTCCTTGTGTTTAGTTCGCACAAGTTTAGTAAATTACGGTTTTGACGTTTAGTCTGTTTACGATTTGGATTTGTGGGGTTATAATTTAGGTTTGAAATTTGAGAGTTTTCTTAATTATCTATTAAGTTTAATTATTGCTCGCGAGTCACAGGAGGGTTTTCTCTGTGTGCGTGTTATTTATCACACAGACTGTTTCCTCCAAGCTATGGTTAATCATGCTTTAGCTCCCTTTACATTTTGTAAAGAGTTTTTCTTTTTTTTTTATTTTAATAAATTTTATAAAGGAAAATTGTGACTTTGTATTAATGCCATTTTGAACTTTATTTTCCACGTTCTTGCTTGCGCGAGAGCAAGACCTGAAGAAAGAAGTTTCTAGCTAGAAGATTTTACGATTGAACTAGTCCGGACTTTTGTTGTGAACTGACTTTATAAGCACAAAGTACAGTACACAGCAATATGTTAACTTTATAGATAGTTATGCCATCAATATAGAACATTTACAAGTTGGATAGTCTATCCTTCAGGAATTACGTAAAAATAGCAGCTCCAATGTTTCCACGTGTCGGATGTCTTTTTGCGCGGTATATCTATTTAAGTTTGTGGTAAGAAGAGACATTGAAGAGAAAGATATAAAGTTAACTCAAGGAACATTCAAACAAATTGTGTATAAAGGTCCTGGGGGATCAACGTATGATCAATTAACTTATATATTGCTACAAAGTAGGAATTTATTCTAGATAGCAAATTCGCAGATATTGCTTTTGTTTCTATTATTATTTTTGTTGAAATAAATCAAAAATCTTTTCTGCAGTTATACCTTAACAAGGCAATACATCTGTTACTTCCAAAATTAAATTACGAAATATGAAATTAATTTTTTAATCTTTAAGAAAAACATATTTCTCTTAAAATTTCTTATAACGAAGAAGATATCTTTGAAAATAAATTTAAACGTTAGAACCTACCATGCAAAACTAGTACAATATTTTTAAAATTCTCTTTTTATATATGGACATACTTAATTCTAATAAATGAAAAATTTTCTGTACAATAACACAAGAAACCAGGTATCTTTTCTTTTTTAAATTTGTTCTAGAATTTTCGTATACAACTTGGATATTTTGTAGGCATACTGTATTTGTCATAGTGTATTTCCACAAACGAAAAACTGAAGGGCACTTCTGTGGAATAGTTAAAGCAATTATTATTCATTTTTTCTATACTAGGTCTGTCGTTATCTCTTGTGAATGTAAAGTAGATTAATTTATGCATTATTATGGAGTAGATATCGTTTTTGCATTATAAATCAACGCCTACAACTGCGAAACTATTGATTTATGGCAAATTAAGGAAAGGTTCATTATAATTATAATATTGCCACACTTGCAATTTTCAATATTTTGCTGGCACGAAGAAAAATGTATCTACTTTGATTAAGTAATACTATCAATAACACCTAACATTATAAAACTTTTTATTTCAGATCCGTGCTTTAAAAAATAATAGAAAGCCACAACAAGGCTAATAAGTTTTTAGAAAATAATAAAATAACTTGCCTTGGTTTTTTTGCAATTACTAGAAATGCGTTGAAGATATAAATTACAAATGCTTCAGAGCTTGAAAGAAATTCATTTATAATATAAAACAGAAAAAATAAGTTGATAAGTACCTGCTAAATATTTGGTAAAACAGTTGTTGTAGAATAAAAATATTTGAAACGTTAAAATCACTTTTTAATCCACATTTAAATCAAGACGTACCTTCTTCATCAATCAATTATTTGAAAAAATAAGAAACTATAATAATAATAATACGTTTATCGTTGTTAAGACACTTACATGTGTATACAACTCGTCACATAAGAAAAATTAAAAGTTAATTATATAACATATTAGTATAATACTAGGTTACAACTCTACTTAAAAGGAAAAGAAACAGATACAAGCAAATTCATAATGAAAAAGATTCATCAAAATACATAACAATACAATAAAAATCAAAACTAATAATTGATGATAAATCACAGCTGCATAAAGCAACTATAGTAGCAACCGAACAACAGAAAAAAAAAGCATAGAGAATCAGTATAAAAAGATTTTTTCAAATAAAAAATTTTCGTCTCTACGTAATAAATTGTGGCAGGCACAGCGCTCCCAAACAGTATAGACGGAAACAAATTACAACAAGAACTCGTCGACCGAATAGTACATTTGCTGAAGCAGAAACGCTTTAAACTTAGCTTTAAACTTAGCTCTAAACTTAGCTCTTAAACTTAGCCCTAATCTCTTTAATATGTTTGGGAATACGATTGTAAATTTTAATGCCAATGTTATTGACACCTAGGCTGGTTACATGTAGCGTACATTTGGGATAATGCATCTGATTTTTTGTTCGGGTATCGTAGTCATGAATTTCTGAGTTTCGTTGAAATGACTCGACATTCCTGTAAAGATGACAACCAGCCTCCAAGATATACAAGCAAGGCAAAGGTAATATGTTAAGCCTCCGGAATATAGGCCTACATGAATCGGTATAACGGGCTCCAACGATGTTTCTCACGACTGCCCTCTGAGACAAGAACACTCGGCGCGCACCCGACGATAGACCCCACAATAGAACACCATATTAAAGTCGCGACTGGATCTCCGAGTAATACAGTGACATCAAAGTCGACGTCGAAACTTGCGATCTTAAACAGCGGAAAGCATAAGATTTGCTGGAAATTTGGTTAGAAAGGCCATCGCAGTGATCCGTCCACAGCAGCGTATCCTGAAGAGTAACTCCAAGAAATCTAATGGCATGGCTCTCAGTTAAATTGTGATCGTTGATATGCAGGTCCAGCAAACCAACGTTTCTTTGGCGGGTGTGAAACAACATGTATTTGGGCTTTTCCAGGCTTAATGTGAGCTTATTTCCCTCAAACCACACAGAGGATTTCCAATATATTATTTGACAGAAATCCAACATCGCCGCTAGCGCCCGGTGTGATAAGCAACGATATGTCATCAGCATACAGTGTCACACAAACATCCGACAGAAATAGCACGATGTCGTTAATTAAAATGCTGAATAACACAGGACCCAGCACGGAGCCCTGAGGCACGCCGCCGCTCATAGGCACGCAATGAGACCTCACTGGCTGGATCTGACCACTAGAGTTCCTGAATCGTATAGTCACAAATTGTAATCTACCGCGCAGATACGATGAAAACCATCGTGCAGCAACACCTCTGATACCATAAGACTGCAACTTGCGCATTTGTTTTTGGTGGTGAACACAGTCGAA
Organism: Melolontha melolontha; assembly: GCA_935421215.2. Lineage (NCBI taxonomy): Eukaryota > Metazoa > Arthropoda > Insecta > Coleoptera > Scarabaeidae > Melolontha > Melolontha melolontha. The sequence goes on along the minus strand of OW285242.1, from coordinate 96,680,182 downwards.
AGCTTTCTGTAGATCGCAAAAAATGCCGACTGGTGATTTCCGACGCTCTATATGCTCGAGCACATGACCATAAAACTCCACTAATGCTGTGGATATAGATTTGCCCGCTCTAAAACCGTGCTGATACTTTGTAACAATTCCATGCTTGTTTAAGAAAGAGTCGAGTCTATCTAGCTTGCAATATTCAAGAATTGTTTAAATAACAGATGTTAAAGCCACCGGCCTATAATTAGACATATCAGAGACAACACCCCTCTGGTGTATAGGAATAACAGAGGCAGTCTTAAACACATCAGGAAATATCCCCTCCTTCAACGAGACGTTAACCAAATCTGTTAATATGTGTAGGAGATGTACTTTGAATTCTTTAATAACACCAACTAAAATATCATCAGGACCCTTTGAATTCTTGTTCCTTAGTTTTCCAACAATGGCAGACACTTCATCTGATGTAAAAGCAAAAAGGAACATTGTATGTGGATTGGTCGGTATTTTGTTGGACATGTCTCTGTCCGGAATTCGAGACATCAATAATGATGGTGATGACTGAAAGAAGTTGTTAAAGGTTTCCGCAATCATTTGAGGATTTTGAAGTACTGTGTCGTTTACCACAAACTTTATATTTTCGTGAGGTTTTTTGGACTTTGTAGCATGGTTGATTATATACCACATTGCTTTAGCCCTGTTGCTGGAATTATTAATACAATCACTGTTATAATTAATTCTGGAGCTGTTAATCAATTGCTTATGTCGCAATTTAGCCTATTTTTTGTTTACTTTAAAATAATTGTTTTACATCAAGAAAATGTTCATTTATAAGAATAGCCTTTATAGTTAGATATAATTTTGTAATTTCCAAATCTAATTTTATCATAAATATATAATAAAATAATTATAAATATAAATATATTAATAATAACTTTATTCCACAGATGCGAGGGTTCTGGAAATATTTCTGGAAACAATGAAAAAGTATAAAATTTATGAATTTATTCTTTTTCAAATTATTTACTTTCGACATCAATACAGTTTTACATACGTTCGAAACAACTAGCATTTTTTTTTCCATTCCGAAGTTAATACATATTCGAATAAATTGTTCAATACGCATTTTATTTCTTATCTTTATGAACAAGTAGAAACCGCAAGCTCATAAATCAGACGAATATGAGTAAAATTTTACTGATATTGTCATGATGAATAATTCGCTGATTGCGGTAATTTCTTCTTGTTTCATGACTGACTTTCGACAAACAAATGGTAAACTGATCAACGTTCATGATTCTTAGATTCTGTAAATTTGCCAAATGTTCAGGAAAACCGAAGAAGCATATGATCATTTACTTCGCAGCATTACGTAAATAACCAATTTTCGTAGGTTTAGGCTAGCTTCGAAAGATTCAAACGGTAGATTGTGGTTTAATTTCAGGATGGTACGAATAAATCCAAGTGTCCTCAGTAACGTGATCGTAGACTAAATTTGAAAGAACATGGTTGAATTGCTTTTAGTATTTCTTTGCACGCCATTGGTTTTGAGCTTCTATCTAATTGTGTAGAATTCAACCGCTACAAAATTTCCGTACGTTCAAATGTCCATGCAAAATCGTATGTATTACAGGCCAATGCCCAAGAACGCTTCAATTTCACGGTATATGGCATGCCAATTTCCTCTAATTATTTCACGCACAGCATAAAACATTGAAGGCAATAACAGACTTCTTGAAATTCATGTCTGCTTACTCTTATACTAACAATAGAATATATTTAAAAGACATCTATATTAAGATGTACGTATTATAGTAAAAGTTACTTAAATCATAATGGCGCTGCCACCAAAATTGTATCTTACTTAGAACATTCGTTTTCTAGGATATATTTAATTTAATTTGAAGTATATATATATATATATATATATATATATATATATAAATATAATATTTTCGTGACCTTGGTATGATATGGTAAACTTAATAAGTCGGCGATTAAAGGTCTGGTTTATTACTTCGAAGTATATATATTTAAAACAACCCTACATGTTTCGGCAATGATGCCTTTGTTTGACAAAGGCATCATTGCCGAAACATGTAGGGTTGTTTTAAATATATATACTTAGAAGTAATAAACCAGACCTTTAATCGCCGACTTATTAAGTTTACTATATATATATATATATATATATATATATATGGTAAACCTAATCAGTAGGCGATTAAAGGTCTGTATATTACTTCAAAATATATGTATTTAAAAAACTCTACATGTTTCGGCCGTATACGCCTTTTTCAAGAGAATACAAAATACGGCCGAAACATGTAGAGTTTTTTAAATACATATATTTTGAAGTAATATACAGACCTTTAATCGCCTACTGATTAGGTTTACCATATCATACCAAGGTCACGAAGTTATTATATATATATATATATATATATATATATAATTTAAACGAAATTATCGACCGTAATATATTGAATCAAGTAAATTAAATGCGGGCAAGCGGTTTGTCAATTAAAAAACTCATTTATTAAGTATCCCTATATTTCGCAACAACTTTGTTTTATTATTTTTTCAACTCTAGATTTTTATCTCCGGAAGAAGCAACAAAGTTGTTGCGAAATATAGGGCAACTTAATAAATGAGTTTTTTAATTGACAGACCGCTTGCCCGCTTTTAATTTATTTGATTCTATATATATATATATATATACATAGGCTGTCCTTGAAATAGAGATGTCGTATGAACAGAAAGGAAATAGAAAGATCTAATTATATAGAACATAAATGAAAATTCACATCCAAGGATACAGTTTGATCAGCTGATTTTTCGTATCAGGTTATCATACCCCTAGCATACAAAGCTGTCTGCACAATGTTATCTTCTAGAATTTTTATAAACATAGAAATTGAATTCAACAGCAACAGGGATTCTGAATCCATAATAATATTTTATATTTGAAACTTATCGTAAAAAAACATTCACATAATAGACGCGTTTCGCTCTTATTGGAGCTTATCAATGTACGGTATCTCGAAGACGGATATGGCTTTTCACTTCTATACTTTGTGTATATATAGTTAACATTCTGAACTTACTGCAAATGAGAATTAATGAATATTAAATCTCATTCTTACATGTAAATGTCGCCTTATGTGATGCGTTAATAACTACAATCCGACAAACTAAGTTTGTACCAGTATGTAGAACACACCTCGTCGCGACTCCGACCTTCCTGGTAATTAGGATAATTAAAAACTGCTGAAAAGCCACGTCCATCAACGGAACGTACAGACGCGTTTCGCTCTTATTGGAGCTTATCAGTGTACGGTATCTCGAAGACGGATATGGCTTTTCACTTCTATACTTTGTGTATATATAGTTAACATTCTGAACTTACTTCAAATGAGAATTAATGAATATTAAATCTCATTCTTACATTCGTACATTATTCTTACATTGATAAACTCCAATAAGAGCGAAACGCGTCTGTACGTTCCGTTGATGGACGTGGCTTTTCAGCAATTTTTAATTATTCTAATTATCAGGAAGGTCGGAGTCGCGACGAGGTGTGTTCTGCATACTGGTATAAACTTAATTTGTCGGATTGTAGTTATTAACGCATCACATAAGGCGACATTTACATGAAAGGATGAGATTTAATATTCATTAATTAATTAAACCTCATTAAAATAGATACTTATTTTGATCGGAGAATCCAAAAATGCAATAATATACAGGGGATACCATTTAAAAGAAAAACAACTTTGATACTGTTAGGGCTTTTGGAACAGCTTGTATAATATGAAAATGATTTTAAAAAGCAACGATAATAGACCCTCGTATATCCAAAAAGTGAAACTTTTTGTAAGTCAAGTATTTTGGCCACAATATTCCGTGCCGTACAGCGTGAATGTATATATATTTACAGATTTACCTCAAAATATATCTACGTTTTATTAGTTGCAAGTTTTATCTATTGTAAATGTAAATTATTGCTAATCGTAACGAATATTCATTATTGGTACAATAATAATTGACAATGCAATGCATAAATCAATATTATAGTTACGTGTCTACAAGAAATATTAAAGACGGTCCTAATAAAACTGTAAGACTAAAAAAAAGAGACTCTTAAGCAGTAGAAAAACCGGGAGGATGCTCTTATTTTTCAACAAAGCCTGCATGCAGTAGTATTACAATAAGACACGCAAAAGACTAATCTATCTTTTTGTTGTATCTATTACAGCTGTAGACGTTTTTCTTCAGAAATATAGAGCAACAGGTACCCACACAAGTAGCAATTTGCTTTACGTAGACATACAATGTGAAAATACGGAGAATAGATAATTCCTAATACCGCTTAAACGTTCAGGTACTTTAAATGCTAAAAATATAAGATAACTTAGTAAATTTAAAAGCCAAAAATACTTTCAAGAACAATATTAGCAGCCTATTTCTCGAAAAAGCCTTTGGCTTTTTCTTTTATTACATATCTTTATGATTACAATCGCAATATACTAAAGAGTTTACATTAAAACTCTTTAGTATAAAGAGTTTACATTAAAACTCTTTAGTATAGGTATTTAGTATATTGCGATTTTCTCTTGTACCTTTAATTTAGAATATCTTACTTTAATTCAATATCAATTTTTCAAAAAGAAAAGTCGTTAAAAAGTTGTTTTGTTCTTTTATAAAAATATTCTGCATATATCTGCTTAAAAAATCAAGGAGGAAATATCCTAAGGTGGTGTACTGGGAAAAGTTCTTGTATAGGTTGTGTGCAAGGATATTCCTGCACTATAAAATAACAACATTTCCATATTTGTTGACAAATTTAAGTTCTAGCAGTTATAAGCAAGTAACTGAAATGACAGCTTAGATCTAATGTAGGCTATACGTGTAAATTTTAGAAATGAAATACAAATTAGTTAGCATAAATCATATTCACACATTCTTTGGAAACACTGAAAATATTTGGACATCATTCTGGATGCTGTTCCGTATGAGAATCTATGTCGGAGAGAACAAAACAAACTGGAGGCAAATAGAAAAAATCAGATCATAAGAAATTCTAGATTGTTCTTTCATATATTTTTATTGGATAAGCAGGTGCTCAAACCAGCATGAACCCTATAACTGAGTGTATCGTATTCACTTACAGGAGTGTGATAGTCTAAGTAATATCTTGCTCACACAGAGGTTCTAAAATAAAGTACTAGAAATATGTTGATGCTCCTTCGAAGATCAGAAACAATCACTCCCATTAAGCCATGGAGGTGAATACTGTTGAAAAAATTAGAACAGCCACGAACTGTGACTCCATCAAGGTATATGTCAGGTTATTATATTTCTTATGAACTTTTATTTAGTAAAATGACTTAAGAGGATCAAATCTGTTGCGAGTGAGTTATTTGAGTGTAGCTAATTTATTAAATGAAAACAGCTTATTGGTACATGGTCATTTAAACCCAAAAGAGTTATTAGTTTGAAATCTACTTTATGAATTGCGATCATTGCACCGTACGACATCTGACTGGACGCGTTGTTTTAGTAAAACAGCATACCTTTACCCTATTTCAAACACCAAACGCGTCAGCATTTTCTGTGACATATATTCGCCAGTCTAGAAGTTCTACATTGTAAATTATCTGAATATTTTAATCCATGGTTGACAATAAATATAAATTATAGAATAATAGGAAAAATAAATCTATTCCCAAGACTTTTTCGAATTAGAGTAAAACATTAAGGTAAAGATGGAATATTTACATATAATAACAATTCATAAACTAATTTGGTATTAATATATCATTAATTAATATATTATTTAATACAAGTCATAAAAATATAAAAAAATTTATTTAACATTGTGGTACTCATTTGTTTACTATCATGTAATCCCTCATACGCATTTCCTAGTACAAAATTCTAGTCACGAGTGTGGGTAAACAAAGTGATACAAAACCATGTTGTAGATTATTTAAATTATTAACCTTGAAGGTCAAACTATTTGATATATAGGAAACGCACTGAGTATAATTCACACTCCGCTAACCAGGAAAACTTCCCAAGTTGACAATTACGTCTAATAGTGAAATTTACACAATAATAATTATCAAAATGCATCTTAGCTTTATGAACTAATGTTGAAGGACTAATTAGGTGTACTTTCAGATACTTTACTTAATACCTCTTAAAAACTAGGTAATAACAGTATGTATCGTTACATCAACGCTGCTGGGAAAATCTATGGAATTTAGTAGTTTAAGTTGTGCCCGCATTTTTCATCTTTTATATGATTAAAATTTTACATTTCTAACCGATAATTCAGTTGAAAGTCCGTACCTAAATGAACTAATTTTGTTTACTGAGCATCTAAAAGAAAGTAGTTTTGTATAAAATGGAACTTTCACCTGAAAACTTTTTAATTAATATCTTGAAATTTTTGCACATATTTTGTATAATTTGCACCTAACTGTTCCTTCGCGTTATTCTACATCTCGATAGATACAGTACTTGGTACTTTGTATCAATAGAATTTTGTAGTGCTAAAAATACAACAACCCTATCTAGCCCCTATGTCTTAAAGTTCTCCATCTATCCCCATATAATTTTTTCACCATTTCCATGTCCTGTCGTGGAATATGTTCCGCGATTTTTTTCAGTAGTTAGTGCTTATTGCTTATTTATTACGATAGATATACCATATCTTTGTTAAACCTATAATTTTTAAAATAAGTTTAATTTTGATTAGTGTCTTGCAAGGGCTACGCACAATTTGAATTAAGAGAACAGGAAACGATCAAAACCATTACCAATTACATTTTAGCTGATTAGAATGTAAAAGCGAAGATAAGTCGTGTTTCTTTAACTTTTGTTCACATCTGCTCTGTTTCTTTGTGGTCGATTCTTTTTTCGGAAGTCTACTGGTGCTTTTTTTTTAATTGTTAGTAACCTGACAAACTCCGTGTAAGAAAAATTGTGCTATGTCTAATAATTATGTTCTTTCAGTGTGTTAAGTGGGCAACATAGTAATACCAAGGGCAATAATAGTAATAATAAAAATAATAACGTTTATTGTCCAACACCCCAATTAAAGGACAATAATAAACAATTACAAGTACATACAAAATAATAATAATAATAAAGTAACAGTAAAAAGAATCACTTAAAATGCAGGTGTGAAACAAAAAGAACAACTAAATTCTTCATCTTCAACGCATCCTCGCCGCCGGCTCCCAGTAAATATGTCGTCGAATATTGTCTCAGCATTCTGCACCATATGAGATAATGGAACCTTCCAAAAGATGTTAGTGTTAGGAGTGCGATGTAAATGTGGAATATTGACGGAAAGTAATACGTGGAACATGAATATTGGACGCCAGAGACCAAGTCCGAACAGTCAATCCGACCACTGATAAGTTTATATAAAAAATTTGCACCCTGCAGCTTCCTACGAACAGTGGCTGTACGCCATGCTGCTCCAGCAAAAGAGAATAGTCAATTCCATGATTCAAATGTCTTAAGTGGTAAAGCAACGGTCCGGCAAACCGTGGACTTGGGTTCAAGTCCCAACGTAGACAAAATTTTTCAATTAAAAATTTCGTATGATTTGCTTTTTAATTTGTAGACAGCAAAGTTTACATCCTCATTTACTTCGTAATTACATACTAATTTGATTATATTTGTAAATATTTCATATAAAAGCCGAAAAACTCCAATAATTTATCAATTGATATATTTAATGAACGGCTAAGAAATTATCTAAACACACACACACATATATATATATATGTATATATATATATATACATATATATATATATATATATATATATATATATATATATATATATATATATGTATAAGGTAAACTTAATAAGTCGGCGATTAAAGGTCTGGTTTATTACTTCAAAGTATATATATTTAAAATAACCCTACATGTTTCGGCAATGATGCCTTTGTCAAGGATATAAAAAATATAAATGCATTTATATTTTTTATATCCTTGACAAAGGCATCATTGCCGAAACATGTAGGGTTGTTTTAAATATATATACTTTGAAGTAATAAACCAGACCTTTAATCGCCGACTTATTAAGTTTACCTTATCATACCAAGGTCACGAAAATATTATATATATATATATATGGTAAGATAAAATTCAATAAGTTAAAAGAGCAGAAGAAATTATGCAGTAAATTAATCGCGGCAACTTAAAAAGAAAGACAATACAAAGGAAGAGAAAATCCACGGTAGGGTGCTGCAACAGAAAACAAAGTTTGAATAAGAAAATATACGTTAGAGTGATAATAATCAGCAGTGTACTGGAAAAAAAATACCAAGGAACAAGAATAGAACAGAAAAAAACACCAAACGAAGGCACATAAAGTTATAAAAATAACTTACCATGTAAATATTCACCAAACAAAATTGAATAAATGGAAAAATATACCACGAGAAAGGGAAAAATTTACACCTTCAAATGATATTAACTTACATTTTACGATCAATTAGTAACCACACAATATGATAATTCGAAGAGAGGACAAATATATATATATATATGTACGTACACTATAGAGAGAGCATAATAATAATAGCATCACAATAATAATAGTAATGCTAGATATACGTGGCGCATGGTGGCACAGCCATAATTACTGGTACTTGTCAGGGATGATTTTTGGTCTTTTTGTTTCGGAAGTCTTAATCTTAACGATGCTGCTCATACTGGCCGCATAACTGTGACTGACGCCGACCAGATCGTGGTCGCTACTAAGACTGAAAGTCATTTCGTTCTTTATTTTGTTTGGTGGCGGCTATATTGTAACTTAGGTGTGTTTTCTGACTATATTATTTTATTCATAAAAAACAGTTAAACCTAATTTATTAAGGCAAATCTCACAAAATGAAACACTTAATGTTAAACTTAAATTTAAATTCTTTAATGTTATGTCTCGTTGTTGAGATGAGACTGTATTTATCTTGATACTAAGTACTGTACTGTATTGTAGCTCTGGTTATATGACTGGTGGATGAGACTTTGGTTGAGACTGTGTCTCTTGCTGAGGTATGACTGTTCTATCTTGGTTGCGAGTAGGTAAAGTTTACCATTACCCCAACAAACTATTGCATAATTGAATGCCGTATTGGTTGGACGGCCAAGTGACAACATAATTAAGGAAAATTTCCAAGTGAACAATTCAGGGGTTTAACAATTCAATCTAAAAATAATATTATTACAAATGAGGTATGGATGACTTATTTTAAAATACATCTGAAAGCTGTTTCTACGAGTACTGTTTGGAAATCTTAGTTGTATCTTGGCTACACGTAATTGGACAATGTGGGGAGTATTTGCCCAAAACTTTTTCACAAATCAGTACTCGATATTCTTCATTGCTTTCCATAAGTAATTCCAATATAGGAATCATGTTGATTCATGCGGAATTCTCTTTCAAATTATACACTGTGCCAATGTCTATGAGTGATAGTGTAGATAATTTTCATGGTCGTTGATATATTTTGCATATACGAACGTCGGCTCATTTGTAAAATATTACAACTTGGTTTGTAAATCATAAAGAGTTGAGCAATTTAACAAAAAAGAATACATTAAAAGGAATCGCTTAAGATGCAACAAATTTACAAAACAGTCACGGAATTAGAATACGTGATGTACGAATGATAAATTTTATATGAAAAAAGAAAAAGACAACGCATGCATACGGAGACGGACACGTTCGTCGAGTGCCGAACGCACTAGAGCGGCGCGAAAGTCCATGTCTGTTTCCGAGACCTCCGTCAAGTCAAAACCAGCGACAGTTCGTTTTCCATCTTGTTTGCAGGTCGGTTGGCGCGCGTGTTTCCTGGTATTTGAAATATGCAGAGGGTTACGTCCTCTTCTCTAATGTTAAGTGCATCACGTAGTCTCATGACCTATCCCAACGCGATTCAGAATGCACATCACACGCACGCACGCCGCGGAGGGTTAACAAACCTCCATTGTCATCAAATAACCCAAGATCACCTTCGATATATATATATATATATATATATATATATATATATCATACAGGCGGATAGCTGGGCCTTCCCAAGCAACCAAGACCCGTCTACATATTTACTAAGTAATAGAAAAAGATGGAAGGATATCAACAACATTAAACACTCGTACATGTGCAATGTACACACTGGCACACACAAATATACGGCCAGAAACACATAGGTGTACATGTTCTTGTACAAACATGTACATATATACATACAACATACGCTGCATGTACGACTTGAGAACTATACTTGTGCAAACTTAGAATCATACTTATCGCAAAACCAGACCCATCATCGAGAAGAGTACATATATGTTGTGTATATTATGTCAGTGCGTTTGTGTACACTTTCGCAGCATCGATTTTTTGAAATCTTATGCGAGTGATATCTTCAAGTGCATCATACTGGTGACAGATCCGTAGTAGATACATTTTAATAGAAAGTCTGCAAATAGTTGCTTCGAGAAAAATGAAGTTCCGAACAAATTGGTGATCGCCAGCTGTTATTCTAACTATTTTTCGATTATTACCTTAGAATTCTGCCCCATCTTTGATTAGAGGCAATTGTGCTATTACAACTCTTTCATACTAGAAGTGAATGAGTATGAGAGTGAATAAGTATCTATTGTTTCGCTACTAACAATTTGTAGCTATTTTTATATTAAAATTAGAAGTTTTGATTACACTAATTTAAGGTAATAAAAAATTCGTGAAAAATCATACCTATCCCGGAATGTGTGGATGAATTTCGCTCTCATTGGAGGTTTTCACGAATTTTTCATTATCCTAACAATCAGGAAGGTGACGTCGCGATGTGTAGCGTTTATGCATACTGGTACAAACTTAGCTTGTCGAAATGTAGAAATTAACGCAAAACATTAGGCGACATTTGCATGTAAGGTGCGATTTAATAATCATTAGTCCTCATTTACAGTAAGTTCATTATACTAGCTATATACGCGGAGTATAAAAGTGAAAAATCATGTCTGCCGGGATACTGTGTGTTGACAAGCTCCAATAAGAGCGAAATGCATTGATACATTCCGGGATAAGTATGATTTTTCACGAATTTTTCATTATCCTAACAACCAGGAGAAGATGACGTCGCAACATATAGCGTTTCGGCCTATTGGTACAAGCCTAGTTTGTCGAAATATAGAAATCAACGCAACACATTAGTCGACGTTTACATATAAAGCGAGATTTAATACTCGTCGGTTCTCATTTACAGTAAGTTCATTATACACTAATTTAAACAATTTTCTAAACTCTAAAAAAAATGGAAGAACTTTATCAAGTTAGGTGAGACAAATCTATGAGTAATTACTAAAGACGGCAGACTATGTGCCCCAGCAGTGGCGTTGCGTGGAGAGTTTAGCAGAATAACAGTGCGCTTACTTAAAAATAAATATATCGAATCCCTATACAAAACGTTAAGACATAAACATAAATAACTTACCCAACATGTTTACATTGTTGCAAAAAAATGCGGATGTGCGCGATGAAAAACCTGCACCATAATATATGTTTCTGTATTAGTCTCAGAAAGGTTCGTACGTAGCGACGTATATATATGTTTATATACAGAGAAGGATTGTTCGACGTTGAGAGATGTTATATTTGCATAGTTAAAGCGCTCTTTGTATCTGTACAACGGATCTTCAGTATTGGTAAAAAGTTGCCCTAATTTTGTAAAATCTACATTTTTATCTAATACACTGTTAAATTTTTCACGGACACAATCACTTTTTTCATCTTCAAGGATATGCAGCACTAGTTTAACGTGGTCAATAATTGCTAATGAGTCCGATAAGGACAGCGCAGTGTTCTGTAAATTTTTTATTGCGTCCAGTATTGGAACGTAACTGTCGTAAATAATTTTTAAATTTGCTGCAACTTGAGGATTGTTAAATTGAACCTGGCTGAGCCGTATTGCAGCTGCTTCTTTGGCATCTAGTTGTAAAATCACTGATTTAATTTTTTCAAAATGTTTATAATAATAAAATGCTGCTTCTAACCAAGTACCCCATCGTATAAGAATTGGTTGCGGCGGCTCGGGTATATCAGGACACAGCGAATGAAATAGCCGAATCCGTTTCGGAGATTTAAGAAAAACCGCTTTCGTTTGTCCTATCAGTTGATCCACATCAGGATAAGTTGTACGTATAGTGTTGTTACAAGGTGTAAAGCGTAAAGCAAACATGTGACATGCAGCAGGTTTGGTTGAATCGTTTTGAGTAAGTTTGTGGAACACATAACCTTGGCAGCATCGGTAACTAACATTAACACTTGCTTCGGTAAAATCTCAAATTTGTGTAGTGTTTCTATTAATACATCATATATCGCTCTGGCAGTACACCCTTGCATTCGTTTACAGGTTAGTAAATAAGGAGGAGAAGGTCCTTGCGGAGTCAGCGTCCGTACTAGAATGGCTACGATGGACTGTTTTTTAATATCTGTAGTTTCGTATATTGTTAACCACAGGAATTTTTTTTACCGTATTTTTTGTACAATTTACAATTCTCTCACGCACTGACGGTACGTAATTCCGTAGCGTACTTCCTGCTGGTAATTTCCACGTAGGATTGTATTTCTTCCAAAACTGACGAAACATTGGGTGTTCCACTTTCTGCATTGGTATATTGGTCGCAATTAACATCATTGTTAAATCACACACAAATTTATTATATGATCTGCGTCCACTATTATTCGATTTATGTTTGTCACTATTTATATGTCTTTGGCACTGACTTGCTTTCCAAGTTAATAAAGTTGTTTCACAAACTAAACATTTCACTACGGTACCGTCATATATTAAATTGGGAAACAGATGTAAAAATTTCTTTACTACGTTAGCATGCAACCGAGTCGATGCATTGTTTCTACGCACTCCCGACATTTTCAACACGATTGTGTTAACAATGTATCGCTTACAACCTCTCAACGGCAACTGAATTGATCGTCGTACGCCTCTACTCGATCCCTCCACATCACGCTACTGTTCGGGCACATAGTCTGCCGTCTTTAGTAATTACTACAAAAATTTGCCAAAACATGAACGAAAAATTTTCTCGTTTAATAATAATAGAAATTCAAATGTTCACTAGATTTTAATATTTCACATAAAAACAGATTCACATTATCATCTTTATACTTTGATTTCAATTTGTGAATTGAATTAATTAATTTCTAACTTGTAGACCATTTTAATTTGTAGGCCTTGGACTACAAGTTAAAATACTAATTAGTATACTAAGTATTATTTGATTGAAGTTGTCTGGTATTATAACAAACAGGAAGATGCTTCAAAGGCATTTCAATATCTTTTGTTTTTACGTACTCTACTTGGATTTTTCACAACATAAACTTTGAAGAGTGTTCAGATAATAGCAGTACAGCAGAGAACGTAATAATAACTGGAAAAGGCCAAATATTGTAAAGCATCATAAAGTAAAAAGTATCTACATAAAGTAACAAACGAAATATTCCAAACAAAAAGGAAATTGTAACCGAAAATGTACACTAGTATGTGAGCTGCACGCGAGAAACTTTTACGAAAATATTTTTTACTTTCATGGACTTATCAAGAAGCATTGGATAGTACAAAATGACCATCATTCCGCATCAGTGATGATTTGATAGACACTATTTTAAATAATCAACACTTATGCGAAAAAAGGGTCGAAACCGGAACCAAAATCAAATCAGAAGGATGTGTAATATCATGTTGTGAATCTGCCAATTTTAAAAACTAAGGACTAGTGTTTCAATAAAAACCGGCCTCTGATCATAAAATCAAAACCACAGAGGAACGCTTTATCCTTTATCCTGATAAAGGCGAACTGCCGAAACATGTAGAGTTTTTTAAATACATATATTTTGAAGTAATATGCAGACCTTTAATCGCCTACTGATTAGGTTTACCATATCATACCAAGGTCACGAAGTTATTATATATATATATATATATATATATATATATATATATATATATATATATATATATATATATAGACTATTAAGTATTATCGACCGTACTTTATAAGTAAAAATTAATTAACGGGTGAGCGGTCTGTCAAGTAAAAAAAAAAACTCCTTTATTTCGATCTATATTTCATAACGGATTTGTTACTTCCTCAGGAGTGTAATTGAGAGTTAAATTCAGCAAACAACGACAGTAAACATGTTAAAATTAATCAACTTTAAAACATTAAATCAAGATGATGTTGGTTTATCGTCAACCTTTTTTGTTTAAAAAAAAAAAGGTTGACGATAAACCAACATCATCTTGATTTAATGTTTTAAAGTTGATTAATTTTAACATGTTTAGTGTCGTTGTTTGCTGAATTTAACTCTCAAGTACACTCCTGAGGAAGTAACAAATCCGTTATGAAATATAGAGTGAAATAAAGGAGTTTTTTTTACTTACGTTAAGATGGCACAAAGTGTGACCGTCGTCGACCGAAGTAGCCACTAAGAGTGTTCCCTCGGTTGGCGATGAGCAACCCCGTGCAGGGTGCGCTTCGCTGGTCTGCGCCTTGCCTCGATGGGGCGGGGGTCGGGCCGTCGAAGTACTGCACGGAAAAGTAAAGAACTTGCCGGGAAAGGGTTGGCGGCCCTACGCAACGGCTGGTTATCCGATCTCTCTAAATTTTTCGCGACCGGTCACTAAACACACGCACGAACACGCCAACATACAAAACCCTACACTTACGCGCTCACACAAACACAAAACCACACACCCGTAAGAGGCGCAAGCTGCCAGCAGCAACCAACACACAAGTTTCATACCCAGAAAGAGACACAGCCTGCTAGCAGCGAACAACACATATGTTCACACCTTGCTATCTGTTTTTGGAATACTAAGGCATGATTTATTATTATCAATTGGAATGTATCTTTGAATAATTTAAACCATAGCAACTCAATTATTTGACATTTATATTCTGTCATTTATATTTTATATCCTTGATAAAGGCATCATTGCCGAAACATGTAGGGTTTTTTTAAATATATATATACTTTGAAGTAAAAAAGACCTTTAATCGCCGACTGATTGAGTTTACTATATATATATATATATATATACCTATATATATTACCATGGCCATAGCAAGCTATACAGCTTCTTATTATTCTTAGATTCTTTTAATTAACAATTTGTCTCTTAATTTAACTTTAACTTGTGTAATCATTTTGAATGACAGATTATTAACAAAATTATGAGCTTTCTAAAATGAGTCCAATTAGTTTTAAAATAGAAAATTATGTCCAAAATCATATATATATATATATATATATATGGAACCATTATTATCTAACGTCACTTTTATTACGGCCCTGTGCAAAACTATCAACAAAGAAGAATTCTAATGTCTAATTTGAATATCGTATTCGCAATGATTATCTCTTCTTAACTTTCTTATTTCTGATACTTCGTTTAACCACTCAATATCTAATTACATATCACTTGGTATTAGTACAGCATGAATCTACATATATATATATATACTTACGTATACATATATGGATGTATATATATATATATATATATATATATATATATATATATATACATACATTTGTAAATACAACATATACATTTGTATCTAGTCAATTTACTTTTCTAAACGCCTTTCCAGTTTTCTAGATTATTACCTGTATATCGTGCTACGGACGTATACCTTGAGAACAAGGCAATTATGCAAATTCTTGCACAGCAAAAATATATTCTCTTTCTCGAAAATTCTCTATCTATTGCGAGAATTATTCGTTCTGTATTTTTCCTCTTCGTACCATTTAGCCCATGCACATGTTGAAAACTTGTCAGAAGAATCGAGTGTCGCCAATATTACACGAACCAGATGCATGCATGTACATAAATTCACATGTGTATGTGAATATGTAGAATTGAACTTTTACAAGTCGAAGTATCTTCTAAACGTCTATATATTATTAAAAGAACAAATATATAATTAAGTTTGTTTCCCGTCATCTCATAATATTTTTTCGTTTGCGTGAATATGTGTTTGTTTTTATCTGCTTATAAGTACAGCTGTGTAACTGCTGCCACTTGTTTGAATTACTATATAATATATATTTATGTAGAAGTAATTTACTTTTTGGGGGTTTGTGCCAGTAAGTTGCAAATTCGATTTCCGGCATAATTAACATTTGGCGAATAGCTATATATGTAATAAGTATTTATAGAATGTAGGAATTTATTGGACGTGCTGGAGGACAAGAAAGGACAAGTTGAAAATGTCTCATTATGTTTTGAAGTCATTTGCTTTCAAACATGCTAATTGATGATCACTACTCCACTGCCATCTTTTTATGATACCGGATCGAGCCTACTCCATATTTCGGAATTAGAGAAGGGCGTCTTTTTTCTGAAATCCAGCATAATGGAGGTCAAAAGTATCGGTGTGATAATCGGATAGTAAATATTAATGTTACATGTTTTATAATGACCTGCGTAAATAGACCCAGATATAAACGTAAAAAGAGGATTCCAGATTTTCGTCATATTTTTGTAAATCGTGATTATGTTTACACGCAGAGAAACACATTTTTAGATTAACAAAAAAATATTGTTTTAACTTTATTTTGTTGAACTACAAATAAAAATTTCTTATTTCCAAGGTTTCTATTTATTCTGAAAATATGAACAAAATTAGACTAAGAATATAACTTTCTTATTTTAAATATTTTAATTTAAGCAAATTTTATTTGGAACAAATATCAATAATATTGTCAGTTGTATTTTTTAAATAATGATTTGCAGAAGGGATGCGGGTTACATTTATTGTATTATAGATGTGCATTTTTCGCACACCTTGCATAATATATTTATCGGGTGTTGTATGTATGAGTGTAATAAGTAATACCTAAGTAATAAAAATGGACAATTTTATAAAAAAAATGTTGTTTGAGTTGCAATTATATGATGCTTTAGGTGTCATATTCGAAGGCAAGTAATTAGACTTCTTAGTTTTCCAATAATTTAACATACATATTTGAAATAAAAAATATAATCTTTAGTAATTTATTTAGGACAGCTTATTCTATTTGCTAAATATGTATGTATAGCAAGCTCCAAATAAGATGGCGAGCGGTGTAAGTAAGTTTACGCAGCGTTAAAAATAGTGGGAATTTTGTATTTGGTTTTACATAAGGTTGCAAGTAAGTGGGCTTCCGTGTTTTTAAACACGACTACAGCGCATCCCCACCGCTCGCCATCTTATTTGGCGTTTGCTATGCATATTGCTATGAACTGTGGTTTTTATATTTACTATACCACCGTTCACGACAAATCTATCCAACTAGGATATTCAGTCGGTTTATTTCCAAAAAATGGGACTGCTTTCTTCTCAAGGTTCCAATCGCAAACGTGGAAAATAAATAAGTTAGTTAGTTAGGCGCCACTCAAAATTTGTTTGAGAAAAGTTATTATAATATCTTTAAGTTACTTATTAAAATATTTGATGAAAGGTAAAGTGTGTTTTTTATAGAGGTATAGAACTTTGAAATGGAATAAAACAAAGATGAATTTTTTAAATTGACATGAAATTTACTTTATTCGAAAGATAATCTTCTGGCATTATAATTTAAATATGACTTCTGTCATATGACCGCCATGGCTGGCTCGGACGTAGTCTAATCTGGAGGTCCAATTTTCGATGACTGTTTCCAACATTTGTGGCCGTATATCGGCAATAACGCGGCGAATGTTGTCCTCCAAGTGGTCAATCGTTTCGGGCTTATCGGCGTAGACTAGCGACTTCACATATCCCCACAGAAAATAGTCTAGCGGCGTTAAATCGCACGATCTTGGAGGCCAATTCACGGGTCCGAAACGTGAAACTATGCGGTTACCAAACGTTTCCTTCAATAAATCAATTGTGGCACGAGCTGTGTGACATGTTGCGCCGTTTTGTTGAAACCACAGCTCCTGCACATCATGGTTGTTCAATTGATGAACGAAAAAGTCAGTAATCATGGCTCTATAGCGGTCACCATTGAGTGTAACGTTCTGACGAGTCTTCCTCTACGCTACGCTCTACAGCAGCAATGACTTCTTCTGTACGCACTGTACGACGTCTCTGTGGATGCGTATTATCATTTAGAGTAAACGTGGTGCGAAAACGTTACATAGTTAATCGAATTAATTGCTCTGATGAACGATTATGTTGACCGTAAAATGGACGTAGTGCGCGATACATATTTCGAACAGAACCATAATTTTCAAAATAAATTTGCACAATTTGCAAGAGTTGTTCAGGCGTCAGTCTATTCATGTTGAAATGCCAAACCAAACTAAACATAAATCACTTGACAGCTGACAAAATGGCCGCCAGTTAAAACAGTGTTGCCGACTTAAAGTTATATACCTCTATAAAAGCACCCGTTATAAGAAATAATATTCACAATATAAAATTTAAATGACAATTTAATACAAAATCAAAAAAAAAGAAAAAAAAAGTCAATCTTTATAGAGTATAAAGATTAATATTGCATCATTAAACAATATTTTAAAAGGTAAAAATAACGCACGGAAACGACAGCTACGTGCATTCAAAAAACCTCAATGAATACCGAACAATTTAAAAATAAACTAAATCACAAAGAATATTTTTAATTTCTCCCCACAGAACAATATAAATAAACAAACTTGACAGCTCGAACAAAACTCTAAAAACATGCGCACTCACATGTCCAAGAAAAAAATATCCTTGAAATCCCAACGTGCTAAATTTTACAGTTACAGTTTTTTTAACTTAGAAATGTTAAAAATCCTCTTTGTTATCTATCTCAATTAATTAAGACTAAAACTCAATATTACAATATAAATACAATTGAAAATACAATATTCAAATCTTTCAATTTTAAAAGATATCTTTTTTAAAAAAATATATATTACTTACGTAAAAAATATATGAGACACGTAGACAAGAAAGCGTAATAAATCAAAAAATTACGAGATTAAAAACTCGTAGAAATATCGGTAATTGAAATTACATCACCAACAACTAATTAAACTCAAAATCAAACCGAAGTTACATTACAATAGATAATAATCTATTTTAAATAAAGTGAACTTTCTCATCTAACTGTTAACTTGTGTCTGACCCCGGCAATGCACATAAAGCCGGCCTTCAAATATACAAATTTTTTGCTCCACAAGAAATATATGTAGGTATAAGTTCAAAATAATGGTACATAGATATATAATTAAATTTTTTTAATATTTATTGGGGAAAAAAAACATAGCAATATGTACATTGATATACTTTCTTTACTGAATTGAAAATCAGTCAAAAAATATAAGTTAATATACATATTACTGTGTACTTTGATTTTCAAAAAGGGTGCCAGTGTATTAAATATGAATCGCTAATTAATAAACATGAATCACCATGCACACATATTTTGTATTTTTAGACTCTTAAAATTGCTCTCAGGTTTTTGTTTCACAAAAAGGGTTCCTTGCAACTAGGCCTAGCATCTAATATAATAAGGAGAGAAATAATACGATAGCGTGTTAAGTTTAATCCATTTATTATTCACACTTTGTCAAGACATACATTAATATTCAATTGTATTACATATCGTCAATTATTAGGAAAACATAGTACGCCAATCTTATATCTAGTCAGATAATATTCACATTTATATAGATATATAAATAAAACTTTGAAGATTTAAAAGCCAATATTAATATTTCAACTGTGTATTACTTTAGACCAGTGAGTTTTTATACCCTGCAAGATGCTAAAGCATGAAACAGTGTTTTGATTTAAAAATGAATCAATTGTAAAGTTTGTGAATTTAATAGTATTAAAGGTTGATAATAGTACAAAAGAGAAATGTGTTATTTCATATTTACGTGGCGAGACTTTACCCTGCTATCGTCAATAACACACAATATATTTTAATTAGGATCTCATATACTTAACGAGAGTTTAAAATTTCGAGTTCTAAACCCAGATATTTTAAATGGTCGTGAGATTTGTTTTCCCTACTTACAAGTTAAAGACAGCTGTATTCTATTATCTGTTTTAATACAGAAATTGAAATTACACACGATCAAATAAAATGTACACATAAAACAAATAAACTTATAAATTTAATTTTAGTACTTCAAAGTCTTGAGTGTCTTTTTACATAATTTACCTGTCGCATTTATTATTATATTAAACAAACTAAAATAATAATTTTCTTTAAATTAAAAATATAAAAATTCTAAAGAACAATTTGATTTTGAGACTACCGCTTTCCATAAGTGTCTCTCTCCTTGAGAAATTTTCTTTATTATGCCCCGTGAGGTCAATTCCTTTTCAAATACATTTTAAGTTAAAATTCTCATCCAAATAATATTCCATATTTAAAAACTTTCGTTCTTATACTGATTTAGGTTTTCTTTAATATTTCTTTCTAATAATGTTTCATATTTTAAATGCATTTGTATTTTCAAGTGTTCCTATTTTTGCCGTCCGACGCCGTGTTTCCTTTACAATTCACGTTATCTTTGTTTGAAATTTTACGTACCTACGTACCTATTTTACGTACGTAATTGTTACAAAAACAATATTTTTGTATTTAAGAAATTTTTCAAAATTCAGGTATTGATTATGAATCTTACTATAACTTAAAAATATTCTTTTATAAATTGGTATATATAGCATGATTTAAATTCTAAGTTATTAACAATTATAAACTAGAACGTAAAAAAATTTACATGGCATATAACTTTACTAAATATGCCTAGATGTGTTTTTCTTAACACGATCTGTATCGTTGCATATAAAAACTTATTACAGAAAATAACAAGAAACTTTACACATAAATGACTATGAGATTTGTTTTATGACTATGTTCGTACAGGCTGTATTTCAAAATTTACTTGTTTTAAATTTTTCATTATTGTTTTCAACTTTATTTAATTATTCAATTAGAAGAGAACACAGCAATATGTATGCAATATATGCATTTATAATTAGCCAAAATTTAATAAATGCTTTTAAACAGCAACAAATCTTAGAACGTAAATCAACAAATTAAAAGAAACTTCTACAGTGTTTTAAATGTTTTGTCAAAACACATACAATATAGAAAGACGGAACAGTTTACAACGCCATGTTTAGATATTTAAAAAATAAACAATTGGTCGGTTGATTTCGTTTACTGATTTTTCTATCCATTCTTTCACTTATATGTTGAGTATACTAATTTCTGTTAATTTTGCAGATAAACTCAGATTTTGAATCCTAATTTGGAAATCGATTATTAAATTTATTTAATGAGTGGGAGACCTTTTCTTACATAATTATGTATTAATGTAACTGGCACAAGCCAGTGAAAAATAAAGAACTTTTATTAGAGCACGCAAGACTTTTAGATGATAATGATATATCTGATGATATATATGTTTTCCTTCTGTTAGTAATAGTCTTGACAATTGTATACATCAATTACCAGTTCGATATAATAATAATCTAATTCTATAATTTTAAAAATAAGTTAACTCTTTCTATTAAAAACATTAAATAACGTATTGATATTTTCTAAATTTTGTCACTTTAAATAAAATCCTATTATATTACAAAAATTTTAAAATTTATCTTATTTGTAACGTTGGTTTAGATCAAAAATATATGTGCCAGCTTTATATGCTGTTCCGCGTTTTACCTCCAAAAGGATTAATAAAATTGGAAAATAATAATTGGAAATTTTCTATTGCAGAATCTCTAGATAGCGTCGTTGTATTTTTAAATGTAAGAAGGTACAGAGTCGTTTGCAAAACCATATTTTAAATGTATTTTTTTCAAGAGTGCTGCCAACGTAGAAGAAACTATTGACCAATAAGAAACACTCCAGCCATTCATACTAATTGTAGGCAAGATATGTGGATGTATTAATGCCATATTTTTAGTTGTCGGTAAAATAAAATATCAATCAAAGTCTGTTTTAAAAGCTATAGATACACTCTTTAAAGTTTACCATATTTTCAAAGCAAAATACCTGTCATCTGATAATACTGCATTATATGTTACATTAACTTTAGTTACAAAGGTATTTATATTAATATATGCAGACGTATATTTAATAAAAACAATTATTTATATTACTTGTACATTATATGTATATTATTAAAAAAAATGTATATTATGCAAAGCCTATACTAGATAATATTTCAACATAATCATAATTTAAAACTACTATTTCTTGCAACTTCGTTATGTATTTTTATTTGTATGACTTACTACACGAATTGATCAGTAGATTACAAGAAGAAAACGGTATCAGTATACTGAACTGTCTTGGGATTATCTAACAAAACAAAAATTTTAAATCCAACTGTTCACGATTAATAAAACAGATATTAATTATTAATTACACCTAAAATAATTTTTTGGTTACATGGTTTTCAAAAAATATCTTGGATTTATCATAAACAAAAGTTTCTTTCCCTCTTAAAAACGTTCTCATGTTACGATAATCCCTGTTTTCAAATAAAATATGATTTTGAATGCAATGATTGAACTGTTTCGAAGTGCTCAGTCGCTTTGTAGCTAATTCAAATTATTAAACATATATTAATGGAAACGTCGGAATGTTTTTTAGATGAAAGAATTACTTTTATTTATGATTTATGCACCAAGAATATATATTGGATACTGAAAAATTTTAAATATGTAGTTAATTGACGAAGGAGATACTTGTTGAAATTTCATTATAACACTAAGAAATAAGTAATTAAACTTCTAGTTTCAAAAATTCTTTTATTGTAAATACCACCACAATATTGTTTCGCCACACAATGGCTTCGTCAGGTGAATGAAATACTGAATATGTACAATACAAGTTTGAATATTTATGTGAAAATTATTGGGGAAATGGTGGTGGAAAAATTTTTACAATCTTAAATTTAGTAGAGGGGAGTTGTTTAAATCTAGTTGGTCCTTTAAAGCTAATCCTAAACTATTGTATCTATTAAGTTTCTAACAGTTTTTAGAACAGAACAGAATTAGCGTGTATTGTGGTATCTGTATGTGTTGGTTTATGGTATATAGCGAACTCGTGTTTATTCGCTATATACCATAAGCCAACACATACAGATACCACAATACACGCTAATTCTTTTCATCCTATAACACACAAATTATCAGCATACCAATCAATGGTATATAGATTAATTCATGTACCTATGAGTACAAGTAATTTCGACCTTGAACTAAATAGAATATACACAATAGCATTAAACAATGGTTACTCTATAAATATTGTCAATAACATCCTAAATAGCCAACAAAAATCTAAAACCCTTTCCTTAGTTTATCCAAAATTAAAATACAAGATAATTAATTCCTATAATTCAATCACTTACTTAGGAAAAATTTCGGAAAAAATTGGTACTTTCATTAAAAAACTTAAACGAACATATATCATTTAAAACAGACAATACTATACAGAACATTATTAAAAACAACAAAGATAAAATAGACAAAGAATCAAACTCTGGTGTATATAAGTTAACATGCGAAGATTGTAATAAGGTATACATAGGACAAACGGAGAGGACATTCAAAATTAGGATGAAAGAACACGAGAGAAGCCATAAAGAAAAGAAAACAGATTCAACTTTCGCAAGTCATTGTACAGATATCAATCATAGATTTAATATAGATTTCAAAATTATACACATTCAAGATAAAAGTAAAAAACTTAACCTGTTAGAAAACTTAGAAATTAATAGATACAAAAGTTTAGGATTATCTTTAAATGACCAACTAGATTTAAACAACTCCCCTCTACTAAATTTAAGATTGTAAAAATTTTTCCACCACCATTTCCCCAATAATTTTCACATAAATATTAAAGCTTGTGTTGTACATATTCAGTATTTCATCCACCTGATGAAGCCGTTGTATGGCGAAACAATATTGTAGTGGTATTTACAATAAAAGAATTTTTGAAACTAGAAGTTTAATTACTTATTTCTTAGCGTGAAAAATTTTAATTTTATTTTAGCAAAATTGAAATCTCCATTCAAACATACTACGAACAAGCAAATTTAAAGTAAGTAAAACTACGATCTCTATTTAAAAATTCTTTAACATTAAAATAATTATAAAGTTTATTTAGAACTAGCATGCTATTTATTTTATCCAAATACTATTTTCTTAAAAAATCAACCGTGATTTTCTTGGTTGCGCTTCGCCATTTTCTTGAGTTATGGAAAAGCGCTAAGAAATTATTCTTCCTTCGACAAGACAATATTGTCTTGTGGATATACAAATCAGAGATTTTCTTGAATGAATGCAGATTTGTTTAACTAGCGTATACATACATTTCTCTGCATGTATCTTAGAATCTTATATTATCATCAAGAACTTTTGGTTACCCAGACTGAATGTCAAATTGATTAAGTTGGAGACTTCGCAGAAGAAATTTAAAAATAATAGAAGAAATGTAAAAATTTTCTACCGATATAAAATAAATAGTGTCCAAAGCAAACGAATACAACCGGTATCAATAATACAATCAATACAAACTCTATTCATTCTTTTAATCTCTCCAGTTCAATAACTAATACTAAATAACTGAGTGTGCTAAAAGTGAAACGTTGATTACTATAACGACCACGTAAAGGCTGTAAGTAAATTTAATTATATGTAATATATATGCTAATTATTGTTCAGAAAAGAAACGTCAAATGAAAAGACAATTGCCTCTTCTTTTGATGAGAAGCGCTGATGGACGGGGAGATTTTGGTTTTTGGGAGTACATAGTTTGAAGAATGTGTATATATTACCAATTCGTTTTTAAAATTTCTTAATACTCCCAAATCACTTATGGAGAGAGGTGTCAGTCTCAAGAAATATTTTCTTCTTTTATAAACAAAATATTTTTGTTTAAAAAATTGGAATATAGTTTTACAATTATTACTACGCCCTTTTATAAATTGTCAATAAATATTTCTTTCTTTAGCACCTCAATACAACAGTGGCATAATCTGCTGACGGACGAAATTTTGCCTTTTTTAGGTTTCGTTTCTTAGTACTATTTTGATTTGAAGCATAATTGTATTCGCATATTCAAGTTTTATCTATCGTTATCAATCAACACATGCTCAATGTACAGAATTTTCGAATAAATGCGATCTTGATTTGCTTTTCGCAAGTGGATTAAAATTGATCATATTAAGAAAATTTCTTTATTAAAATTATTTTATAATACCACCAATCAGGAAACCTGCCGGAAATTGAGCTAGGAATGACAAGCAAAAAGCTCGCACCTTTGTCGAACACCTTACAAAAGTCTTCCAACCACACCAATGGTGTTTGTCGCCGGAAGAAAATGAAGAAATAAACGTCTTTCTTGACGCACCTTACCAAATGTCGCCACCAATAAAACCTATAAAAATGGGAGAAACCAAGGAATTTATTTTGAGGAATGTTAATTTAAAGAAAGCACCCGTATATGACCTTATAACTGGTCAGATTCTAAGAGAACTCCCTGAGATAGCAATCAAGTATATTACATATATATTTAATGCTATTTTAAGAAATGGACACTTTCCGTCGCAATGGAAGGTTGCCCAAATTGTTTTAATTCCTAAGCCTGGCAAACCTGTGGAAGAAGTGGGATCATACCGCCCGATTAGTCTCCTGCCTATCTTGTCAAAGATATTCGAGAAATTACTTTTGGGAAGACTGAAGCCTTTAATTGGTTAATTCGCAATAATCCTTGATCATCAATTTGGGTTTATATAAATGCATGCCACTATTGAGCAAGTGCATCGCTTGGTGGAAATCATACATAGAGCCTAAGAAAGGAAAGAGTATTGTTCGGAGCATGGAATAACGGGCTACTGTTCAAATTAAAATCTAAATTACCGCACCCTTACTATCAGATTCTGAAAAGATATTTTCTGGTCAAGTGCCAAGAAGAACAGACAACACTGAACCGACTACAAGCTGGAGTACCCCAAGGTGGTGTTATTGCCCCTATCCTTTATCAAATTTGTACTGGCGATATACCAACATCGGCTACTATAACTGCCGCGACATATGCTGATGATATAGCATTATTAGCGACAAGTAGTGATCCTACAGTGGCATAGCATTATCTCCAAACATCACTAAATAACCTCCAGGTGTGGCAAAGAAAGTGGAAAATAAAAACCAATCAACTAAAATCAATGCATGTAACATATACATTACGTCGAGATACTTGTCATCCTGTTTCATTAAACAATGTTCAGATACCTCAGAGTGAAAACGCTAAATATCTCGGAATTCATTTGGATAGACGGCTAACGTGGACTAAGCACATCTTCTCGAAGATAAAGCAGCTAGGAATGCATTCTCCAAATTACAGTGGCTTATTGGCCAGCGATCTTCACTATCTCTGGAAAACAAACTTATTGTGTACAAGGTGATTTTGAAGCCAGTGTGGACCTATGGCGTTCAACTGTGGCGAACCGCGAGTGTCTCTAATCTGGAAATTCTTCAACGGTTTCAATCCAAAGTACTGAGAACAATTACAAATACACCCTGGTTTGTATCAAATGCCACGCTACATCATGATCTTCACATGCGGACAGTGCGCGAGGAAGCAAAACACGCAAGTATTAAATATCTCACACGTCTTGAAGCACATGTAAATTCTTTGACATTGAAACTGTTGGATAATAGTGCACAAACATACCGTCTAAAACGTGTAACGCCTTTAAGTGTAGTGAACACACACAGCTAATTGACTTATATTTATAGTAGCGAATTGTTACCGCTTATTTTTATTTGCTGTAGGTTTCTAACTCATGTCTTTTTGTTTATAATTACAACTTTCATTTAATAACAACCTTCGGTAGATCATGAAATTTTCATGGAGTTATTAAAAAAAAAAATTTTAATTCTTTATTCAAAATAGATATTATTTAATTATCTGTAACTACAGCAATTTCAAGTACTTTCATTTGCTAGTTCCTTAATATTGTAACTATGTACTTGTTTACTGCAGTTGCTGAATTTGTGGACGTCTATTATGTAAATCGTCTTTAAGTTTGGTATTGCCTTGTTTAAATTCCATTATCTACTTTTGAATTGCTGGAAATGAAAGAGAATTTGTCTTAACCGTTTCATAAATTATTGTTATTTATTTGAATGAATTTGTTAAAATTGTTGCTTTAAATTTTAAATCTAATCTTTTCTTTTCCATTTTCACTAATTAGTTACAGTGTAACTATGTTTTTCTAGAATTTCTTTTCAAAAAGTGCTCCTTCTCGTCAATCTATTTTATTCAAACTTGACAATGTTCATAACACACTGCGATACACACAAATCAAATTTCTGTGATAAAATTCACTTTATCTCATTCTAAGTTTGCGTTTTACATATTTTTCTATTTATAACTCATTTATTTACGTCTTTGTATATCACAATATGTATGTCTGTCATTATCAAACATGTTTTTGTTTGTTTTAAAATTTATACGTTGTCTTTTCTTTCTCTATGCTACGTAAATTAAATGATTCCCTCAAATAAAAATAATGTAAATGGATTAAAATTTTGTTGTAATATTAATATAAATAGAGTTATTTGCACCACGTTGGATGCGAAAAATGGTACAATTATAAAGTTGTACCACGTCGCGGCGTCAAAAATAATATAAGCCATACGTTGACCGTGCCAAAAATAATACAGATCGTGGTTGTAATTTGACTGAATTAAATATTTACTGTTGTTCTACTTTCGAAAATTGAATTTCTTACAAAAAATAGATCTTAAACTTCTTTTACATATACCAACTTTATTATTTATAAAATTATGAAACGAACATATGCCGTTTCCTATTTTCTCATCCTTTGGTTATATAATAATTGTTTTTCCGAATCTTCTTTAATTGTAGATTTCCTTAAACATAATCCAGATTAAATATTAAAGTAAACTTTAGATTTAATTTCTTGCTCTGTAATTTTTCCTTCTTGTTACTAATACGTTTCGTTTATACCATACACTTTAATTTAAATAGTTAATTGACGAAGGAGATACTTGTTGAAACTTCATTATAACGCTAAGAAATAAGTAATTAAACTTCTAGTTTCAAAAATTCTTTTATTGTAAATACCACTACAATATTGTTTCGCTATACAATGGCTTCATCAGGTGGATGAAATACTAGTATTTCAACGACGATTTAACTGACGATTATAACGACTGATAAATTAAAGAGACCAAATTGTAAAAAGTATAGCATGTTTCGTAGTCAATTTTGCAGATAAATCTGTACAAATTCTATTCTACAATTACTTGAGCTTTCGATTTATTTTAACTTTTCAACAGAACCACTTAAAGTACGATATACAAATTGCAATCAAAATTATATAAATAAATATTCTATTCGTACTAAATTTTGTATAAAATAGCTTCCTTAACAAATGGCCAATTACACTACATTGGATGGAGTAATTAAAAATAAGGAAACAGACAAAATGTCAAAAATTACAAGTGTGCACTTCAAAATACAGGACAACATTGAGAAAATATCTTTGCATAGCGAGTACCCACTCTTATGTGAACTGAAAAGTTGCTGTGCAAAACCCAAATACATAACTGACAGCAAGTTACGGGTCGGAGATAATGCAGACACATCTATCTCTATCTTTGTCTATACATATTAATTGTTTAGTACATATATGTATAAATAATATATACCAGGTGTACAATGGATTTTCATACATAGGGATTTTACATGCAGAACTAATAATTTGCGAATATTCCCTCCCCTAATTATTTTACATGTCCACAAAAGTTGTGGACAAAAAAAAATGTATCTAAATTATTTGTTATTTATTTTCTAACACCTTCTGGACCTGCCAGACTTGAAGAAAAAGTATTAGGAATGAACCGATAAATAGTACTAGCCATGAATCCTGACAGCAATAAATGTCACGTTTTGACAAACAAAATAAGTTTGCTGATTCTTAAAATGAATTCCTATAGCCAAGAAGAGAAAGTAAACTTTATTAAATGGTACTACTCTGGATTGTCTTTTAGGGACATACAAGCAACTTTTGCTGGATTCTACCCGGAGCGACCAATTCTAAATTTGAACACCCTGAATAGAATTGTTAGGCACTTTGAGACCAATGGCACTGTTAATAAGAAATGTAAGTGCCAGAAAGTAACAGCTGGTGCAAGTAGAGAGAAGGTAGATGCCGTTCTCTTAAGCGTTGCAGAGAACAAAAATGTCTCCTTAAGACAAATAGGTAATAATTTGGGGATTCATTTTACTACTGCTCAGAAAATTTTAAAGAGTCAAGATCCGCGGTTTCGGTCTTATAAATATGAAAAGCACCAAAAAATATTCGAGGAGGATAAAGAAAAAAGAATGCAGTTTTGTGAAATAATGATGGATATGGCCAATGATGACCGAAACTTTTTATCTAGGATTTT
The DNA here is from genome assembly GCA_935421215.2 of Melolontha melolontha. Classification (NCBI taxonomy): domain Eukaryota; kingdom Metazoa; phylum Arthropoda; class Insecta; order Coleoptera; family Scarabaeidae; genus Melolontha; species Melolontha melolontha. Next base: position 96,650,667 of record OW285242.1, on the reverse strand, counting down.
ATTCAGCGATGAGTGTCGATTTCAGTTAACTGGTGAACCAAATCATCAAAATTATCGCTACTGGAGCACACAAAATGAACATTTAACGTTGCAGACTCATACGCAATACCGGGGTAGTGTCAATGTTTGGGCTGGCATACTAGGTCCTCACATAATTGGACCGTTCTGTATTGCAGACCGTTTAACTGGTGCTGCGTATTTAAATTTTTTGCAAGAAGAAGTCGGGCCAGCTATCGATGAATTGGGAATTAATTACGAATTTTGGTACCAACATGATGGATGTCCGGCGTATTACCAGCGCGATGCTGTAGACTACTTAAATCATGTATTCCCAAATCGCTGGATAGGTCGAAGTGGAGAAATTCATTGGCCTCCAAGATCTCCGGATCTTTCGCCAAATGATTGCATGATCGGCTATACAATGGAAGGACGTATCAAAATGTGCACGCTTTAAGAGCTGCAATACTTGCAGAATATCGTCAAATATCATACTATCAACTGGCCGCAACTAGAAGAAATTTTTACGACAGATTGGGGTACTGCTCAGCTGTCAACGGAGACTTGTTTGAGCATTTAATTTAGTTATTACTACAACTACCTTTATTACCACGTTCAATAAAATTTTAAAATCTCTTCAGCACGCTTTTTCTTTTCTGCAAACGACTTAAAACCTATGCTTAAAACAAATTTAAACGCCTCTACTAAAATTGTCACATTCTTTTGTTAAATGAAAGAATTTTGTTACTTTGGTTGTCACACGTCACGGCTTTTGCTATTTTGTATCATTTCTTCAATCCTTTTTGCTTTAATTGTGAAGTCCCGGAGGCTGTTAATAAGCAAAGAAGAAAAAAATGGGAACTATTTTTAATGCTCTACAACTTTTGTGTTTAACATTTTCCTATAAAATAATCAGGGGAGGGAATATTCGCAAATTATTAGTTCTGCATGTAAAATCCCTATGTACGAAAATCCATTCTACACCCGGTATAAGTATAAACAGTTTTGTGAAAGACAACCATTACCGTGTGCCGTGTCTCTATTTGAATTACTATTACTTAATTGAAAATTAAATAAAATAAAACAATAACTTTGTTAAATATACCACTTTATTCACATATAATTGTGACCGCGGTTTCGACATACAATGTCATTATCAAACTGCAAAAGTTACAGGCCTACATAGAACTTATAAATGACACAAAAATATATATGGGGGGGGGGTGGTTTATGATGTTATTTAAAATTACTACTATATACTTAACTATTATATACAACATTGGAAAAGAGGTGTATATATAAGGTCCAACTGTTCATTTAATACGATATCTATTGTGTTTTTCTGACTTTTAAAAATCTCTAGGGCCTCTAAAATATTTAATTTACGACCTTTCTCGGACAAATATAATATTTTACTGTGACCAAATGTATGTCCTTCTGCAATAAGATGGTTAGCAAATGTTGAATCTGTCTTTTTAAGTTTATATGACCTCCTGTGTTCTTTTTTCCGTATAATAAAACTTCGACCAGTCTGACCTATATATACACTGTTACAATCGTTACAGTATAGTTTGTACACTCCTGATTTATTATTAATATCTGTTTTAGTTTTTGCGTTAAAAATGAAATTACTTGTTTTTACATATGGTTTGTAAGCTATACTAACATTACTATTATTTTTTGAAATTATATTTCCAATTTGCTCGCTTATTTTACTGAAGTAAGTTAACGAGACAAATTGTTTCAAATTAGCACTATCTTTAGGATATACTACACTAAGGGCCACTTGTAACTGTTTTTTCTTTAGTATACTGTCAATTACGCTGCTTTTATAACTATTGTTTACCGCTATTTGTTTTATAGTATTGATTTCACGAACAAAAGATTCATTAGACAAAGGAATATTTAATGCTCTATGTATCATAGAATTAAAAAATTAATGTTTGTGTGTCTTAGGGTGTAGTGAATCTTTGGGAATAATGCAATCAGTGAAAGTAGGTTTACGATATATGTCAAATTCTAAGCTCTGATCTAATTTGTTTAATTTTAAATCCAAGAAGTTAATACTGTTATTCTCTTCTATTTCTACTGTAAACTTGATATTAAAATGGATTGAATTTATGTAGTTCAGAAATATTTGTAGTTGTCTATGAGTACCCATAAAGCAAGCTAGGATGTCGTCTACATACCGATACCAAAACTTAATATGTTTTTTACCTAGTTGTGATGAAAGAATTTTTTCTGTAATATGCTTCATGAAAATTTCAGCTAATAGAGGACTTAGAGGTGAGCCCATTACCAGACCTTCTGTTTGTTTGTAGAATTTGTTGTTAAATGTAAAGTAACTTTGGTTGGTGACTAACTCCGTTAGAGATATGATTTCGTGTATAACAACCGGGTTTGTATTTTTCTTTACTAATATGTTTTCTATTAACCTTAAGCATTCCTTATGTGGTATTTTTGAAAACATGTTGGAAACATCAAATGATACCAGGATTTCGGTCTTTTGTATATTACAATCTTTTAATTTAGCTGTTAACTGTATTGCGTTTTTTATGGAAGAGCTATCTGTAAATTCGGTATATTGTCTAATTATTATGTTTAATTTTTCGGCTAATTTTTTTATTGGGGCAAGAAATAAACGAAACAACTGGTCTGATGGGTGCTTCCTCTTTGTGAATTTTGCAGTTTGATAATGACATTGTATGTCGAAACCGCGGTCACAATTATATGTGAATAAAGTGGTATATTTAACAAAGTTATTGTTTTATTTTATTTAATTTTCAAAATGAATTACCACAAAGTTACGGCTACCAGTATTAATATTACTTAATTAATAAAATTATGAATGCTTTTCAAGCAAAAACAAAAACTTGTGTTAATAAATTATCGTTCAATTAGTTATTAAAGATTATATATTTTTCGAAAAGTTTATCCAACCGATTTCAATAATTGAATGATTAACATGTGCAGGTAGTTATAATGATTCCATACTTATTTTGCATACGAAAAGGCGACCATATGGTTATCGGTAAATTCAACAAATTCTCTTGCGTACGAACCCCAACAGTTTCAAGTTCAAAAGAGACGAAAGCAAGCATGTATAAGTATCTCAACTTGCTACTCTGTTCGTTCAATGGACGTTTTACGTAATGTCATCAGCATTGCCGGTCGGTTCACTGTGTGAATCGGTAATTGAGCGAGATGAGCCACTAACCGACCTCAAATATAACACATTTTGAATACATTGTACGGTTCGTTTTACACATCAACGTATCTACAATACATATAACCGTTCGTGTACATGTATTGTGTATTATAGGTTTATATACTTAAATGTGTACACAAATGCACGAACGTGCATGTACATAAGTATCTCTATATGTATGTGTATATACTGTTGCCTTAGCTACTGTTGGACTGGCATGGCAAGGTCACCTTCGCAAATGTCAGATAAATTTTACAGTCCATAGTTAGGTCCGTATAGCGTTTAATACAGATTTATTGCTGCATTGAAATCCCGTACATGTTCGTCATTGTAGAACACAAATAGTCTGCAGACTGAATGTAGAGAGGACACAAACGTGTATAACGTGTGCGTCTATGTATGTGTATTCGCCTGGTTGAAGCTACACTATGTTGGATATTTACATTTGCAATTTGTAAAGAAGTTCATCGCTAATATTTTAAATGATCAAAATTAAAGTGAAATAACTTTTCGCGGTTCTTAAAATATCTTATAGTTTTAACTACTGATTATTAGAACTAACAATAATTAAATAAATACTACAGGCGTCAAATATCCCTCCCTATCTATTGAACTACGTGCTACAAAATAAGTTTTCATACTTAGTCTCAAGAAACAAAAGGAGTAACGTCACGAGCCAAAACGTAACAATAAAACTAACGATATAATCCATAATGTAAAGACAATCAAACCAAAGCTTCTAAACCTTGAACATTTAGGAAATTATTAATGAATTTATTGTAGAGCCGTTACTCCGTGATAATTTACATTAATACAAAAAAAAACTATTACTTTGTTTTTATCACTTTATTATAGATAGAGATAACGTTACTGCAATTTTGATATTAAAAACATATTCTCAAACGAATTTAACAATACGTATGATAAACATAGGAACAATTATACAGAAATATATATACGCTACAACCAAAAATAATTCCAGATTTAAGATGTAATTAAGTATCTATGGGGACTTTCCGGAGTAATAACTACGGAGGACTATTGAAAAGATCCGTTTTAAATAGCTCTAGTCTGTAATAGTCTGGAAGTGAAAAACTTCTTCCATATTGTTTAAGAGAATTTGTGCATTCAAACTGTGTATTTTATTTAGCGTATGGCTTAGCTGTATGGCTTACATGGATTGGAATTTAAAGTTACATGTACATCTACACAGAACAGAGTTAAATTTTAAAATCAAGGCTATTGATCCAGTCCAACACGGTGTCACATATGCTGTAAGGAGGAGCTGTAATATGGTGAATAGTATGTCGAGGTTCCGCAGACTATTCGGCATTCGCAAGTCAGCCCCATTTATAGAATGAGTGACAACTAAAGACGGCAGACTATGTGCCAGACAGACAAGAATCATTTCACCATGTGTACTAAATATTGTTTTGGATACTATAATATAAATATGTTTTGAAGGTGCATCTGTTATTGCCAATAATACCACTTTTTCTTTAGAATAAATGTTTCGTTCATTGTTAGAAATACAAAATAATGTTTTTTTTTATTTTGATTTAGAACTGTAAAATATATGTTCAAATTCTGTTACCTCTTTGATAAATGCATGTATGGAAATATTTAGGAAACTAAATGTAAACTATAACTATAACTACTAAATATATGTTTTTCTGCTCCGATATGTAAACAAAGCGAGAGGAATGAAAAATAATATTTAGTACAGATGGTGAAATGATTCTTGTCACCATGCACCGGGCACATAGTCTGCCGTCTTCAGTGACAACAGATGCCGCGGGCGTTCTTATTTAATTGAGAATCTTTCATTCGTGGCAAGGCGGCTCCATTCCTGGTAAGGGTACGGTAGGATCGGTGATAAGGGCCGCTTGAGCGGCTTTCCCAATACTCTCTCCATCTATCATTTGGGTTGAAATTTTCTGGTATAAGTTGTTCTGTAATAGAAGAGTAGAGGAAATCTAGACGTCAGTCTCGACAGTCCGGTCTATTCTCATGGTCACATCGAGTTTGATGTCGATCATCTTTGCGTGGCAGCTATTTAGCCAGACTGGAGCGCAGTTTTCAGCTGTTGAGTAAACAAGGTTAAGAGCTGATGGTTTCAGTGTGGATGCCTTCGCGCCCCAAGCAGTCTCGCAGAATTTGTGGATTATGTTATTTTTAGTGTTTATTTTAGCCGCGGTGTTCTCTAGATGTTTTTATATGAGTGTTCGATCCATTGTTACTCCTGGATATTTTGGATATTATAAGAATTATATGTGAGTTATGGAAATATACTTGTGGCGCTCGACATTCTTGTTTATCATTGAGGTGAAAGCACGACACTTCTGTTTTATTTATATTCGGGAATAGTCTCCAGTCAGCAAAGTATCTTCCCAGTCCTCTGAATGCATGTATGGATGGATACAAGAAGGCAGATGTATTTGGAATGACTGCTATTACGGAGAGAATTGTTAATAAATCGATCTGGTTTGTAATTGATAAAACCACTGATATCACAATACGATATATTGCAAATTTTGCTATAAATCGTTTGAATGAAAATTAATGTTAGATTATGTATATTAACTACGTTTAAGGGTTTTATTTGAGAGTTCATTGAAAAAGACTAATTAGCTACATATTTGAAAGCACAAATGCATATTTGGGTGCATATTTTGACCACTTTTTAGTAAGTACTTTTCGACATTTAATAATAATTCTTATTGTGCAACAGACTTGAAAATCTATTATAGGACAAATATAAACTAAATAAACAATTAGTGTTCTTTCCCAAATACCACTACAATAACTACAAGTCAATAACTATAACCATCCATACAAAATTATAAAATATATTTTTTTAAACATTTAATGTTTGTTAATTTCTAACCAATTTTTTAAATACATATTAAAAAAATTTTCAAACTGTATTACAAAAAAAATATATAAATAAAAATACAAAATACAATATATAAAAACATTGGATCGTATATTCGCATGAGTGAAGTATGCCTCGGTGACCCGCATTGTAAACGTCAGTCAAGAAGATATCCTTCTCAGGACCCATCCATTTATAACACTACTCAACCGAGAATTCAACAAGGCATATATATATATGTATGTTTATATGTTGCGAATTAGTGAATTAATATTATTTTTAAAAGAAGAAAGGACATAATGTTCATTCTTACGTAAGTGAAAAAATAAAACATAGGTCGTAGGTTCAAGCATAATACTATATTCTATCCTTTTCTTTTCAGAGATTCTCTAATTATATTATTTATTTTAAAGGAATATGCCTGCTTTTGCTTTTAATAATATATACACTGTCGAGCAAAAAATTCAATAACTTAAGAAATTGCAAATACTTTTAAAAATAAAAGCTTATGTCTGCATTTTGTAAATTTACCTACTGCATTTTCGAAGCTTTTAAATATGGAATCGGACAACACAATTTATATTTTTTATGATTTATTCTAGAAAAATAGTAACTGTACATTTTAAAATAAGTTTTACTGTTGTTAACATTATTTTGCAGATTTGAGAAAATGAATGAATAAAACTTAACATTATTGAAAAATTGATGATAATTAATATCGTGTATTACCCCCTCTTGCATTAACAACTGATTGCATTCGACGAGGCATACTCTGAATTAAATTAAGGATTACATTCTGATTTATGTTATTCTACTCCTGCAATAGAAGAAACTCTCTCATCTCCTGTGCAGTTCTTGGGGCTGGTGTATGCCTTCGAATACGTCGCCATAACTCATCCCAGACATGCTCGATGGGATTCATATCTGGACTGCATACTGGCTAATCAAACCGCGTAATTCCTACTTCATCCAGATATTCACTGACAATCGTGGAAGCATGTGGTCTTGCATTATCATGCATGAAAATGCCTTGCTTGCCCATCGTGACCATGAAAGGCATAACATAATATTCCAGGACTTCCGTTATGTACCTGTGAGCTGTTAGTGAGCCATTCTCTATGAAAACCATTTCTGTACGTGCTTCTGAAGTGACACCTGCCCAAACCATAACAGATCCACCACCAAATTTACGTCTCTCTTCAATACAAACGCAGGCGTATCTTTCTCCGGGTCTTCTCCGTACTCGTCGACGTCCGTCTGGTCCATTGAGGCAAAAATGCGACTCATCTGTAAAGAGTATCATGCTCCAGTGATCATCGTTCCATGCCAAATGATTTCGAGCAAAATCCAATCTTGATATTCGATGCTGGCGGTTCAATGTTGGCCCTGTGGCTATCCTTCTGCAAGGCAATCCATTAGCACGAAGCCTTAAAGCTGATTTTGCAGCAAAACCGTAGAAGATGTTCTATTCTGCAAGCTTGACATCAACAAAAACCTATCACCTCTTTGACTCGTGACTCTTCTTCGCCCAGATCCGGGTCGTCTGGTTATAAGACCATTTTCCTGATAGCGCTGGTATACATTTTGTACAGAACATAGGCTCCTACCAACAATTCTGGCGATTTCACGTTATCCTATACCATCTTGTATCAACGCTACAATTTTTGCCACAAGAATAGGATCTAGAGGCATTTCGGCCTGGTACATAAACATAAACACATAAACAGTAAACCGTCACTATCCGCAATAAACCATATAACAAATAGGTTTTAGAGAAAAAAAATTAACACTTAACTCAAGAATAAGCAACGAAATATGAATTTTAATTAGGAACAATTTTTGTTGTTTAACAAACGATGCGAATACAGTGACAGAATCTGACAGACGCCAAATATGACAGATAGTATCTATCCAACAATATAACCTTCACCGCTTACTAGACCTAAATTATTTGCAATTTCTTAAGTTACTTTAAGTGACCTAATTTTTTCAATCAGCAGTGTATATTACATAAACAAATAATTTTCGTTTCTCGTATACTGGATTAACTGCTTCAAATTTAATACATCTAAGAAATTACTGTGACGTATGCACCTGCAATCTATGTAATAAAATTCTAACCTCAACAATGTTGTAGCAAGCAATAAACCAATAAACTAAAAGAGATTATTGAGAATATTAAAAAGTAAATTATTAAACAGTTGAAAAAGGAATAACAAAAGTATTTAATTAAGGGTTAAAAATAATTTTCCTCAGTTGTCTAGATTACGTAAATAATATAAGAATTAAATTATTAAACTTCAAAAATGTTGAAAAAGAAACCTCGATCGTCGTAATTTTCATTGTAATCCAATTCAAAAGCTATTATATATGAAGATAGATCATAAATTGATTGATATATGAGGATGTCATATATTAAAGTCGGAATAGGTTAGACAAAGCTAAAACTTTTCGAAAAGAACTCCTAAATGTATTTTCTATAGATAATTTCAACTGATCAAATACTTCCAAGAGCAAGAGCATGTTCCAAGAGCATTTTAATAGGATCATAGGATTGTCTAATTTTGACATGCTCACCGGCTACAAACATCAACCAAAATTTACTACAACTTTATTTCGTCTACTTACCATGTAATGTTCTATATTCCTCGAACTTTTACAAAAAACGGCAAACATTATTTTAATTTAAACATATATAATTATGACAATTAACTCGGAAATTTACTTTACAATTTAAAACTTTAAATTAGTTTATTCGTCCTCTTTGTTGTTATAAAGGAAAAGAAAAGTTTCTTGCGCTAAATAATTGAAGCACATTGGAGCATTCAGAGTTCTAATCTTATATTAATAGTCCAGCAGTATAAAATAACCTGATTAAAACAAGCGGAAAGAAGTTCAGGGACAACGAATGTCAAAACTACAGAAGAAGACATAAGTATAAAAAACGATATCGTGGACGAACAGATGCCTTGTAGCTCCAAAGACTTGCAACGCTAAATATCGATTGCACTAGTAAACGGTAGTTGTCAACCTCGTATTGGTAGACCTCACTAAAATAGTTTTAGTAACCACAGCTTTAAAAGGTTGAACAGCTGTGTGAAAATATTTATTAAGATCTGAAAATAAGCGATGTGAAGGAAGCCGAACTATGAAGATGAAAACTGGGAGAATAACATGAAAAAAAGGTTTAATGAGCGAATGAGTTGAGATTTCAAGAATGTTTTGGAAGATGTTTTAAATAGAGGTAATTTTGACTAAAAGAAATTATAATCATATTTTGGCGAAACATGCAATATCGTCAGAAGAATTAAGATGTATTTTGAAGGTATCACTGGCATACACTTTTGTAAGGATTACTTGCTTTATAACTTTTTATCAACCGACATAAATCCAATAAAGTTATTGTTAATGATCAGATTAGAGAACGAAGCCCGTGAACAAAACAAACACTTGGCAACTTGCCAACAATACTATTATAATCAAAGACAGCTATTTTGAGAAGCACAAGTTAACATATGCATGCATATTACCATTTGCATTATTTGAATTTATTCAATTCAAGGCAAATATCTATTTTTCATTTTCAATATACATTATATACTCCTCTTTTTTATATTTTATGTAGTGTACCCTTTAGTTATGAGCGGTAGTGTATATATTCACACACATTTCCCATTAGTATTTTGATTACAATGAAGTAACAAACAACCAACAAAATTACAAAATATCAATAACACATCGTAGTACACATATTGTGCGCTTTGTACTTAAAACATTAGATAATAGTCTTACTGTTGGCGTTCTTTGAACGCTCCTATGTTTACGTTTCCACCATTAAAAATACATACTCATATACGCACACACATCGTCGTTATATACAATGAACGGTTTGCTTGAAAATTATTTTCACTAGAGAGCTTACGTTGTTCCTTTGTACGAGAGAGGAGAGTTCTTTTCGCACAATAACAATAATACGTGCATTCACTTACAGTTTCGAAATTAGCTTCCGTTTATTTATAACCTATAAACGTCCACGAGCGCTAACGAGTTTTTAATTTGTTCGGGCAGTCGATGTTCGCAGATGCGGAGCCTTAAAACACACGAATCGATACGTCTGTCTTAACACAAGTACTAAATCGCTGTAAGTTTATAATGAGGGTATTTAAGCTGTATATTTTATTTATGTTTTTAAGGATATAATTACAATCTTTTATTCTAAACAAATTATAGCCTTTCTGCAGGACACAATAATAATACAGCTTGGTTTTCAATTATGCCAAGCAAAATCAATTATTAAATTGCAAAATTATATAACACTAATTGAAAATCGTAAGTTGAATTTTAGTTGATAGAGAAAGAACACAACCACTGTTAAGTATAAGTTGAATAAAGTACGGAAATAACATTACATTATATTATCCAATCCCTTGTCTACCTTTAAGGGTTTGAGATAAGTTGGATTTTTCTTTAATAAAGACGACTTCTATTGACACAAAAAATAAAACCAAAGTATCCCTGGGCCTTGGAAAACAAATAACTGTGTCTCAGGCTGAGCAATTTGCAGTTGTAACCTGTGCTGAACAAATTAAGGAAGGCTGCTCAGAAGGCGAATAAGCACGGACTGATAGTCAAGTGATAATCAAGCTATTACAACGGAACTCTCAACACTATGTTACTGATCTGGATACCAGAACGTGGGCAATGCTATTTCCGATAAACTAGCCAAAGCGTGTTAAAAAGAAAACATAAGTCCAGAACCTATATGTGGGACCACCAAAGATTCCGATAGAAAGAAATCTAGTCAAAGCTGGAAAGTGAGGATATAAAGAAATGTAAGTTAACTGAAAGTCATGCTAAGGCACTATTAGTAGAACAAGATATTTTTCAATCAACCTAAATGGAAGTAACAAAAAAAAATTAAGAACTTCACAGTCTTGATAACCTGACACTGCTTCTTGAGAAAGTTATACGATATGAGTATGATATGCAAACCTTGATGTAGGAGATGCTAATTAAAATAGCTTACATTTGTGGGGAATCAAGAGGACTTGGAGAAGTGTATTTCGGCAAGGATTGGAACTTAAAACTTCTCATAAACAAAATAGTGGCAAAATGGAGAACATGGGACTAGTCGACCAGTGGTGAGGAGTTTATTGAAGGCGGTACAAATGCTATGATGCTTAACCGCTTGGTCACTTCTTAGTGCCTAACCCTAAATTCAAATAATGGTTAATAAGTTTGCATTTCAATCGTTCTATTTTCTTCAATAATTAAACTTAGGTTATATTTTTATATGATTGAAGCTTAGTTATCAGCAACCCAACCTATTCCGCTTTTATCCCCATTTTTACACTCTAATGGGTGGTTTTCTTAAATCACCCTTTGGTGACATGTAAAAATCATATACCTGCATTAGTTCCTTTATAATGATTTTCTGAAATTATCTCTGAACGTCCGTGACCTCCCAAATAATCATGAAAGTATATGAAAAGAACACCAACTAATTTGAACTATATAATACTTACGAATGACATATTTAAAAGAGAGAAAGGAGATAAATAACTAAGTTTATAAACGCACAAAAAAGAAAATATAACCCAGACAGTAAGCACATGATTAAGAACAAAGTAAGAACAAATGTATTTGAAGAAATGCTCTTCTAAATATTTTAGAAAAGTATTAATTAGCTTGATAACATCGCCCAAACAACACAATTACTTGAAGAGCGATGCTATTGTGCCTATGTTGAGAATAATATCATCTATGTACGTCCAGAAAAAATGTTCTATTACTGTCAAGACGGGTTTATTGCATTTTATAACAAACTATTTAGAGCATTGCATATTGAGTGCGATGTATAATGCAATTAATAAGAATAGTAAATAAGTACAACAATTTCGATTTAACAATTTTATTACTTATTTATATCATTTTTGCGGGCAGCAAAGCAGCAAGCAATAACTTGATGACCGGTTCATAAGATCGAAAAAGAAGGATTGTTGCAGCAGGTGACTAAAATACATACAGTTAAAGACTCATTCTCATATTTTAGTGTAGTTCCTTCAGCTTTTATTAATTTGGTCGTCATAAAGCTATTAAATATTACAAAATGCCTACACTGTCAACAATTACCATTGGAAAATTTATTGGACAGAGTATGCAGTGTTGCTTTATTTTCTGTATGTAAAATTAGAGTAATTTCTTATTTAGTTTTATAATCCCCTATGGTGTCTCTCAATAAAAATTTGGTGCCATCATAAACTAGAATTCCGTTTATGTACATGGTAAGTGCATTTTTTTTTCGACATTAGTGTCTAAAGCTGAAAATGTAATTTATGTCATACTTGAGCACTTTTACTATTTACTTTTTAATTAAATGTGAAAATAAAAATAGAAAACTACACTTGATAGATTTTGTGTGATTAGGCACATAGTTCCAGGAAGAATATTATCATAAATTTTGTCGATTACGTTCTAGTGAACTTAAGTAGAAGCTTTATTCAAAAAATATTGAATAGTCTTTACTGTTCTTAGCTTTTGCTACGGATGTATGTATTGTACAAATGGTTACTTTCCTTTTTAATTTTTTGGCTAGCCACTAATTACTTTTGCATTTGTTGATAGTTTTTTCTAATTCGTTATTTGCGATACATAATTCTGCCTTTTCTTATTTTCTAGATATATTTTTTTTCAATATATCTTTATATGTTCAATAAGAGATGCACTTACAAATTCATATTCGAACTGAAAATGATATGAAAGTTTGTGAAATTTAAAATTATGACAAATAAGAAAATAAAATAATATTGAGGATACATTTAATATCCTTCTGTAATATTTTAATTTCAAACATTTTTTATTGTTAAATATAATTAGATCTAGGATGTAGAATTCAAACATAAACATTTCAAATTTTAATAAATATTTAACGTGCCTTTCCTAGTTTAAACCACTGTATAACATACTTTTATTAGTATTTTAAAATAGTAAAACTTCCTTTAACTTCTAAGTATTGTTTACATCTGCAAATATATTTATTACCTATTTTATAATTTAGACCACTAGTTTTATTACCTAGAGTTATTAATAATCGGCATCTTTTTCAAAATTTATTTATTGCTTTATAATGAAATAGAAATGAAAAAGCAATATTACTTAATTTTCACTTTATTTAGGTAAAATCCCATTACAATTATTTCGACACAGAGTGTCTTCCTCGGATGGGGTTGTATTGCAAATTAAACCTAAAGGATGTAGACAAATTTAAACTTAAATGAATTATTACAAGATAATTATACTCAGAAGGATGGATCAATAATAGACACTTTCTATTCAAGATGTAAACTTTATTACACTAAGTGACCAAAGTTTACCGAGTACAAACATAAGAACGGAAAACCAAAATAAATAAAAGAATCAGTTAAATAGGTCTAATAAAGGCGAATTGCTGAAATCTAAATGATTATTGAGTAAAAGGTCGGTATTTTTATATTTCAAAATTTCCATAATTTCAAGTAAATTTAGTTTTCGTCATTTATTTTGTGTAAAATTTTAAAATTATAAGCTTTTTCTCTCAGATGTATTGCATAATGTAAGTCATTCTTGTAATTAATATAACTTTGTTCATGTTCTTTGATTCCCTTAGAAAAGGATCTACCTGCCTGGCTTATATAAAATTTAGAGCATGAACTACATTCAAGTTTGTAAACGATTTATTGTTTTTATCTATTTTTTGTATATTGTTTTTAATAGTCGAACCTAAAGATAAAAATAGACAAAACTTGTTAAGTAAAATTATTTGGTCCAAGTTACAGAATGCTATATTGTCCCTACCCATTAACTCTTCACAAATATATTGTAAAAAAAAAAAGTGACAGTTCACCTTCGACTAAAACAATGTGTACTATGTCAGATGAAAGACCTATAATATCTTCTCATATTGTTATGTTATTAAATTATAGTCAGTTCTTTATTCAAGATTATTTATTAGTACATGTACATTACGTCTATTTTAGCAATCTTACATCTTACATTCTATGTAGTATTACCCAGTACTACCAACCTCTTACTTTATTGCTAGATAATATAACATGCCCTCTTTTTCTAATACATAAAGAATGTTTAATCAGAACTTACATCGTCTTCTGTAAAAGTAAACATTCGCGGTCTAATAATGACTGTGTAAATTCCGAAGGCACCGGAGTACTAGAATTGCCTAGTTGTTCATGTAATTCGTCTGTTTGAGCATGGCTATCATCTATAGCTACTGAATTAGGTTTCAACAAGTGATGTCTATTACGTCTATGTTCAATTCCTTCAGACGTTTTCACCACAAAGGATCTAGGCCAAAGACCAACTTGACTAATACTAGCAGGTGTCCATGGGGACGATGGCGTTTTCCTGTAATACACTTTATCCCTTTTCTTTAATGGCATTAAATCTTTAGTTCTACGGTCGCAATAGTATTTCATTTTATCTGCCGTTTTCTTTACTTGGTCGCTGTGCTTATTATAATTTACAGTTTTTGGTTTCAGTGAATTCTTTGATACTGGAAGCTTCATTCTCATCGAACGTGACATTAACAATTGAGCCGGAGAACTTCCATTATGTAGAGACGTATTTCGGTATTGTAATAAGCCAATATAGGGATCTGAATAATTCCTTATCCTTTTTCACAGAGTAACGTCGGTATTCATAAATTAATTATAGTTTTTAAGGATTTCAAAAAGCTATATTAGCATAACATAAAATTAAAGAAGAAATCAAGTCATCTCCATACATTTTAGTTGGTATTGGAAAGGAAGTTTTATTTTGATAGAGAAACAGAAAGATATTGAGATATGTATGGCCTCAAGAAATACATGAATCAGAACTAGAAGCAAAGCAAAAATTATAAATAATTATAAACAAATTTATCTAGTAGTGACAATATTTGTCCAGAAATAATACTAATTCTTTATGTCTGGATGTACATATAATTCCAAACCACTATAAACATTTAATGCAGAAGCTACTTCTAGTAAATGACAAAAGTACAAAAGATATAAAAGCCGCTTAGAATACATATTTTAAAAGAAATAATTTGTATTGATTAACATGTATAATATACAATATAAAATGTATAACAAGTAGTTATTTGAGGATACAAATATCTGCTGTGTGTACTATCTTGTATAATGATTTATCTTACTTGTAGAATTAATAAATATTACTTACTCTCCATATATTAGTTATCTTAATGCAACTCAACGGCTTGCCACAGCTAATTACTAAGTAAACTCGTCCTTGAAAATTTATGTTCTCGAGGGAGACTCGAACTTGCAACCTAATTACGAACTTGGATGACATATGTTTCTTGGTTATCAGAGCAGTAATTGACCGAGACGGTAACTGGCTTTGTAGCGTAATTAGAAGTTTTCTTGACTAACGATTTAAAGATTCTTAGTTGTAGTCTCACCTAACGATATATTTTTTATAGAAAAGTTCGTTTTATAATGAGTTGCTAACTATATTAAAATGATTAAATCTTATGTACTTCTAAATGATATGAAAATGTAAATACTCACGTATTATTCATAGTATACATACATAAAGTCAAGCTATTTTCTTTAATGCTATGTACTTCTTTGTTTGCCTATTAATTAGAGACATTCGTATATGTGTCTGCTATAGACTAAAAAAACTACTGGACCGATTTTCCCGCGGTTTTTTGCAAAATGAACCGCGTTGACCGGAAAAGGTTTAAAGCTATTAAACTGTTCGATCTGATCAGTAGAAAGAAAGTTTGGAGCCAAATAATATAATATCAATAACAGCAGTACTTACTATTATATTTAAATGTAGATGGCGCCACAAAACAGTGCTTAAGTATTGTCACAAATGTCACAGTGACATTAGGGAATGACATCACCTAATCGACTAGCTACTACTACTGCTATGAACTTTTCCCCGAAGAAAAATTAAAAGAAACTATAAAAGACAATATATTTACGTGTATTTTATTCCAGAGAAATATTTGAGGATATTTTATATTTTATGTATATTTTATTATAATGTATATTTAAGTCCACGCTTGTATATCTTGCGAGTTTAGTTTGATGTATGCAGTCCGGATGGAGTGGTAGTATTTTCATGTTGTAGCTCTTTTGCTTTATGTTAGGTAGGGGTATGATTCCGTTTCCGGGAGGAAGGAGATGCAGAGATTTACCAGTCATTGAACAGATAGGTCTAGTTTTTTTTTCTGCTGAATAGAACTTCTTTTTATTCAGATATTTTTAGATAAATTCGGTTTGTGTTTTAGTGGTGCTTTATTGATGTGTTTAAAGTTAATGCTCGATTTATTACGAGTCTTGTATACTTGTAATTTTGATTCAAATGACCTATCTGTAGTCTCTCTTGTAATCATTTTTTGTGAAGTGACGTTTACATTAATTAATGTACGTATATTTTTGCTATTACATTTATGTATTTAGAAATAACTTTGTAATACTATTAAGATAATGGAGCTCAGTAAAGTCTGTAATTTTAAGTTTATAAAATATTTTGTAGTCAGATGAATATTAAGAAAAGTTATCAGATTTTTGGAAGTGATTTTTTTCAAATAATATGATCTAGAAGATTAGGATTGGTGGGAAAAGGTATTTGTATCATGTTAAATGTGCGCATGATTTAGAATTTTGTTTACATGTACAAAGAGCTATTGTGCTGTTTGACGTTTGATATTTGGGATAACGTAATTGATTACATCTGATAGTTTTTTCTAAATATTTAATTTATTATTTGCTCGCGGTCAATATTAGTGAGGTTTTTAGCCTAGTGTATCAGTCATATTTTACACAAGTTTTCCTCACATGATAGATGTTTCAGTACAACTTTATACTTTATAAAGTTTAATTTTTTCTTTTTTCTTTTTTTTTATGGGATAAAAATTTTTGGGGTACATTTTTGTTTGTTTTCCTAATACCTTTTGTTTTTATTCTTGTGCTACGTACCCTATGAGGGTAAACCTTTGAGATTCAAGAGCTCCTGGAAGGCGACCCGACTGAGATAGACCGGCAAAGCTACTGTGTATTGTGAACTAAAGTTAAATAAGCAATCAACATCACAATTCACTGCAATATGTCATACTAAATTATAACGCGAAAAAATCGATGAATTAAATATATTTGTACAATCAAATATTCAAAATTTCTTCAAGAACAAAAATACGTTTATGAAGCGCTAATTCGAGCTACAAATAATGAGAGTGGTGGAATGTATTTATTGGACGCACCAGGTGGCACAGGAAAACATTTCTTATTTCAATGGTACTAGCAACCATATGTGCACAAAATAATATCGCATTGCCAATCGCATCATCTGGAATTGCGGCGACTTTTTTAGATAGTTGTCGAACAACACACTCACCATTTAAATTGCCATTGAATATACAAAACAGTGAAACACAAACTTGCAACATTTCGAAAACATCAGGAATGACTAAAGTACTCTAGCAATGCGAGATAATTATAAAGGATGAATGCACAATGACGCATAAAAAAATCGTTGGAAGCATTGGGTCGAGAATTGCAAGATTTACGTGGAAAGTACCGACCATTCGGTGGTGTGCTGGGTGATTTTCGCTAGATATTATTTGCTATTCCACGTTCAACACCAGCTAATGAACTAAATGCGGGTTTAAAAGCATCACAAAACAATCCTTCTGTTGAGCATTTCGCGATGCAATTATTGGATGTAGAAGATGGGAAATTTGCAATCTATTAAACAAGACACTGTATTAAATTAGCAAACGATTTTTACTGTATCACTCAGTCACAAGAAGAATTGGTTCAGTGCGTATTTCTAGATATCAGATAAAATTACAAAAGTCATCAATGGCTAGATGGACGTGGATTAGCTGGAGAAAATATGGATTTAAATTTAATTAATATCAGTATTCAACATATTGCTATTAATTGTGGTTTTTATATTTACTGCACCACCATCCACAACTAATCTACCCAACTAGGATACTCAGTCGGTTTATTTCCTGCTTTCTTCTGAGGGTTCCAACCGGAAACGTGGAAAATACAAATGTTATTTAGGCGCCAATCAAAGTTTCTTGATAAATGTTATAATTATATATCTTTAAGTTACTTATTAAAAATGCACGATGAAAGGTATAAGAAATAATGAGCACAATATAAAATTTAAATGAATATTAATACAACAAAAATCAAAAAAAGAAAAAAAAATTGATCTTTATAAAGTATAAAGACTGTGTAATATAAAATTTACAACGAGAGGTAAAAGAATTCACTGAATATGACAGCTATGTGAATTTAAACATCCTCTAATGACTTCCGATCAACTTAATTAAATAACAAAGTTTATTTTTAATTTGTCCCCAGAGAACAACATAAAATAAACAAACTTGAAAACACGATCAAAAATCTACACATGTGCAACTATCAAACACATGAAAAAAATAGCCTTGAACTTCCCAACGTATAAAATTTTTGCAGTTATATTTTTTACGTAGAAATTTAAAAAATATTCTTTGTCATTTATCTTAACTAATTAAGACTAAATCTCTAAATAACAATATTAATACAATTGAAATACAATATTCAAATCTTTTGAATTAATAAGACGTCTTATATTTTTACTTACATAAAAAATTATATATGAGACACGTAGACAAGAAAACGTTGTTTAATCAAATATAATCAAAATTACGAGAACACAATCTCGTAGAATATACGGGAATTGAATATAAACCACAAACAACTGATTAACACAATAAATTCAACGCGAATTACTTAAATATATAATTATATATTTTTCAAATAAAAAGAACGTTCTTGTCTAAAGGTATAACTTCGTCTGTCTGTCCACATCACCCGCTATGGCTTGCACAAAAAGCCGTCCTTCAATAATACAAGTTTTTTCTTACGCATAAATATACAATCAAGTTCAAAAATAATGGTACATACATTTTTAATAAATTTTAAATATAATTTAGGGAAAAAACCATAGCAATATGTTACTATGAGAAACAGCTACTTACAAATCAACAGATCCTCTTATAGATCAAGACGAAGCAATAAATTATCCAACTGAAGTCTTAAATTCACTTGATTTATCTGGATTGTCAACTCACCATCACTAATTTGAAGGTTGGTGTTCCTATCATTCTTCTTACAAACACCGACCCACTCCATGCTTGTAATGGTATTAGATTGGCAGCCAAAAGATTTGCAAATTCAAAGTGTGCTAGCTAATACCACCTATATCAACGATACCGACAGATATGCCATTCTAATTCAAACGATTGTAACTTCCAATTAAACTGGCTTTTGCAGTAACGGCAAACAGATCAGAAGGTCAATCATTGCAAGTATGTGAATTGAATTTGGAGAATCCATGATTTTCTCATGAACAATTATACGTTGCATGCTCCCATGTAGGAAATCCAAGGGGTATGTTTGTACATATGCCCAATGGAATCACCAAGACCATTGTATCTCCAACAACATTGCAATGAACTTTAAGTTGAACGCAATAGTAATTACAATTTATGTAATACGAAACACGAAACTAATAATGTATACGTAAATATATAATTTTAACTAATACAATAATTGAAATCCAACTTTTAATTGTATTTCTTTAATATATATATACACTCAAATCTAGCAATTACAAAGCATTGCCCAGTTCAGCTAGTGTTGTATAAAATGTTTTTTTAAATGTTAATAAGTGAAAACCATATGCTTCCTGGGACTGCTCAAGGAAAGGCTGCGAAGAAAATCGCCGCATAAAAATCTAGGTATAATATTAAAAGTTAAGAAAACATAACAAGGACAAGAATAACTGTTGACAAAAATGAATCGCTACTAAATGGAGTTGAGCTACTTATTTGGATAAAAGAAGCAATAACACGTAGATCATTAAAATAAAAGTGCGGCAGCCAAAAATAACTAAAAGAAGTCTAACTCACTCTAAGGAAAGATGGATAGCAAATATTGAAGAAAAAACAGAGCTTAATTGGCAGCTAAGCAGAAACAAATACAGATTGAAGAAATATGAAGAAAACAGGGAACCACTGTAAAAGCTTTTAACTGATTTTAATTTTCTAGACATAGTTTTGTCATATTATTATCTAGTATTTTGGAATGACTGCAATCGATTCAATTTATACATCATGTCTAAACTTTTCGTTTTCCATTCCTAACTTTGTTATTCCTTGAACTAGAGTTCAGTTAAAAAAGCAAAGTTGTAGTATTTTTTTTTCCTGATTGGGATAATGAAATAAAACATATCAATCGAAAGTTATGTTTACGGCACATCTAATAGGATTACACATTTTTAATGGAAGATATACGTTTTGATAGAATACAAAATTATGAGAAAAATATCTAGTACCCTACTATCATAAAATTTCGAAACGTTCAAACTTATAATGCTTGCTGATAATTACAGGCAATTATAAAAATAAGGGAGTAGAAAATTTAGCTCAAAATATAAGAAAACAACAAATTTATAATTAAAAAGTAAACGAGTAAAACAAATTTTCGAAATACATAGTTGCTTTCTTACTCAACACATTTTTAACTCTTGATAACTCTTCTTGCAACTTTTAGGATTGCTTTTCGCATAATGTTATTTAGAGATTATCTGAATTTGTTTTGAAGCTCTATCACAGTTCAAAAGCTTTTACTATAAACTTCATCTTTTACAAAACCCTATAGATATAAAAGTTTAAAGGCTTTAATTTAGGTGACCGAGTAGACCAAGGAACTAGTACATTTCTATCAATTTAATAAATATCTTTCGAATAAAATGGAAATTTAAGGTGCTGAAAGGTGTTTTTTTTTCATTTTTACATTTATATCATTTATCATTCTTCAATTTTATTAATAATGTATGTTTTATGATCTTAAGATTGAGCCGTTCCAGTTAACAACAGAAAAAAGGAAGAGCACTTATGCCATTTAGTCAAAGGAAATGCATATTAAAGGTTCATTCAAGTAGTACTTAAATTTTACAAATGCTTCATAAATTTGAGTGTAAGCCAAGTCGATTAAGTTGTTGGGCCAAAAAAAAGTCATTACTACATGAGTTAGTATAAAATTAATTAAAAATAGTTGTTTTATTTCATAACAAAAACTAATTCAAACAGTGAACGAACAGTAAATGAAACTATACGATATATCTACCGTATTTTTTTATTTCAGTTAATTTATTTGCTGCATTGTATGCTCATCTTTGTTTACTTACGTGAATATTAGTGCATGTTCAAATATGCTGAATTTCTGTGTATGTGTGATACAATATTCTGCAAACTGGGGTGCATATACAATATATACGTGTAAGTCAATAAAATGTACATGTATACTTTACACGTCTGTCAACAAACGCTAAAAATATATTTACGCTCAGATTACGATTTTTATTTGATTTGTCTACTCCAGAATTTTTTTTCTGTTAGTGTTAATTATCAGTTATATATATATATGTATATATATATATATAAAAGAAATACTAGAACATGATAATGGTAATTTCTGTTGAAATACATTTTAAAAAGACAGATAATTAATAAAACGCTATAATTACTAATTACAATTGCAAATACATGATATAATATAATTTCGCATGGATAAATAGGTGAGTTTGAGAATAAAGAAACGTCATTTAATAAAAAAAATTTAAATATGTAAATATGGTAAATAACAGTAATATGAATATTTAATGTAAGTTTTAGATATCAAAATAATTTAAAATGATGGAATTTAAGATTATATTGTTTATTTGTTTAATCTAAAAGACGAAAAATATATTACAAAAACAAATTCATATACGAACATTTCAACATATCGAATTTAAGAATATGATGTTTATTTTTTGAATCTAAAAGACAAAAAAAATTACAGAAACAAATTCATATTCGAACATTTGCTGGTTTTATTTAAGGTGTGACTTTATATAAGTAGAGGTAGTTGGGACAAATGTCAGTTAGTTTTGATGTAATAATGCAAAAGACATGTATCAAATCAGACAAATCTTATATTTTAAGGTCATAGTTCTGTACGTCAATAATGGCAAGTAAAATATGACAGTAAGGAGAAATGTCAAATGTGACAGTTAATTAATATCAAGTGTAATATAAATGATATAATGAACAATTAGTCCTAACAAATAAATTAAAAAATATGAAACAAATATTTATCGGAATGCAGTTCGGATAATTGGAATAACTGGACTGATGCAAGATAATCAAGACTAGTTACATTTAAAAGCAAAATAAGGAGCAAATTTAAGAAAAAGGTGTTTATAAAGATAAGAGGTTATTATTAACTATTTTAATAATAAAAAAATAAATAAATAAAGAAATTATTGCATAAATTTTATTAAAATATAATATATATATATATATATATATATATATATATATATATATATATATATGTATATATATATATTATAATGTATTTCCGTTGGAGTACTGAGTACAAAGCAAGATCAGTATTAGGACTAATCCATATTAAAAAACAAGAAGAAAACGCCGTTAATGACCGTAACAAAATTGCAAATTTATCAAAATTATATTTTCCTATAATATAATATATTGTAAATGAAGTAAAAATCAACTTCAATATTCAACACTTAAAAATTTTAAAGCCACCCACATGAAGTCGAAAGTATTAAATTATATGCAAGAACAAAACACAAAAAGTTTTGAAATAAATACATGCTTTAGGTATATGAATTCAGTTTATTTCCATATGTTGAAAAGACAATGTGCCACATTATATTTAAGTAAAATATTTAGAAATCTGAAAAATATAAAAAGGAAGAATACAAATTGTAAGTACCATAAAACATATATAATTAATGTATTATTAGTTTGTTATAGGTCGATTTCGACTGCTTTTTTTTTATTTCGGTATATCATATAATTATTGTAAACCCGTTGTCCTAATTAAATTCTTAAAACTACACCTACCTTTAAATATCATTTTGCTTGTCACTTACTTTCGAATGTCTATGTATCTATCATGGAATGTCCGCTATTATTTTTCTACATCCTGAGTTGTTTCTGTTAGAATTAATATTCTACACATTTATTAAGGACCTGTTTTATATATATTTTTAATTTTTGCTATGTGTAATAATGTAATGTCATTTACAGCTATTGTTTCTGTAATAGTTAATTTTTGATACGCAGTTAATCTAGTTAATTTAGTCATATATTGTATCTCGAGCCTATTATTTACATATCTTAATTTCCCTGTAAATATCTTCTGATTACGATTTTATTTCACAGCATAAATCTGAAGTTGTGTTTTAATACTTTCTTCCCTTCGTTGACTATATAGCGTTGGTTATCTAAAATCAATTTCTAATCAGAAAATAGGGTGGAAATTGTCTTATAATTACTTTAGTTTCGTTTTTTAACATTGTATGGTATATAATTTAAATAAATCTCTCCTCAATTGTTTTGTTTTAATGGTTAAGTCAAGTTAAAAATCTAGAATTCTGACAAAAGTAGCGCATGAGCATTAGGGATTACACGTATATGTGTATATGTGTGTGAATTTAATATGTGAACAAAATGGCTGTCTATTATATTTTTATCCTAATTAGTTTATTTCCATTAAAATGCTATATTTTGGAAACCGTCTCATTATATTATTTTTTATTTTAATTGCTAGAATTTTTCCAGGTCCTAAATTCTTTTGTTCATTTCGAACATTTTTACTTTGTTGTAGTAGAATAAGTGCAACATTTCTGAGTAATTTGTCTGGCTTTGTTTCTTTCATTAGCAATTTTTCCTTTAGGAACGATATTTAATTTAGACTTTCAGTTGTTTTTGTTTTGTTTCTTTTCTATCTACTTGTGACGGTAGCAGCATGCTTTGCTTAATCAAGATATTCATTTTTATCTTTTTTTCGCTGGGGTCTCCATCTACAGTTAATTTATTGCACGAACTACGCAACTGGTCCTATATAAGTGCGAACACGTGGTATTTAGTTCCTTTTGTGCAGGTGAAATTAGTGCACGTAAGAAATCAACAGGTCCATATATCGCTAAAACTCTATATTGTAATAACTAATTTAAGTAAATGGTTTTACTCGCTTAGCGGATTACAGTTATTATGATTAATATTAAACAACATATTGGCCCGGAAGAATATTTTAACGTCGGAGGCGACGAATTTATAAGGTTTCTTAAGCGAATAAACATCAACCACGTGGGCCTGAATTTTCAATTGTTCATCCGACTTTAGTTACACGAGGTGAGTGTGTTATACACGATGTCTTTGTGAAAAGCCATTATTTCCTTCGTTATTTTTTCCTTCTGTGCATTATATTCGTTTTCTTTCTTGAATTTAATAGAGGACTTAGCAGAGATTTAGCAAGGATTTAGCAGGGGCTAACTATTTTGGACCCGCTTGAATATAGCATTTCATCAAGCACGTGCGAGATTATCCCGCACGAGGTATTATCTTTGTCTTAACCACGAGGTGAGCGTTTTACAATTACACCCCTTGAACACCTAAGGTAGGACTATTGTTCTTAAATTACTGAAGACTGCGGATAGTTTCATTCGACGTCTCACAATGGAAAAGACGAGTATAAACTTTGTATATAAATTATAAATAGATTCCTTCATTAATTTTCTGTATTAATCTACATCTTGAATATATAGGGTTATCGAAACACTTCATATTACGCTAGGGTCATGCCCAATTTTGTATTTGTTATTTAATAATTATTTTCATAAAGTCATTTATTACATTTTTATGTATATATATGTAGCCTAATCTCCTTTGTGACATTGTTAACAATAAAAAATAACGAACCACCTTCATAGATGCATATTTTCTCCTTAAAATGGAAAAAAAAATTAATAAAATTTCCGAACTGGTATAAGCTGTTTTATTTAAAGTTATGCTATCGTAAGTATCGTAAGTACATAATAAATATTGTATTTATATGTATTTTAATAAGAAGTCTGAGACAAAAGTTGCCTATAGAAATAATTGGATGGCTGAAATGCAGTAAGGGTGGTTAGGAACTTAACTTAGTGAATAGTTATTAATAATAAAATAACGAACAAGACGCGAAAATTTTTATGGTGTTTAGAAAATAAAAATAGGTCGTATGTTTACTGTAATTATTTTAATTGACGATTGACATTAAATATATATATTCATTTATTTAAACAACAAAGAAACAAATTCTTATTAATTTTGGCAGAGCTGCATTGAACTAAGTAGAAGAATGGATTTTTAGAACCGACATTTTATCGGTTAAGTAATATCAATAATGTTTAAATAATTATAGGAATAACAAAAATACTTGAGATACCTCTAACGTATCTACTTCGACGAGTTTGACAATTGATTAAATGCGAGTTTGAATAATTAAAAAAATATGTAAACATAGAGTCGGTAATATCTACATCTATGCCAACTTAAGAGGCTTACTCTAATAAAACCAACATAATATTTAATTCTTGTATATATGTATTTACATTCCTCTCATATAGAGAAGCAAATACAAACGCTAGTACTATATAAATTTAAAAATTATTATATAGGAAGTATAAAAAGCAGACATGTACATTTGAAAATGTTTACAGTACATTAACAAAATAAATTTACATAATAACAGAGACAACTAAACATCAAATGGAAAAAAAGTAATTTATAAACAGTAGCAAATAAGGAAATAAATAAATTTGCTACCTGCACTTTATCTGATATATTCTGTTGATAAAATATACATCAGATAATATTTCATATATCCATAAGAAATAATGAATAAACTTGTAGTTTCAAAAAATTTTTTTGTAAACCCACTACAATACTGTTTCGTCATACAATAGCTTCATCAGATGGACGAAAACTGAATCTTTACAATACAAATTTGAATATCTATAGTTCATAAAGTATAAGTTTTCAATTTTCAAGGCCAAACTTGAAGCATATGATTCAAATCAGTATTGGTTGCCTCGAGATCTTTATCATGTAATGTTTCATTGCTTCATATTATGTGCATGCCAATGATGCACATTGATGATTTTTATGGCAGTATTAATGTTACCATATTAAACTTCTACAAAATATAAATACAAAAACATTTTGTCAAAATAAGATAGTTACCTGGTTATTAATGTTAAGTTTTAGAGAAGTAAACTTGCCTGTTTCAACCACGTGAAACCACGAAAACATTACTTGTATTATTTGCAATATGTTATTTTTAATGTGAATGGAGTATATATTACAAAAATAAATTAAAACTTGTCAGTTTCTGATTCTGACTCAGAACTTGAGTCGTTTACATTAATTATTATTATTGGAGTGATCTCTGCCCTATCAAGAAACTGCTCTCGCTCATGCCATTTTTTAATTAAATTTTCCGTATGCCTAACACAATTATTACAAGTAATTTCATCACACTGTTGCAAAGTTTAATTCCACATTTCTTAAACTTTGAATATTTGAATTATAATCATTTTTAACTTTGGCCCAAATCATTTCAATTGTGTTGAAATCACAATGGTAGGAGGGTAACCTTAAAACTGCATGTCCACTTTCTCTTATTATTTCATCTATAATAAATATCTTATCTTCTCTACGATATTTTACTAATTGAATTAATTCATTCTTAGTCATTGCTGGTGAATAGTTTATATCTTCTTTCTCAACCATTCCATAATTTCTGTTTTCTTTGAGGAGGTATTTGGTTGTTTATTTTGAATAGCACTATGATAAGGAGCATTATCCATTATTATAAGTGATGGTACTTCAAGATTTGGTATAAGCTGATCATTCATTGCTTAAAGGAGTAACCATTCATTTCTCCATGGTAATCACCAGTGATATTTTTTGATGGAAAAATCAGACTAGCTCCTTTTTTAATGAAGCCATTTTCTGTGGCAGCATGTATAATAATAAACCGTTTACCATCATAGCCTTCAGGTTTCCTAACACTTTTTATAGGCACACGGCCTGATGTAAAGGTTTCAATCGTTGCAATCGTTTCAATCGCTTCAATCATTTCAATCATTTCATCATTTCATCATTTCAATATCATTATGCTTGATGTGTTTACATATCGATATGTTATTTCTTGGTAAAAGCTATAATTTAATTCGCAGCTATGCGTAAACAAACAAATTTCGTAGTCTTAAACTCGCTTTGAAAGACTTAAACGGTGGATAATACTGAAAGTAAATAATACTGAAAGTAAATAATACTTTCAGGATTTCGTTGAATTTTGTTAGTATTCCTTTTAACTATTTGACACAGCATTGTTTTTGTCAAATTGTTTGAGATTCGACTACTGCTCAAAGTTTCCCTACGTTCAAATGTCGATCCAAAATTGTGTGATCGCGTTCATCTCACACGACAGTATCAACATGAATGGGAGCAACTGACGTAGATCGACAATGTTCACAAAATTTATCCCTCAGAACGGTGCGTCCTCGCAGAAATTCGGTAAACACTACTCTTGGATAATGGTTTCATCTCCTGAGGGCCAAATTTTAAAACTTTAAAAAATCAAAAAATCATTTTGATGCGAAAATTCCAATTTTACACTAAACTACTTTCTTGTAAACGGTTTGTAAAGAAAACTACAGTCAAACTCGGATATAACGTACCCTAGATATAGCGAACGCTCGGTGATAACGAACAAAAACAATTTCCCCGATCAAATATCCTATGCTCGCAATATATTTTGCGCTTGCTTATAACGAACTCGTTTGTAACGAACTCTCGCTTTTAAAGTTCAAGTTGTTAAGAGAAATATCTGCAATGACGCTTGGATATAACGAACCATACCCTTATCGCGACGGTTATTCTTCGGTAATTCCCCGTTGTATATGTATAGGTACATCGTAGGATCGAGATGATATTCTTGCTTTAGTTGTAGTCTAACTGTGATCTGATATACATACATAGATGCTAACGTTTATACATACATAAATAATAATGGTGAAACGAAAAGTGTTAACGATAAAAGAAAAATTATCTATTATTTCGGAATTAGAAGCAGGGCGCTCAAATTCAGATATAAGCCGGCAATTTAATTTACCAAAATCAACAGTGTCCACAATTAAAAAAAATAAAGAAAAGTTAAAAGGAGCAATCAATTTAAATGTTAGTAAATTAAGAAGAATTAGAAAACCTATAAGAAAAGACGTGGATAATGGTTTAATAAGATGGTTTAGCTACCAAAGAAATCAACGTGCATCGATTACTGGAGAAATGTTAAAATTTAAAGCAGAAAAGTTAGGAAAACTCCAGAATACTAATTTTACATGTAGCAGAGGCTGGATAGACAGATTTAAAAAATATATAATATAGTTGCAGGAAAAATACATGGCGAAGCCGCAAGTGCGTCAAAGCAAACTGTTAGCTCCTGGATTAAAGACATTTGGCCGAATTTAAGAAGAGGATATGAAGATGTTGATATCTTTAACGCAGACGAAACAGGACTATTTTACAGAGTAACACCTGATAAATCTTTAAAATATCAAGGGGAAAAATGTGTTGGCGGTAAGCATAGTAAAGAACGCATAACCGTATTAGTGTGTGCAAACATGACCGGATCGGAAAAGCGAAAGCTATTAGTTGTGGGAAAGTCGAGGACTCCTAGATGTTTTAAAAATTGTAATCAATTACCCGTTTCTTATGCATCAAACAAAAGTGCGTGGATGACGTCTGTATTGTTTGAAAATGAGCTAAGACAATGCGACAAGGAATTAAAAAACAAAAATAGAAAAATTTTATTAATGGTGGATAATTGCCCAGCGCATCCCCATATAGAAAATTTAAAATTCATTAAGCTAGTCTTCCTACCTCCTTGTACTACAGCAATACTACAACCGATGGATCAAGGAGTAATTTACTGCCTGAAATCACATTACAAAAGAATTCTTTTGACTCGATTATTTAACTGCCTTGAAAATAAAGAGAATTTAAACATTTCATTACTAGACGCTATAGTAATGATCAATACTGCTTGGACACGAGTAACTTCAAAAACTATTGAAAACTGTTTCCGCCATGCTGGTTTTCTGCGTAATGCGTTATTTGATGAGGATGATGATCTTCCGTTATCACAATAGATTTTAAAATATGCTGGTGATGAAGATGATGATAACCTTCCTCTTTCAACGTGGATAGATAGAAATAACATTAATAATCCATTTAACAATGAAGATTTGACCAGATATACAAATGTTGACAGCGAATTAATAACTACTGAAGCTCCATCTGATGCAGAACTTATAACAAATTCTTTTGAAGATGATTTACAAGAGGTCATGGAAGATTCAGATATGGAAGAAAACGCAGGGAGACTACCTACCATTGGAGAAGTGTATAATGCCTTGAATGTTTTATCAACTTATATTACCTTTACAGATGTAGATCATAGTGTAAAAGACATGTTTAATCTGTTACAAAGTAAGATTGAAAAAGATATGTTAACAAAAAAATCTACTCAATTAAAAATCACGAATTATTTTTTGTCTGAATGATGTTTTTTTAATACTACAGTTATACTTTCTTAATGTATGTATGTATTTACTATGTTTATTTAGTTCTATGTGAAAATTAAATATGTTTATATGAATTAAACTCTAGTGAATATTATTTTAAATACAAAATATTAAAAATACTAAAAATCGTTTATAACGAACACTTGCTTTGAACGAACATTTTTTTTCCTTTTGCGCGTTCGATATAACCGAGTTCTACTGTATTTAACTTGGGTACAAACTGTCAACTGAATTATGCATTAGAAATCACAAATTTTGTGCATATGATAGTCGCAAAACGCAAACACCACTTAAACTACTACATTCCAGATATTTTTCCAAAATAATATTAATAATTAAACCTATAAATTTTCATATAATATTTGGTCTTTCTTTTCATATTTAATATGTAATGTACGAAATGTCGTATAATATATATACATTTATCACTGTTCCTAGTATACATTACTATTTTATTAATGGATTTCTAACTCAAATTTATTGCAAAATTTAATTGTCTTAAATAATAAATAGACAAAGTATCAAATGTCCTTAGAACTCTACACAATCTCTAATGGTCGTAAATGAAATCCTTGCTCTCTAATTAATATTTTTAATTCTTTATTATCTGTCAATGATTTTATTGTTTTCTAAACAACACACACATAAATATACGCGTGGCAAGATTAATATTATGACATTGATCATTGATTCACCATTATCATATATCGCAACATTCAGTTAATTTAGTAAATAACTCTCAATATCATTGACCATGGCGTCTGCACGCATTTAATATATTGTGACATATAACTAACACTTGGTCACTTGAAGCTGTTTGCTTTTGAAATTGGCGTGAAGTTCAGGAAAAAAGTATTAAGGAGGATCGTCTAGATTGGAATCCAAAAGGCATTAGTGAAGTGTTTTACCATTGTCTGAAGTGCGTACGATATAATAACAAAAACATATAATACATAAAATAATAAACTTTATTTAATGAATATTAAATAACAAATACAATATGCATATACTCAAGATAAGTACAGTTTATAAAGAATTTCTTTGCAGTTCGTACTGCCCAAGTGCGAACCAAAAATTGTACTTTATCTCTTTCTAACACACATAAATACTGCACACGTTAGTCATTATAAGGGAATTTTAAAGTTGGTCGTGTCTGCAAACAAACTCCTTATGATGTGCAGTTATCAGAATTTATTTAAAGACGTTGCACATTCATACCAATTAAATGATTAAAGATTTTTGAAATAAAATGTTTTTATTTTTAGATTTAGAATTATTGATAGTTTATCCTAAAACTTAGACTAATGGCTGCCTACATAACCACAGAAATCTTAAGAAAAATTAAAATATTTTAAGTCAAAGCAATAACATAGTTTTACATACAAGTAGCTCATTGTGCTCTAGTAGTTTAAAGCCCTAATTTCAGACAACTTTTAAAAACCTAACAGAAAATTGTGCACTTTTTTTTCGCATCAATAAAATCACCTTTGGAAACTGTTTTCCCCATATCTAAATTCGCAGCATTTTTATATTCTATGGAGACATACTTATCAAAATTTTGCATACGTACCCTACAAGACCTACATTGCGCAAACAAGTTGATCATTATAAAGTAATTATTAATAAATAATGCGCAGAAAATACATGTGCAATAAGAACTAATAATTTAGCAACTGAAATTAAGAAAACTCAAGACGAAGTTGGAGAAATTAAAGCTATTAAAGTTCTCAAAGAAGAACCTTACGATGACTACCTGATTAAAGACAATCTTCTATATAAATTCATTCATGGAAATTAATTTTAGGTGGTGCCGAAAACTTCACAAGACGACATTAGAAGAATAAAGTAGATGAAAAATTTGAGATTTTTACATACCCAAAATGAGCAAAAAAATCGAAAGATATACTTTGATGAATACTTTTCAACCGAAAATGAGATAAACAAGAAGGATAGTTACATACTTAACACAAACAATCAATTCCATTACATACCTATCACATTGGTCATATTGACTCTTTACAATTCGAAACAGAATTAAGAAAAACACCCTAACCACAATATATATCAATAAATACTACATACGTATTTCGGCAACTAAGTTGCCATCTTCAGTAGAATAACCTTAAAACCTGAAAAAATGTTGAACGTAGCGTTTTTGGCTAAGGTAAACCTTAGAAGATATGGTCTTCACCAAATCGCCAGTGGGATAACACTTTACAATTCATTCACCAAAATTATAAACATCATAATAATTATAGATTCCTTTATAAAGTCCACCTAGTTGTACCCAACTAAAACGATAATCCTAAGGAATTGACTCTCAAACTAGACAATCAAAAGAAAAATTTAAACCCAGCAATCATCATCTCTGACCGCAAAACTGCATTTAAAAGCGCAGAGTTTCGAGACTATTCCAACGAAAATATCCAGTATTGTAAAATCACTGTGGGTTATCCAATGGTTAAGTCCAAAGAATTGACTCGATTGTTCTGTCGAAATTGTCTGCACTTAAGCCTTCAAAGTGATATAAATGTGTCGACAAAGAACCTTTCCAATTAATGATAAATAGAAAAAGTATATAAGTAAAATACAAGGAGAAAACAAGAAGACTTACAAGCTGAGGCTATCTAAACCTGCATAAAAAGAACGCAGCAAGACCCTGGTATTAAATTAAACTAATAGAACTTAGGCCCTTATCTCATTACTAAAGCAAAATATAACGACACAAATGACGTAGAAAATTATGAAGGATCATCACACGGCAGACTATGTGCCCGGTGCATGGTGAAAAGAATCATTTCACCATCTGTACTAAATATTATGTTTCATTCCTCTCGCTTTGTTTACATATCGGAGCAGAAAAACATATATTTAGTAGTTATAGAGTTATAGTTATAGTTTATATTTAGTTTCCTAAATATTTCCATACATGCATTTATCAAAGAGATAACAGAATTTGAACATATATTTTACAGTTCTAAATCTAAATAAAAAAAAACATTATTTTGTATTTCTAACAATGAACGAAACATTTATTCTAAAGAAAAAGTGGTATTATTGGCAATAACAGATGCACCTTCAAAACATATTTATATTATTGTATCCAAAACAATATTTAGTACACATGGTGAAATGATTCTTGTCTGTCTGGCACATAGTCTGCCATCTTATTCATCACATTAGAATATATGATACCGCGGATAGATGGTAATAATAAAGAGACGATCTGAGGAGGATAACAAGTAGAACCTGATCAGATCAGTAGTACGACAGAAGACGAGGAAGACAGATGTGTACAAAGAAGTATTATTTCTTTAATTAAAATCGTCTTACATTGTTTGTTAATTTCTTTGTCTAGAAATAGAACGTATACTACAATACTATAATATTAATAAATAAATGTTATTTTAAGTGACATACCAGAAAGAACAACCCAATCTATTTTGCATATGCTATTGGAGAAGATGTTCTGAAGAAATGCAATGTAATCAGCGATTTTGGTATCCGTTTTGACTCATATTCGAGCTTTTCTTCTAACATTACAAATATTTGTCTTTTTGGCTCTAAAACTTTGAGATTTGTTTTACATTCTGGTAAATATTTTAATGATATTTCATTATTAAAACCTCTGGTTTTAGCTTTTTTTAGATAATTTTTTAGATAATGGAAATGCGTCATTTCTTTGGTTACCTCACTATTAATATTAGTAATTCTTTATTGAGTAGATTAACACAGATTTTTTTAATATTTGTCTCTCAAGATTGATGGTCTCTATCAACCACGCATTATATATTACTTGAAGCTTTTGTAAGGCATGCAATGCAGCCCTTAAGATGTCGCCACTAAATTCACAGGGCCCAATGTATTTGGAAGTTGGTAAACGGATTCCTTGACGCTCGTCGATTGCTAGATGAACGAAAAGGATTCATTAATGTTAGAGCAGCAAATTTGAGCTTTAATGATATATTTCTTGATTCAGTCTACAAGTTGCTGTGTTTATAATGTATATACATCATTGGTTCTGTCGTTGAACAATAAATGTTATTATTTTTATTATTACCAAACGAATACTTATCAAACGCCACCTTTTATTCTTTCTGAATTATTCATAGAAACTACCTCATATATATTTTCGTAATGGCACTCGTCTTTCGAAATCTAATACTATGATTGTCGAAATTTATTTGAATGCAAATCAAATTATAGGCAATTACAATATATTATTATAGGTGAAAAGAGGGAAAACCATAGTGGCGCTGCCACCAAAATTGTAAATTTCAATTTTCCTTCTTTCGGCGTTTTTATTAAGACTGATCTTGTAATCATTTTCCTAAACTGAGAATGTATTCTGTTAGATAAAATTTATTGCTGATGTCTTTTACTTGTAACCATATTGAAGACGTATTTATATTAACTGATTAATCTCTCCAAAAATTTACGATATTTACTAATTACTTTTTTCTGTATGATCTCTCTATTATTTCTGTCTTCAGTTTTAAATTTCATTGATTGGTGTGTCACGTTTCATCTTTTTATGTTTATACGTATATGTCGATAATTCATATATTGGATTGTCTTGTGAATATGCATATTGAAATATTGACCTTCTTTGGCGTTTTTCTTATATTATATTTTATATATTATATTCCATAGTTGTTTCGATTATATTTTCATGTTTAAAAAATATCTGGTGGTGAATTTCTTATTTTTATTATATTAGTAATATTTATTTATTGCTGAGTTAGAACCCCTACGATTTTTAATATGCACTGTACATATATCTTTAGAATAAAAAGGTTAAAAAATTACATCTTTTAACCCAAACATCTAAAGTAAATTTTCAAGAAAGAATCTGCTTGGAGAGCTAGACAATCCTCAGCAGATTATACCGTATTTCATTTTGACAAGGCATTCAAAATGATAAATAACTTTACTGCACTAATATTACATTACGCTTCAGATGTCTGATATGTACACGAAACAATTTCTAAATATATGATACAAGGGTAGTTTAACGTGATGGTTTCATCTAAGATTAATTTTGTGTATCACATGAGAGCAATGGTACAAAATAATGGATGCTCCAACATCAGAAAATAAACATATTTTCTATACTTTCTTGCGATCGCTTTTGAATGCATTTCGATTTATCGAAGAACAACTTTATTTTTAAATTTAAAATACGTCTGAAATTTTGACTAATATGCTACAAATTTTGAGTGGCAGTACACTTTCGAACACCACAAATTGTTGCTGTGTTGTGCAATTTAAAAATTGTTATATAGGCGCTAAAGAAGATGTGCGACAAGAACCATAACATTACTGATATTGTTTGAACAACCAAAGAAAAAACATCAAAGAGATAGCTCTCATTCTACGAATATCGACCAAACCCATACGCACGTTGAAAGCGAACGTCGAACAGCTATTTGAGGCTGTTTAATAAAATACGATCTAATTTTTTGGGAAGGATTTATTACGCTCGATGAAACTTGGCTTGACCATTATGTTCCTGAATCCGACTTCAATCTCAACGTTGTAGACATTTTGGTAGCCCTTTCTGAAAGAAAGCCAATATATTATCATTTAAGAACAATTTATGTTATGTTACTTCGATTTAAATCATTTACATTTATTTTTTATTTTATGTATTTATGTTTATTTAATGTACATATTGTAGTGGATCTTTCCCCGAAGAATAATTTTAAAAACAATTATTATTTATGTATAATTTATTTACAGGTTTATATTTAGTAATTTGCAATATTTTATTTAAAATTTGTATTGGCGTATATTTTATATTCAGACTGTATATTGTTCGAAGATTGAATTGATTTACGTCGTGGTCTTTTACCGGACGTGATATCGTTCTAAGTATGTAGCTTGATTTATTTTTGATTTGGGACGAAGGTTATCTTTTCCCACCAGAGATTGATGTTCATTCAGATGAGTTGCACGTGTTAATATTAAATAAGGACTTTCTCTTTATTTAAAAAGGTTTATAGTTTCGCTTTATGTTAGTTGTGGTTTATTGATGTGCTTAAAGTAATTATCGTGTTATTACTAGTAT
The DNA here is from genome assembly GCA_935421215.2 of Melolontha melolontha. Lineage (NCBI taxonomy): Eukaryota > Metazoa > Arthropoda > Insecta > Coleoptera > Scarabaeidae > Melolontha > Melolontha melolontha. The sequence continues at coordinate 96,614,955 of OW285242.1, read as the reverse complement.
TTTAACTTGTAATTGTTGTTGAAATATGCAATTCATCTGAAAAATCTCTGATTAAGTTTTTTTTGTGTGCTACGGTTACATTAATTAATGTAAGTAGGTTTTTTTGTAATTTAATTTCATTTGATTTTATTATTGATGACAAATTTCATGATTTTGAGCTCATTATATATATATATATATATATATATACTTAACTAATGAGCTCAAAATCATGAAATTTGTCATCAATAATAAAATCAAATGAAATTAAATTACAAAAAAACCTACTTACATTAATTAATGTAACCGTAGCACACAAAAAAAACTTAATGAGAGATTTTTCAGATGAATTGCATATTTCAACAACAATTACAAGTTAAAATACTTATATACTTAACTAATGAGCTCAAAATCATGAAATTTGTCATCAATAATAAAATCAAATGAAATTAAATTACAAAAAAACCTACTTACATTAATTAATGTAACCGTAGCACACAAAAAAAAACTTAATGAGAGATTTTTCAGATGAATTGCATATTTCAACAACAATTACAAGTTAAAATACTCGTAATAACACGATAATTACTTTAAGCACATCAATAAACCACAACTAACATAAAGCGAAACTATAAACCTTTTTAAATAAAGAGAAAGTCCTTATTTAATATTTAGTAGATGAAGAGCAAGGAAAATTTTCATAGTTTTTATGAAGGGTTTTTTTTTCTTTATTCAGGTATAAGATATTTATTGAAATAAGGTTTTGGGAGGGAAAATTCATATTCATGTTGAAGTGCGCATGATTGGTTTTCAGACACGCGTAGTTGCAGTTTGTATCTGTTTGACGTTTGGTTTTGGGGGTTAGCGTAAACAATTTAAAAAATTAAAGTTTTCTATGCTATTTAATTAGGTTATTTTGTTCGCGATTAATTGGAGGTTTTCATTACGTGCGTGTCATTTATCTCGTAATCTTTTTCCTCCTGCTTTGTGTTTGTTTGCAATTAGCGATCTTATTATTTAATTAAGATAAAATTTTTTTTATTTTTTTTTAATAAATATTTTTTGCAAAGAACTTGTTTTAATGCTTGTATATTTTTGTTTTTCTGTCCACGTTCTTAAATGAACTTGAGACGTTAGAGAACTCCGTTAAGAGAAATAAGCTCTCCGTAAGGCGACCTGGACTCATAGTGGTGCATTGTGGACTATCTTCAACGAGATCTAACAATACACAGCAATATGTATTAGATTTTATTTAAATAGTCGTTCATTTCTCAGAATAATCGATAACCTTATTCTATTACTACAAGCTCTCTTGATTAGAAATTTTCACCAGTTTCGTTAAACGTTTTCGTTTTTTGTACTGTTACATATTGTGTTCTACTCAACTTACATTAATTACAATTGTATTTTCTACGTAATTACATCTATATAGGTAAATGTACGTTATTAAATCTTCAATGTTTATTAACACATTTTTAATTGTAACTTCCGAAAATACCGAAATATCCTTAATTCCTTAATAGTAATATTAAAACTGCTCTTCTTTAAGGAATCGCATTTGCAACAGTGATTGTAAAATGCGTTTATCTGCGTTATAATTTTGAAAATCAAAATTATTCACAATCAACACTAAATATTTTCAATATCAGCAAACAAAATTACAGCGTTATTTTATATATGTTTGCATGTTTCAATAAACTGACATACGAGGGCGAATTGATATATAAGGTCTCCAACTATATAATAAGAAAAGACAAAATAATGAAGCCAGTCTCAAAATGAAGTAACTTGATTGTGCTACCAATGTACATACATAATTATTTTTCCACATAAACACCATTTAGTGCAATACATTTCTGTAGACACTGAATCCATTTCTTTATTCCTTCCATGAAAAAACTTTCTTGTTTTCTGTTGATCCAATTACGAACAGTAGTGCGAACTTCAGTACCTGATAAATAATATTGACCTTTCAATACCTCTTCCAACTGTCGGAATAACTAGAAATCTGAAGGCACCAAATCAGGACTGCATGGAGAGTGTGAAACAACCATTAATTTCAAGCTCGTTACTATCTTCATCGTTTCGTTGCTGCAGGGTGGTCTGGCGTTGTCGTTGTACAAGAAAAAATTCGTTCTTTCCAGTCCTACTTTTGGGATCGTAAAGTTTCGCAGAATCTTATTGAATTAATTGTTGATTCCATCGGCAAATATTCGGTATGAATAGCTTCCTTTACATCTCAGAAAATGGTGACCATGACTTCCTGTGCTTATGGAATTCTTTTGAGTTTTTGTACACATAAATGAGGACGACGATATTCCATTGACCGCTGCTTACTTTCGGGGTTATAATGATGAACTCAACATTCGTTCCCCGGCGGTGGTGTTCAAAAGAAAATAATCTCCTTCCCGTCAATACTTGTTAAGAAGTTCTTGACAAATGTTTTTTATTCATGCTTTCATGAGATCCGTTAATTATCGCGAGGTCAATTTGGTGAAAATTATTCTGTAATTCAACGCCTAAACAATGTTAGACGATTTTCTTGAATCATGTATTCACTTGTCTTTGATTCTTCTCATGCGTAATTGGTGCTGGTCGATTGATCGCTTTTCGTCAAAGTATTTAACTAATTAACTAAATTTTGAGAAAGTAAAAAAGAAAACCCGAGGAAAACAGGTTGAAAATTTTGAAACATAAAATAAACTTCAAGTGAAATGAAAACAGTATTTGCAACTGAATAACAAATTCCTTGACAAAAATAAAAGCATTATTAAAATTCGTTAACATCCACTTCTTTGGAAAAATTATAATAATTTAATCCATTTTCTGTATTTTTTCTTGTGGTTTGGGAAGAACAGAAATAATATCTTCCAAATCTATACTAAACTTACCCTCTTGATTGATTTTGAAACTCATTTTTGAAAGACTTTCTTCACAAGATTTTAGGCCTGTTAGAAATATGTCTCCGTCATCAATACTTTCTACGGCGGTTACGTAACGCAACTTTGTTGTGCTTTCCTCCCATTACTTTCACTAAAGCAAACATTCCTTTCATTAGATCATTTTCGTTCACTTCTAAGAAATCTACCTCTTCTTCGTGTCTTCGTTCTTCTTGTGTTATTTGTCAAAGCGTTAACACTTTTTCCTGCTTCTATGTCTAACAATATTCGTTTCGTATTCTTTCTGGAAGGTTGAACTGAATTCCTTGAGCCTGAAGATTTTCGTATACTCCAGCCTTGGTTAATTACACTTTGGAGGGCTTCTTCTACTTTGCGTTGCGATAGTCCTTGTAGGAGCTCGCACCTGGTTTTCGTTCATATTTTCTGGCCACGTTCTCAAGGTTTTTGCCTTTAAAAGAGAAATAACATAAGTGAAATTAAGAAATTTAAAAAAGTAAAAAAAGGGGGTGAAATTGATCAATTGATCAATTTAACCCCGCTGAGGTGATCAATTTGAGCCCATGACATGTACATTTTAATTTTTGATTAACAGGAAACGACATAATCTGTCAATTTACATTTAAATGTAACAGAAAATTATAGGTTAAGGTAAAGGTACAAAACGTTTGGTACTTACTTTAGTTTTGATGATGTGCAACAAATTTTAAACGACTAAAAAACAGCTCCAAAATAGCTCTTTCCATTTTGAATATAAATCGAACTATCGCAACAATTCGTCGGGCACACGCCGAAGCACAGAATCATGCGCAAGATACGTATGTGCTCGCTAAATTTGAGATTGTCCAGAAGTGACATGGAGGTCAAATTCGCCCCGCGAAGTCAATTTCCTCCCGTTTCACGGTACCGAAATTTTGGTAGTACCCCTCGTATTAAAATTCATTAAATGGAAATTATCTTTTTCAGTTTGTGTCGAACGAAATGTTTATAAAGATTCTGATAAGTGACAGATTATCCTGATTATCATAAATTCAACAAGTAAGAAATATGGGTTCATATCATTTGTAAAGTAAATCATTTTTACTTTTTACAACATCGATTGTAATCCAACAAAATCTATTATTGTTTTGGTGAAATCTGAAAGGGCATTGACACATAAAATTACAGTCATAAACAGATAAACTTTCCTTAAGTAAATATTGAGGGAAGGCATTACACGTTTGAATATTCACGAAAATTTTGTTAGTAGTAATAATAATATTATCTTTGCTTTGCCAAGATAATTGTGTATTTTATAGTAAACGTGATCGTAATATCAAATTGTATAATTATATATTATGTAATTATTTAATGTAAAATAATAATTAATTTTAAATGTTTATTAACTTTTGGTTGTGTTATATAAAACAAAAGAATTACAATTTCTACATAACTTAAATTTCTAATTTATTTTTTTAGTCGTTACAATAAATAATCAAATTAAATTTATATTATAAATAGTCTAAGAACTGTTTATTAGATAACAAGCGCAATAGCGGCTCCATAATTATGACATCAAGCTTTAGATTTAAATTAATTAAAATTCTTTCTTTGGAACTGGTTAAGTAAAAATTTTAAAATGGCGTGAAACCCCTACCACAATTAACAGTCGTATCCTAAATACGTATTTCGACAACTAATTTGTCATCATCAGTAGGCAAAAAGCCACTAATCACAGTAGCTTTACATACTGTTAGTGACAACTAAATTGTCGAAATACGTATTTAAGATACGATTATCAATTACGGTTAAGGTTTTTATGCCTTTTTTAAATAATTAAAATTATGAAATTTAATTAAATTAGGAGATGTTAATATCGGCGATATTTTAAATACTAACTATTCCTAGTCTTATGATAAATACTACCAAATATATGTTTTATTAGAACAGGACATAAATAATAGTAATAACTAAAGACGGCAGACTATGTGCCCGGTGCATGGTGACAAGAATCATTTCACCATCTATACTAAATATTATTTTTCATTCCTCTCGCTTTGTTTACATATCGGAGCAGAAAAACATATATTTAGTAGTTATAGTTATAGTTTATATTTAGTTTCCTAAATATTTCCATACATGCATTTATCAAAGACATAACAGAATTTGAACATATATTTTACAGTTCTAAATCAAAATAAAAAAAAAAACATTATTTTGTATTTCTAACAATGAACGAAACATTTATTCTAAAGAAAAAGTGGTATTATTGGCAATAACAGATGCACCTTCAAAACATATTTATATTATAGTATCCAAAACAATATTTAGTACACATGGTGAAATGATTCTTGTCTGTCTGGCACATAGTCTGCCGTCTTTAGTAATAACTAGACCTGATGATGTTTGCGGTACGGCAGGACCGTATGTAGTGCATCCCCACCAGCGTATAAACACGATGCAGCGAAACACTTTAGTTAGTCGTGAACTGGCAACGTGATCGTGTGTTGTCTTGAGCTCTATTTATGCGCAGTAAATGACAACAAAAATGTTAATGTAATAGAAAAGTTCGAGAGTGTGATAAACAATGATTTTGATTTTACCAGATTAAAACAAATTAGTAATGGTGCAAGTGTAGATTCGGTTTCTATCTATAAAGATTATTTTAATTGTGCGTGTGTTACATCCGTAGATGTCGAGCGGTCTTTCTCAAAATATTAAAAAATTTATTCATCACGGCGTACATCGCTCACCGCTACAAATATGGAAACGTATCTAATGCTACAAACTTACTGCAAGTCTTATCCACTTCGCGCTATGCTATAATAATCGTAAAGAAGGTAAGTGTGTTATTTATATACAGTACACATAACTGACATACCTAAGTGATATAAATAGCGAATGCATGTAAAGCAATAAAATCACGCATGCATCACCGATCGAAACAAGGTCATTATATTCGTGCGTTTAACTGAATACTATCCTGGCACACCGCAAACATCCCCAGCTCTAGTAATAACCATAGTTCATGCCTTAGCATCTCCCAACCGTTTAACGCCAATTACAGTGGACATTGGTAGGCGATGATTTATTATTACGCCTGTGGAGCGACCTAATATTTTCCGTATCCGTTGTTCATAATTACTTCTGGGCTAAAACCGCGTCTTTGGTACTACTCTCTTATTCACCGCTTATCTTTTATTCCATTGCTTAAAACATTTTTTAAATTCATCATCTGTGATACCCGACAGCGTCTCCGTCGTTTTTTTCTTCACCACAGCAACGTTGGTAAAACTTTTTCCTTTCATGTCTCTTTTCATTCGGAAAAATTTTAAAAAAGTATCAAAGGCAAGGTCGGGTGAATAGGGGGGTTGACACAAAGGAGTCATGCTATTTTTTTTCTTAAAAATTGGCGCACAGACAGGGCTCTGTTGTGACGTTATCGTAGTGAAAAACCAGTCGCCCGACACAAATCAAACCTCTTCCACCGTAATATTTTCAAAACTTCCAGATGGAAAGCCTGGTTAACTGTCTGAGCCTGTCGAACAAACACTAAATGGATGATTCCTCTCACATCAAAAGAACAAATCGGTATTGTTTTGACGTTTAAGTTCATTTGACGAGCTTTTTGGGGGTAAGAGGTAACTTGGAGTTTTGCACTGGTTTGTTTCTTGCTTCATTTCAGGATCGTAACCGTAGCACCTTGATTCATCACCTGTTATGACTGTGGAAAAGAGTTTGGATAATTTCGGAACTCTCTCAAAGCAAGTCATGCTTCCACGCGACCTTACTTTTGTTCAGCAATCAGCAGTCGAAGCACGAATTTGACAGACACGTTTTTCATCCTCAAATCTCCCGTTAAAATTCGCTGAACTGAACTCCAAGACATTCCAGACACCGCCTCAATTTATTCAATGGTCTGTCGTCGATCTTCCAGGATGATCTCGCGAATTGTTTCGACATTTTCATCGGTTCGGGTCGTGGAAGGACAACCAGAGCGATGATTGTCATCAACTGACATTTCACTTTTTTAGAAACGGGAAACCACTCAAAGACTTGAGCTTTCCTAATAGCTTCATCCTTGTAGGTCGTTTTTAACATTTCAAGAGTTTCTATACCAGTCTTCCCAAGCAAGAAGCAAAATTTTACAGTAGCGCGCTGCGCTGTTCACGAGAATCAGCCATTGCAAAACAACTATCACACAAAAATTCACACGAACCGAATGAAACATTTTTTAGCGGGGACGCTGTTTTGGATACCCCCTCATAGAACTGTTATACATATAGTTCTAGTTTTTAATAAAAGTTCGTCGTACTTGCTCTAAATACTTCCATACTATATTTCTATCAACCGTTTCGGATTCACGTATTAATCTAAATTCTAAATAAAATAATTATTTTCGAAATAAAACAAAATAATATTTAGCGAACGACAAATAAGCCTTAAATTCAAGCGTACCATAAAGGTATTGCTTAAAAAGAATACATGTAACATTGTTTAGCTATGTTCGTACGGTCCAATCGAACAGAACTGTTATTTATTAAACGAACCGAAAGTCAAACATTTTCAAGAGAACGTCGACGTAATCTATGTATCGGGTATATTTACCAGTACACACGTGCCTTTTACACATACAGACTCTTGAAGGCCAGTCGAATTTATGTTCCTATTCCGTTTATGTTCTATATGATTTATTACAGTCTCGCAGTTATTAATAACGGAGAAATACGAGAGAAGGAGAGATAATATATTCAGAAAGGCGAAACCTCTCCTTAATTATTTCGAATTTGGTTTTGCGTAAAGGTATAATTTAGTTAACGCTTCGACTTTAAAGTCTGAATGGTCAGAGTTCTTTAAACATTTGTGTCATAGCAACTGCAAAACCGCTAACGGAAAGGGATATCGTTAAAATTATCTTTGGTCTGAGTTTGTTTCGTAATGTAGAATTTGAAATTAGAATTGCATAATATTTAATTGGGTATGAATAAAATCATAATTGAAGTAAGTATATTTTCTTTCCGAGCGTAAAATTTTGACTTTTCAAATAACGAGCTTCAGACTCTGAATATAATAGGCGGCGTTAATAACCTTGTGTTTAAAGTTATTATGCCATAATGAGCATCTTTTCGTATCTTGTAATATGTATTTAATTAATCTGGACGTTCCTCATTCTACTTTATTTCACTAAAATCGAGTTTATAAATTTTTCCTTTCCAATTTCCAAATGTTGCGAGTTGTATTAAATCAGCCAAAACGAAGAATAAAAAAGAACTAATGAAAGAATAGTCCAAATAAGAAGATAAACAAATGAGGAACTAGTTGGTTTCATTAGCTTACTTCATATTAAATATGTACATTAAAAAAAATCTTATATAAGAGTGGAAACACCTATTAAAATTCCCGCAAAGTGCGTTTTTGTGCTTAAATATTACGATATTTTCATAAAAAATTTAACTATCGCGCAGTGGTACAGAACTGTTCAAAAATCCATATTTTTTTATAAAGCAGAGCTTTGCATATTGTCTTCCTCTTAGCATAAATTAACTTATCAGAAAGAATTAAGGCCGCTTGACTAAAGAGATAGTTGTAAACTTTCATACTTTGAAAAAAACGCCTTTATTAGGCAGGGATATTGCGTGCGTATAGTGTATCCGAAAATATACGGTTGACTATATAAGTAACATACAGATAACCACATACAGAACCGTATTCAAACATACATATTACCACTATTTTATAAAATTTGAGGCTACAAAAATTGGGATATTGAATATATAATTTGATGTTCACTAATCATTTCAAAAATATTTGTGGAATTTTATTATTTTCAGGTACACTCTGTATTAGAATTTTATTAACCGAAGCTATTACTTACTGACTTTTTAGTACATAGGCACAGGTAATTTGCACGCTATTGAATCCGCTTGAGCTTTACTTATAAATCCGGCGCCCTAATCCCCCATGTAAAATGCACTCTTGCACTCTAATCATTTGCATACTCTTTATCCGTAAGCGGAGAGATACAGAGACATACCTTCTTAAAAGTTATATCTTACCATAGTGCTCCCAAAGGATAACTACATGATCATTTCTATGTATTCTATGTATAGTATTTCACACATCTATTGTATGTATTTTGTAATAAACTATATTCCTTTTTTTTCTGTAAAATTTAGTGACTATATTTTTATATATGTATTTTTATGTTGGATTTTTAACTATATGTATAGGAATAAAATATGATAGAAAATTCATTCATGTTTAGAGTGCAATTTACCGGTCAGATTAATGGACAATGAAGAAATCGGAGTGCAAAATACCTGTAGGATTACATTGACCTGGGGGTTTGGCGTGCAATTTACGTATACCCGAAATTTAAACTGAGATCGACCTTGGTACACTAATGTCTCTCTTTCTATTAGGGTTAGATCTTATGCTGCGTTAATTACGGTCCAGTGAATAGGATCTAAATTTTACTTAAAACTCTATTTTTTCTGACTCGTTTTTCTAGACTCGTTTTTCTAGAGTTTCTGTGAAATGTTTAATATTTACAGAAGGTAAAATCCTTTCTATTTGTAGAAAGCTGTTGTTGACTGTAATAAAACCTACCCTCATTATTGCCTTTTATTCGGTAATGGCACTCATTAAGAGACTACTTCCCGAAAATTTGTAAAGTAATAATAAAGTAATGTTCATTATCGTTTTGAAGGACACGCAAGGATATTCCGAAATTTATGCCAGGTAGTTGCTGGTGTATAAATAAGTCAAAAAAATTTACAAATATACCCGAATGTGGGGTAGGAGTGAAATAAATTTCAGGGCTGCTTAGTCAGTTCCAAAATAAGTTCCAATTTTGCACAATAAAATGATGGAACTGAAAGGATAGAATATAGGAAAGAAAAAACATCATCCTTTAGAATTTTTGACAGAACATTTCTCCACTGAAACTCTCACAAAGTGTATTAGATCATTTTCGTTCTCTTCGTATGTAAAAAGGCGTGAAAGCCTAGATGGAAAAAAACGACTGGATTTGAAAAAAAATGATTTCTGGTTGAGAGTCTATCAGAAATATAATTTTCTGATAGACTCGAGTCAAATTTAACATTTGAGCCTAGTCCAGCGCCGTTAAAAAGTAAATATATTTTCGAATTTATGTCGAATTATATAGATCGTTTTAGCAGAGAATTCCTCAGATCAAATTAAACGTAGAAAAACGCTAAAATTAAGAAAAAGAAAGTCAGAAGGACTTGCTTTCGCAATTGTTATGAAACTTAGAGATATCTGTCTAGTGCAAAACTTTTAGCGGAAACAATAACACCTAAATATGCTGAAGGAAAGTGGCGAACTTCTGACAACCAGACACAATTCGCTTCTGTAAGGGCTCTACCTTTGATAATAATTAATTTAGACTTAATCAGCGACAAATACATTATGTTAAGAACTTCCGCAAAAGAACATGGGCAAAATTATCAAGGTTAAAACGCAGTTTTATCCAGCAGAAATTTTTATAGATGATAACAAATGCGAGGTTCCCTTTTAAAATTTGTTTTTGCATTATTGTTTGTTAAGTACTTTCTTATTAAAAAAAATAAATAAATAAAAGAAAAAGAATTTTCATTTTCTTTTAATTATATTTCAATAATGTGGTGAACTTTTATTATAATTTAGTTACATAATTAATTTTAATTTATTTTAAAAAAGTCACTTTTACCCCAATTTATAGTGGTAATTAATAAAAAATTAAATATAGTACATTTAATTCAAAACATAACACTTAACCTGCATTTTGCATTTTCGTGGCTGTCTCATTAAACAAACACCCCCAAAGGGGAAAAAGAATTTTCATTTTCTTTTAATTATATTTCAATAATGTGGTGAACTTTTATTATAATTTAGTTACATAATTAATTTTAATTTATTTTAAAAAAGTCACTTTTACCCCAATTTATAGTGGTAATTAATAAAAAATTAAATATAGTACATTTAATTCAAAACATAACACTTAACCTGCATTTTGCATTTTCGTGGCTGTCTCATTAAACAAACACCCCCAAAGGGGGTTTAAATTTATTCATACAAAAAAGTTGCGTTAATGAGCCTATTTAGCATACATAAGTGGATAAATCTGGAAAATTGTGCCTCATTATATTGTTTATTCGCGGATATATTAATTTCGATCACGTTTCAGCGATTCTGTACCACTGTGTGTCGGTTCTTTTAATAAGATAATAGCAGACAGCAACTCTTCTGCCCCGCTGGACTGTACGTATTCTTGTTGACTATTCAATGTATCCTTTTCAAGAAATACGTTTATGGTATATACTTGCTTTCGATGTCCAAGGCATGGTATTGGAGTTTAGTTTATCGTTCTGTAATACAATTGCGAGTTGTTTTTTGTACACTGCCAATACCTTCAAGGTTTAAGCGAAATACTAGTAGCAATCAAATAATACATTAAATTATGTTTCAGGAGTTTAAAATAATTCCTCATGTTCACCTCTTAAATATTTAGCCAATTTTTCGTTCTGATGCCCAAAAATTATATCCATTATATGAAAATTGTTAGAAATTGTAACAACTTACTTGTATTCACAGCTTAACATTCGTGAGAAATAGAAATTAGAAAAAAGTATAATCTTCTATTAACAATAAATATGCCGTATACGAAAAAGTATTCAAAATTACTTACTCGAAATAAATAGAATAACTTAATAGCTAACAGGTGCAGTTCTTAATATCTACTGTTTTTATTATTGGTCTTATTTGCGATACTACCCGCTGCTTTGCAAGTGAATTGCTATGCATATTTGTAGTGTATCTTTGACTGTCACGTTATATTACTTTATTTCGTAGAATAGTCGTACTAACATACTCATTACTATGTTGAAGGAGATGATATTGCGTACAATACCGATAAATAAAATACATAACTCTTTATTTTTATTATTACAAACGGGGGCTGTGCTGGATATCGGGATGTGGATGTGCCGTGCTAATAATAATGAAATTATTCTAAAATAAATAAAATAATTAGTGGTGCTGGTGAAGTTTCTTCAAAGGTCCAGGACGTGCGTGATGATTAATTAATATATACAGAGCAATCCAAATTAAGTGTTCACCATTGGTAACTTTGTTATTATTAAAGATACAAGATTGTTTAAATTAGCAAACTAGTAGTACTTTTAACGCTCTTTAAGATGTAAGAATTAAAAAAAAAAAGAGCAGCGCGTTTTCGAGTTTTCCCGAAAAATATGTTTTTTTCAAATGGAAACCCCTGTGTATTAATTATATCATTTTCTGTTAGAAATTCAATTTTTAAACAAAAAATCTTATAAGAAATTTTTTACTGGGATTAAAAATACTTGAGTTATAGTGAATAAACAAAAACAGTGAAACAGTCAAGTGCATTTCTGTGTTTCTATGATAACGACGTTAATTATTTCTAGTAAACGTCAAATATTAGTACAGTTTTATTAGTCTTTCACTCATAAATTTCAAATTTTCAAGTTTTGCTAGCTATTAATTTGACAAAAAAATGATTTTTACCCATGCAGAAAAGTGTGATATGTTAGAATCTTATTTAGTGTGCAGAAAATCCTCTAGGAGGGCAAAAGGACACTACGCTGAATTATATTCACTCCGAACACAACCAAATGAGCAATTTGTTCTGAGACTGTACCGAAAATTTAGAGGCAATGAGAGTGTTTTTGCCAAAACAAGAACAAGAAGGACTTTTATAATAAGCGAGGCCACGGAAATTCTAGTTCTTGCATATTTTGAGGCCAACCGTGAGAATTCCATACTAGATATTATCAAGGAATCTGATTTGGGTCACGGTACTGTGCATAGGATTCTGAAGAAACACAAATTCATTCCTTATAAGTACAAACCAGTTCAAGTTTTCTTGCAGGGGATCCAGAGAGAAGAATGTTTTTTTGCCACTGGTATCTTAACTTTTGTCGCCAAAATGTAAACAACTTTCGTTATATTTTATGGACCGATGAATCAAATTTCTCAAATTCTGGAATGTACAATACAAAAAATCATTATTACTGGTCAAAGGAAAATCTTTTTTTAGTACATCCAAGACGCCCGCAAGTCCGTTACAGTTTTAATGTTTGGTGCGGTTTAATTGGTTCAAGGATTGTTGGTCCTTTCTTTTATGAGGGCACTCAAACTGGTGAAAGGTACATAGAATTTTTGACTGAAATTTTGAATAATTTCTTAGACGATATTGATCTCATAAGTAGACAGAATCTGCATTTTCAGCAGGATGGCGCACCTGCGCACAACTACAGAGGTACTCATCAAATTTTAAATACTATTTTTAACAATTCATGGATAGGAACAAATGGTCCTATTCAGTGGCCTCCCCGATCGCCAGATTTAACACCGCTTGATTTTTTTATGGGGTTATTTAAAGACAGAGATTTATAAGCAAAGGTACGAAAACGTGAACGCCCTAAAAATTGCAGTTAGTGAAAAGATAAACCAAATAGATGGTAGGACCATACTAAAAGCAGTTCGACAAGTTCAGAAACGTGTTCAAAAATGTATTGAACAACAAGGTGGTATTTTTGAACATCTTCTATGAAAAGATCAGTGATTTTTATTTTCTTTTAATGATATGTTTATGTATAAAATAAAGTTTATAAAAATTATTTAGCTGTTTTTGTTTATACATTATAACTCAAGTGTTTTTAATCCCAGTAAAAAAGTTCTTATAAGATTTTTTGTTTAAAAATTGAATTTCTAACAGAAAATGATATAATATACAGGGGTTTCCATTTGAAAAAAATATATTTTTCGGGAAAACTCGAAAACGCGCTGCTCATTTGTTTTTTTTAATTCTTCCATCTTAAAGAGCGTTAAGAGTACTACTAGTTTGCTAATTTAAACAATCTTGTATCTTTAATAATAACAAAGTTACCAATGGTGAACACTTAATTTGGATTGCCCTGTATATATATATATATATATAACTTACTTACTCAATAAAATACATGTTGTCCTTAAAGTTTGTATTCATATTTACATAAAAAGAAATTGAAATTGATATATTTAAAAGTAATTAATCAAAGTAATATGTACACGAGGAGCGGTAATTAAGTAACTGAAAATTAACACAAAAATACTCTGAAACGAACGTTTAATTGAGCAGTAAATTAAGGGTTAATTGAATACGATTAATATAAAATAATCTCTGTATCGAACAATACAGAGTTACCTTTGTGTGGCGATGATGGTCACGTGGCCTTCGAAGATATACCTTGGTCAAGTATACGTAGAACGATGTTTGGCGGGAGGAATAAGAGATTAATTAGTTAAATTATTATGGATTCGCTTAAAAGAATAATATATATTTAACAATACAAAATTACCTTAGAAGCGAAAGAGGCCGGACGGCGTGGTGAGTTGCATTGTGTGCTTGAACAGCACGAGGAGTTGTTTAACTCACCAAGGTTCTAAAGAGAAGATCGACTGATAGCTTTGCGTCGATAGACACTAGTTTTTGAAAACGGTCTGTTTTATGACCTAAGTCGAAGAGAGGGGTCGATATCTTGAATTCTAATTAATTAAGAAGCGGGACCTGAAGAGGTGTTCTATCGATGGCATAAATATTATTAAAATAACGCTTGTGACATAAGCTTTCTAATGATATGAAACACCATATATAAAGGAAGATGTATGTAATTAAATTAAAACAATCTAAAATGAAATGTATCTAGAAAGAAATTCCACAGTAACGTTGTTGGGTCAGGTAGAAAACTAAGGGTCTCGGTTAAGATATAACAAAAGAGATGCTTTCTCTTTGTAAACGAATATATAGAAAAATGTCTAAAGTTAAATATTATTTTAAAATCGAGATATTTTAAAGAAGAAATATATTATTTAAAAATAAATTAAAATATTCTTTATGCGGAGCATAACATTATCAATTACTTATTTAATTTATTAAATTCTTAATCTGTTGTATATTCCTTATGCTATACCACATAACAAAAATAATTTGAAATATTCTTGATTGGGTAAAATCTCCCATTTTGATAAAACAAAAACATTGTAAATAAAAAAAAAGTATATAATTAAAAATGTGTTTTGGAGAACACAATACATATTAGTGTGAAAATTGCTATCGAGACATGGAGACACGTGTTCCACCTTGCTATAGACTCATCAGTGCATGATGTTGGAATAGACAAAAAAGTTCTCCTCATTGACTAATGTCAGTATCACGAAAGGCAAACCAACCAGCGCCATCCTCATGACAAATGTAAAACTTAGCTAGTGGTTTCCATCAGATGATAAGAGTCGAGAAGACAGGGTACACAACAAAAACACCTTTAAATATATTTGAAGGTTAAAGCCTCACCGATTGTATAAAACAAAATATGTTTTTGATATTATTAAAAATACATTTGTTTTGTACTGCACTGATTAATAGAAATAATTCTCAAGTGCAAAACCTAAAAACTAACAAATTCGTCAACATAATATGCTTTAGTTACATAAGCTGCTATAAAACATTTCTATACACTAAACTAAAACAATCGGTATAACATCTCAACAATTTAAATCTATAAAATATACAATTAAAAATGTTCCTAATGTCACACAACAAAATAGACGTTAATAAAAATTGTTTTAGCACTAGAATTGTTAAATATTGCCATAATAGCAGAATTTACAGTACCAGGACCAAATTTTCGGCGAACGAACAAGTTGCGTTCGAAAATAATAAAATAGGCCCTGATAAGCTATAATTTTTTAAGTTGATTAAATAAATATATTTTGTTCCTATTTTAAGGGAAATTAAATGGTTATTCTTAAAACGTCTTTAATATTTGCGCGTGTTTGTTCGTAACTAAGTAATTTAGATATTATCGCTGGAGTAATATTCTCTTTTAATTAGGAACTCGTGCTAAAGCATTCTGACTGTCTTAATGAAGTGAGGGAATTTTATTAGGCAATTAGGTGTAACTTCTAAATGTTAATTAACTTTGGATTTTCTTTCGGCAAATCTGACCTCGAATTTGAAGTACTTCAAAGCACATGTATATTTACGTATGAAAATTGTTCTTTACTACCTAAATAACAAACGAGTTTATGGCCTGAAAATCTTCCGACTGAAGATAGATGAAATATTGTACTTGTATGTATTTCTACGTTCCGTTAAAAGTTTGAAGTAGTAGGAGTTTTCTCTATTAGAGACTGATAAGGACTGGAGATATATAGTAGTATAATGTATAGAATTCACGGTTGGCTCTTGGTGAAACATAATGAATAATTTACTAAATAAAACACTTGGTATATTTGTTTCACAAAATATATTTAAAATATCTCTGACATATGTTTCGACTTATTCAGTCATTCTCGAAGAGTCATGTAAACTAAGTAAAAAGTATACTCCCACCAATATTTATGAGTTATTTTTTAAAAGGTTTATTACAGCATCGATTGTGGGGGTATTTGAAAAATCCAACTGCGTGTTTGTGACCTGTCTGTTGAGATTTATGGCTTTTTTAATTTCTAAAATTTCTAAGAAGTCAAGCCTTTTACCCTTATTACAAGAGTGTAAAAGTTTGAAATTATTTGGAATTAATAGACAAATTAAAAAATATTGAGTTAACCTCTAACATGAAACTAGTGTCCTTTGATATAAAAAGCCTGTTCACTTCTATCCCCTTAGATGAACTGAAAATTATTTTAAAGAGTCACATTCAAAAATCTATTCTGAACATCGAACTACAGAACACTTTATTTAACCTAATTAATATTTGTCTTAAACAAAATTATTTCAAATTTCATAAAAAATTTTATACACAAACCAACGGTTTACCGATGGGTAGCCCTCTTAGCCCTTTACTCGCTGAACTATATCTAGCAGATTTTGAAGATAAACACATTAATAATTTCAACCGCAGTCCACTATTAAAATACATTTCCTTTTGGGGCAGATATGTAGACGATATTTTGTGCTTGTGGTCGGGCACTGATAGACAGTTGGATCAATTTCTAAATTATGTAAATTCCCTTAATAATAAAATACAATTCACAATAGAAAAAGAGGTAGACGGAACGATTAACTTTTTAGACTTAAAATTAACAAGAGTTGAGAAACAATTTGAATTTGATATCTTTAGAAAACCCACTACTACAGATACAGTAATTCCGGCAAATTCCAACCAATCGTGGAATATAAAAATGTCAGCATTTCACAGTTTCATAAACAGAATGATTAATTTCCCTCTAAATAATGAGAACTTCGAAAAAGAAGTATATACCTTAAAAACTATGGCTAGAAACAACGGGTACAAAACGGAATTCTTAGACAAAATGATTTACAAAAAACAACGCGCTATCCTTAAGAAAAATTTTTACTCCGGACATACATACAAAAACTAACAAAGCGTTTCACACCCTAAACTATATACCTAGGGTTAGCTATAAAGTTTCTAATATACTTAATAAATTATGTTTAAATGTCATCCTAGTAAATAAATGCAATTTAGGAAATATTCTAGTTAACAATAAAGGAAAAACAGAATTGCGTGATAAGTCAGGGGTGTATGAATTAACTTGCAGTGATTGTGACGCGGTATACATTGGTCAATCAGGACGCTCTATAAAAGAACGTATAAAAGAACATAGAAGTTCTATTCTACATGGCAATATGGTTACGGGATTCGCGGAACACTGTATTCAAAATTCTCATTTGTTTAATGCTAATAATTTCAAACTTTTACACTCTTGTAATAAGGGTAAAAGGCTTGACCTCTTAGAAATTTTAGAAATTAAAAAAGCCATAAATCTCAACAGACAGGTCACAAACACGCAGTTGGATTTTTCAAATACCCCCACATTCGATGCTGTAATAAACCTTTTAAAAAATAACTCATAAATATTGGTGGGAGTATACTTTTTACTTAGTTTACATGACTCTTCGAGAATGACTGAATAAGTCGAAACATATGTCAGAGATATTTTAGTGTTTAGTGTTTTATTTAGTAAATTATATATAGTAGTGTTATTTAGCGCAGTTGCTAGTCGTAATTCTGCCCACTTACTCTGTCAGTTTTTATTAGCAGATACAAGAACAGAGAGGCGTTTGGTAACGTTGACAAATACAACGTTTCATGTTTATGTCTTCGATAGGGTTTTGTTTAGGAAAATACTGCTTTTACTGGGTTTCTTAATCTACGTTAGAAAACGATTGATAATTGATTTCACTACTCAGTAATCCTAAACAGTTGTTGATTACTTTATGTTAAGATTTGCGGCGTTGGGTTTTCACCTCTTTGATTGATGAATACAAGACAAGTTTGAAAATACATAATTACTAGAGCTGAGGATGTTTGCGGTATAACCATGGTTATATCATGTAACCATAGTAAATTACTATGGTTACATGATATAACCATGGTTATACCGCAAACATCCTCAGCTCTAATAATTACTTTTAAATCTAGATTTATAACACAATTTCACCTAGGTAATTTAGGCAGAGCCCTTAGATTTGTTTTGTTAGTAGCACTTTTCTGTTCTTGTTTGTAAGAGTTAAGACCCAGAGTTTCTAACAAGTTGCATTTATTTGTTAAGAAATTTGGCATCTTATCAAATGTAGGGGCATTGTAGATACCTCGTTAGCTAGTTATGATTCACACTCACGATTTTTTTGAATTATCTAGTTTAGATGATAATAAATGTATGATTACCGTATCCCAGGAATCAGTAGGTTGCCGTAAGTATTCTAACGCTTTTAAATGAATAAGTGTATCATCCAATAATTCACGAAAAACAACATGGTTCTCGTGAGTGATGCTTTTTAAATTGAATAAAGTATGTGCACAAACTTCAAACTACTGCGAAACGACGAACATCTACGTACAGCCCTGAAGATGTCCCTTAAAACAGTAGACGAAACGTTGGCAATTACTCCTAACTCGACGCGGTTCCAACCCGGAAACCGAGATCTACAAAGTATGTACACGACACAATTGTGAATTATTAACTCTTGTTCTCGTAAAGTTTATTTAATAAATCCCACGCAATAGAATAATTTTTCTCCGTTACTTCTAAATTTGATGCTTCACTTTTTAGTGATATACAAATTTTTGCGTTAACAGACAAAACTAAGCGCACCACCTCAATTACCTAGGTGAACTTGTAGTATAAACGTAGGTTTAAATAAAGTAATTATTTTCAAACCTGTCTTGTATTCATCAATCAAAGAGCTGTAAACCCAGCACGGGAAGCTCATCGAAAAACATATTCGCCGAAATATTCATTTAATAACTTAAATTATGGGCTATTCCTCATATTCACATAACCATTACGTAAATACTTTGCCTAGTTACTCACCATAATACAGCAGACCGATTTTCATGTGGCCGGTTAGAAGTACCGCCCTCGAGATGCGCACGAAATTCATAGGTAGGGGAACCTCTGGCATTCAGTGTTTTACATCGTTTTAAGCGATAAACACAGTAGTACAGTGCCGTATTAAGGTAGTGAGTAATGGAGTTTAAAAGTAAATTAAATAAATGTGTTTTACACAGTCAAACTCGTGAAGTGATCTCAAATGTATTTGAATATATGCAAGAAGAAAAAAACTTCAGGGGTACTCAAAATTTCTTTGTTTCTTTCGTTGGAGAAAAACAAAAACCAACAGAAAGTTGTTAATGGAAAAGCACGACATTCGTCAGTTAAGAGTGTCTTATTTGCGTACCATTCAAAGCTACAGAAATGAAAAATGACCGATTATATATATGGATGAAACTTACATCCAATTCCAATGAAGGATTAGCAAGGCCTATATCAAAAGGTCTAAGACTAATTATTGTTCATGCTGGCTACGAGACAGGATTCATTCCGAATGCTAAATTGATTTTTAAGTCTAATACCACAACGGGAGATTATCATCACGAGATGAAATATGAAAATTACAAAAAATTGTTGTTTGAAAAATTAATTCCAAACCTGTCTCCAAAGTCCGTCCTGGTAATTGACCATGCTCCTTATCATAATGTCCAGAAAGATAAACCACCGAATTCTAATAGCAGGAAATCAATTATGATAGACTGGTTAAGGTCTAAAATATTTACTTCGACAATAACATGCTCAAGCCCGATTTATATAATATTATTAAAGTACATAAGCCAACATTTAAAACGTTCGAGATCCTAGATGAAATGTTAACACAACGTGGCCATAGTGTTTTGCGATTACCGCCATACCACCCAGATTTAAATCCGATTGAGTTAGTATGGGCATCTCTTAAACAATACGTGGCACAAAAAAATGTATGATTCACTATTAGATATGTTCAACAGTTATGTGATAACTTTTTTGATGAATTTGGTGCTGCTGAATGGAATAAATGTTGTGACCACGCGATAAAGTGGGAGCAAAAGTTTTTGGAAGCGGAACCTCTCATAGACGAAGTTACAGACCAGTTCATTATTAATTTGGGTGAAGACTCTAAATCGGAGAGCGAAGAGGAAGTCAGTGATAGTGATTCTGCATAACTTTTTATATAATTATATGTATAATTTACCGTAATTTTTTTGAAACTTAGTTATTGTTCATTATTGTTTTCTCCTATAATTATTTTTGAGTATTTATGTATTATTTCTTATTGTAATTATTATTTTCATTGTTATTTCCAATAATATTAGTATTAATAATATTCTTTTCTTCACGACTATTAAATAATGTTATTACAACACTCGCCTACGCTCGTTGAAGAATATACTGTTCTTATGTACATATAGAAAGTTTACAATGTGATTATAATGAGAAAGAGATTAGCATAAACATTATTTGCCAATAATTCAGTTAATTATCCAAATTAGTTTTACTTAATCCTAAGCCTTTCTACCGTTAAGTGTAGCTAACAATCTTATTCAGTCATCCCCTTAATGTGATGTTAGTACGCTATTAGCTAGTAGGTAAGGTAAGACATTTTAATTAAACATATTACATGAAACTATGCGTTTTATTTTACTTCTATTTGCCTTAATTTAGTGAAATACAAACCATTATAAACATGTTCAACAATGTGATTTTCTGAATTTATCCCTTACTACGTCCCAATGCACGACTCGCACAAAGAGTTTGTATTTCATTTTTCCGAATACTGTCTCTATCTAACACTGACCCTTACTTGACGCACGTACAAATTCTCCCACCGGCCACATGAAAATCGGTCTGCTGTACATTAAAGTACATTACAGTAATGGGGTATTTTATGGGATTATAACTATTATCTTATATCACCAGAACACATCAAAATGCATTACAGCAACGGAGCGTCTTATGCATTACAGTACCGGACATCTCCAACGGCGTCAGCATCGGCGAACGCCACGATTTTCTCATGAAATGTGTTAACTGCTTTCATGGAGTACAACAGGGTCTACCAAAAATTAACAACTCCATTGAAGGATGGCATCGAGGATTCGAAACACAAATTGGGATGGATCACCCAACACATGGCGATTTATCGATGCAATTCAGAGAGAACAAAGTGTAAATGAAGTTAAAATAGAGCAGCACATAAGCGTACAGGAAGGGCCACCGATGCGTAAAAAATATAAAGATTGTGCGGCAAAGATACCGCAACTAGTTCATAATTACAACATCATGGACGACATATGCGATTATCTACTAGACATAGCACAACAAAATACGACGAGGGAGCTCATTTTCCGCATTCAGTTTCTGTGAGCTGTAAAGAAAATAAAAAAAAGCAATAAAAAGAAATGAAATAATATTCAAAGGAAATCGGTTCCAACTTTTAAATACGCCAGAATTATTCTGCCGGTCCTAGGCCTGGATAAAATTTGAAGGAAAGTTGATAATAGCAAGAATACAACAGTTTCACAAACTTATTATTTCGGTGAACTTTCCATTCGGTGAAATTGCTGTTTCGGTGAATTGGTTTTCGATGCATTGTTTTCAGCGAATTGTTTTCGATGTACTTTCCGGTAGCGACAACTTCTTATGGAACATCATGACATCTTAGAAACGTGGTTTCATTAATGAAACCTTTTTTCAAAATGAATGATTATATGTTAATGCTAATAGAAGAATATTTGATATCTTTCGTTCTAACTACCTATTAAAGAAATTAACTGTAGCAGGTCATATATAGTGAAAAATAAATTAAACTCCGAAGTCCTGTCGCTTTCAATCGCTTTGATATTGATATTCAAGTTACAGAGTTCCACTGCAGTTCGCATTTAACTTTTCGCACAGCTTCGACCAGGTTATCATTGATCCAAGAGTCTTTAACGATGGTGAAAAATTTACATAAACTTCATCCAGCTCCACTTTCTTTAGAAAAATGTTTTATGTTCGTAAATCGTGTTCATCCATTTTCATAGCAACTGCTGTAATTTTCGTTTTAAAAGTTGATAGAAAGTGAACCAGCCATTGCATTTGTACTTAATTTGGACTGAGTTAGTTTCAAGAGTAGTACTTATTCGTGGTGATATGTCACAGAAGTTTTCTAAATATATGAAACCACCGTCGTAGGTGGCAAATCGCTTCTAAAGTTTGAAATTCCAATATTTACAGAAGGGATGAACTGGTAGTAGATTAATTGCTTGGCCAAAGTATAGGTATAAAATTAACGTTAATTTAACTATTTTATCAATAATAGTAAGCAAATAATATACTCCCCCCCTCTCCCACCTTAAAAAAAAGTTCAAATGATATAAACATCGATGTAGGAAAAAGTATACTTTAGTAAAAACGAAGTCTAATAAAGTAAGTAATAAGGCGATTTAAAAGAATAAACCAAGGAACCAAAGAATCCAAAACCAAAGTGTTAGTGCTTAACCTTATTGCACTTCGTACATTTTCGCAACGTATTTCTAAGAAGATAATGCTAAGAGGTTGTCTGAATCTATTCATATTCATACCAGATTTTCCATTAGCTTTTAATTAAAGCGTTTGGTTTTAGTTCGCTATAACCATCTTCTGAACGTGCTTATAAAGAACAATTTACGTAACAATTCCTAAAGGTTAAACGTCTGTCTTAAAATCCAACGAATTCTTTCTCTCTTGGGTTTCGTTTTCGTATAATAACGAATGTCTGCGATAAAATGCGGTGCGGCGTCAGTGTTCAAATTTTGTGTGTGTGTATGCATGCCTACTCTGACTCTGTACACACACACGCACACGCACACACACGCGCGCACACACATGCACATATACTCATACATAATATACAATAACACATGTGTATATCTGTTCATACGTCTTGTGGACGTTGTTGTTTTGGGCGACATGACGCGTTTTATAAACAGAATTGCCGAATTGTGGCCCACTTTTTCGAAAAATTCAGCGCAGGTTCAATGAACTTCGACTAACCACCGCTGTCGCTCGGCTGTTTATTACCGCTCTTGCTCCCTGCCCCGTAATCGATACACAAACTTTGTGAAATCCTGCACGCATTTTGTAAAAATAACTGAACCGACAAATACATATACGATACGTATTACTGTACGCAAATACGGCGAGTGCGGTGATTGGTAAAATAGGACGCATGCGTGCCAATATTTGCGAAAAATTTCTTTCATATCCGGTAACTGAAATTTTGATAAGTTTACTATGTGTAATTAAAAATTGACGTGGTACAGACTATAAAATTATTTGATTTCTTTGATTATGAAAGATGCAATAATTATTAACACAACGAGAAAGATATAATATAGACACTACATATGTTTCGCCACACTGTGGCTTCGTCAGGTAATTATAAATACAACTTCAGTTTACAAAATTAGTGCCTCTATATATATATATATATATATATATATATATATATATATATATATATATATATATATATATGTATATGTATATATATATATATATATATACATATATATATATATATATATATATATATATATATATATATACATATATACATATACAGGATGAGTTTTTTCCGATGTTTAGCATGGGGATCTCGGAATCTAGCGAGATAGAGAGCCAATTAAATGGGGAAAGAATTGCAGTTTTGCGAGGTCAATTCAATGAGCTTTTTGTGTTTTGGAAAAAATGCATGGCTAACTAGATATGTACGAGTATATCACAAAAATGATTTTTTTGTTATTTTGTCCGACGCCTACTGTTATTATTGACTTTAGAAAAAAATGTGTAAAAGGGAAAGTTATAAGTAATTATGTGCTTAATAATACTGTTTAACCGAATTTTTCATTTAAGCCATAATTTTTGAGTTATGACACAAACTTGTGTTTTTTCTAATAGAAACCACAGTCGGCCGTGACTTTATTATTGAGAATTCAATAATTATGTGTTCTCATTGGCATTACGTTTAACATCATTAGTATATATACACGCAGTATAGAAATGAAAGTCGTATATATTTCTGGGTAAGGTGTATTGACAATTAGTAATAACTATGAAACGTCGACGTCTGCACATCCCGGATGGATACGGCTTTCACACATTTATTCATTTTCCCGGACAACTTGGACGGTTGACGCCGTGACGCGTTACAGCTACATTCTTAGACAAAGGTGATTTTGTCATGTGTATAAATTAATGCAACGAATTTGAGCGGCAATGGCATGTATGTGAGAATTCAATAATTATGTGTTCTCATTAGCATTACGTTTAACATATATATATATATATATATATATATATATATATATATATATATATATATATATATATATATATATATGGTAAATTCAATCAGTTGGCGATTAAAGGTCTGGTCAGGCCTTTAATCGCCAACTGATTATATATATATATATATATATATATATATGGTAAATTCAATCAGTTGGCGATTAAAGGTCTGGTCAGGCCTTTAATCGCCAACTGATTGAATTTACCATATCATACCAAGGTCGCGAAAATATTATATATACATATATATATATATATATATATTGAGATAGGTCAAGCCTACGCCCAAGAATGCCTCAGTAAGCAAAAGGCAGAATTTTAAAATGTATATATATATATAGGTTCTAGAGTTATTTAAATATGTAAAAAAACTGAATTCTTCACGTGCTAAATCAATAAAGTTGATTTCGCGTATTTAAATTATTTTTAAAAGTCATACACACATTTATTATTTATATCATTTCATTTGTATCAGTATTTTCATTTCGATAATTTGTTTTTACAAAAAAATATCAACTTAATTGATTAATCATTAATGACGCCATTTATTTAGGCATAACTGTATATTATTTGAATTGTTTACCGCGGGAAAGTTTCCCACAATAAAAACAGCATTATGTACTATATTTGACATTCAAACAACAAACATTTACTCATCAAAATGAATTAGATATTTGTTGCTAATTATAAATATATTTAAAATTATTTAATTGTCATTTTCATAATAATAATATGTCAAGATTAATTGAATACATACCTATGGACGAATCAAAATTGGGATACGGAAAAAAAAAGAAAGTTAGCGTCACTAGAAATGTCGCCATTTTAAAGACCATAGACGTATTTGTGTGTCTCTCTGAAAATAATAAGAAAAAGCATTAATAATTAAAATAAAATCATACGTCCGTTCTAGTCAATACCTACAAATATTCCCAGTTCCTGTTTGACATATTTTTCAAGACTAGACGATCACCAGTGTTAAAGAAATCACAGATTGCAGTTTGCCGGGAAGACGACCGTTGGACTGGGCAACAAACCGGGGTGACACCGTTCAATTGCCGCTGAAAGATCCTGACTCCACAGACCTACAAAATGATCCCATACACCGAATATCCTAGTCCAGATAACTTAAGTATTCCAATTATCTCCTACACATATTGAAAACGACAAATTCATTGACATTTTTATAAATAGTACATCATATTTTCTTTAATTGATTAAATGATAATAATATATTCGTAATATAAGATTTAGATATTCTATTTGAAAGATAAAGAAGAATCCAGATTTTAATATAATTTAGTTTTAATATTAGATTTGTTTTGTGTCTGTTTTGATCTCAATAATATATTAAATTTAGCATTAGTCAAATTTTATACTCGTTTATGTATCTATATTACTTTTAGTTCGTTAGTTATATTAACCTTAAATTCATCACCATATTTGTTTCAACACGTGACATGTATATTATAAATAATTCATTATAAGTATATTTTTCACTTACCTTATTGTTTGGATAGTAATTTCATTAAAGTTGATATACATTAATTCGATCTCTGACGTTTTATTTTGTAGTTTAGAATATAAACAATACCATCAGTCTATCACTTTAGAACCAGTGAATTTTATGAGAGTTTGATTGGAGACACCGAACTTGCACAATTTAATTTGGACATATCTCAATGCCCTATTACAAGAGTCAGTACAAGAGTACAATATTGTTCTTGAGTTTAGCCGGACCTTAAGTACAACATACGCCCACTAATTAATACTTATAAGATATTTTTATATCCGTTCGGTTACAATATATATATATATATATATATATATATATATATATATATATATATATATATATATATATATATATATATATATATACAGTGAAATCTCCCCTAACGGACACCTCCCTTAAGCGGACATCTCCTTTATACGGACAAATTGTGATAGCCCCGAATTTGTCTTGTGGAATTTACAAGTAAATCACATTCTTTTGAACGGACACTCTCTTGGACGGACACGGACAGAAGAATTCAGTCGGTTTCCTTTAAAAAATCTCTCTTGTGCGGACAGCGCACATCAAAGTACATATATGAAACGGGCTGCTAAATCGGTATGCGCAACGGCATTCGCACGCACGCTAATTAGTAGATAGGGATTTCCCCGAGACTCCGAATTCATACAGTCGTGTGTTTCTGCATATACGTAGCAATAAAAATGGGATCTAAACGAAATTATTTAACACTCAAGGAAAAGATTGAAATAGTGGAAGTATACAAAAGTGAGAAACTTAGTGTTCGTGAGTTAGCTAAACGTTTTGGTATTGGTAGAACACAGACGGCTAATATCATAAAAAATAGAGACGATCTATTGAAAGTGTGGCACTCCAATGTTAATGTTAATAAGAAACGATGCTTTATTAACAAAGGAGGTGCAGATGTAGCCAGAATGTGCTACGAGTGGTTTATCAAAGCAAGAAGTAAAGGAATTCCTCTGTCAGGTAAAAATTTGGGATACTAAGGTAAGTTTTATTTTAATGTTCTCAAATTTAAAGGGCCCATAGTGCAGAGTAAAGCGAAGGAAATTGCTGAGAGTATAGACTATACTGGATTTAACGCATCTTATGGATGGTTAGATAAGTTTCGAAAGCGCCATAATATAAGCTTCAAAGCTATTTCTGGTGAGGCAGCTAGTGTGAAGGTGGAAGATGTAGCAACATTTTTAAATAAATTACCGTCAATTTTGAAAAATTATTCACCGAGGGATGTATTCAATGCCGACGAAACCGGGCTGTTTTTTTCGTGCTCTTCCTGACAAGACTTTACATTTAAAACAGGAAAAATGCGTTGGCGGTAAATGTTCAAATGAAAGGGTCACCATCATGCACGGTGTTAACATGCTTGGTGACAAAGAAAAGTTGTTGGTTATAGGTCATGCGGCTAAACCTAGAGCTTTCAAAAATATAAAAGTAACTGAATTGCGTGTTAGTTGGAAGGCCAACAGCAAGGCATGGATGACTGGTACTATAATGACGGAATGGTTGAAGGAACTAGACAGCAAAATGCAAAAACAAAAGAGACACATTTTGCTATTTGTTGATAATGCCTGTTCGCATCCAAGGGACATAGAACTGCATAACATTAAATTGGTGTTTTTTCCACCTAATTGCACATCTGTATGTCAACCCCTTGACCAGGGTATAATAAAAATTTTTAAAATGCACTATAGGACCATTGTCGTTAAGACTATTTTAGCAAAAATTGAGTGTTCAAATTCAGCTCATGAACTTTGCAAATCAATTAACATTTTAGATGCTATTTACTTTATAAAGAACGCTTGGGACAAAGTATCAAAACAAACGATTCAAAACTGTTTTCAAAAGGCTGCGCTTATTGTTGGAAATCAAAAAACCATGTCCACAGAAGATGAATTTACGGCAGATGATAATGTTCCTCTATCACTATTAGCTGAATTGTGGAAAGTACCACCAGCATTAGGGATTGAAGAATGCAACGTAGAGGCCATTTTGAGCTTCGACGAAAATCTAGTAACAGAAGATAAGAATGACATGCCCTCTATCACAAATCAGTCGTCGGATATTGTGGAACTGAATGGATCGGCTGAAGATGTGGAAGAAGTGAGCAACATGAAACTAACGACTTATCAACAAGCCACAGATATGGTAAAACAATTAAAAAAAATTTAGTCAAGATCGAGGAGATGCAGCCGTATTAGAGTTACTTACCACACTAGAATTACACTATCACGACCAAAACATTAAGAAAACTACTCGCCAGGCAACCCTGTTGAATTATTTTACAATGTTGCATTAGATATAAGTAACAAGGAATTATGTACATATGTACAATTCAATTACTTTAAATTTTGTGCTGGTTTACAGAGGTTACATTTATGTTTTATATATTTAATAAAATCACATTGGTTCATTACGAGCTTACTTATTTTAATATTCCCAAAAAATTCACCAACTATTCCCTTAACAGGACACCTCTCTTGAGCGGACAGATTGGAATAGTCCGGTAGGTGTCCGGTCAAGGGAGATTTCACTGTATATATATATATATATATATATATATATATATATATATATATATATATTACAATTGATAAATTATTGGAGTTTTTCGGCTTTTATATGAAATATTTACAAATATCAAATTAGTATGTATGTAATTGCAAAGTAAGTGGGGATGTAAACATTGCTGTCTACAAATTATAAAGCAAATCATTCGAAATTTTTAATTGAAAAAATATTGCCTATGTTGGGACTTGAACCCAAGTCTACGGTTTGTCCGACTGCCGCTTTTACCACTCAGCCACAATAGACCTTGGTTCAAGCTATCTATGAGCATCTATTGCAGAGTTCATAATAATGAAAATATATTGATGTGACAACAATAATTTTAGTTCACTAAACTTTATTATAGAGCTGACGTGATTTTTTTGACTATTTTTCTCGTAATCACCGCAGTTAAAATAATCGGTAACGCCACTCAAATCTGAAAGGGGAATACCCTTTGTAGGCCTTGTAAATAGATTATTTTTAGGAAATGCATAATTTTAAAAATAATAAAATAAAAGTGTAAATTTATATGTGAACCGTCTTTGGTTTATTATTTTTTTATTATGTAATTAAACTTAAATTAAACAAACAACGTGAATCTATTGCCGGATTTATAGACTTCCAATTTACTTTCTATTTTTTTCTTTTTGTGTGGCTAAAAACTTTCTCAGGTACTGTTAATTCGATAACTCATTCTTACTACCAATTTTCAATTTAATAGATTACTTGTAACAGAGCCGCACACGCAATTTATCAAAAGCAATTTTGTATCACGCTACTGGAAGCATCTGAATCCAGTTATTTGTATTTCTGGTAGTTGGTAGCCTAGTTTTCACAAATAGCAAATTCAATAAATATATAGACTTGTGTGCATGCGAGCGATTTAGAACATTCCCCGAATATGTATGAACTGTAATAATCGATTTCACACGAAATTAAATTCTATTCCAAACTTCGAAATTCTGCAATAATGGCAACACTATCGCAATGCATGTACATATTTAGATAATTCTTTTAGCTCGGTATTAATAAACCGCTTGATTAATCGCTCAACTTCCTCGATGACTTTTCACTGACATTGTTTATTTTTATTTTTTTAACTTGACGCTAGGCGAACACCTATTATAATCGTAAGTAAGTAGAACGGAAGAATAACTAACCTGTACTTTCTCAAAGGAGCGTCCGTTTGTTTGATTTGTGTAGGGAAACTGTCGAAATATTTTGGTTGAATTTCATTCTCACCGAACACTTAGCCAAGACCGAAAAAATAACAAACATTCTTTGAGATTACGTAATGTTTTGGTCTTGTTAGATCATCTGCTTACATTTAATGCAATAAATGGCTTGACTTAATATAAAGTCGACTTAGAATGTAACGAAAAACTAAATTTACAGTATTTATTAAAAGTATCCAATTGACCACTTTAAAAAGCCAAAGAGTAATTTGTATTCTAAAAAATATATAAACTAAACTGACCGGCAAAAAAAACCGCCCACCTTAAATTTTTAGCACAATGAACGCTCCAATCATTTTATCAGTTTCTATTGAAATTGAATCCAAGAACTAACATTGTATGTGCAACATATGCAAATTTTCTTTAAGTAATAAGTAGAGCTGAGGATTTTTGCGGTAAGGCAGGACCGTATGTAGTGCATCCCCACCGGCGTATAATCAATACAAATGCAATTAAATTCTGGTATTTGAAAAATGATTATATGTATTACCTTAGTATTAAAATAAACCATCCATTTTTTATTACTAATACATGAAAGAAGTTTCTGAATCGATAGTTTATAAATAGTTCTACGAATTTTGAAAAAAATGTATGGGTGTACATGCACCAGTATGCATATACTTGCCGGTAAGCGATTTCTGTATGAAAGGATTACTGTAGTAAATAGCAATAAATAAGATATGCATTATATTTCGTTTAGAGTACCTAATTGATTTTGTTGAATGTTTCTGGACAATCGTTCTTTATTCCTTATTATCCTGGCATATGTTCTATTCCTATAACGAAAGTATAAAAAGTATCGTCTATTGTTCTGCAAACCAAATTTCTAAAAGAAAAGTATTGTGAAATGTATCAATTACTTCTTTGAGTGGATAAACACTACCTGCCTCTTATAATCAGTCATCACTGATGACTGATGTTACAAATACAAATGTATAATCAAAAGTGTCGCAAATGCAAAAATTAAGCGCTTTGTTTATTGTTAAAGTTTAGAAAACATTTTATTATAAGAGGCAGGTAGTGTTTATCCACTCAAAGAAGTAATTGATACATTTCACAATACTTTTCTTTTAGAAATTTGGTTTGCAGAACAATAGACGATACTTTTTATACTTTCGTTATAGGAATAGAACATATGCCAGGATAATAAGGAATAAAGAACGATTGTCCAGAAACATTCAACAAAATCAATTAGGTACTCTAAACGAAATATAATGCATATTTTTTTATTGCTATTTACTACAGTAATCCTTTCATACAGAAATCGCTTACCGGCAAGTATATGCATACTGGTGCATGTACACCCATACATTTTTTTCAAAATTCGTAGAACTATTTATAAACTATCGATTCAGAAACTTCTTTCATGTATTAGTAATAAAAAATGGATGGTTTATTTTAATACTAAGGTAATACATATAATCATTTTTCAAATACCAGAATTTAATTGCATTTGTATTGATTATACGCCGGTGGGGATGCACTACATACGGTCCTGCCTTACCGCAAAAATCCTCAGCTCTAGTAATAAGGCAGGTAAAGCAGTAATAAGTAAATTTAATTTTAGAAAATAATAACAGTTTAAACGAAATTTTCTCTTAACTTCTAAAAATAAAATTGGTGTTGTTAATTCTAATCCAGAACCTCATCAATAGCGTGTATGTCCTCCACGACTATCAATTACATCGCGTAATCGTCGCGGCATTGAATTAATTAAATTTCTTACGTATTCTTGTGGAATTGCTTCAAATTTTTCTTGAAGCGCAAATCTCAGCTCTTGCAAAGTATGTGGTACGACTGCGCATTGGCGAATACGCCTCTGAAGTTGATCCCAAAGATGCTCAATAGGATTGAGATCTGGGCTACATGCAGGCCAGTTGAATGTGCGAATGCCGACCTCGTTTAAATACTCGGTTACGATTCGTGCAATATGAGGCCTTGCGTTATCATGCATTAAAATGAAGCCTTCTCCAATAAAATGGGAAAATGGAATTACAGCCTCTTCCAAGAACTTCTTCCACATATCTATGCTCATTTAAAGCACCATTTTCTATGAATATAAGGTCGGTACGTGATTCTGTAGAAATACCAGCCCATACCATAACAGAACCTCCCCGGAAAGGCACCCGTTCCGAAATGGTACAGTTTGCATAGCGTTCGTTCTGTCTTCTCCACACTCTTTCTCTGCCATCTGGAGATCGTAAACAGAAGCGCGACTCATCTGTGAACAGAACTTCACTCCATTGTTGAACATTCCAATTCGCATGCAAAAGCGCGAACTGAAGGCGCGCTCTTCGATGCCTGAGTAACAACTGCGTTCCAGTTGCCGGTCTCCATGAATTCAGGCCACTCTCTCTAAGTCTTCGTCTTACCGTTCTTTCACTTATATTAACTCCTCTTACAGCTAGCAAACGATGTTGAAGTTGAACCGCAGTTGACCTACGGTCCCTTAGCGTGTTGAGGACAATAAAGCGATCATCAACTCTAGTTGTTGCTCTTCTTCTTCCGGAACCTACTCGTCTAACAAATGTGCCAGTCTCTAAAAATCTATTCCAGGCATCCCGAACGGTAGTGCGTGGTATTCCCAAATGTTGGGACACATAACGTTGACTACGTCCATCTTCAATTAATGAAACAATTTGAGAAACGTCTACCACCGTTAACGGCATTGCTATTGTTACAAAACTTGTGTATTAACTGTCAAATTTGACATTGATTTTAGATAGTACCGAACTAAGCCTACTTGCAATTTTTCATTTTAAGGATATGTCCTAAAAATGTTGTGCATTATTAAAATCAGTTAATATTGTCTAGTTGGGAATTTCATCACCAAAAAATAAAATCCATCGCGTTTTATAATGAATTAAATAATATGAAGCATTTATTAATGAAATATAATCGGATAAACTAAGCAAGTGTAAACAGAAAACATATTAGATGGGTGGGCGGTTTTTTTGCCGGCCAGTTTAGAAGCACACATGCATGCTAACAAAATAAAATAAGGAATAAATTATTAGTACATAATGCATTTTTTTAAAGATGCTAATCAGGCGATATGAAAGTGTAGGAAATGAATTTGTCAATTTAACGGAAATATCAGTTCCTATTTTTCAATGTAAACTAAACTTTGTAAGCAAAATTACGCCTTTTTATACTAAAAAAGGTCATGTTGGAGTAGAGAAAATGCAAAAAATTATACAAGAAATCATCGTACTAAATAAGTTAAAAATTAAAGGCCCTGATATACCAGAAGGAGGCCGCTGGACTATATATAGAACATCCATTGCACAGTTTTATTATCCAATAGGTCACATGTATAGAGAATTTGTCTATTTAGAATACAATATAATATAATTATACATATATAAATACATTATAATCACAATATAATAATATAAATCTAAATATCTACTGCGAAAATTACATGATACCAGTAAATATTTAAATACTGACCAAATAAAATATTTATGGAACATAGAATTTGATTGCTTAATAAAAGACAACTTTCCAATCGAATAAACTCGACTACTCTATAAAATCTGTCGCAATTCGCGCCTGAATGCACTTCCTGAAGAGCTGTAGACGCATTGAAGCTGAAATTCTTTTTGCAATTAAAAAAAACATGTTGGCGCTGCTACACATTCAATTATATTACAATTTAGATAATTCAATAATAAAAAAATGGATAAATATAATCCCGCCACTTTGAAGAAATTGTATGATAATACCAAAGATGCAATACTTTTCCTTATAGATGCTGTGTTCGGACTGTCAAAGCGTATACATAGGTCAGACATCGCAACGTCTTAGACAGCGAATTACACAACACAAAAGTGATTGTCGTATTAGGAAGAGATCTTGTGCAGTGGTGGCTCATACACTTGGTCTTAGCCAAAAATTTAATTATGAGGACGTTAAGATCTTGGGCTCCGAAAACAATTACAAAAAAAGAACCTTTTTAGAAATGGTCCACATCAATAGCGACACAGATAATATAAATTATAAGTCGGATACGAATCAGCTAAACGTAATTTACTGTAATATACTTGGTACTGGCGGTTAGTTCACTCGCCTAGTTTAGTAGACGGTTACCTTGATGATATTGCTTTTTGCTATACGTTTTACATTTTAAAGAGTGTGTATTATGGCGCCATTTAAAAATCGGACACTTAATTTGTTTGGGTTGAATATGACTTTTTAAGAGTAGATAGGTATCTATTTGCTTCTGTTTAGAGATCTGTTAGTGTCATATTCAGGTTTGTCAAAATATAAGGTTAATATGCAACATTTGAATATTCAAACTAAAACTCAAATAATTACGTTACTAGAAGGAGTATTGTCAGTTACAAGATTGGCGAATAGATTTGGCGCGGGAAAAAGTATCATTTCAGATATCAAAATTAAAAGGCAGCGTCGGGGAGTTATTAACAGAAAACGAGGCTCAGGTGGTATCCGTGGGTCAACTCCCGAACAGGATGAAAATCTTATTAATTTTATAGGAAACGATCTGTTCGAAACAATAGTAAGTGCAGTGACCGCAACACATTTCCCCGGGTGTGTCCACACAGCAAGAAAACGGCAGAGACTTGAGACTTGAGAAATCGGGCGTCTGTAAAAAAGTAATTTTCTCAGACGAAAAAAAATGATTTCTATATTTTAAATTCTTTGAAAAAGGCATCATATGCCGAAACATTTTGAAGTAAAAACAGACCTTAAGTCGCCAATTATTTAATCTACCATAATATACAAAGATCACTAAATAATTATCTATATATATATATATATATATATATATATATATATATATATATACGATAATTAATGAACTCAATAAAATAAAATGTAGTTTAATGTACTTAAATTTGCCCACCAAAATATCTCTATAAATCTCCTAGGATTTTAAATCACTTTCAAGATGTTGAAATATTAGTTCCCAGTGTAGTTATACGAAAATTCGTTATAGAACCCACATAATTGAAGCGGAATGTAAAACTTGACTGACGACGACAATTGTGAAGAATCAATCTCGTTACAGCAATTAGTCGCTAAAGAAAAATTGCGCTTCTCTCTAATCGGCCTAATGTATATTATAATTTCGTAACTAGTTCTAGCTGACGTGCCAATTTGCATATATACTATGAGTTTGAAAAGTCGGATATTTTAAGAATCGTCTCTGCACATACTCAAAAAATATACAATAATAATAGCGTACTATGAAAAGTACGAAGTAATCGTATTATATTACGTTATTAGGGTATAATATTTTCAACTACTTGCTTAGTATTAAAGTATTAAGATATTAGTAAGATATGTCTATGATTTTTCGGTTGACGGCTTCTTAACTTATGTTTAGTAAATACATTTTGATGTGATTAAAATTTTAAGTGTGCTTTTTTTAGAAGCCTATTAACCGGTCTAACATATTTGCTTAATGATAAGATAGATATCGAATTACACAAATAGTACAGTAAATTACGGTGTTGGATTTAATAGATAAAATTTAAATAACTGAATTGATTCCGCTTTCACTTGATGAAGATCCATAATTTAAAATAGAAATAAAACTACGGTTCATATCTTCATTTTTTAATATTTAATCATAACACGACAATTGTATCACCAGCACAATGGCTTCCTCAGGTACTTACAACTAAATGTAATATATGTATAATTTTCTTTCCATTGTGACATTCCATGTAATTCAGGAAATAAATAAATAAATAAATAAATTAATTAAATTAAATACTTGTGTAAAGTCATAGATTTCTTTAAAAATCTTGTACAATAATAGCAACCTTGTTGATTTTATATATTTCTTTTTTTTTTAATTTAGTAGGTAACGTACTCTTTAGCTGTAAGTACCTGAGGAAGCAGTAAGTTTCAATTTTTAATAGGGGTTCAAATTATTAAAAAAATTATTTTCTGTTGGGTATATATCTGGTGAATACTTTTTATTTTAAATATATACATATATACATATATATATATATATATATATATATATATATAATATATAATATATATAATATTAATTTAAAACAATCCTACATGTTTCCTACATATTCCTTGAAAAAGCATCATTTGCCGAAACATTTGAATTTTACATTGAGCAAAATAGCACTGAAAGTCTTCTTTTGTGAGCTCGTTCATGTTGCGTGCCGCGAAAAAGCGGCACGGTTTCAACGATCTTGTGAAATCTTGTTCCTTTTACTGCAGATTTGAGTTTGGAGAACAGACAAATGTCACATGATGCTAGGTTAGGCGAACAAGGCAGATGTTCTAATACTGGGATGTTATACTTTACTAGAAACGTCTCGATTGAGAATGAGGTGGGCGCCGGTACGTTGTTTTAACCAAGAACCCATTATTTTTTTCCAGAATTCGGATCTTTTTTGTTGGGCAAGAACCTCAAGGCAGTAATGCTGATTAACAGTTTGGTCTTCAAAAACCCAGCTAAGGTACAGAATCCCATGCATATCGAATAAAACAATCACCATAAATTTCATCACATGTTATCACTCGTTTGGATCATTTTTACTTAAAGTGTCAGTACAAATATTTTCACGAGCTTCTTTTTGATCTTTTGGGAGAATTTTTGGCACCATTATCACACACACTTTCAGCATGTTTCTTTCAAATTCTTATGTAAAATTTGCTTACGCATTCTTTGTCAATTCTTATAGATTCAGCAATTTTCATCCGTTTTTGACGTCATCTTTAGTATCTTCTCTGTTGCCTTGGAAACACTTAAAACTACTCAAATCCCCGTGCACGTGGTAAACATTAATTTCATTGCCATATACTTATTTTAATAAAAGATAATGAAGGCCACGGTTATTATGTTTAGAGACATGGGAGGGGCGGCGATTGAAAGAATTCACGCTACACAGCTGTCAATCGTATGACTTTGGCGCATAACAGGTACTCATCTTGTATTACTTAAAAATAATTTTAAAATTCCGGCGCCTCCACCATTAGTAGTTGTATTTCTTAATTTATCGGCTTTTATTTTAGTATTGGCAAGCAGTAACTGACTATAACGTTGATTAAAATTAAGTCTTGATTTTGGTATTGAAAAAGCTGCTCTGGACAGTCAATAGTCAATTTTCTACAGTGCTTAGGCGAGTAAGTTTTCTTATAACATGAGAATGTTAATTGTAGTGGACTAAATAGAATTGTCCCTTCAGCATTAAATTTGGTATCCTCAGAGAAAATCCAATCTAAGTAGGGTAATATGGGGTACGAACCTTTCAAAACTAGGCACTTATCGAACATTTCTTAAAGAAACTACATTTTGTCACGAAGTAACAAAAAAAAAGTGCGTACAATTATCTGTTGAAAATGGTGTCAAAAACATTGCTCACCATATCTATACCTTCATTAGAATAACTAATTTTCGTCTAACCATTTGAATTTTCTGTTAACCAATACTTATTATACCAACCGTTAAAGGATCTGCTAAAATATAATACCATATAGGAACCCAAAAAAATTGCCAGTCCGTGGCACCTAACCAGTAGAATCATTAGCTTGTTGTAAGCATTTAGTTCGAAAGTATCCACTTCTTTAATTTAGATTTTGCACACACCTATATGATTTCTGTTGTTCTATCGCCAAGGCTGCTACTTCCTCTAATTTATCTCTACAAGAACTCCTCGCCTTTTCGTCATCAACATTCAGGCGCTCTCCAAATGGCTTATTAAACCTCATAATTATTCCAACATACTCACGTACCCAAATGGATATTTAATGTCTTTAAAAAAGGCTTTTGCAATAATTACCCATCATGTCGCAAGAAATAGTATTTTGCAATGACAGTAAGAAATTTACAAAAGACAGTGTTCTAACGCATTTGTAGACCAATCATCTATACCTTGAGCGCACTGTAATACCATGCATATGTTCAGCATGCGAAATGTTTTAATAATTCAAAACAAACTGTTTTATATATAGAATGCCGGGTTGTATGATCGTATGATCACCAATTAAGTTTTTGTATTTATATCTTATGACTTCAAGTTGGTTTTCTATCCGAAACATTTTACGTTTTATATATCTCTCAAACATAATGAAAACTAAATCGCTCTCAATACAGACTCGTTCTACTGGGAAATCAACGACCGTCGAATAGTTAACGCTGTCCTAAAAAGTCAACTCACAAAAGGACAACAGGGACTAACCTACCCGAGTGTACATATATATAACTTTTATTAAAGCGTTATATTGCCGAAGTTTTGTATTTGTATTTAATAAAGCTCGTTTCTTTTTACTACATATACGTTGTTTGCGGGCACGTAATGTCTGAAATAGTTCGGAGATGATAAAACATGCGAACGATCGATAATTTTATTATTGCACGAGATGGATCATAAAAATTTATCATTATTTGAGCTAGATCGGTGTGGAAAAGTCATTAGTGTGTTTTTACTATGATGTTTAACGAAAAGAAACCTCCCGTTGTTGATTTTTTAAGACAATCTATATTAATTAAGAATACATAGGGTTTTAGTTCAAAATATTTTAATTACGTTACGGTTCCTTATTTTATTGCCTTGGATATGCAGACGATCTGGACACTAACTTACGTAAGCCGACAGGCCTTTCTAACTAAAGTGCATGATGTTACGATGTATATCAAATAATATTCGTCTAAATATTATAAGTGTGCTATTGCTCTTTGCACTAAATGCTTGTTGTGCACTGAGATAACTACTCTATTGATTCAATATACTGCGTGTCCCATAACATGACTGCCATAGCTTAAGGATGTATTACTGACGCAGTTTAAAACTAAAAATCACTAATAAACATATGCCTAAAACTCTATCGTAACTGAGATATAAGCATCTGAGGTTTTAGATAGGTCTACTAATGCAGGAATTTCGTATCGCTGCAAAAAAAAATCTCATTCAAAATCTTACAAAAAGAAGACGTTTTATTGAATTAGTTGTTCAAAATGTCCACCGAATTGCCGTATACATAGTCTAGCACTTCTTAGAATTGAAGAGGTAGCTTTGCTAACAGTCTCAGGATCAGCACAAATAGTTCCGCGACTTCCATAACCCTAGCAACAAGTTTTCTGTCTTCTTTGTTTTCAAGTTTTTCTGTATAAGTCAAGTGGCAAGGGTCACTGTGATAACATACGAGTACTAATAAAAAATTATAAATGGGAACTAGTAGATACTAGCCTCTGCGACTGCGGAAACTTGGGGCAAACTATCGCCCACAGAATAAACGACAGC
This sequence comes from Melolontha melolontha, assembly GCA_935421215.2. Lineage (NCBI taxonomy): Eukaryota > Metazoa > Arthropoda > Insecta > Coleoptera > Scarabaeidae > Melolontha > Melolontha melolontha. The sequence goes on along the minus strand of OW285242.1, from coordinate 96,575,864 downwards.
TCCAGAAGAAGATTCTCTAGTGGCATCCACGACTTTTGCAAGGCAACTCCTGGAGCACTGACCTGGTTGCAAAATTTAGATATTAGTGTATAAATTTTTATGACCTTTTTTAATGACTTGTAGTATCGCTTCTCATACGAAATAAATAAATAAATGCAAGCCTATTAATTAATTCGTTATTAAATTATTTTAATCTTAGGAATTTTAGTTAATTCTTTTCCCATCATTTTATTTTTTAATTAGCATACATGCTAAGTCTCATTCAACTGTTGTCCTATATTATTTTCTGTATTTGCATTTCAGCCTAGTAAATGTTTTGTACACTGAAAAGGTTTCAATTCATCTTAAAAATTTTTAGATGTTGAGTAAATATATAAACTTCTAGTACGGTAGAGAGAAGAATTGTTCTTTTACCGTGAAAATCACAAAGTATTTCTTACTCTTTTAATCACCATTATACTACTTTTGCAAGTGTTAGAAATGTGGCATAAATCTCAATCCAATAGATAGTTTGACGTCAACGTTACACAGTTATACACTATTCCATATATCTATGTTAAATCTTTGAAGATTAGCCTCGATTTTACTTTCACCTAAAAAGCCATCACATAAGTATAACAACTCGAGCATAATCAACGTGAACATGAAAAAACTACTTTGACCGGTACTAATCAAGTTCACAATAAGGCTACAACGAAAACCGTTCTCTTTCATTCTTTAGAGTAGCCGTGGAGTCTAGGATTTTTTACCATATCTCGGAGCATAGATCCCATTACTCGGCAAATTCTAATTGATTGCTGACAAGTTTTACAACTTTTCAATTCGTTAGATACCGATCACCTCATACGCTTAATCCCAATTAATGAAATTTAAAATATCGATATGAATTGTATCGTTTAAAGCAATTACGGATCAGCGAAAATAAAAAGAGAAGAAAATAAAATTTGTTAGTAGCTTGGTTTATGAAATAATGAATGACTGTTATAGTTTCAGAAAAATCTTGTTAATTAGAAAACGTGCTATATATTCTGATTATAAATTTTATTATAACTTTAAGTTAAATAAAAACATAATATAACTGAGCTTCAACTTTGTTTTACTTAATTAGAATAAAATTTATCAACACCATCAAACACCTTACATACTTCGTAACCTATGCATTAAGACTGCTTTCCAAGGCACCTTCATTCGCCCTATATCCCTTTGTCTTTATCTTCCAAAATAAATTATTAACGAACTAAGTTCAAACCTAAATCTCTGTTCCAGTTCGAGGACTTGGTGTTTTATCTTTAGAAACACATTATACACACAGAAATATGCTTCGAATAAATTTCATCTAAGGAAAGCTAAACTATTTCTCTCAATGGAATTACTATGAACTTATAAAAACAAATATAAATAATGTGCATCTCTGAATTAGCAAAAGGCGATCAGTCCTGTTGCCGAAGATGCAATTCTTAACTATAGGTTTTCTTTTTTCCAGAATGATTACTTTCTTTAGTAATATTAAAAAGAGCTGCGATGGTCCATAATGACTTAAGAAAACAAACGAGTACTTGCTACGATTCTTTGATGGATAACCAAGATTTCAAGAAGATTATAAATTCAATGGAGAAACTTTAACAAGGACATTTTGTCACATCAAAATACACGAGATTTAATATATTGCTTCTACTTAAGAGACGTTGTTAGGCACGAAGAAAACTTTTAATGAAAAACGTTTTTTCTTTCCGAGAAATATAAATGATTTACTAGAAATGTATTTGGAAATTTACAGCTCACAACAATTGACTGAAAAACGAATGAAATTTATTCTTTATATGATCACATAATAAATAGTTTAAATTAAAGTTTAAATTAAGAAAACTTAACTTACATTTGACTAATCCAAAAGCCATTGAGTTGCCCACTTTTTAGCAAATATTGTTGTTATGTATATTTAGAAAAAACCGTCATTTGCAATTTGGCTTTCCATCACTCAGTTAGGAAATTGTCTCCGTTGCAAATGGTCTTGTTGTTTGAGCTCTTGAGTTAATTTAATATTGTAAGAGTGAAGGTGAAGTTTTTTTATTGAGAATTCGCGGCAAACTGGTTCTGCTAATATTCAATTGTAGCCACGATATCGTTTTGATGTTCCTGGATTCTCATCGATACTTTCACTGACGACTGCAATGTTTTCGGCCGTCCGCATCCAGAAGAGTATGTTTCTCTATAATCGAATCGATTTCCTTAAAGTTTTAATTAATCTTAATGGTGTGCCCATTAAAAGAATTATCCATACAAACAATTACACGCAGTTTTAGAACAATCTCCATAGAATTTTTGCCGAATTTTTAATGTGTTTGTAACAATAACAATTTGCTGTTTTTTTTTTATAACGATCCATTTTTAGAGACTGCAGATGACATCTGTAAAGCATTACGGTTACCAATTTAAATATAAAAGAAAATGGTGGGAAATAATACAAAATACTAACATTGTTTCTTACTAACAAAATATGTATTGTATTTTGAAATATAAAAAGAGTTGAAATTTTGTGCCGACTTTGGAACGTGTTTGTATAAGAATATTATGTTATAATATTGTTTCTTGCAAAAGGGTTTTATATGCCCAGACCAAATAACGAATGTTTTTTCGACGTCTTTAGATGTGATTACAAAACATTATATTAATCATCGTTTCCACAGGAACACTCAATTTTTGAACTATGTATTTCGTCGTGATTTGAAATTACGTACAGGATTTCAATACGGACGTGTAGGTGCAGAAGATAACATACATGTATCTCTAGCATGTATACATACATATACATGTAGATATATATGTTAGATGTAGTACCATTACGCCCGTATCATAGATCATATGTAGCTGCATAGTGGAAAGACCGTTACATAAGGCCGGCTAACTAGTTGACTAGAACAGTCCGTTGGTTTATTCGTCCGTTCTTGCAGAAGTGTGGCAAAAGCAACGGAGGAAAGATGTATATACACGTAGCTGTAGTTGGAGTAAAGCCTTCACAAAGAGAACTATAGAGTCATTCAACTTTTGCAGTGATGATGGTGTACGTATACATGTGTATGTGTAAGTGAGACTGTACAATCCAAGCCGTGTTCCGTATACAGAATCATTGATGCTGCTGTCGAGCTCTTTATTTCATTGTGAATGCTGGTCCGTTGCGAAAATTACATAAAAAGACGGAAATTTCAATCACTCCGTACTTCATGTCTTAGGCGCTCGCGACCCATTGTTGTATTGTTGGGCTTGTTGTTGTTGTTATCTTTTCGTTTTAATGTTAACGTATTATGGTTCTTACCTACTTTGTTTCTGCTTTATTTCTTGCGTAACGAGATTACATCGAATCGGGTTTTCTCGCTTCTGAAATACTGGTTTCTGAAGAACGCGTGCAAAGGATAATATGTACTTAACGCTTTCCTTCGTTCAGACGTAGTGATAGCAGTCAATATTGCTGTAATCGGTCTGTCTACTTTAAGTAGATGGTTTGTCTTCGTCTTTCTTTGCCACCTCGTTTCAACTGTTCATAAAGAAATCTTAATGTGTATTATTGAGTGAAATAACTTTACCACTTTTCTACGCAAATTTAATTTTTTTTAATACTAATAAATAAAATCAAAATCCTATAACGTTCAAATACCTCACTATTATCTACCGTTTAAAAATGTTTACCGTTCCTGAAAATAAAGAACGCAATTTTCTTAACTGACTTTAACGTATTTTTTAAAATGCCGAAGTTTATATTTTAAAGAATTTTTTAGCATACAACTCAATGTTCCTTTTTCAATATAACATCTATCTAATGCGTGTGGTACCAGAATGTTCCCGGACTAGGTCTAGGATATTTTTTTTGCTTACCTAGGCCACTAACGGCCCCCATCTTCTTCAAAGTAGTCTCCCTGCGAATCGATACAATGAACCCACAGTTTTTTCCATGACTGGAAAGTGTCCAAAAAATCCTTTTTCTAAAGGCTTTTTTCTGAATGTCTTTTACAGTATCAAAACGAAGAACTATCGAGAATTTCGGGAACAAGACAATGTTACAGAGGGGCTAAATCGGGTCAATATGAAGGGTGTAGGACACTGGCCACCCTGTTTTTAGTCAAATACTGTGTTCTTTTCATTGATGCGTGAGCTAGTGCATTGTCATGAAGTAACAGCCAGTTTTGGTTTTCCACAATGTGGGCCGTTTTCGTCGCAAATTCAGTCGCCTCAAAACGTCACTATAAAAGTTCACTGTAACCCCAGTTCGCGGTAGATAATGCCTTCGATGTCGAAAAACACGATGAGCATGGATTTTGTCGCACTTTTGACCTGCCATGCATTTTTCGGTCTCGGTGATCCAGGACTCTTCCACTGTGATGACTGCTGCTTAGTTTCTGGATCATCGCCATAATACCAGCTTTCGTCGTCTATTATGACACTGTTGACGAAGGTAGGCTCATTTTCTATGTTCATGAAAATCATGAAGGTAGGCTCGTTTTCAAGGGTTTCTGCGATTTCAATGCACACATTAACATTACGCTAATTCTGATCCACAGATAAAAGGCGAGGAACGAATTTCGCAGCAATACGATGCATGCCTAAATTTTCAGTTAGAATTTCTTGGCGGCTTCTATAGCTTATGTTGAGACACTTGAACACAAATTATGAATTGTCCGACGACGATTTTCGTTAATAAGTTGTCGAATTGTTTCAACAGTAACATTCAACCATATCACGCTTTTCTACGTTAGAAAATTCCATAGCCAATGCAAACTTATGATTAACGGCCGTTTGCACCGCTTATAGTTAAGATACAATTAAATTAAGTAATAGTTAATTGTCAATGTTTGACAATTAACTTGACTTAAAAGTAAAAATTAACAGCTCTCGCTTCTGTGACTCAACGTGAAAGCAATGTTAGTATATTTATCTCGACTGCTCCAACGAACACTATTCTAACTCAGATTTTTCGTTTTTTGAATTACAAAACACCAAACATTTTTTTTTTAAGTTTTTGTCTTATAAAGTGAACAATCATATAAATGTCTATATCCTCTTTATTTTTTAAAATAACCATATCAAACCTTATATCATTGTAATCAGTAAAAAATAAGCTTTTTAATTATGTCAAAACCAACTATGGTTTCCATTTAAAAAAACACAAGTTTGTGTCATAACTCGATAATGGTGAACGAAAAAGAAAATATTAGCTACATAGTTTTATTTGGCGTAAAATTATCTAAAACTTTTGTCTGAACACTTTTTCTGTAAAATTACTATTAACGATGCTAAGCATGTTTAAAGAAAATCGTAAAATTTAGTTTTCTTTGAATATCTAATAAGCCATGAAAGTTATCGGAGAAACAAAAGCAGTTTTAAATCAAACTCGTAAAACTGCGCATCTTTCCCCATTTAAGCGTTTTTCTATCTCCAGTAGTTTCTGAGATCCCAATGCTAAACATTCAAAAAAACTCAGCCTGTATATTCGTGTTGTCTAGGAGTTGCAATACTTCGACGTTCACGTCTTTCTTCATGACTCCTGGCGTATCTTTATGCAGATCTCTGTTTTTTATATGCCAGGATGCATTTGCAGCAGTTCTTAACACTTTATTTTGAAACACTGGATTATTTTTATGTTAGAATATTCAATGCAGTCCCAAAGCTATATGCTATAAGTTCAGATATTTTAAAGACTCGCTTGTTAATATGGGTTTATTATGCAAAGATTGGATTTTCTCCTAAACAGCCAATACATACTTCCACAGCCCGCACCAAGTATTTCCCATTTTCTTTTAACGCGAGCTTTCCATCTCAGTTTCATGTCTAATGTCATGCCGAGATACCTAGATTTATTAAAATTGATTGTGAAATCGATGTGCACTGATTTCGTTTCGTTCAATTTTATTCTCCATTTCGCAGTCCATTTTCAGACTTCATTGACGGCTTCCTGTGGGTTTCTTGTAGAGTCCTTATTTATTCTTTCAATGGCTAGTATCACAGTGTCGCCGACAAAAGTAGGTAAGACATTAATTTCTAATTTTGGAATACCGCAAGTGTATAGGAGGTATAGAACTGGGTCCAGTATTCTTTTTTACGTCACATCTGCTCTGATTTGCCTGTATATTCGTGTTGTCTAGGAGTTGCAATACTTCGACGTTCACGTCTTTCTTCATGACTCCTGGCGTATCTTTATGCAGATCTCTGTTTTTTATATGCCAGGATGCATTTGCAGCAGTTCTTAACACTTTATTTTGAAACACTGGATTATTTTTATGTTAGAATATTCAATGCAGTCCCAAAGCTATATGCTATAAGTTCAGATATTTTAAAGACTCGCTTGTTAATATGGGTTTATTATGCAAAGATTGGATTTTCTCCTAAACAGCCAATACATACTTCCACAGCCCGCACCAAGTATTTCCCATTTTCTTTTAACGCGAGCTTTCCATCTCAGTTTCATGTCTAATGTCATGCCGAGATACCTAGATTTATTAAAATTGATTGTGAAATCGATGTGCACTGATTTCGTTTCGTTCAATTTTATTCTCCATTTCGCAGTCCATTTTCAGACTTCATTGACGGCTTCCTGTGGGTTTCTTGTAGAGTCCTTATTTATTCTTTCAATGGCTAGTATCACAGTGTCGCCGACAAAAGTAGGTAAGACATTAATTTCTAATTTTGGAATACCGCAAGTGTATAGGAGGTATAGAACTGGGTCCAGTATTCTTTTTTACGTCACATCTGCTCTGATTTTCCTTAACTCTGCTTCTTGCTTTATTCTGAAGAATCTATCTAAATGTACGACTCTAGAATTTGCGAGTATTGACTCGATAAAAATATTGTGTGAATTAAACAAGCATGCTATATTTTATCAAGCACTTGTGCTACGTCGAGAAAGACAGTTGGGCAAACTTGACTTCCCTCTAGCGCGTTTTCGATATTGTCGATGATTGTGTGAACTTTGTCGTTTGTAGTACGTTTACTGCCAAAGCCAAACTGATGCGATGGAATTAGTTAATATATAGCAATAATAGACTTTACTCTTTTTAAGCTTAGCCACTATTGGCAGTAACGGAATTGGTCTCTATGAAGCAACTTCATAAGAATATTTCCTTGGTTTCGGTATTTGTTCGGGCAAAATAGATTTAATTTTGTATTTTTAGTTTTATTTAGATGTAGGTATAATATATTTAATTCTAGTTTTTAAATTGTAAATATTATATATTGTATATAGAAAAGGTCTTGGAGTTCTGAGATATCTTTAATATTGTTAATTACTTTAGGACTGGTCAGGTATTACATTTCTTCATTGTCTTATTTTCTACAGTCATAAAAACTATTTATTTTTATTACAGGCAAAACCCTCTGCATCCATTAGGTAAATAATGTATTTGAATAAGCATAATTATAATAGAATAAGTTTTATTGTACATATTTCCTGTTATATATTATTATAATAGATTTAATAATTTGTTTCGAGGCGATTCGGCGAAATATTAGTTTATCTCTGTGCATTGTATATTGTATATTTATTACTTTAAGAGTATTTTATTTTCTATAATTAAGGGTTTCCGGCGTATATTGTTTATTTTAATACATTTATGACGTCGGAAACTACAGCATATACTTTTCTTGGAAAGGCAAAAATGGTTATATGGAAATTTGCGTATACTCTTTTTCATTGTTTTCTCCCTCTCTTTGACTGGCGGGGAGAAAACTTTCGTGCCGAAAAATAAGGTAATGAAGAAGTGGTTCCAAACAAGATCTCTTAGAGCTCACTACAGTTACAAGTACGATCTCTTCGAGTTAAAGCTTAGGTCTCAGTGATCTAACAAACAGCTCCTACTAAGATCTCAGTGATCTAAATAGGAGCAAATATTATTTATAAGCCAGTTTTTCTCGGTCTTTAGTATTAAGACCAGATACTGCATTTAGCATTTATTTGACGGAACTCCAAGATTAAACTTGTAAAATATATTAGTGTAATACAAAAAATATTGTATTATTTCAACACATACTTCGGTCTACACATACCGACTTCCTTCAAGCCAGGAGGATGAAACAGTATTATTATCACATCTGTTACTACAAATCGTAACCGAAAGGCGGCGTTAATCAAACGAGTAATTTTATTATCGCATTTTTGGGAACTGTTTTAACACATCTCCAGCTATCAGATGTGTTCAGCTCTTGTGTTTTTTTTTTAGATTTTGTTCTTTATTTCTTGAGAAACTTCTTCTGAATTCTAAGGGTAATTTAGGTTCTTGTACAGCAAAATTTGTTGGCGGCTCACCAACTTGGTGATTTAGCATTAATCTTCCACTACAGAACCAAATTTATTTAAACATAAAATAGTTTGATGACAGATTATAGCATTTAACAAATGAACTGGTATTTTATCTAAGGTTGCATCTACATCAAAAATTTGCGTTTTCTTGTATAGCTTACTGGCTCTGAGAAAAGATTATAAAAATAACCTGTTGATATGGAACTAGATATTGAAAAAATATTTAATGGAAACAGAGAAATATAACGAAAGCATTTATAATTGTTTATAATAAATAAGAAAATACATGTACAGCTAAAAGAAGTACATATAGAACAAACAAAAGTTAAATTGTGTGAAATTATAAATATACGCTATTAAGTTTTCATGTGGACGTAAGTCATCAATAGTCACCAACAAAAGAAGAGTAAATAACTAAAATAAAAAAAGCAGAGCATTACACCTAAACATAGGATATGAATAAATTAATAAGGGAGGAACTGAAAATATGATATGTAGTAAACTTAATTGAACAGAGACAATTCAATGTTTGAAATAAACGTGTAATTTGTCTGACTGACTGACCAAGATGACGACATTTAATAACAAAATGCTTTTCTTCTAACGCAAAAATTGCCATAGCTAAATACAAAATCAATATTAACAGTAATCAATATCCCGAAAAAGGATAGCGGTTAAAGCAACGGTTAACAAAAGAAAATAGTAAATGAACTGCAAAAAAGAAATAGAATTAAGATAAAATGTGACTCCGCGATAGATGCATTCCTCAACAGCCAGTACAGGACTCTGTTTAGCAGCTAGCGCTAGCTGTAAATACGGCCTTCCTCGCGCCTCTGTATTTCCGCATATTAACAACTACTGTAGGTAAATACCGACCTTCGCTCGTACAGTATATACTGCATCTTAATTTTATGCAAAATCTGTATTTTTGATGTCATTTATCTTGTTGCTTCCATATAGGTCCAACATATTAATTATTAACTCTATATTCTCTTAATAACAAAAAAATGTGTTTTTAGCATAAAACTTGAAATTATTAGCCATTAGCTGCATATCATTATTTGTATAAATGTACTATAGATTATTTATGTTTCTAAATTTACAATGTGAACTTTGTAAATTACTAATGACTTGGCTATAATCACGCAAACATAATTTTGTAAAGTAACATATTTAGAAATGTTAATCTTGTGCAACAGTTGGTATGACCATTAAAGTGAAATGATCGTCAAATATCACAGTTTTTTTTTTCTTTATGAGTTCTATTCTCGTGTACACATTATTTTAGTGATGTAGTTAAATTCATACAATTAAAACACATTTATAAAGACCTTAAAACAAAGAATGTAGCTGTTCCTTTTAGGATTTGATTAGTTTCGGGCTTGAAAATTAAAATAGGTCGATCATGTTTGCTTTGGGAATATAATAGCGTGATCGCTTTATCAAAAACAAAATAATGGTTATAAACAGTGTAGCGTTTACATTTATTTGTTAAATTAATCTTGATGAACATTTATCAAATGCCCGCATAATAATTAAGTGTTAATTGTACATTTTTAGTTGGAAAAATAATAAACTGTTATAATAAATTTAAACCCCACAAATAGTTTACTATAGATATTTCTTTTTAAAAATTGTAATACAGGTAACCCCCGTCCTTCGCGACCCCGGCGAGTGCGGATTCGTTATATCGCGATCTTCTTTCGCTCTACGCGCCAAATCGGTACTACCCCGGCTGCCTGGAACGGTTGAGCCAGTGCATCATTTGGGTTTCCCCTTCAGTGTAATCTTAGCTGCGTTCTCAAACACACGCTAATTAAATTGAGTAGATATTTCTTTATCCCTTTGTAATTTTTAAAATGTCAAAAAACAATGTGAAAAATCGGTTAAGAAAGTTCGCAATGTAGTGACTTTAGAAAAGAAACTGAAAATTATAGAAAGAATAGAAAGTGGTGGTAAATTTACAGTTGTAGGAAGGGATTTTAAATTGCCTGAGTCTACAGTGCGATCAATTGTGCAACAAAAAGACAAAATTAAAAAGGCTGGCGAAAGTGTTACTCCAAGTACAGCGACAAAAGTTTCACGAACCAGAAGCTTTTTGATGACAGAAATGGAAAATTTATTAAGCAAATGGATAGAGGATCTAAATCAACACCACATGCCTGTGAGTACTCAAATTATAATGAATAAAGCACTTAGTCTTTGGGATCATTTAAAATCTCAACATGGAGGAGAAGAAGTTTTTAAAGCAAGCAAAGGTTGGTTTGATCGGTTTAGAAAACGGTCAAATTTGCATAATCTTAAAATGATTGGCGAATCAGCTAGTGCAGACGTAGAATCAGCTGAAAAATATCCAATGGAGTTCCGTGAAATTGTGAAAAGAGGAAATTATCAACGAAATTTAATTTGTAATGTAGATGAGACGGGACTCTATTGGAAACGAATGCCAACACGTACGTTTATTTCCATGGAGGAGAAGACTGCTTCTGGATTTAAAGCAGCCAAGGATCGACTAACTCTTCTTCTGGGCGGAAATGCATCCGGAGAACTAAAATTGAAACCGTTGTTGATTTATCAATCAGAAACTCCTCGTGCCATGAAAGGTTATTCCAAAAACAATTTACCAGTTTTTTGGCGAAGTAACCCTAAGGCTTGGATGACACAAAATTTATTTATCGACTGGTTTAAAACTTGTTTCTGCCCAGCAATAAACAAATATTGCGAGGATATTGGAGTTGAACCACGAGCTCTTTTGGTGTTGGACAATGCGCCAGGACATCCTGTAGAACTTGAGACCCTGTGTACCGCTTTTTCCGTTGAAGTGGTATTCTTACCTCCGAATACCACTTCCATCTTACAGCCTATGGATCAAGGCGCAATAGCAACATTCAAGGCCTATTATTTAAGAAAAACGATGCGACAACTCATTGAAGAAACTGATAAGGGTGATAGAGATGCCATGCGAGTTTGGTGGAAACAATTTAATATTATGAAAGCTATCAAAGACATCGACGAAGCGTGGAATGAAGTCACCCAGTCGTGTATGAAGGGTGTTTGTAAAAGGTTGTTCAGAGAAATTGTTGGAGATCACATCAATTATGAAAATGATATTCAAAATATCATCGAAGAGATTAGTTTTATAGCCACTTCCGGAGGCATCGAAGGTGCTAATGTAGATGATATTAGGACTTTGTTAAAATCACACGGCGAACCATTAACTAATGAAGAGCTGCAGGAAATGGACTGCAATACTAAATCCCAAGAATATGACGTATCGGAACCTGTTCCCGTGCGATAGTTAAGTTTCAAAATCATTGAAAAGGCACTTTCTCTTCACAACCAATGTATGGAGTTGTTAGAAGAAAACGACGAAGATTTTACGATCGAGTGAGTGCTGTAAAGCGTGGTTGTGCCGGATTATTTGACAGTTATCGGCAAATTTTGCATAATAAACGTAGAGAGGCCAAACAAGGGAATCTAGATTCCTTTCTGCAAAGCGGAGCAAAATGAATTAATTAAAAATTATGTTATTTGACATTTTTTTATAATTATTGATACTTATTTTATTAATAAAGCGTTTTATCGAATCTTAAAATGATTTTTTTAAATCCCTCGTTGATCGCGAAATTTCGCTTATCGCGACCATCTCCAGAAGGTATCCTTCGCGAAGAACAGGGGTTACCTGTAATTATGTATAAGTATGCTTGTAATTTGAAGTGGTTTGTAAAGACCTCCGGTGTCACGAGACGTTTTCTCAGATATTCGTCGTACAAATTTGACTATGCCGCAAGCCAGCCCTAAACATTTCGTCGCTTGTTTCATCATACGCTGTTAATGACAAGGAAAAGTCCGTAACAAATGTCCATACGTAGAAATCTCCAATGCGAGTTAGTATGCGTTGTGTAAATCCATGTGTACGTATATGGATATATTTTTAACATATATGTATTGTCGTATAAGCTGTTGTAATCATTTACACTTGTACGTGATTTTGTTGCTAGAAACACACGTTCGACTACCACAAATTGATTAAATTTGATTTGGGTAACCCGTATATAGCTTCTGATATACCCACATTGCACAGAACTATTAATGTTTTAATTGGTTGTAGGGCAATTAAGAGAGTAGTAAATATGCCGAGACATGTTCAAGCTTGTCGTACACAGTACAATATTCTTGTAATATTTTGTGAATAACTTGCCAAAATGAAATATAACTTCAAACGCATTAATTTCGAAAAAAAATATTTAGGCAAATATCTTTATTGACACACGATGGAGAAATCTTGAAACTAGTTTCAGAACCTGGATGCAGAAACACATAAGATAAATGTTTACATCATTAATATATAGGAAAACAACCATGCTGATCAGTATTATTGAAGAATCATATGTTATTATACAGCCTGGCCCAAAATGACCGAAGGGGTTTGAGTTCATTATAACTTCTTATTTAAGACATAATTATGAATTTTTTTTAATTTTAAATACAGTATATTAATGGAGAATATTTTTAATTTATTTATGAAAAATTATATCTCGCAAGTGGTGGCCATTTTCTGCTTCGCATATTCGTGCTCTTTTCAAAACATTTTCCATAACCTTTCGCAAAACTTCAGGTGTTATGTTGTTGATTTCGTCGCGTATATTATTTTTTAATTGCTGTATGGTTCGAGGCTTATTAATATAGACTTTTCCTTTCAAATAACCCCAAAGGAAACAGTCTGAAGCGGTTAAATCTGGTGAACGCGGAGACCAATTAAAATCGCTTGTACGGGAAATAATTCGTTCACCAAAGATGTCGCGTAAAAGAGCCATTGTGTCCCTCGCAGTGTGCGATGTGGCTCCATCCTGTTGGAACCATACTTGCGGATGGTTTTCCACGGCTGGTCTTAAAAAATTTTCCAACATTGTCCGACATCTAACACCAGTGATGGAAACGGCGACACCGTGTTCATTTAAAAAAAAAATATGGGCCTTTCCGACGAAACACCGCACCAAACGGTACACTTAAGTGGGTGTAATTCTCGCTGTTGAACTACTCTTGGATTTTCCGTAGCCCATATCCTGCAGTTTTGCCTATTAACGAACCCATTTAATTGGAAATGGGCTTCGTCGCTCATAATTAAATTATGAATAAAATCATGATTATCTTCTGCTTTTTGACGAAAATAAATTGCATAATCAAGTCTATGCTTGTAATCTGTCGGTTTCAATTGTTGGACAAGCTGAATTTTGTATGGAAACATTCTTATTGTATGCAAAATTCTCTGCAGCGACCCTCTTGAGAGGCCAAGTTGTGACGAACGTCTCCTGGTTGATGTTTCTCCATCTTCCCGAATACTCTCCTGTACCCGTTCAATATTGTCATCCGTGTGCACCGTTCGTCGTCTTCTGGCACCAGGAAGGTTCCTTACTGCCCCTTGTTCTCGAAAATATGCAGCCAGACGGTTTATTGTGGACTCTGAGGGTCCAACCCGCACATTAAAATAACGACGATATGCACGCTGAGTCAAAACAATGGATCGCTGATTCGAGAAATAAAGTTCAACGATTTTGGCACATTGTTCAATTGTGTACTGTTCCATTTTACATTCCCCAAGTCTTCTTTACAAAATACTGAAAACAAACAAAAAAAATAATTATAAAAAAAAAGTTATAAGGAATTAAAACCCCTTCGGTCATTTTGGGCCACCCTGTATTATAAAATAAATTTATTTATGATTTATACAAAATACGTATTAATTGTTTATTAAAATTAATTCTATAGTAATAAATATTTCTGTTTAAAGAAAATGAATTTGTCCTCGATAGTTTTTATATTTACACAAGGTAAATGGCCTGTATGGCAATGGCTTACTAAATTAAATTTCTACTACACCTATGGTTTTAACCACAAACCACATGTAATGATTCTCCTTTTCATAGGAGACTGATCAATTACCGCCGTCTGTGAAATACGTTATTAACGCTAAGAAATAAGTAATTAAACTTCTAGTTTCAAAAATTCTTTTATTGTAAATACCACTACAATATTGTTTCACCATACAATGGCTTCATCAGGTGGATGTATTTCAGTATTTCATCCACCTGATGAAGCCATTGTATGGCGAAACAATATTGTAGTGGTATTTACAACAAAAGAATTTTTGAAACTAGAAGTTTAATTACTTATTTCTTAGCGTTATAATGAAGTTTCAACAAGTATCTCCTTCGTCAATTAACTATTTAAAATACGTTATTCTTAAGCGTACTAAAAGTGCAATCAACTCTAGTTCTACAAACAAAAATTAAGTTTTCAGAATTAACGAAGCTGGAAAACTAGGTTTCTTCGAAAGCCTTGTACATCAACGTGAAATAACAAAGATATTGTAGATAATATTTCAAATTTTTGATTAGCGATTATTTTAAACATGAAAGAATGTATGCATTTATAAACACAATATATGTGGCTACTGAACTTTAAACATTGTCTTTTACAAACCGACTTTTATAATTTTTTTAACTTTTTTGAACGTGTTTAAAGGATTTGTGACCATTTTAGGCGTTCATTTCACAAAATTTTCCCCTGTCGGGCGTTCAGTTTGCAGATGGGAAGTGAATGTGCTTTTGAATTCCCGGTTAGTGCGTCAATTTTATATTTTATAGGAAATAGGGAAAAATCAAAACAAAATTAACGAATTTTGCTGATTCAGCAACTTAATTTCAAATTAAAGAAATGTACGATTATCCTTGAAGCACATAATATTGTAATATATATTATCAGAAAGTAGTACATGTATTAAAAAATATAAAATAAAAGTACATTTAAATATATGTAGAGTAACGTTTATCTAATCTCTATATTATACAATACTTAATTAAAATTAAAAGTGAATCTATCTATAATTTTACAATTTATTTCAGCTTGTCTGATGTGTCACTAAAATTTTGTCTATTTTGAATTAGGTCGCTTACAACTAGTTTTAACTGCCTATCTAATTCACAGTATTTTTATGCCCTTTCAGTGGTATTTATGCATACACAATTTTGCAGGAAAACACTATTATAGTTGTGCATTTCTTCCTGAAGGACTTTCATTAATTCAAATATATTTTGTTGTGCTTTTCCGATCCGTTTGTTGAGTCTATTATGCCATCC
Source organism: Melolontha melolontha (assembly GCA_935421215.2). Lineage (NCBI taxonomy): Eukaryota > Metazoa > Arthropoda > Insecta > Coleoptera > Scarabaeidae > Melolontha > Melolontha melolontha. The sequence goes on along the minus strand of OW285242.1, from coordinate 96,560,441 downwards.
TTCTACAGAATTAGTAGTCCGATGACGTTCTCCACCGCAAGTCCATACTCGGCGAGAATTATGAATCCAGAGATCAACAAAATAATCGTTAAATTTAACAATGGCTTCATCGGTAGGTTTCCATTATACAGCGCCAACCATCTGTAACTTTATCTTCTGGCAGATGAGCTAACGCAGCACATTTCCTTATGTAGTTTCTTAATTCCTCGTTTTACTTATACAAGTTTGTTAGAGCTAAATCTTGTACTTTACGCCCAAGAGCTTGAATAAAATGAAAGTTACATCCTTTTGTAACTGTATCCGGAGAAAATTCTTCTAAGGCATTCATTGTGACAACTTCAAAATCAGAAATACATTTTTTTGGTAAAAAATTTTATTTGTCACCTCTTTTTTGTCGGGTAGCAGGGAATATACGGCAGGAATGATGTTTGTTCGTTCTTCTGTACTACCAATATCCACGTGAATTGTATATTGGCAAAACAGTGAACTATAGCTTTTAAAAGTCCCATCGAATAGGAAGCAAGAACCTACTGCTAATAAATTGCCTCCGTCGATTGCAAATACGAGAATCCTGTTTTCCATACCATCGTGAATTATAACATACTCTTTCATAAACTCGGCGACCTCTATATCTTCCCGTTTTTTCAGAAGCAAGCTAATGCATATCGATTTGTGTCGCTCATTATACAATTCATGTTTCACTGATGTAAACTGTGGAATATTTGCAACGAAATCCAAACTTCTGTCCTTAGCAACCATCATCTATCTCTTATCGATATATTTGAAATACTGGTGTCACTACTTCTCTCTTTATGGCTTTATATAAACAGTTATTGACTTCCTTTTTTGCAATATCCGAAACACAGTTATGGCTTTTCTCACTTATACCTTTTAATTTGACTTAATCAGTAACAATCTCTCCTGAGCAGTTGTTCCTGTTTATGCAAATCCATCGAACAGTTGAGTTTTTATTTTTTGCTTTTAAGTTGAACTACTTGTATCCAGAATACAGGATGACTGGTTTTCCACGTTTTGAATCTATCACTTCCATCACAAACAAAAATTCACGAAAGCTTTTGAATAACCTAACTGCACTTACAAGATGTCCGAAGAATTAATTTATTTTAGTAATAGCCCAATATCTTATATCATCTCTATATTGGTGGAAGGGAAAGCGAACAAACAATAAAAACAAATAATAATCATTTGGTAGTTAATCCCTCGGCGAGTTTATTGTAAACAACATTAATTTCTTATGCAATTAAATGTAATTATAAATTTACAATAAATTGATTCTTAATCCGTAGGCGATTACTAGGTAAAATAAATATAAATGCAAACCATAAATTAAACCTTAATTCCTAGTCAAGTTTAATGTAAAGATAATTATAAATTTAAAACAAATTGTTTCTTAATCCCTTACCGAGTTCAATAATTATCTCTTAATAGAGGCTTAAAACTTATGTTCGTTTACTGTTACCTGCAAATTTTACCCACAAAATGGGATTCAAGAAAAAGAAATATAGTTTGAACATCCGAAAGGGGAACGCACGAAACGGGAAGATACCGTTTAAAGGACAAAGTTCAAATAAAAATAAACGTTCCTGTAATCGCAGGCAATCAAATATAAGTTAGCCAAAACATTATTTAAGGAAATCATTTGAAATAATAAATTGACCTTCAAGCTTATCTATATAATAAAGATTAATGAATACTAAAGTATTAAACGCTTTACTAAATTGTATTGTTATGACATTAATCTAATAACTACGCATTCATGCACGTTCGGTATCTCTAGCCTTAATATAGATACAATTAAAGCTAGAGATACTGAACGTGCACTTGAAAATCTGATATTCCTCATGGGTATAATTTATGACCATTAATGCTCAATATTTTTATCAATGTTTGCGTCTATATAGTGACCTTCAAATTTACTGCATAATGAAAGTCCATAGCCTTACATAACTTGAATAACGTTTAACACTGGGTTTTATATATAAAATTAAAATACAATAATGAAACAAGTACTTATTTTTCACAATAAAGGTGGACAATTAGAGACCGATTTATAACTTTATACATTACAAAATTACTTGTGTTGACTTAATAAAATTTTTAAATAAATACAAAATCCCGAAGGTTTATTTTACATTTTTTGGGGTGAGTTGTGGTGGGGGAGAATAAGTTGGGGATGAATTTTCAAATTTATAGAGGTGAGTTATGTGATAGGAGCCTCATGATGGGAAAACAGACAAATCCGTCTGTTTCACAGATAGGTCTGTCTGAAATCAGACAGGTCTCTTTCATAGACAGATCCGTCTGTTTCATAGTTAGATCTGTCTGGAAACAGATACCTGACTTACCTTCCCACACTACAACTCAGCCGCAAAAGTGCAGAATGAACCTCCCTAGGAAAATACATGGGATTTTGCGCTAGAACGTGCATAGCTTATCTACGGATGTTTATGAATGAATGAAAGTACAATAACAAAAGATTCAAAATAAATTTTTCTTGCATAGGGCTATTTCATCGTATTTTTAACAAAATATTGCTAAATAAGTTGCGAAAATCAGAGATAGTTAGTTCTCTTCCTTAATTTATGTCTTGCTTTAAAAACAAGGAAGCATATAGAGGCTGGGCCAACTGCAACCCAAATTATTAAAGTCTATACTGAAGTTCAATAAGAATAGGGAAAAGTAGTAAGAGATAATAACGAATGACAATTAGGAAAGATAAAATAAGAGATTGATAGAAACTAAGTATCGGAGAATTATATAAAGCATAATTAATCTTATCTTGCTTAGCGCATATATTATCAATATGAATGCCCCATGCGTCAATCTTACAGAATTCCTGAGGTTATCATTCCTCGTCAATGATAATGCTAAGCTTTCTGAAAGATGATTAATTTCCATAGAGTTTATTTTTTTAATATAGTTTTGATAATATTGTAACCGTGATATGAAAGAATTATAATTGATTTTGCCAAGCAAATACTATCGATGATTCATTTCCATAGTGTTAATTTTTTTAATATAGACTTGATAATATTATAACCGTGATATGAAAGAATTATAATTGGTCTTACCAACCAGATACTATTGGAAATCCATTCACATACTCGAATAAGAAAAGATTCAGCTTTAGATATGCAAGTAAAATTAATGGAGCTTACAAGAACAGTACTATTTTCTACGTAAAGTGCAATATTTATGTAATCTGTTGGAACGAAAGAACATTTACAAGAATCTAACAAATGGGCGTCGCATAGACCTTCTTTCCAAAAAATGAGCAGCAGATGTTATCTCATGAAATACAGACATAATTTTGTTTGCGATTCAAGAAATAACTTTCAAACCTTCACAAGTTATTAGTCTTTGAGAATATGCGGTTAAACAATTTCTAAATGAAAAGGAAAAACCAAAATTATTAGAAACCTTAAATAAAGTAAGGCATTAGAAAAGACACCACAGAATTGGAGAATAGAGAAAATAAGAACATAATGTAAGACGGGAGATAGACAGAAAAATTGAATATAAATTTGGAAGAAACGTAAAATGGTTCTTGAAAAAATAATAGGAATATAAGTTAATATTATTAAGATAAAATAAAACAAATTTTATGAATTTCACTTTTTAATTATCACTGTAACGAGTCGTTTCGCACCAACCTGGGCTTCGTCAGACATATAACTCAGTTATATGTCTGACGAAGCCCAGGTTGGTGCGAAACGACTCGTTACAGTGATAATTAAAAAGTGAAATTCATAAAATTTGTTTTATTTTATCTTAATAGTTATAATGGAATTTCATCAAGTAAAGGCCGAAACAATCATATATCATATAAGTTAATATCATTGAAGCATAGAAATGTTAAAAAACAGAAAATAAATACGCCTTTTCATGTATTTAAAGAAACGTTCCGATAGAATAATAAAAAATGATCTATATTAAAAGGAAGAGAACTTAAAAAAAATCTAATAAAATATACCAAAACTTGAAACGACACCTTGAATTACATAGAAATGAGAAATAAACAATCAAAAATTGCCTTGATTAATCAGAATAATTTAAACATACATGAGTAGGTAAACCCCACCAGTTTCGTATAATACAAAGGTATTTTTAATAATATAAAATATTTTAAAAATCTGGTGTGAAGAACACAAATACAGGTTCACTATTAATATTTTTGTGAACCTGTCCGAACATATCCCTCCCCAGAGACGTAGATACGTATTTCACCTTTATATAGGCTCATCGGTACGCCCCTGCTGGAGAAAGGATATTCTCAGACACATTCACAAAAAAGAACCACATCGCCACATCACAGAAATTATCCAGACCGGGCGTAGAAGTAAATTCAGCGCTACCTGTTGTCAGACAGCCGAAGTACCTCGCCCCGTCTACATAACCAATGTGAAGTAATGACGCCCTTCCAAAGGTGGCACTTGATTAATATGGGTCTGAAGCAGGAATATATACTGAGTCTCTTACTATTTAACCAGATGTTAGATAAAGCTTAAAAAGCTCAGTAAATAAGTATGTGTAGAGTATAGTAAACTGTAAAAAATAAAAATATCTAATATGTGGTATGCATATGATATAGTTATCTTTGGTGGAAAAGATGCGGATTTGCAAAACGAATATGAACATTTCCAAACGAGCAATTTTAAAAAGTAAATATGGAAATAAACATAGATACGTAAAAACTAATAATGAGAAGATAAAACAAGAAACATAGCATACAAATTAGAGAAAATATTTAAGAGTTATAATTAGACTGCAGAACAGACGCTATCCTCTAATAAGTCATACAGGCGCAGAGAGAGAGAGAGTCGGTTTCGCTTAAATAAGCTTTAATTCGCTTTAATGTCCTGACAGGCCTTTGTAGAAATGATCGAAATGCGGAAATCGGTAGATATATTAAATTTAAAGATTATTTCTATGCGCCACTCACTAGCTCTGATATTGAGCAAAATTTTACTATATTTAAAGACATATTGTCTAATAAAAGAACGCACTTTACAGAACAAAGTTTAGAATATATTGTAATAATTAATGTGAATAAAAAATGTTTACTGTGGTGTGATTAAGCATTCGCTTTAATTATAGGTGATATAATTAACTTCAAGTTTATACTTTTATACTCAATATTTTGAATTTTTTCACTGTACAAAGTAAAAGCATTTTGTATATACATCTGGAATTAATATTTAATTTAAATTCATTTATTTTCAGTGTTTTATTTATTTTTGTGAAAATAAATTTCCGTATGTACATTTCATTTATTCCTTTATTACGACTCTGGCGAAATATATTTCACAACTCAGTCTGTTTGCATTAAAAGGCGTACAAACAGACAACTTTTATCAATGCCATCGCGCTATAACATTAATATATACATGTTAAGTTGATCGATTGTACGTTGTCGGCACCGATGGGGATAGCGCCGATTCTGCAGTCTAGTTTAAATAAATGATGAGAGAAACCTAAAAAAACAAACTGTATAGTTCGACAAAAACAAAATTTCTGAGTAAAAAAGAAACATCTAGAACAGTGAAAGCCCGGAAAGCCGAGATATTAAAAAGGTAATTAAGTCGGTCCTTATACATGAAAGTGAATTATGTATACAGGAAGAAAAAGCAAGTTGAATAGCATATAAATGCAATTTCAAAGAAGAATTCAGGAAATAAAATTGGAAGAGATAAAATAAGAATTAACACATTTAGAGAAGTTTTAAACATGCCACCGATAATGACCACAATATAGGGATCTTAGTTAAGATGGTACAGGTACCTATATTAATTAAACAGAGTATCATAAAATGACTAAAAATATTTATGAGCAAGAAAAGGAGAAACGAGAGGAAAGGGAAGAATTTGGAATGAGTTGAAAAGTTTGACAAAAGTACCAAGGAGTTTTGTAACGAACCTCGAGTCTAGATCAGCCCGCGACATAAGTTAGTTTGGCTAACAGAATTAAGTAAGTAAGTTCGTTATCAACCCTATTTAGGGTTTTCGGTAGGTCAACGAACATGAAAGATTGGAGCCGTTAGCACGAGAGATATTAATAAATATATACAAAACTGAAAAGAAGAAAATCAGGTTGAGTTTTAAGGTTCCTAATATATTTTTTGTGAATTATTTTGTTTGTTTCCTTTTTTCTACTCAGCATATTTTTCTTTAGTTTCGTATTACAATTTTATTTAATTTATTATAAACATATTATTGGCACAGACATATGATTTTGTTAACTAATATTACTTGCATTCATTAGCTATCAACCCAGTATTTTAATACTTTACGGAATTCTTGTGTAAATACACAATTTTAATCTTGTAGGGATAAGTTGTTGCAATATTTCCATTATAAACATTGACTTTTAGGTACTTCTATATTATAAGTATGCCTAAAAATACCTGCTGTTTACATAACTTCCTTTTCCTGTACATACGAAGACAATTTTCGGGTTCGTATAAAGGTACATTCTTTATTACACATTCTCTTTCCTCTTCCATTTAATTATCGCAATCAACAATACCCACACACTTTCTCATGGTTTAGGAATGCGCTAAATGCGCGAAGGAACATTAGTCTATCGTTTGTTGGTCAGCAAAAGAGAGCAAAAAAAAAATTACTTTGTCAGCTTACACGAAGAGAATGCAACGGTCGATGTGTGTCAAGGCCAGCGTTTCAGAACACGATGCAGCAACGCTTGTGTGAAAAAAGTTCAACGAACTCGACCGCGTATATATACAATACTGGGGACCCTCTCCCATCGTGATCCGAGAATGCCTAGAACGAAATTTGATCTCTCGACGCATAGAAGAGCTTAGCTTCCGTATTGTGTCCTCTTATGGTGCTTTCACGTTCTGGAAGGGAAGTGAGTGGCCGTGCACGGCCTTGGACAATGTCCTCATCACAAAGGTCAAGCTAATTGTTCCATTATCTAATTCGTTCCCCTCTTTAGTGTACATTTTTTTCGTTGCTTGTGTTCTTCTGGAGTATTGTACCTAATACTCTATGGTATTTTCTCAAGAGCTTTTGTACCCCTTCAAAGTGTTTTAGGTTTTGAATAGACATTCTTTAGCTGAATTTATCTGGTGATTATTTCATATCGTGCATATTGTTGGGGCAGCGTTCAGTAACCTTTCAATCAAATTTACTTGCAAGATCCATATTCTTTTAAACAAAAATTATTCGAGTAAATACAAAGTCGTAAATTACATTCATACATTTTTATCTGCAAACATACATATGCAAAGACTGTTCTTTTTATGGCAAAATTTAACGCCGAAATTACTGCAGTTCGTTGCTTGTTTTGATTATCATAGGATTTCAAAAAATAACAAAGTCAAACAAAATAAATTCAAAATATCGGAGGCATTGATATTTTTAATTTAGTCTTTTAGATAAAATAACTTAAGTAATTATATGGATTACAAAAATTATGCGAAGAACACAAGCAGTAATAAGAATATTAACGATACATATAAAATATAGTGCCTAAAAACATATTATAGTCTAGCAAAATAGATCAACGTTCCAACTAGAACAAGTAAATTAATACGAAAACAAATTTTAGGTAAAACATATTACACGACGAAATCAAGTCGGTGAAAAATCAGCGCCTGCTCACATCTGACCTCGAAATGAAGCTAACTGAAACACATTTAAGAAGATTGCTTAACTTGCTTTTAAATTAGGAACAGCGTATCTGTGGAGTTGAAGCTAATACACACCTGTTTGTGTGTGAATGAAATGAATGAGAATGTTATCATTTTCAATGTGTGTGCGTATCATTGGATTACTTGCAAAAACATTTTGCTAATTACGCTGGTATTTTGGACAATAACCAGAGAATTTGTTTTGAAAGTCTATCAGAATCATGGTTGTATATTTTCTATTCTATCGACAAGCACGAAAATACAAAAAACACATCCTTAGAAAATAGAAAATAGCTTTTCAGAGTGCTAACAACTTGCTACGTTATAATCCTTACACAAAATATCTAGGAGTAACAATGGATCGAACACTCATATAAGAAAACATCTAGAGAGCACCGTAGCTTAAGTGAACATCAGAAATAACATGCCTAATCCACAAAGTCTGTGATATTGGTTGGAGTGCGAATGTATCCACCCTTAAAACGTTAGCTCTTAGTCTTGTTTACTCGGTAACTGAATACTGAGCCCCAGTCTTGCTAAACGGCTGCCACGCAAAAATGATCGACATCAAACGTAATGAGACCAGGATAATAAGTAGCGGTTGCTTATCTACCCTGGCTCCCTGTTTCAAGCCATATTGCCCCTCCCACCATCCTGAAACAGAAAAGCCTGGTTTTAAAATATAATAAAATAATATCGAATTCCCACCTCCAAGTATACAGTGACCTGTCTGATACTGGCCTGTCAATACTGAAGTCTAGATCTCCTCCACCACTGCAGAACAACTTATAGTAGAAAATTTCATCCCAAATGATAGATGGAGAGAATATTCGGAAGCCTTGGAACCTGTTGAAGCGATACATATCACCGATCGTACGGTACCCTTACCAGGAATGAAGCTGCGTCACCACGAATAGAAGACACTTGATATAGTAGGAGCGTCCTATGGCATCTGTCGTGACTCATTCTATAAATGAGGACTACCTGAAACACTGGCTTGCGAATACGGAAAACCTTGTCAGACTATTCACCATATTACAGCTGAGTGTTCCCTTTCAGCATATGGAGAGGAGATGAGTTACTTCTTTGAAGCCCTGAGTTGAACTGGATCGATGGCGTTGACTCTAAAATTTAACTCTGTCTAGATGTATATTTTCAATCCGTGTAAGCCATATGCTAAATAATAATTCAGAGTGCTATAAATTACACACGCGAAATGGTTGCCTGAAGGAAACTGCCAGATAATGCACCAGAACTAAGGTATATCTAATCCTATGTGAATAAGAAAAAGTTTGGCTTGACGAACCTGGACAGAAACCAGCTATAAATTATTATAGGTTTTATAACTGGACACGCATCTGTAAAGTAGCACACGAAATATTAGGCTGTATAAAGAGGATTTTATGTTCAGACTTTGTAATCTGGCACCAGAAGCAGCAAAACATATTACATTGTGTAACTGTGAGAGCCTGGATGACAGGTGACATTTATTACTTGAGCAACATAAAGTAGGTACAGAGTTATACAAAACAGGCTCTGTCAGAAATTTTTACAATTTCGTTCAAGATACTAGAATTTTAAACTGGGTGCTTAAAACAATGACAGATTAAGCACAATGAACATATAAGCTGCAATGCTAGATATGAAGACTTAGTAAAACGAACCTGTATATAATAATATATAATAATAAGAAAAAAGGTATAAAGGTATATATAATAATTAGAGAACGGACACGCTTACCACTCAGTGCAGTACTGGCGAAAGGCTGTATTTTTAAAATATTTAATTTTATTTATATAATTGGAAAACGAACGGGTGATGATCTATAAAATTACGAAATAGATATTTATTTGTTGAAAAGTTGTATTTATAAAGTTTTTAATTTTATTTCTATAATTCGAACATTTTTATTTGTTCATTTTGTCGTTCAAGTTGAGTAAAGGAGTATTAATATTGACTAGCAATAGTTTCTCAAGGTTTTCTTCTGTCAATTTTGTTCTCTTTGAATTAAGTAAATCCTTATAAATAGAAAACGTCCTTTCTACATCGCAACTGGTTATAGCTGCATACTGGAAATATTCTTTTATTTCTTCATATTTAGCCGTTAGATTTTGTGGAATTGTCTCCATACATAATTGCTGCAATGTAATTAAATCTGGATTTCTATTAAGAATTGCTTCAAACTATTGCGGAAGGCCACATCCGAAGTCACTTGGAATACTTTTCAAATTATTAACAGCCACATCTAATGTGGTTAATCCGTCATTTAATTTGAGATTTCGATTTTCAAAATAATTGATTAGTTTTGGCAATTTTTCAAAGTGTTCGTGAAGAAAGTACAACTGATTTTTTAAATTTGGGATTTGTGTGAGCTCATTGCACTCACCAATACTTCTAGCATCCTCCTTTAGCAGTGTTACGAAATATTTTAGACTATCGAAATTCTCAGCATAATAACTAGTAACTTCCAGCCATGTTCCCCATCTAGTTATTACTGGAGTGGGAGGCAGTGACAGAGATGGAAATTTTTCCCTGAAAAGAGCTACTCTCAATGGTGCTTTTCTGAAAATTTTTGAAAAGCTGATACAAGTCTATCAACTTCTGGAAAGGTGCTCTGATACATTCACAGATTCTGCGGAGAACATGTGCTACACAAGTAATATGCAGCAAATTAGGATATGTTTCCTTTAATATATATGCAGCTCTGTCACTTACAAATAAAAGTACTTTTTCTTTGTACCTGTCGTCGGAATGAAGTATATTTTGAATATTCGCATTAATCGTTTTAGCAACTGTTTCCGCATCATCTGTATTTATAACTTTTGTTGCTATTACATATGCGTTATATGGTATAGTTGGATGTAGTACACCAGCTACATTTACCACACAGCGTCCTAACATATCCTAACCGTTTCGTCGGCGCTTATCCATATGTATTGATTTAAAAGATGGCTTCTAATGCGTTCTACTGTTCTCGTATAGCACCTAGAAATATAATATTTGCGTAAAGTTGATTCATCAGGAACATTTCGACCAGTATATTTTTTCGAAATATTTTTAAAGTGGGATTGCTAAGTTTCACAAAGTTCTTCGTTAAAATTGTCAGATTCCAACGGTTCCAGATTCTGTGCATGTATTTGCGATGCTAAGTGACGTGCTACGTGCGATTTCATGGAGTTTTTTAACGATATTTTACAGATTTTGCAATAAATTTCGGATTCACTGACAATGGACATACAATCAGTATGACCGTCAATCCAACTCGCCATTGTTTTACGATGCCGTTCTCGACGTTCTTCCATATCATATCTGAAAAAGTAACTTAAACAAAGCTCTAGATCTAAATAAATGAAAACTAAAAATGTATGCATAAGTTATTGAAACCGAACGAAATTCAGTGCACACTTACGTCGAAATAATTGGGAGAAGTAGATTCAGCCAAACGATATTAAACAGGATCTATCACAAAAAATACGATTTAATTAACATTTAACCCTCAACTACTATCGTGGGGTGTTTCGGCACCCCAGAGGTAACTTTTTTCTAAATTTCTTCGAAACTATTTTTGTTACCTTTCTAGGGTTTCAGGTATTCTCCTATACGAATGAGATGTGTAATATTCTATAATCTATTATTTACAATATTTTACAGTTATAGCAAAAAATAGCCTTTGGGGTGTCTCAACACCCCACGATAGCAGTTACGTTCGACTTTTTCAAAAATAGCGCAACTTTTTCTAACCCATTGTTTAGAATTTTATAGTTATAATATCCATTTCCTCTTTTGGGCGAATCACAGCTCTTTGTTTAAGACTTGTCGTGCATGTGTAGGGGATTTACTCGTTTACATTCGGCTTCGGGAATTTTTTATAATGTCGTACATGTGTTGGGGATTTACCCATATACATTAGACCTGGGGGATTTTTTATATGTAGCATTGAATAAAGTTGTATTTCCCCTGTTTGTGTACAATATATATAAGACTCGAATAAATTTCTTATTCAGTTCGTAAAAAACCATAGTGTTTGTCAATATTGGTCGTTGTTTCTCTTCCATAAAACGTATATTGAATAGTAACAACAATATGACAAAGTTTCTGACTAACGAACAGTTAGTAAATCTTGCTGCAAACTTTTACGATGGTATCAGTGAAAGTGCATGCCCTGGTGAACATGATAATGAGAGTGATGCAGCAAGCGAACATAGTGATCACAACACATCTTCAGAGGTTGAAGTCGAATCTGAAGACGAAACTGAAGATTTGGATGATGTCAGTGCAAGTGCAAGTGCGAGTGCAAGTTACTTTTACGGCCGAAATCGGTATAAGTGGTCCAAAAATCCTCCTGCTGCTTCGCGTATCAGGTCCTCTAATATAGTCAGTCATCGACCAGGAGCAAAGGGTCCGGCAGTAAATACTCCTCCTAGAACACCTTCTGAAGCATGGTCTCTTTTTATTACGGAAGAAATCCTAAATGAAATATTAGAACATACAAATGCAAAAATTACGGAAACGAGTTTTTCTTATGGACCGACGGCTAGTTATGTGGGACACACAGACCTGATTGAATTAAGAGCATTGCTGGGGCTTCTAATTCTGGCTGGAGTGTTCAAGTCTAATCACGAAGACACTAGAAGTCTTTTTGCATCAGATGGTATGGGAAGAGATATTTTTAGAGGTGTTATGTCTGACCAACGGTTTTTGTTTCTTTTGTTAACGCTGAGATTTGACGATCAACTAACTAGGAGGAACAGAATTGACAATGGTGATAAACTTGCAGCAATTTCAAAAATTTATGAAATTTTCATTACAAACTGCACGAACAATTTCAGTTGCAGCGAATATGCAGTTGTAGATGTAATGCTTGTTGAATTTCGAGGCCGCTGCTCTTTTCGCCAATATATCAAAAGTAAACCAAAAAAATATGGCATCAAGATTATGTGCCTATGTGATTCACAAACGCATTATCTGATAAATTCATTTGTTTATAGCGGAAAGACAACCGAACCCAATCCAAACAAACTTTCGGTTCAAACACGTAGTGTACTGAAATTAGTTTCTCCAATTATGAACACAAATCGAAATGTTACAGGAGATAATTGGTTTTCTTCTATAGAACTATTGAGTGAATTGAAAAAGGTTGGTTTGACATATGTCGGGACACTTCGCAAGAATAAGCGCGAAATTCCAACTGCATTTTTACAAACTAAACAGATACTAATAAACTCCTGTAAATTTGGATTTACACACGATAATACGTTGGTTTCCTTTGTACCAAAAAAAGCAACTGTGTTCTGTTGGTTTCGTCTATGCATCACAACGAAAATGTTGAAGCAAATGAGAAACCAGAAATTATAAATTTCTACAATGGTACCAAAGGAGGAGTCGATGCTTTGGACCAGAAGTGTTTGACGTACTCCTGCCAAAGGCGGACCAGGCGATGGCCAATGGCCATATTCGGAGCAATGTTAGACATTTCACGTGTCAACAGTTATACAATTTTCTTAGCCACTTCAGACGGTACAGTCAATATGACACGAAGAGAATTTTATATTCGTTTAGGTAGAGAACTCGTCAATGATCACGTAAAACGGAGATATGAAATAAAGTGATTGTCATCTGGGCTAAAATCAATCATCAAAAATTTACTAGGTTTAGATACACCACAACAGTCACAAGAAGCAGGACCTGTAAGAACCTACAAAAGGTGTCACATCTGTGGACGAAGCAGAGACAAGAAAATAAAAACCACGTGTCATAAATGTCGTCAGCATGTCTGCAAGGACCATTCTGAGATACTCATAGAATGCAGAGAATGTTTAGGAAGTTAAATTGTAAGTATTTTGTATAAATCTGAGTGCATGAAAAAACGGCATGATTTTTGTCATAAAAAATATACTTCTCACAACGTGATTGTCAGAATTTTTATATGAAATATTAATGCCACTTTTCTTTTACAGAGAATAAGATCATGGCTTCCAACAGTAGAAAAAGTGAAGACATCTTGAAAATACACTGCAGATACTTTCGTGAAAAAAAAATTGTACGAGGGAATATTTTTTATATTTTTTTATAAATGTAAATTTTCTATTTTGTTGTGAACAAAGTTTTGTTTTTCTTTGAACAAATCACAAGATAAGAGACTAGTTTATTGCACAGATAGTTCAAAAGTAGAAAAAAAAGATAATTAACGAAATAATTAATTTTAAAGAGTGGGGTGTCAAAACACCCCACGATAGCAGTTTTGTTACCTGAAAACACGATAGTACTTAAGGGTTAAAACTATGAAAACAAAAAACTAACTTACAGCACTTTATTTATCTTACGAAATATAATCTAGACTAAATTATTAAAACTCCACACGCTTCTATCTACGCCCATGAAAAGAGAAATTTAACTGTAAATATCCAACAAAAAACGTCGCAATTCTCGATGAAAACAGATGTGCGCGCTACCCAGATCAATAGTGCATTCAATAACTGCGTGATGTACTTACAGATTTGTAGACTATTTATTATATCGTCCGTCTTAATGACGACTTCATTTCAACCCGATGTGTTCGGTCTCTGGTGATAAGTCTAAACTGATGAAACGTAATAAAAATAAAAAACTTCCAAGTTTAAATATGAACGTAACTAAGATTGGCAAAAAAGAATTTATATAAAAGAAAACTGTAACAATATACATATGTATTACTAGTATATTTCTATATATATTCATATTGTTATATATGTATTTTTATTTGCAAAAATCAGATAAACTTATAATAGTAATTATACATACAAATATTAACGAATTTTTAATGCTTTTTTTCTTTTCTAGGTGAGTTCACTGAAATATTGAGAGAATTGGATGTTCAACAATATACGCGTATTAACAGGAAATCTATCTCATTTATCTTTAATGGACCTGAATAAGGGGAAAACGAAATTGTTCGTAAGTACGTATTTGCCTGTTTTAGAGTGCATTACCTTCTATTAGAAATTGCTCTCCCTTGAACCGACAAGGCGGATCAGTCGGGTTTATTTTTCTGCAGCCATTACTCTAGCGAATAATTGAGGAAGCTGTTCAAATATTTGCGACTGACTGCCATACTAATTTAACCGTCTGTTTATGTCTCACAAGATTAAAAGGCTTTAGTTATTCTGCTATTGCTAAGTACTTTTTTTGTCGTAGAAAAAAATACTATTTTTTCAGGATTTGTTTTAATTCTGTTGAGTTTGTATTCAATTTTTTTTATTTCGAAAAAAGAATGTATAAATCTCGTTCAATTATTATACATTTTTAAGTTCGTCATTACGGAAGAGTATAACTAGGATAAAGTATTTGTTTCAGAGGTAATATTTAAGAAATTCTACTACAGTTCAAAGCTTGTATTATAATTTTCCAAGTCCAAAACAGCTTTCGAACAATCTTTTGAAGATCTATCATTCGTCATTTAAAATCTATAATCGAACACAATGTTAGTCCTTTCCAATATTCAAATGAATGACAGATTATGGGCGCCAGAGCAGCGGTATGAACGCGAACAATTTGTATGATATTTTGCTTCAAATTTCATTAATTCTGTATGGTACTATATTTTGCATTACCCCATTCTAATAATAGCTAGTTACGAGTCATTCTTTTTATAAATAATTTTCGTTATTGTTAGATTTCTACAGAAGACTACATAGTACGGGTAGAAGTGTAGACTTTCTGGCAATCAATTGCGCTTTTATTTTTGCAATAATACTATATGTATTTTTATTACAAAAACCATAAAAATTATCGGACAGAATAAATTAATTCTCTTGAAATGTGTTCTGTCACCATCTTGTCGAGTTTCATTACATAGTGTACATGCGATAAATTTTTAGATTATTTTTTACTACAAAAAAGCATAGAACGTTTAAAATAAGCTCAAGAGAAAAAAAGGTACTATTATCTTCTAGATTGTACACAATGACTTCTGAAATTTTCACAACAAAGACATCTTCAAAATGAAGTAAAGTAGATTTGCTAATATGAAACATAAAATGAAAATTTGTGAAGCCATATTCAAACCCATAGTAGAAAGGCTTTGAAAACCAGCTAACAAAACAAAAATTGAAAGTAATGAAAAGGGGATTTAAGAAAGATCGTATATAAAATGATGCAATATTAAGAAGTCAAACCAGATATTACCGGATAGGATGTGAGCTTGAAAAGAAGGGATTTTTGCAATGTATTGGAGTTGAAACTTTCCAGCAGAGAAGAAATTGTTAGAATACGTGAATAACGATGGAAACCAGCATGCGAAAAGTAACATTAATGTGGTATAAATACGCACAAAATAAAATTATTTAGCGAAATAAACAAAAACAAATAGGGCTGGCGATAAAGATAGATTTTAAGAAGAATTTCTGAGTAATAGATTTTCTATATATAGTGAAGACGCATCTCCAGGAATCAAATTTACATGTGCACGTGACTATGCGAAAGTCACTTTTGCGATGAGATAACGAAAAATGTTATTTGTGAGAAAAGTAGCATTAGAGTTTAAGTTCTAATGTTGAAATTCAAGATTTTCAGGCAAAAGTGAGGTCCATAGACGGATTAATCAAAAGGAGGAAAAAACGTTACCGAAATTGTACCGAGTATAAAACACAGATATGGATAGGAATTGGTGTGAAGTGGTTTTGTGTTTACAAGAGCAGAAGATCTAATCAGAATTGAAGCAATAATGCAAAAGGAGTATTGCAGAATAATTAGTTATGTAAACGATTCGATGCAAAACAACTTCCAACAAACATCCTTGTTACATGAAAACTATTTAAGTGAAATCGAAGCAACAGGAATATTTATTTAGTATTATGACTTCTATGTCGTTTAAGTTAACGAAAATTAATTTGATTAAGCTGGCAAGTATAAAAATTAGACAAAAGGAATCGGAAGTAGAATTCTATTTTACATCAAAAAAGGCCTTAATATGATTGGGATTATTATTAAAAAAGCTAATTGCTTATCGAAAAAGTGCTTTTAATAATTTTGAATGATAATAAAATTTAATAATAAATAATAGGGATTTCAAACGCGAAGTTCCGCTGCGTGATATAAATTCTGCATTAGTTGTTTCGTTTCTCTTAGACATAAGTAGATGTGTAGGCACAGCCATGTCACTGTCTATCACATATTTACGCAATAGAACTCGAGTAACTAATGAAACTGAACAATCGGCACGCTACAAATTATTTAAGTCCCTTTCTGGAATGTACTCCCAACTGCCGACCCCTAATTTTTATATTAAAGCCCTTATTAAAGTAAGTGCATTTTTTACAATAGCATTTTTTAGTAAATTAATTTATTTTTAAAGTAAATAATAAATAATAACAATAATCCCTTATAGCAGGGTGGCTTAAAGGCCGTTGGTATATTCGTCTTATTGTACAGGTGGCCCAAAATGACCGAAGGGGTTTGAGTTCATTATAACTTCTTATTTAAGACATAATTATTAAATTTTTTTAACTTTAAATACAGTATATTAATGGAGAATATTTTTAATTTAATTATGAAAAATTATATCTCGCAAGTGGTGGCCGTTTTCTGCTTCGCATATTCGTGGTCTTTCCAAAACATTTTCCATAACCTTTCGCAAAACTTCAGGTGTTATGTTGTTGATTTCGTCGCGTATATTATTTTTTAATTGCTGTATAGTTCGAGGCTTATTAATATAGACTTTTCCTTTCAAATAACCCCAAAGGAAGCAGTCTGAAGCGGTTAAATCCGGTGAACGCGGAGGCCAAATAAAATTGCTTGTACGGGAAATAATTCGTTCACCAAAGATGTCGCGTAAAAGAGCCATTGTGTCCCTCGCAGTGCGCGCTGTGGCTCCATCCTGTTGGAACCATACTTGCGGATGGTTTTCCACGACTGGCCTTAAAAAAATTTCCAACATTGTCCGATATCTAACACCAGTGATGGAAACGGCGACACCGTGTTCATTTTCCAAAAAATATGGGCCAATTATCCTTACAGACGAAACACCGCACCAAACGGTACACTTAACTGGGTGTAATTCTCGCATCCTGCAGTTTTGCCTATCAACGAACCCATTTAATTGGAAATGGGCTGCGTCGCTCATAAATAAATTATGAATAAAATCATGATTTTCTTCTGCTTTTTGACGAAAATAAATTGCATAATCAAGTCGTTGCTGGTAATCTGTCGGTTTAGATTGTTGGACAAGCTGAATTTTGTATGGAAACATTCTTATTGTATGGAAAATTCTCTGCAGCGACCCTCTTGGGAGGCCAAGTTGTGTCGAACGTCTCCTGGTTGATGTTTCTCCATCTTCCCGAACACTCACCTGTACCCGTTCAATATTGTCATCCGTGTGCACCGTTCGTCGTCTGCCGGCACCAGGAAGGTTCCTTACTGCCCCTTGTTCTCGAAAATTTGCAGCCAGATGGTTTATTGTTGACTGTGAGGGTCCAACCCGCACATTAAAATAACGACGATATGCACGCTGAGTCAAGACAATGGATCGTTGATTTGAGAAATAAAGTTCAACGATTTTGGCACGTTGTTCAATTGTGTACTGTTCCATTTTAAATTACCCAAGTCTTCTTTACAAAATACTGAAAACAAAAAAAAAATTATAATAAAAAAGTTATAAGGAATTAAAACCCCTTCGGTCATTTTGGGCCACCCTGTATTAGAATGATAATCTGCTCGAAAAAGCTGTGTTCTATCCATACATAAATTTCTGTTAATAATTGAAGCAAGGCTATATTTCGAGAATCTTACAAATCGGCATATTTACAGCGCCCCAATGCATCGACTGCCACATGTGGAAAAGGGTTATTATATTCTTGTATGCACATTTGTAATAAATTACCTTTACTTATTAAAACATCAGAAAATTTAGGTAAGTTAGAGATTGTGGGATTTTTTATTAAATATTCTAGTGCATTCCCTACCTTTCATCATATTACATTTTTGAGGTGTTCATATATAGGTACTACATATATGTAAACACATAACTACATATCATATAAACCAATAAATAATATAAATATATTTATACTTCTATTTCTAATATCTTAACCCTATTTGAAGCGAAAACTAACTTAAAGTAATAATACTTAATGACAAATATTATTGACGTATACAACCAAGAATTAAAAATTAAAACTGGTTTTATATATTAAGAATTCACATCAAACTATTAGAAAGATTATTGCAAAAATAATTTCCAAGTTTAATAAATCATCATAAACCAAAGTAAAACTATTAAGGTTTCTTACACATTAACTTTTTTCATCTTTATGATTACTGAGAATAAATATTTTTTTTAAATACTTTTTATTAATTACATTCTAGCATAGTCGTTAAAATCTTCTGAGCGAAACAGTTATACCAGTCAAATAATCATATAGCGTCGTTCCTTAAATTATTTTATTTAAGCACTGTTCGATTGTCTAAGTATTTAAAATTTCTAGAATTAATTGTTTTGAAAATACATGCTTTATAATATTAATCTTAGATTGATTTTTTTTAAATCAAATTTATATATATATATATATATATATATATATATATATATATATATATGTATATATATATATATATAGTAGATTTAGTTAGTCGACGATTTAAGGTGTTTTACTTTAACATGTATATATTTAAATTAGTCTAAAATTAAAGAAATAATTAATATTAAACAAGAAAAAAATTCAATTAACAACAGAAGTGACATAAAAAATCTAACCAGTATATAATATACCTTAATAATGTAAACTAACGATCTGCAATTTACCATCATGAATATATACAATTGTTATATAAGTATCAATCATATGTTACTTAAATATCTGCACACTGGCTTATCATGCTGGCAGTCCCGAGTTTAGATCCGGGACTAGGCTGTCCGAGTATATTTTCGTGGTTTCCTTTCCGTTCTAGGCGAATGCCGACAGCTGAACATCTTAAGTCGCTCCTCGGGCGCAGACGTCATAATAACATATGGCTTGCCAACGCCCTCTGTAATTATAATTGGCGTCAAGCTATTGGGGGAATGCTAAGGCATGAATTATTATTAACTGAGCAGTGGCTACCTAAAGTAAACGAATCTCTGAAGAACTTGCGGCAAGTCAAGAATGGACACCTGGTTCCTCCATCATAACAACACTCCAGCTCACCGCGCCAAAGCCTGCATCGAATATTGGACAATTACTGGACTGAAACTTCTTGAGCACCTTCTTTATAATCCGGATCTTACTTCCTGCGACTACGCGCTGTTCCTGTATGTGAAATGAAGCTCGAAGGGAGGCAGTTTTCCAGTGATCACGATCTTCTGAGGGCTTGGGGCAAAGAGTGTGTCTTACTTCCTAATGAAACTTGGCAGAGCTAGTTTAAGGATTGACTTTGGACGATGGAGAGTTGTGTTGGATGTGCCGGGAATTACTTTAAAAAAAATTAATAAATAAAGTTGTATTGTAAAACTTTTCTAGTACCCTTTGTATATAGATGTTCCA
Source organism: Melolontha melolontha (assembly GCA_935421215.2). Lineage (NCBI taxonomy): Eukaryota > Metazoa > Arthropoda > Insecta > Coleoptera > Scarabaeidae > Melolontha > Melolontha melolontha. The sequence goes on along the minus strand of OW285242.1, from coordinate 96,540,275 downwards.
TCAACAGATGACCTCCATAATCATTATAATAATCTGTCACGTTTTAGAAAGCAAAAATTTTTATTTATTTTTTACGTTATCGAAATTTTCTAAATGATGCGGCTTACCAAAATTATTTAATTAATTAACTAACTATTATCGAATTTTATAATGTAAATAATATATTTAAAAGTATACGATGACATCATTAGATATTCCGTGCGATTACCAGTAATTTAAATAAATTAGTATGCGACTGACACTTTCACGTACCCTGTTGTATGTAGGAGAATACCGATAATTATCGGTATTCTCCTACGGATTATTAGATTATAATCTAATAATCCAAATAAATATCACTTATCGAAAAGATGTTATATTTGCTATGTAATTCTATTAATGTCAACAAAAAAAAGACAAAAATAGCAACTCATCAATTTTTGGAAACCCAAACAAATATTTTTATTATCATTATTAGTCTTATCACATGTTGATATTACCTGCTGATATCTACTTATTTGCTAGACATAGACAAAGGTACATTCGCCTCGAGTTCAGACGAAAATAAATACATAGATATAAGAATTATTAATTGAGATTAGTTCACCATAAAGCAACTTTATAAATTTTTTTATTGGAATTAGTTCTACCTTATTTACCGCGAGAAAAAATGCGTGTGTATATGTAAAGCCTTGTCATCAATTCGGATTTTGAATATTTATTTATTGGTATTGTCTGCTCTAACATGTACAAATGGACTATGACATATTGCAGTGGAATGTGCTTTTGATTGCTTATTAATCTTTTTGTTCACACTACAACTTATGCTTCCGGCTGGTCAGTCTCGTAGATTTCCTTGAGCTCACTTTTCTCGGGTCGATCCTTGCGGATATGGGCCAGGTTATATTTAAAGTAAAACGACAAGCATTAATAAAAATCAGATCTAGTTTGTTTACAAGTTTAATAAAAATAAAAAAAAAAGAAAAAATCCCTTTACTGAATGTACAGGGAGCTAAAGCAGATTAAACAGTAGCTTAGGAGGAAAGACTCTTTATGAATATGACTCGCACAAAGAGAAAAACCCCCTGTGACTCTCGAGCAAACATATAATTAATAAATACTTTAGAAATTTGTCAAGTTTGACCTCTACTGTAACCCCTAAAAATCAAATGTCAACAACTACAAAGTTATCGAATACGCGTGACAGCTTTACAGTCATGCGCAATAAAACATGACAAAATCAAACCCAAAAACAAAAAAAAACAACCTGAATTTAAAACGATCTAGAATATTTTATCTAGAAAAAAAAACTCCATTACAAAAACATGACAATTTTCTCTAATATTCATATACTGATTTAAATGTCAAAATAATCACAAATTATACACTAAAATTACAAACATAAGCAAATCATAATATAAGCAATAATATAATTAAGTGTTTTTACTTACATCGATCTAAGCACAATCAACACAAAAAACTACGTGAGAGATACCATAATTTAATTAAAATATCAAATGCGAGATCTCAAACTCTCGTAAAAATCGCAATAACTTAAATGCACAAAAATAAATGCACCAACTAAATAAAAAACCCGACTTTACTCAAAAACAGAGAATAAAAATGAATTTCTTATACTCTATGACCACTTGGTTTGCTAGTTCTGGTATCTCTAAATAAATTACCGCGAAAATCTCCTACATCGAATTCAATAGTACACCATTTAGCCGCACCCACCAATCTAATATAATACATACAGGGCCAGTCAAAAATATAATTACAAACATAATAAATATAAATAAAATTCAAAAATACATTTAAATCCCAAATTATTCAAATGTAGTTCAAAATTTAATTCTACCAATTTTTCTCTCTCTCTCTGGTTAGAAAAATTCACGACAATATGTAGTTTGGTAAGTTTAAAATTAATTATATAAACTATCCTTAAAAGTAATTTAGATTAAAATCACACATCTTGAGAGTGAACAGAAAAATATCAGCTTTTAATAATACAATCTAACCAATCCTCTTCATTTATATACATTATTATACATATTGATGTGTAACCCTTGTGTTTGTAAATTCCTCCAAGTGTTGCCAAGTCCGTAATACGTTTATATTCGCAGTCTAGTGCGACGAGTTATTAAATGAGAATCATCAAGAACGAAACATCCATTATTACGACGATTAAACAGCGAAAATCGAAAGAATATTTAGTGACACCTACCCTGAATGTCTATGGAATATTTACTCTTCCGAATTTTGCAAATACTTTCACAATATTTGACTTTTGGAGACTTTGGAGACTACGGGATTTTAATGATTACTTTTTTCCGAATTATATATTTTCACTATCTTTGGGTTTTAATTTTCCAATTCCAATACAACCGCTTTATCTGATTACAAACTTTTTTCATAGAGCTTTTCATCTATTGTGTTACAAAAACAAGTATCGTCTTCCAAATTTGCATATTTTTTTTATCCTTTCTTTGTTTCTCTTTTTTACTTGCTAAAAGTCTCCATTTTTGAATTTGCCTATGAACTGTTCTAAGATTTACAATAAAATTGTCACTAGAACGCCTGTATATCGCAAATTGATTGTCTCTTTAATAATCCAATGAAATATTATAATTAACCGAACTTCTATAAGCCTTCTCTTTATATTCTCTCCAACTACGCTTTGGCGCAACTACGCACAGCGTCTCATCTCTTGTTTATATCAACTACAAGACATTGCTCTAAACACAGGCTAATCCTTACCAATTTTTAAGTATTAATTTAAATTAATTAGTTGATTTTCGACAATAATAATAATAATGTTTATTGCCCAATAGTATTATGCACCAATTACAAGAGAAAATTACGAAATTAAGTCTAGATTAATAGAAATTAATACTTAAATAATATAAAGATATGTAATTAAATGAAATGAAACAAAAAATGTCATAACTTGAAAATGAAAGAAAATACAATAATAATAATAATAATTACATTACATAATTTACACACTGACTTTCGAGATCAAAGAATTGTGGTATTTTGACAAGGTTTTCATCGTGCCGATAATAATAAAAGCAAACAACAGAAAAAAAACCAACTAGCCTACATAATTCACAGGAAACACTAAACTTCCAAAAAGAATTATATCTATCTATAGAAAGAAGCTGCAACATAATCATTTAAGGAGCAATTTATAATTATCAACAATTAAACAACTCACACCTGCATAAAAACATGCAACACGCCATGAAACTTGTAGTATAATACCATTTCATGGTGGTACTGTAAGATTAGCCGCGTCTACCGAGCTCGTATTCACAGATATGTGGGTTGAGTAAACTGTTTTCCGACAACAGACTGAGGATGCACGCAATAAATGTAAAGTGTTCACTGGTTGACAGACATATGCGTTTTGGTTTCTAGCAGTAGTTACAAGATTTGTTGAAAAGTATTAGTAATTTCTATTTAAAGATTAAGTTCTAACTTGATTAAATCGGTTATGTATCAGAATAATTGAAACATACATGAGTAGGTAAACCCCACCAGTTTTGTATAATACAAAGGTATTTTTAATAATATAAAATATTATTAAAAATCTGTTGTGAAGAACACAAATACAGGTTCACTATTAATATTTTTTGTGAACGTGTCCGAACATATCCCTCCCCAGAGACGTAGATACGTATTTCGCCTTTCTACAGGCTCATTGGTACGCCCCTGCTGGAGAAAGGATATTCTCAGACACATTCACCGAAATTATCCAGACCGGGCGTAGAAGTAAATTCCGCGCTGCCTGTTGTCAGACAGCCGAAGTACCTCGCCCCGTCCACATACAGGCAGCGCGGAATTTACTTCTACGCCCGGTCTGGATAATTTCGGTGATGTGGTGATGTGGTTCTTTTTTGTGAATGTGTCTGAGAATATCCTTTCTCCAGCAGGGGCGTACCGACGAGCCTGTAGAAAGGCGAAATACGTATCTACGTCTCTGAGGAGGGATATGTTCGGACACGCTCACAAGAAAAAATATTAATAGTGAACCTGTATTTGTGTTCTTCACACCAGATTTTTAATAATATTTTATATTATTAAAAATACCTCTGTATTAAATCGATTATTCTTAAATTTATACTACTGTTATGTTTATACATTTTTTTTATAATGTGTCAGCAGTTACCGCTTCTTCCTGGTTCTCAAAGGGGTCTTTCAACTGTTTTTCAAATCATATCAATACAATATTTTCCGTAGACATTACATATTAATGTTAGTCTTATGTATTACAAGAATTCGAAAGCGTACTAATAGGAAAAAACCAAAAGAGACGGAACGATATTGATCGTTTTTAAAACTTCGTTTATTTAGTTACAAAACTACGATTTCGCCTTATTTAACGAAAATCTCTAGACGGTAATTATTATTTATGAGTGCGAAAAAAATATAAGCGAAATTTACAAATTGACAAGTTATTGAAACCACTCCAGACTTCGAAATCTTTTATTTGTCGTCCAATGAAAGTTACGAGGACCACGGAGTATATGCGACCGGTGATCGGCCTGATAGATTGCCTACAATCAATAGCCAAATCTCTACTAAAAAGAATTTAGCAAAATTAATAGAATCGTCATATCTGGAAAGGTCGGTATTTCGTGTGTTATTAGGGACAATCTACACCTGCAGAATTATCAACGCTGTACGGATCATCTTCTTAGTGGAATACTTAAAAAAATTAGAACTGAAAAATATAAACAATTTTCGCAAATGAAAAAATTATTCACTTAGCGAAACGAAAAAAAAGTGTTAATGCTTCTCAAGAACTAAAAAATATCAGAAGTATATTTGAGAGTGTGAGTTGAAGTTCTTTTATTATTCTTTTTGAAAGATTCTTGCCTACAAAGTATATTAGATTAGATTACTTAAGGTGGGCTCCAAGCATTGAAGATCAATATTTCAAGATTTATTGTGGTTCTTTTATCTCATTAGAATATTTTCTCTACCCTGCACATTTAATTAAGTTTAGCATCTTCGAGAGCGGTTCTTTTCTATACAGGGGTATTCACGCTATACGGCGTGGAATATTGTGGCCAAAATACTTGACTTTCAAAAAGTTTCACTTTTGGGATATATGGGGGTTTATTATGGTTACTTTTTAAAATTATTGTCATATTATACTGAGTGTTCCAAAAGCCCGAAAAGTAACAAAGTTTTTTTTTTAAATAGAAAAGCCTATATATTATTGCATTTTTGGATTCTCCGACCAAAATAAGTGTCTGTTTTAATTAGGTTTATAATGCCTAAACCTCAAAGTTTTTTCAATAATTGAATTTTGTCAAAATCTAACCTAATTTTCATGTTTCAAATAATTAAGAAGTATTTAAGTTATGTAAGCGAAATTTACAGTGAAGTGTAACAATAGATCATATTTTATATTCAAATTCTTATAAACTTGCCATCTTATACAGGTTGTACAAAAATTAAAACTACTCAAATAAGAACCTTAAGTGGCTCGCTATAACTTGATTAATTTAAACAGAACGCCATATTTTTTAATTTCTTCTTCTTCTTCTTCTTCTTTCGATAGGCGTATCGCCTGTTTAGTTCCGGTTTCTTTGTGGCGGCAGTTCTTGTGAATTTGATTGCCAGCTGTCTCGCCAGCGTTTTGGTGGTCGTCCTATGGGTCTTCTTCCGTGAGGTATGTTGTTTCGTACTATTCTGGCCATTCTGTCGGGAGTCATTCGGCTGACATGGTGGTTCCATTCTCTTCTTCTTTTCCGTACCTATATATGAGTGTCCCGAATTCATTTTAGATTAATCATTTGATCAATTTGATATTAAAAATAATATTGCTAAAATAAGACTATTTACATTCATTTTTTTATTTACTTCACATCCACATATTTGCATATATTCACTAATATATAAAAAAAATAAATAATTGAATATTTTTCATTAGCAAGGAATCTATAGAGATGTACATATATATATATATATATATATATATATATATATATATATATATTCCTTCACAGGTAACAATAAAATAAAAAGTTAATCAAACTGTTACATTGTAGATTATATTTATCTAACTGAGCACATTTATTGTAGTCTTTATTAACAGGTGGCAACAAAAATTCTATTGAGATGATAAAATCTTGCCAGTAGGTTTCTAAGAAATTTCGTAACAGTCACCTAACCAAATCGCTCCATGCTGCTCAACAATACTCACTCACAATTCACAAATAATACAATAATACAAACAAAACAAATAACACAACAAATATAACATAGTACAAATTAAGCCATTTATTTTCTTCCTTTTCCAACCTCGTTTTTTTTTTGTTATTTTAATTAGTTCTTTAAATGTATATTTTTAACATAATAGACAGAATTATAGAGATTTCTTTCCAGTGATTTCATAAATATAAAGCGACCAGTGTTGCTCAAGTATTTAGTCTTAATGTGCTGAATATCTTTGGGTGGATAATGAAGATGTCGAAAGTTTAGAAGGTCAAAAGGTGTACGCACGTTCCCTACGCGATGGAGCACGTTAATTTTTTGTTTCGCTTTCGGTTAACTCTTTTTCATGTGCATTTTACCGTAAATATTCTTAATTAAAATTACGAAAGTGCATGGAACTTGTTAGCTAACGAAGAGTGTTAAGACGGAGAAAATGTTTTAACTGTCTTATAAATATTATAAATTACTCGAATTGCTAGGGAAACAGAAAATAAATGAACCTTAAACGTGCAGTAATTAGTAATTATTAAGAAATTTAGTATTTATAATAATAACACATGGTAAAGAGGTGAAATAAACGAACGACAAATAACATTTGTTTGTCATGCCGTAGTGTTCGAAGGAATAATAGGTTATTGACACGATTTTCTGTATGCTTGGGTTATGACTGTGTTTCTAAAATTACGAGGTGATAAATGGTATGTAGAATGTATCCATATATGCATACGTATAAATATTCAAAAATATTTATTATGCTATACTTGTACTAATGTGATCGCAAAAATATCAGAAAAAGGAAACTTAAATGAAATATTCAATTTATTAAGAGCCAGTAACGCTAAGGATTTTAAGTTTAAATTATATAGTTTTCTTCTAAATATTGTTAATAATAATTTGGGCAACTAAAGAAAATGTATACAACTAAATATCGTTAACATAGCATTTTAATTTATTATCAGTCCTTGCAATGGCCGAAGTCTGTTGATCAGCGTTCTCCCATTCATGTCTAAATAGTGATCCTTATTCGATGATTTATACAGACTGTCCCGTAAAAAACGCCAACATTCATAATTCCGTTATTTATTGTCCGGTTTTATTTAAACAAAAAGTAAATTTAATAGCATCAAAAACACTATAAGATAGCAGTGTTTTATTTGTTTTCAATTGTTTTCATTAATGTCAAACGACAGTCAAGTTTTTTATTTTAAATGGCAACATATATATTTTTGGCTATATTCGGATTGGTTTTTTTTTTCTGAATTCAACGATGGATAACATTTTTTTTGATAAACGTTTATTGCAAAAAAAAAATTTATAAATTTCATCTTTGTCTTCCATTATTTATAAATATTCGAATGTGTCAAGAAACATTGGAAATGTAAGTATTATAAATATTATTATAAGAAACAAAACACTTTACAATAAATGTTGAAATTGCCCGCCACCTTGTTCAACACATATCGCACATCTCCTAATTACTCCAAAGGTCGCATTTAAAAGACAAGCGGCAGGTACTTCTTGACAAGTGTTAATAATTCTTTGTCTTAAAATGTCAACATTTTCTGGAGTTGTTAAATAAACTCGATCTTGTAGATAAGCCCACAACCAAAAATCGAGGGGCGTAAGATCCAGTGAACGCGCAGGCCACTCGATAGGACCGGATGTTCCTATCCACCTATTTCCAAATTGGGTGTTCAACAAATCAGTATTTACTCTGGCGTTGTGCGCGGGAGCCCCATCTTGTTGAAAGAATATTCTATTTAAATTAGCCAAAGGTAATTCATCTAAAAAGTTTTGGAGATTTTCGTGTAATAAAGTGTAGTATTTTTCTTGATTTAAGCAACCATCTATGAAAAATGGCCCAATTAATTGATCACCTAAAATGCCACACCAAACATTTACGTTGAAACGTCTTTGAAAATTATTTTCAATTACAAATCTCAGATTGTCTGCACTCCACTGTCGATGTATGTTTCTATTAAAAATACCGTTGTTGCTAAAAGTGCATTCATCAGACCAAATTATCCTTCTGTAAAAATTCGGGTCTTGTTCTAATGCATTTAAATAAAAACGACAAAACTGGATTCTTCGGCCAGGATCATTTTGTTCTAATGCATGAACTTTTCGAGCTATGTACGGTTTAAGTTTGTGTTTTCTTAAAATGCCATGAACTGTAGTTTTTGATACCCCAATATTATGTGCAATTTCGCGAATCGAAGTTCGTGTATTTTGCTGTACTGCAAGAAGAACATCTAATTCCTTATCTTCGGAGAATTTCCGTTTTTGTGTTTTTGGTTTGGTAAATGATCCATAATTTCGTAAATTCTTTTCAATTCTCTGAAATATTTTCGAACCTGGAACTTCTCTGTCCGGAAACGAGCACTGTACCGACGAACTGCTTGAAGGCAATTTTTATTACATTCAAAGAACACTTGTAACATGTCCGTTAATTCATTGTTATTCATTTTTAACGAAAATACGCTTTTTGTTGCGGCAAAACGTTCAAACAGGATAATACAGAAAACTTAATAAAGTCAAACTGACACTTAAGGCACATTGACATAATGCTAGTGGACTGGGCCAAGTCTACTATAATGAAAGATGAAATTTAGAAAGTTTTTTTTTATTTTTTATTATTAGGAGATGTGCGATATGTGTTAAACAACGGCGGGCAATTTCAACATTTATTGTAAAGTGTTTTGTTTCTTATAATAATATTTATAATACTTACATTTCAAATGTTTCATGACACATTCGAATATTTATAAATAATGGAAGACAAAGATGAAATTTATAAAGTTTTTTTTTGCAATAAACGTTTATCAAAAATAAACATGTTATACATCGTTGAATTCAGAAAAAAAAATACAATCCGAATATAGCCAAAAATATATATGTTGCCATTTAAAATAAAAAACTTGACTGTCGTTTGACATTAATGAAAACAATTGAAAACAAATAAAACACTGCTATCTTATAGTGTTTTTGATGCTATTAAATTTACTTTTTGTTTAAATAAAACCGGACAATAAATAACGGAATTATGAATGTTGGCGTTTTTTACGGGACAGTCTGTATATTTCTCAAGCAATTTAAGTAGTCGGCATTTCTACATCTATGCAAACTTATTTCAAATGGGTACATACATTTTACAATGTTAACTATCAAGTTCAACATATTGCTGTAAAATTTGCCTTGGGTGAAAAATAAAAATAGAATTAATAACGTATAAATTAATTGAACGTAAACTGAATAAGTAAAACAAATTGAAAAGAAATCAACTGAGGTTGTGTCTATTAAATACACCTCGTATATAGTATTTCGAATGTAGTATTAAAATTTTAGATGTATATTACTAAGAATTGATACGTAAATAAGTTAACGTTATGTCAATAAATTTTAGGTTAGCTTGATTATTTAACAGTTAGAATATAAGTAAATTAATAAAACATGCTGTACATACCAGTAAGATCATAAAAAGATATAGAATAATCTTTCTTTTGTACATTAGTAACGTTAGTAACCACATTTAATTTCAATTCATTATATTTTTATTAATAACCTTTCCAAAACGGATGGATTAACACGTCCAAGGCATTTTAAAATAATAAAAATAATTATATAACCCATTCAAACGGCAGGATCAGGACCAGTAAAATCTAAAAACATCAAGAATATCAGTAACAAGAAACAAACAAACATTGTAAAATAAAAATAAAAGCAACTAATGTCAGTAATGTTGCGATGTAAACAAAAGCATTTCAAAGGCGCATGCTTAAATAATATGAACGAAGGAAGAGAAGGAAAACAGTATGAGAAACTTAGAAGATACGTAGACATTTTCCCCGAAATTTTTCATGTTCAAACGAGCAGCAGAAGGCATTCTGGGAAACATCGAGATTAAAAGTTTAAAATGCTATGATAAAAGTTACGACGAAAAAGAAAAATATTTAAACAAGGAAATAGCATATGGAGACGGAAAAAACAAAATTGCTTATAATAGATAAAAATACACAAGGGTGAAAATGTTACATAAGTATGAAAATTAGATAAAACCGAAATAAATGATTTGAAGTGGGGAAGAAATTCGGAGAAAACTCAAACCCAATGGAATAAATAGAACACCGTGAAAAGAGGATATCCATTCACTGATATTTACCGACATTCATTCATTCACAGATACGAGGGAAAGTCATTAAATAAGTCACAAACTGCTGTAGGAAAGCTGAAAATAGGAGTGAGTTGTTTCCCTATTTGTCAATAGGTGTCACCACAATCCAGCTTTATAATTCTCAAGTGACAGTTGGTGTGCGCGAACACAGGCAGTGTTAAAATGGCGACCGTGCTCGAAGATTGTACTGTGGAAGAGCAACGTGCTATTGTGCGATTTATCTGGGCAAAAGGACTTTCTGCAAAAGATATTCATAAGGAAATGTCTCCTGTTTACGGTGAAAAGTGTTTGTCGCGTAAAGCCGTATATAACTGGGTCGAGAAATTCTCTCAAGGACGCTCAAAACTTGTTGACGATCAGCAAAGTCGCCGCACCGTTCAGATTTCGATAGATGCAACACTTCGACGGGTGGAAGAGATGATTCGAACTGACAGGCGGGTAACAATAGACAGTATAGCAACTGCAATAGGGTGTTCTCATGGTTTAGCCTACGAACTGATGCACGATCGTTTGAATTTCCGAAAAGTTTGCGCACTGTGGGTACCTAGACAACTGACCGAGGAACACAGAAGAATTCGAATGGGCTTGTCCTTGCAACACCTCTCTCGATACATAGTGGAAGGGGAGAATATGCTTAACAGGATTGTTACTGGTGATGAGTCATGGGTGCACCACTACCAACCCGAAACAAAGCGTGCTTCAATGCAATGGAAACATCCTTCTTCGCCGTCAACAAAGAAATTTAAGGTTGTGCCCTCAGCTGCTAAGGTTATGCTTATCGTGTTCTGGGATTCTCAGCGAGTGCTCCTAGACCATTTCCAGAACAAAAAAGAGAACGTGACTGCTGAAACATACTGTAGAGTTTTGTTGTTGCTTCGGGATGCAATTCGACGAAAACGTCCAGGCCTACTGACGAGAGGAATATTGCTGCATCACGATAATGCCAGGCCCCATTCGGCCCACTTGACCTAGGCGGGAATTGCGCAATTAGGGTGGGAACTTCTTGAACATCCGGCTTACAGTCCCGATCTGGCCCCAAGCGACTATCATCTGTTCGGTCCACTCAAAAAGCATCTTGGCGGCAAACATTTCGAGGGTGACAACGATCTTCAACAAGAGGTACGCACGTGGTTCAGACGCCAGCCCAAACACCTTTATGCAGCAGGCATTGGGGCATTGATAAAGCGATGGGATAAGTGTATTAATGTAGATGGAGACTTTGTTGAAAAATAAAACTTGTTTTTGGCTAACTATTTCTCTAATTATTTTTATAATACCTTTTTGTGACCTAATTACTGACTGTCCCTCATATATTTGCAAGACTCATCGATTCATTTTCGACATAATTTAGCCTGCTGGAATTATGTTTAATTAAGAATACATAAAAGTTTAATTTCATTTTAATCATTATTATTGTTATCGTTATTATTCTCATCATTATTATAAAAGCTTAATAATATACCAGGAGGAGTTCAAAAATTTGTATGCACAATTTAACTTTGAGTAAGTAAAACTTTATACACGATAAAATTGGGGTATATTGATTTTATCAATTTTATCAGAAGAGTGCATGTGAATCGTTATTTTAAATAATTAATTAGTCATAAATACACGATTAAAGTGTATCTCGGGCCTGATATTAGAGACTGATGAAGAGGTAGGGTTCCCTGAATACTCTCGAAATATCTGTTCCATTCTAAATCATAAATTCAAAACGTTCAGAAATAGACGTGAAAATAAGAAAATACTTATACAGTGTGATGATAAGCGTCCTATTCTGAAGGAACTCTTTTCCATATAAATAGACGCTGAATAGCACACACGCTTTGTAAAGAGATATCAATAGAAGCCAGTGATCCACATTTCAGATATATACAGACTTTGAGTACTAATCTCAGCACTAGGAGGGCAAATACCACCTTTTGCGAGTGCAATCCTCAAAAGTCTTTGCTTGCGAGATTCACTTGAACCAGAATAAAAAATTACAAGACTATACGTGTATGATTCACAAAAGAATATGTGTATATAAAATTTTCATTGATAAGTTAAGATATAAGTTAAGAATGAAGTAGTTACAACCAAATGAGATGTGAACATACAAGCAAACAATAAAATAATTTTGAAAGAAATATTATTTCTTTGCATTTACTTTGGACGCTAGGCCTAGTTATGTAGAACCCAAAGAGATAGCCCTGAGATACCCAAATATTATACAGAGTCTCAAAAAAAAAATATGCTTGTGTAACTGCCCACACAATCATTCATTTTATAATAAAATATTTTATATAGGTCTTTCACGATAACAGACGAGACACGTGATAAATAGTTACAAAACAGGGTTGACAAATCTACATTGCTTTGAGTCAGCTGTTAGTAAACAATCTATGAGGTTAGGTTTATGTAATTTTAAAATATTCACAATTCCTACTAATATGCTTTATTTTATATATATGCTATATTATATATAGGCATGATTTAGTTGTGACAATAACTGACCTTATATATAATATCGTTTTATAAATAAAATAGGGAGGAACTTGTAAATATGAACTCATTGTAAACAACTTATTCGAATGACATTTGACAGAATTCAAGCTGGCAACCATGCCCAGTTCTGGTAACATAATATATTCATTTAATAGAGAGAAATACTAGGATTGTAAGGTAGTATGGTAATTTAAATGTTACTTGTTCCGAAGTAACTGTTTATCACGTGTCTCGTCTGTTATCGTGAAAGACCTATAGCAGAGACTTCACAGCAATATGTACATAGATGTGACTTATGAGAAGATTTCCAATTTAATAATTTTTCTTCGTGAATATTTTTATTTGTCTGGCCCAGTTCGATGATATTTATCTGCTAGATATTAATCTCTCTACTGCCATTACAGCTGTGTCGCATGTTCTCAAAGAAATTGGTGAATTTTCCAATGTTTTTGCTCAAATTTCCTAATCACACAAAGAAAGAACGTCGTTCGTTTTTAAATAAATATTCTAAATAAATCTAAAATATTCTCTTTACTTATTTCTTGTTAGCTATAAAATTGTAATAATATTTTAAAGATGTAATTTTCGTTATGCAAGGTGGCCTAGAAAAATGCGGATAAGCGTCAGATACAGAAATTCTATGACTAATTTTGAGAAGACAATCCTAATTCAAATTTGCAATCAATTTTGAAAATGAGCAACTAAACTTAAGCGAAATTTGTGAAATTGTTTATAGAAAATCATTGCGGTGAAATTGGAACGTGAAATTGTGTAAAATTGCATTGAGGTGTAGCCATCTACTAATATCGATACTTTTGTTTGTTCAAGTAAGACCACGTATTGTGCCGTTTTTAATGCTGTAGAATATTTACTTTTAATGAATACGCTATGTACATGGCATTCGGATTTTCCGAAATTTGTGGTGTACGGCGATTTCTAGACTTACCGCTGTTGCGATAATTGTGTATATTTTATTTTTTTTAATTTATTATTTTTAATATCGGATTCAGAATGCCGCTATTGTATTTAAAGGCGGCAATGTTTCTGTTTATAAAACCGATAACATTGTGTCTAAGTTTTATAATGACAAGGGTTCAATAACCTGGTACGAAAGTCAAGTGAAGTTTTAAAGATCATATATTAAAAGAACATGTAAGATGTGCGCTTTACGGGCATTTAAGTTACAACGATATTTGAACCGAGATGAACAATAACAAAACTATATTGTGGATGTGGAGCTTTAAGATATCGTCTCCGATAGTATTTATGATATATTCAGTCGCACAATGACGTAACAATTTTTTTTAAAAGATCTTTGACAATTTTTTCTCGCTTATGAGAGGGAATTTTGGGAAAATATTTTAGATATATTTCTTTATAATTTAATCTTTCCATTTTTCATACGTTGTCTATTTATTTCAAGGACACCCGGTATACTGATAAGACAGTGTTGCGTAAGTCGTTTCTATTTAACTAATTGATCGAGGAGATACGTGTTGAAAGTTCATTACAACATTTAATAACACAACGTTTAAGTTTCAAAAAGATATATGTAGACACTACATATGTTTCACCACATTGTGTGATGATAAATAATAATTTATTTATCATCACCTATTGAAGCCACAGTGTGGCGAAACATATGTAGTGTCTATAATATCTCTTTTTAAAACTTAAACTTTGTGTTATTAATTCTCGTTTCTATTTTCCCACATATTTGAATATAACTTCAGCAAATGTTCGCAATTTGCACGCTTTTAAAGAAAAATAAGTTATTTTCTAAGTGTGACTACAACACAATAACAAACAATTTGTAAATTATATCTGTATTATTCAATAAACATAAATTATTTTAATTGCGTTAATTAGTAATTATTGTGTTCAACCGGAATTTTAATTACATTTTCCAACGATAATGCTTCTGTTTATCTATGTATCTATTTCTCAATGCAATTCTACGATCTTTAAAGTTTCCCATCTCTAGCGCTTACGTAAGTAAACTTTAAGGTAAATGAACACACCACATCTACTACATGAAGGATACGTGTTCCTGCGTTCAACAACACAAGATAAAACAGTTAAAAGATATTACTTAACTGACATTTAATACGAAACAACATATGTTGCTAAGTCATAAAGATACTAGGTAATCTCTCACAAATTCAAACGCCATGAAAACGAAAGTCAGAGTATAGATAACAGGGATGATGCAGTTAGTTAGTTTGTGGCTTCGGCCTTCCACAAAATAATCGTTTCGCGCTTTCCACACCGTCAGTTTCCGTGAGATGATACCATACGTAAGTCTTTAATTAAGATGCAGGCAATTTACGAGGCTAACAACCGTTTAATTTGTCCTATAAATATGCATGCGGCAAGTCTATGTTTAAATTTTCTTATTCTATTCATTATACAGTATTTGTATATCTTTTGTTAGAGAAGTTTTAACTAAATATTTATACTAAACTTACCTAGAATACGATTATTGGATATAATAATGATTCAAGTCTTAGTATCCCCCAATAGCTTAACGCACATTAGCAGCTTATTAGTTATTTCACTGTCGGCATTCAACTTAAACGCAAAGGAACCCCAAAATCGCTAAAATATAAAAATGATGACAGAATTTTTAAAAAAAGCAGAAAATATAGAATCAGCAAAATTTTTAAACAATATTTTTTTTTTATTATAATCAATAAACCTTAAAATTACCCTACGGGTGTCAAGGTATACACTTAATTTTCAATATGAAACTTAATTCTATTTTCTATTATAAATGAATTTTTCCCATTCTTTCTTATTTTTCTTCTTCTGCTTCTCTCCATGTCATTCCACGTTTTTGCAGGTTTTCCGCTACTGTCTTGTCCAATGTATTATTTGGTCTGCCTCTCTTCCTTTTCTGTATTGTCTTAGCTTTCCATACTCTCTTTGTCTGCCTTGTTTCTTCCATACGAACGACATGTCCGAACCATTTCAATTTCTGTCTCTCTATACTTTCGAGGATCGGTTCTATCACTTATCACTTTATTTTTTATTCTGTCTTTGCGTGTTACTCCTTTGACTGCTCTTAAATACCTCATCTCCATCGCTTGTATCCTGGATTTTGTTTTGTTATTTAGTATCCAGCTTTCACACCCATATGTTAGTATTGGTCTATATACGGTTTTAAACACAGTCATTTTTGTCTTCGTTGAAATTTCCCTATTTCTGATAAAAGTCTTGTTGAGTGTATAGTACAACTTTGTCGTGCTTTCAATTCTGCCATTAATCTCTGTGTCTTCTTTCCCTTCTCTACGAATGTTTACTCCTAAGTATTTAAATGTTTCAACTTGTTCGATGTCCTTTCCTCCTACTTTAATTGTTAACTGTTTATGGTTTTTCCCTATCGCCATCACTTTAGTTTTGTCTGAGTTAATTTTCGAGTTTCTCTTTTTCAGTGCTGTTTCCCAAATTACCAAGTTTGTTTGAAGGTCCTTTTCGGTATTTGCGTATACCACCAAATCATCAGCAAACGCGTTCTCCGCTACTTCGACCAGCTCCATATTTCTATATCCTATTTGTATCTTTTTTGTGTTGTTTTTGATATCTTTCAGTACGTCATCAAGTATTATATTAAATAGTATAGGACTAAGTACTCCTCCTTCCGCAATCCTTCTCTTGTTTCAAACTCTTCTGATTGTCTATTACACGCTCTCACCACGTTTCTTGTACACTTGTATATGCTTGCTATTGCTTTCCTCAGTTTGCTATTTATTCCTCTTTTTTCTAGACTCCTCCACACCAAGTTTCGGGGTATACAATCAAAAGCCTTTTCTATGTCTATAAAACCTATGTATATCGTACTGTTTGCACTCTTTTCCGTCATCTGCTTCAATGTGAATATATTGTCCTGTACACTTCTACCTTTTCTAAATCCACTCTGTGATTCTTCGGAGTTGCGCCTCGATTATTGTTTTTAATCTCTCTTCCAGGATTCTTTCGTAAACTTTTAGCATGACGCACAATAGTGTAATTCCTCTATAATTCTTACACTGTTTGTTGTCTCCTTTTTTGTACATCGGTAACAAAACTCCCATTTCCCAATCCTCTGGTATTTTCTGTTCGACCCATATTTTATTAAATAGTATTTCTAATACTTCTATTCCATTTTTTCCCAAATTCTTTACCATCTCTGTTGTTATTCCGTCTATTCCTGTCTTACCTCTCTTACCTCTCTTTAGCCTCTTTAGTGCATCTTTTATTTCTTCCATGGTTATTTTGTCCTGTTCCGTTTGTTATCCGGTTTGTTTACTTCGTCGTTAATTTCCGTGCTAAGTAAATCCTCAAAGTATTCTTTCCATCTCGCCATAATGTCGTTCTCATCTTCTAGTATTTTTCCTTCTTTTGATTTTATATATAAGGCTTTAACTTGATTTCCTTTCCTTAATCGTTTCAATACTCCATACAACAGTTTTTGATTTCCTCTGCTATCTCTTTCCATTGCTTCCCCAAATTCTTCCCATGTCCTTTGTTTTGCTTAAACAATATAAAATCGCTAAAATATGAAAATTATGTGAAAATTTTCAAGATTAGCAAAATTTGAGAATAATAGGTTAAAATCCACTTTAACATACCTATATTCATTTTCCTGTTTTTCCACATAAATAGCACAGTAAACCGACGTTATAGATATAGCATTGTTTTATTGAAACATGAACTAAATTATCGCGTTTAATGTTACTTTTTCTATTTTTAGAGCAAAAAGTGTATGTATGGTAAGTAAAAATTGCAATTACATTTATTTTGAATTCGTGAGTATTACTTATTACTCTATAATATAGTTCATATTTTCACAACGTATTGTAATAAAAATATTAACACTACGACTTAAAATACATTCATTTGGGATAGGTTTAATTATTCATACATCTGTTGCAATAACACAGATGAGTTATGATGATCTTAGACAATCTTTAGCAACTAAAAAAATTCCAAATAATTTATTACCACCGATATCTGCAAGTAATTTATTATTGGTGATGTCTTCAGAAACCTATTTGCAACATCAAGCACATGGTTTTCATGTTTTTGTGTCCACGAATGAGTCCGGAAGTTCACTGTGTATTAGTGCGTCCCAATTTCAACCCACCATAGCGCTTTGAATGGCGCATACATATGCATACGTACGATACGTTAATCTTAATATCCCTAATTGAATTAAAACATGTACAAATGCATTCATCAATTATACACGTTGTACGATCATTATTATTACATGTTCCGACTGAATGAGTCTTATACAAATCGAACATATGTATGTACGTGTGCCCACAAAGAAGTGCATGAAATACGAAGAACTATGTACACGTGTTTACAGAAAATATTGCAAATTCTATTTCGATATTAATTAATTTCAAAAATTATTTTGGAAATTCGATTTAATAAGATAGTTTTAACAATCAGAACGTCTATTTTAATTTTGTATGATCGTATGTATTCAGTCCATCTATTTTTACTATTGTTTCTACATCTGCTGGTACAGTGGAATGAGTTACTAAATTAATAGAAATAAAGGCAACATTCAGCTTATTTATAATTATTATAAAGAAACTTTTATTATAGTAACGCTAAAGAGGGTGTTTCTTTTACAATTTATAAAAATAAGCAATGAGGATAAGAACACACCTAACGACTGCTTACTTTTTTGGAGGTATTTACCAGTTATAAATTAGACACTAAATATTATGAGAGTAATAGTTTTCTTTATTTCAAGGGTCTCAAAAGAAAAATTAGGAAATACTACGTATATGCTCTAAATTTTTAAGATAACTTTGATGTAAGGGCATATACGCCAAGAATTTCGTATTTTATTATATTCTTATGAAATCTTTATTATAAGAAGCGTTTTGAGTTTAAAGATATTTTAGCATGTAGTGTGTAATATATTAAGAATAAAATATTATTATTATATCAAGCGAGCCACAAAATTTGTTTCCTGGGTACGACTGAGATGGACATATAAGTCACGTCTGAACTTAGAGAATTGACGAAGTGTCATTTGTAAATAATCATAAGTCAAATTGACAAGTTATGATTTAACCTATTACTAATAGTATGAAATGTAGGTTAGATCACTTAATCAATCTAAGACATCCACGGCATACTCTGAAAACTTTTTTGTGGCTCACTCCTTATATTAGACACTTCATGTGTTCATGTTCATAACTAGTATTAAATATAAATGTCAGAAAAATGATGTCAGAATTATGATCGTGGCAAATGTGAAAAGTATAGTTTTAATGAGATTGAGATTTAAAGAGGGAGAAGATTATTATTGATTTTAGAGAGCAACTGAAAAATTTCGAGAAGAAAGATATTAAAAATTGTGTAAAGCATATTAAATGTTTATCTTACGCGTTTCATACCATAATGAAATACATAACTAAATCTCATTATTTGTAATACTTATGATGAATTAAAAAGTATTAATCAACATTGCTGAAGAAAATATATATATATATATATATATATATATATATATATATATATACATATATAAAGATAATTATTTCGTGACCTTTGTATGTTATGGCAAATTCAATTTGTTGGCGATTTAAGGTCTGGTTTTACTTCAAAATATATATATTTAAAACAACCCTACATGTTTCGGCAAATCATGCCTTTATCAAGGAATATAAAATATAAATCTATAATCATTTATATTTTATATTCCTTGATAAAGGCATCATTTTCCGAAACATGTAGGGTTGTTTTAAATATATATAATTTTAAGTAAAACCAGACCTTAAATCGCCAACAAATTATTGAATTTACCATATACATACAGTGTACTCTCTCCTTACGGACACCTCTCTTAAGCGGACACCTCCCATAAACGGACACTTTTTGCAGTACCAAAAGATTACTTAGGGATTTTTAAAATTTTTCTCTCTTGAGCGGACAACCCTCCCATAACCGGACGCGGACACTTTTTTCCCACACCAAAGTGATTTTAGTTCCCCATAACCGGACAGCTTACAACACTGTAACACTGTTTTTCCGTTTACTCTTCTTCATATTCGTACAGATGTTGCTTATTGAATAATACGTGTATGTACAAAGGGGAATTCCCTAAATACGCACAGCTTGTTGTTTTGAATGTAGTACGTAAACACATAGTACATTTATAGATTCTTATTGTATACATACTTGAATCGCTATGCCTAAAGCAGTGTTGACTATTAAAGACAAAGTTAATGTCATTGAAATTCAAAAAAATGAGAAACTTAGTGTACGCGAGTTAGCACAGAAATGTAAGATCAGTAAAACTCAAGCTGCTTGTATCATCAAAAACAGAGACCAAATTTTAAGATTGTGGGACACTGATGTCAATCCGGATAGAAAAAGGAGTATGCTGAACGTCAAAGGCGTTAACATTGATAAATTGTGCTACGAATGGTTTGTGAAGGCTCGAAATAAATGTATTCCTCTCTCGGGCACACTTATCAGGAGCAAGGCTAAAGAAATTGCAGATAAATTATTACGCAGATTTTAGTGCATCATCTGGCTGGCTGGAAAGGTTCAAAAAACGGCATAACATAACCTTCCGTGCCATTTCTGGAGAAGCCGCTAGTGTAAACCAAGATGATGTCAAAAGTTTTACTGAAAAAGTGCCATCTTTGATTCAAGGATATGATTCACGAGATATTTATAATGCGGATGAGACTGGATTGTTTTTTCGGGCATTACCCGATCAAAAATTTGCATTAAAAGGTGAAAAATGCACTGGTGGAAAAATGGCTAAGGATAAGCTAACGATTTTGCACTGCGTCAATATGGCTGGAGAAAAGGAACCCCTTTTTGTTATTGGGAAAGCTGCAAAACCTCGGGCGTTTCGCAATATTAATTTGAACAATTTACCAGTTACGAGGCGTTCATACAAAAAGGCTTGGATGACGTCTGATTTGATGACTGATTTTCTAGCGCAGTTCGACAGAAAAATGCAACTTCAAGAACGGAACGTCCTGCTATTTTTAGACAATGCGGCCACTCATCCTCGCGATCTTAAATTGAAAAATGTTAAAGTTATTTTTCTTCCAGCAAACACAACAGCATTTTGTCAGCCTCTGGATCAAGGCGTTATAAAAAACTTTAAGTTTTTGTACAAATCGTTATTTTTAAAAAATATTTTGCTGCAGATGGAAGACGCAAATTCTGCTTTGGATTTATCAAAATCAATAAATTTGTTAGATGCCGTTTATTTCATACACAAAGCGTGGGAGCAAGTGGGTCCCCAAACATTGTTTCAGGAAAGCTGGTTTTGAGAAAACAGATATCCTAAATGACGATAGCGGTTGGACCGCAGAAGATGAGCTTCCACTATCAGCACTTGCTCAGTTCTCCAATATTATTAATCAAGTTCAGAGCCAAATCCAAATTGACGTCGAAGACTATATTAATTTAGATAATGAAGTCTTCATTAATGATGAAGATGTGAAAAACATTAATACTGAAATGTTAATTGCTTCCCAAGAAACGCTCGACAACTCGTCTGAAGATGAGCAGAAAGTCAAATTGAAGACGAAGTTAACTTCCTATAAAGAGGCTTATTTAGCTATAAGAAAACTAAAGGCTTTTTCTTTGTATCACAGCGACCTTAAAGGTGTTCAATTGCTTACTGATCTGCAAATACATCTCCAAGATAATGAAATTAAAGGAAAAACGCGCCAAGCTAAAATTTCTGAATTTTTTAAATCTATTTGAATACCTTGCATAACAAATTTTGTTTTTTTTTTACTTCTCGCAAAAATGATAATGAAAATTCTGTTTACTTTATCTAATATTTATATGTTCTTGTTTTGTAAATAAAATTGTTTAAAGATAAATATATTACAAATTATTATTTACTCTTTTTGTACTTTTCTCATAAGCGGACAAATTTTTCAGTCCCATGGCTGTCCCTTTAAGAGAGTGTACACTGTATATATGTATACATATATATATATATATATATATATATATATATATATATATTAAGTTAGAAGTTGTTAAATTGACAGTTGCCAAATAAGTTGATTTCCCATGAAATACTTAACTGTACTACAAATTGAATTTACTATATATATATATATATATATATATATATATATATATATATATACATATATATATATATACAGGCTGCCCATTTTCTATCTCTGTATATGGATAACTCTTTTAGTATTGAAGATACCGGCTCGGTTAAATAAGCAAAGTTGCTCTGAATTTTGATAAGTATTTTATGGAATTTTCAAATTTGTCATATGTTGTCAACTTTTTGAGAACTTTTCAGTTGTACATATCTTCGTAACCATCGAAGATAGAGCAAATCTAAAAATGACATCTAATAGTATTTATTATATAGAATTTAGCAATCTTTATTAAATATTCATGGCACACTTGAATATCAAGATATAAAATAAACCTATGTTTTTTTAAATGGCGATCATTGTTGGCCATGACATTATTAAAATGCTTATTTTGTTCTGTTTTCATAAATATAAGCTTTTATATGGTTATCCTTTTTAAATCTGTATTACAGCGGAAGTAATTCAAATACTATTAGTAACTGAAGAAATAATAGCCAAGTGGACTTTTTAAAAACTACTTTAATGCAACAGAAATTAAGTTAGAAGTTGTCAAATTGACAGTTGCCAAATAAGTTGATTTCCCATGAAATACTTAACTGTACTAGAGTTAAGTGGTATTATCTATAAAATATTTGTGTAAAAAATGTGTTCCAACGAAGAAAAAATTATATGCTTTTTTAGTAATGACGCTAGAGAATTGTATTATCAACGCTATATGGAAAGAAGACAGCCATATCGAAGACTATTTTCTAAGATAATAATCCGAAAAGGTATGGTTCGTTTACAAAACCAGATCACTTAAAAGAGAAATTCAAACCCGCGACATCAACTTGTGAAATTGCGTGTGATTGAGCTGAGAAAAGGCTCGTTTAATTTTAAAACGGAATAAATACAGGCCATTTAAATACAGTGTGACTAATACATTTTATGGCCAACATCATGAAAGAAGATTGTTATTTGCTCGATGGTTTTTGAAACAAACGAACAGAACAGATGAATCAAAATTGATCAATAATGGATTATTTAGTAGGCATAATAATGATTTACTTAAATTTTAGATTCGTCACTATTGGCATTAATTTAATTTTTTTATCTTATATTTTCGCTGCACTCAGGTAGTTTTTAAAAAGCCCACTTGGCTATTATTTCTTCAATTAGTAATAATAGTATTTGAATTACTTTCGCTATAATGAAGATTTAAAAAAGATAACCATACTAAACCTTATATTTATGAAATCAGGACAAAATAAGCATTTTAGTGAAGTCATAGCCAACTATAATTGCCATTCAAAAAAACATAAGTTTATTTTATATCTTGATATTCAAGTGTGCCATGAATATTTAATAAAGATTATTAAATTCTACGTAAAAAATACTATTAGATGCCATTTTTAGTTTTGCTCTGTCTTCGATAGTTACGAAGATATGTACAACTGAAAATTTCGTCGAATTTCAATTTTCCTTAAATATCTCAAAAAGTTGACAACATATGACAAATCTGAAAATGCCATCAAATACGCACCAAAATTCTGAGAAACTTTGCTAATTTAACCGATCCGGTATCTTCAATACTAAGAGAGTTATCCATACACGGAGATAGAAAATGGGCACCTTGTATATATATGTATATATATTAAAAGAATAATTATATTAAAAAGAAAAGCAAATCAATAAATTAAGATTAAGAAGTATTAAATGTAACGAACGAGATTCTGTGTTAAATAAAGAAGTAATAAACGAAAATTATAAACGTTAATAACGAAGATTGAAATAAGAAATATAATAATGAAA
Source organism: Melolontha melolontha (assembly GCA_935421215.2). Taxonomy (NCBI): domain Eukaryota; kingdom Metazoa; phylum Arthropoda; class Insecta; order Coleoptera; family Scarabaeidae; genus Melolontha; species Melolontha melolontha. Next base: position 96,516,512 of record OW285242.1, on the reverse strand, counting down.
AATGTACAATATAATAGGAAGATACAATTTAAAACAGAAAAGGATTGAAATAAATTAATTAAGATTGAATTATTAATTGTCGTAATACAATTGCGGCATATAAAAGTTGACAGAATATTTTTATAGGTGTTATTCTTGATCGACAGGAAATTATCGAAGTCGACAGGTTTTTATAAGAAAGATTAGTTAAAATAGTATATGTATTTGTAGTTTAGGCAGTTCATACATATTTATTTTCTTTTAAAATTGAAACAATAGAAAATATAGAATATATTCAATATATAATTAAAATAAACATTTTTTTATTTCATAGATTAAGAAATTCCATTTCCGAGAAACGAATTTAAGACCCTGAGTAAATAACAAAATAATTATAACATTTTTAGCGCCGCAACGTGGTGCTACTTTTAATTTATCGTTACATTTTTGACAGTGCAATGTGGAACGTTTTAAAGTTCCCATCAATATACAATAATCATTGCAATATCTACTAGTAGAACTTACAGATTATTATAGGTACACTTTAAGAAGATAGAACAATCTACTTGAAAGGAAATATGTATGACGCGTTGGTTGTGTATTTTCCGACGGATTACAGTTTGAAAGTAAGATTAAGCAGAGGTTCTTTAGCCTTTTATACTTCTAATTGAGAGAAGGAAAGATAAGGTTTTATTTATTGCTTCAGCTGTAGAGGTTTTGACAATAGATTCATTATTTTATCTATGGGGAGCGGTAATGCAAAATAATTTTTCCAGGAAGAATTTACAAACTACCCATAGATATTTTAATTCTGGAGAGTAAGTTTCGAGCTCCTACCAGGTCTCTAATTAGGAATTGTTGGAAAACTCCACTATATTTTAAGAACCGTCGGTAGATATACCTACAAGTTTCTTGCGTACCATAGTGATCTTTGCTTGAACTTTGGATAAATTATACTGTTTTATTTTATTTGTTCATTTTTTTTACTTTTCCGAATTTGGACTTTCATTCGAAATGGTAAAAAGTCGCTAGAATTAGTCAAGTAAGTACTTTTCTGAATTAACCAATAAAGTTTATCATTATTATTTATCAAATTTCGAAAGTATTAATGTTATCCAAACATTCTTTAGAATGCAAATTTACGCGTGGTGGTAGTATTGCCAAAATGCAAAATATTTATAAACGTAGGCTTAATGCTTAACGACTCCAACTAGAACGAAACGATTGCAATTATGAACCACTATCCGAAAATATCCTCAAAATAACATTATTATTTCGTTCATAAGTGTGTAACTAACTACATGCGTGATAATTTAACTTCAACACGATATGTGTATCTACTTCTTACGTATGTTGCTTTCAATCGAGTGCACTGAACAACAGCACGATCTCCGGGTGTAATTTGTGTTTTCAAGTATCTGGGTAGGCCGGTTAACGCAGGGTCCGGAGTTCTATGACGGACAGAGAGGTGAGGTGGTGCGCGCAGCGGCAGCAGAGAAAGTCTGTGAGTGTTCAGAGGGCATTGACATCATACAGGGCCGGCTCCGGCGTCGTGTGGGATTTCTACGCACTCATGATTATATAGGACAACACACACATAATTTCAGAAGCAAAACAACAGTCACTGAATTGATTATTTCTCTCTCTAACTGCAAGACAACCACGCGTTCGCGAATTCTTCTTCCGTCTTTGTGTTGCTGGAGATTTTCATTCTCTCTCTGTCTTCTGGGAATTTGACGTGAATTGATCGCTAATGGCTTATTCATAAATAATAAACACATATAAACACAAGATCGTGCCGTATCAATGCATACGCAATTTTAATTTTTAAACCCATATATTCACTACTATAATTATACACCTAGAGTATGAAAAATTTATTAATATATTAAGTTAACAGGAACTGTTTCTATGAAATAAATCGATATTTATTCTATTTATAAATTACCGCTTTAATATTCAGACTGTTACGATAATCTCTAAATAAAGTATACGATGGTCTGAATTAGTTTTCACAATAATTTGTATACTAGGTTAAAAGAAAGTAGAAAGATTAGCAATCTAATTTTGCGCTGTCCAGAGGAAATTAGTGTACCTATTTAGAAAAAAAGGTAATATAAATCTTGAATAACACTTTGGAATGATTCAAAATAACGCTAAAAACGATAGACAGAAAAAGTAACATCTAACAAATTAAATATATATGAAGACCTAAGTAAGTTAATTAAAAGTCAAACACGAGAAGGACTCCATATCTTCTTAACAATATTTTAATTAAATAAAAAGAATATTCTGTAAGTTTGATACAAGATGGAGTTACCATAGATGCATAATATTGTATCCGTTACAGAAATCAGGAAAGACGATTCATACGTTCATGCAATTATGTCGAAAAACAGACCCTTCAAGGGGGCTGAAAGAGGACTGTACTTTGAGTCCTCCCAACATATAAAAAAGATTAAATTTCGCCGAAATCAAACGCAGTTAATGTATAGTCATGTTATGAGAAAATATTACCTAGTTACCTTTCTTATTCTTTCTGATACGATTAATAAAAATGTAATAATTGTTTCCATATTTACTGATTGTGTATTTGGTTTTTTCTAAAATAACACTTATTATGTAGTTTTTCTTGTTCTTCTTTTACTTAGGTCGAAACCTGTTTTTCTTCAAGCATCGGTCATGGCGTTTCAGTGGAAATGGAGACCCAGCTTCCCTTCCAGCTTTTTAACGGTATCTCAGGATGTCCTTTTCCTGTTGGTCTTTGGTATTTTTGCTATTTTTATCAACCTGATCTGATCTGCCCTTCGGACATGCTAGTTCCTTTCTTTTCTCCATCCTTTGACGAATCCAACGACATCTCCAATACCACACTCCTCTCTTATAACTTCGTTCCTAATTCTATCTCTCCTTGTTTTTCCCACTATCGTTCTTAAAGTGTTCATGTCAGCTGTTGTTTAACTTTGCTTGTGTCGGCCTGGGTTTCAGCTGCATACGTCATTGTTGGTCTTACCATTTCTTACATATTTTTACTTTGTTCTTTGCTGTGAGGTATTTTTTCTCCAGATGACATCTCTTAGGTATCCAGACACTCGTGCTGCTGTCATGATCTGTCGCCTGACTTCTCTATAGTTGTTCCGTTCACTCGATATTTCTACCCCCAAGTACATATGTAATTCAATGATTATTATTAGCGTTATGAACAACTGAACTGTACCAAAGAAAATTATGTTTTCTTTCCTTTATCGAAAATTTAGTTTTTATTGCAACGCAAATAAATACTGTAACGCATTGTGTACCAGGTGATACAATAAATTTAGTTTTATTCTCTAAACGATATCAAATATTTAAACGTTTGGCAATCTTCTATATTTTCTTTCTTATCAAAATATATTACCAATTCTGCAAAGTGATTGTGCTATTTTTAGAAATAGCTCCGACCTTCATATACAGACTGTTCCCTGAGGTATCCGACAAACTTACACAATGCGTTCTAGAGGTGATTCTCAACAAAAAAGTTGATATGCACTTTAGCTTAATTTTTTTTTTGTTCTTTAGATTTCAACAAAAGAAGAAAACTGTTTCAGTAATATATTTAATCATGAAATTACATACAAACTAATAGTATAACATTTGCTCGACATGTTCGCCTCTTCTTTCTAAACATGTTGCCAGTCATTTTATAAAATCACAAATATGTATTATGAGCGTCGTGATGTTTTATCAACATTACGGCGCTCCACCGCATTTTAGTAGGCAAGTTATTGACTTTCTAAATCAAAATTTTCCTGGACGGTAGATAGGCAAAGAGGGCCCTGTATTATGGCCTACGCGTTCTCCTGATCTTTCGCCATTGAACTTTTTCTTTTGGAGTTGTCTAAAAATCTTGTTTACTATAACGGTAATATGGACCAAAGACTTGCAACATATTTAGAAAGAAGACCCGAACATTTCAAGCACTGTTATAATATTAGTTTATTAGTTTGTTAAGTAATTTCATGAATAAATACAATACTGAAACAGTTTTCTTCTTTTGTTGAAATATAAAGAACAAGAAAAAATAAGCTAAAGTGTATATGAACTTTTTTGTTCAGAATCACCTCTAGATCACATTGTGTAAGTTTGTCTGTTACCTCAGGGAACATCCTGTATACGTCGCTATGAGATAACATATTTGAAAATATTGGGATATCTACCCATCCCATTAGCTTTTCTTGCGTATTTTAGGTGCCTTTTTTGCATATACATGTGTATATTGCAAAACATGAGAGACTTTCTTCGCATTTTTTAAATTTGTTTTTGTTCACTGTTGTATTTATTACTTATGCAAATCAATGGGAAAACAAACGGGTAGTGATCTATAAAATACGAAATACATTTTTATTTGTTCATTTTGTAGTTCAAGTTGAGTAAGCAGTATTAATATTAACTAGCAATACTATCTGAAGGTTCTCTTATGTAAAATTTGTTCTCTTTGAATGAAATACATCCTTGTAGATGGAAAAGGTGCTTTCTACATCGCAACTGGTTATAGGTGAATACTGGAAATATTCTTTTATTTCCATATTTAGCAGTTAGATTTTGAGGCATTGTGCCCATACACAATTGCCGCAATGTTATCAAAATCTGGATTTCTATTAAAAACTGCGTATAACTTTTACCGAAGGCCACATCCAAAGTCACTTGGAATATTTTTCAAATTATTAATAGCTACATCTAATATGGTTGTCCTCCTCTCAAAATATTAAAATTAAATACTTTTTTCGTTAATATTTAAAAAATTATAAAGCATTGATAGAAATAAATACATTATGTAATCATAAAATATTTTTTATATGACATTAAAAATATTTAAAAAATTTTTTTATTAATTAACATAAATAAATTTTTTAAATATTTTTAATGTCATATATTTCGTCAAGCACATTATATTGTCATTAGTAATAAACAAGAACTGTCTTTTTTGTAGGTTTATTTTTCCAATTTCTATAATTTCATTGCCTGTTCTGTCCAGAAAGTCTTAATTGACTTTCCTCTTCTTAAATATTGTTTGATCGAATTTTCTCCAACTAGACTTGTTGAATTATATCCTTTTGTTCAATTTAATATTATAATTATTCATTCATTTATTGGAAAAGACAATTGTTCTTACTGTAACTATAATTGTTAGATTACTTTATAATTCTTGATTATAGTTCTATAAGATGCGACATATTTGAATGAATTATAAACAACTTGGTTGTCCAAAAATAATTTTATAGTTCGTCAGATTGATTTTTTTTTTTAATAGAAAGAAACTCCTTAAATTCATATGTAATTTACATCAAATTTTAAGTTTTTGAAAAGGTACGCTTTCTTTTCTTGCTTTGTTAAATTGCGCATATTGAATTTATTAAATTTTTGCAATCTACTGTATTGAAAACAATAGTAATTTAATGTATTTTTTTAATAATTAGGAAATTTACTTACGTAAATAATTTTTTTCTGAATCACAACATGCTTTAGTAATCCAAATTTAAGAATAGACAATTTTGAGTCTGAAAAAGTTGACGTCATATACCGGGTGTCCTTGAAATTAAAAGATAATGTACGAAAAATGGAAAGATGCAATTATGCAGAATATATATCCAAAATATTTTTTCAAAATTCCCTCTTATTAGTGAGAAAAAAATGGCAAAGGTAAAAAAAATTTGCAACGCTACTGTGCGCCCGACTAAATTATGAGATAATATCTTTAAGCTCATCGACTATAACAAAAAGAATAGTTTTGTTATTGTCGGTCTCGCTTTAAGTATCCTCTCCGATTCAGTCAGTTGTCCATCGTTACGTATCTTCGATATAATTTACATTTACCTCATCGATTAAAGACAGACTATTACCAAACAGGAACTTAAATGCACGTAGAACACACAACTTAGATGCTCTTTTATTACATCATCTTTAAAAATTGACACGCAAGTATAAATTTTTAACAGCTGACTTTCGTATCAGGCTATCGAACCCTTTCCATGCATAACTTATAGACATTGTTATCTTCTAGCGAATTTATAAAAAATAAAAATCGTAGAGTATGTTTGCAATAGCGGTCCTTTTATATCCATATTAATATTTTATTTGTTACTTCTCCTAACAAAAAAAACATTCACGTAATACTCATGAAATATCTTATTTAGGCTAGTTTTAAAAGTTTATATGCTGCTAATTTTGCACGTATATATATTGAGGATTTTACCTTAGCATACAACAATGTTATAGTTTTTATAACATCGCCAGCTGTTACCTATGTAATCATACACTGTAGTGTTTGTATGTGGGTGTAACTTAAATAGAGCTGTGTATTATTTATATACATTCTGAATATTTTCAATTCATAGGCGGTACATAATAGACTTTGGAGTTCGTGTTGTAATTTTCTATTTGATTTATCTTTAATTTCGCTTGATAGGCAATCCAACAATTCTGGAACATCTACAATATACTCCACTCCAGGAACAATCGTGGATAATTTGGGCGTGGTCTTCGTGCCACGCCCAGATAAAGCACCCTCCTTTAAATTTTTGTTGTAAACAGCTAGTCAAATATCTTACATTTTGCTCGGTAGTAATGTCTGGCAAAACGTCATGAATAAGTTTTGTTCCTTTAAGAACTCCACAAACTTCTCGAACGAAATTTCGGACAATACGTCTATTTTCACGTCCTTCATCTCCTTGGATATCTTCCGCAGTGGCATCAAGAAGTTCTTGCAAATCCTCTTGCCAGTTAAATACTAGTCCTTGACACAATGGGATATGGACATTTCTAACCACATTATTAGAAGAGGTACTTAGAATGGATCCATCCAAATTAATTCTATTAAATTCAGGAGACACTCCTGTTGACAGTTCTCCAAAGCTTCTATTCCAATCTCTATCGGTTGTAGTAGATGTTGAGTTTCCATTATTGCTTGAAGGTATCTTTAATTAAAAATTTTAAAAAATTTAATGATTTAGGGTTGCCGAATGAGTTTCCCAGTCGCCAAGGTTCATGCTTCGGCATCTGGACTGACTACCAATTATCACCGGAGGCATACTCATTTCGGCCTCGACAAAATCATTCAAAATGCACGTTTTATTAATAGTCATCGCCGGGTATAAACACCAGGTACAATGCGTATGTTGGAGCCTATGCTCATGAATATACCAAAATGAAATATCGTAATAATTCATTACAAGTTTTTTAAATTTCGATAAACAACCATGACACGATATTGCACATTTACGGTCAATGGTGTCATAGATGAAAATAAATTGTGTACAATTAAATTCGTAGTTGTAGTGAGTTGAAACATCATAAATTGGTTTATACGCCCAGGTATGGAATGTTTCCAATAACTTCCCATCGAAAGAAAATCTACCAATGTTCGAACTGCCAATTGCAGACAATTGTTGAAACTTCAATAAAGAATGTTTAATATTTTCAAAACTACTTACATTCAATCGACAAAACCCGTCTGATTCGTCGTAGTAACCATCAGGGTCTAAACGAAAAATTTCTGTAGTTCTAGCTTCACTAACAGGATGTTCTAAATTTTGTTGTTGATCGTTTGGTATATTTTGGTTAAACTGTACCGAAGACATTGTACATTGACACTGCGGAATGTAAGTAATTGGATTTTTATTTCAAGGACACCTGTATATAAAGAGTTGGGATATAGAACACAACCGCAGGAAGGAATCCAAATTGTACAGCTTATTTAACCTGAGACACGTATATTTAGCCTTGACTTTTTAAAATTTTAATTTTAATGGTGAACATAAATACAGTTAACATGAGAAATATACTGGCGTAGGTATAGGCTGCACAAGTCTATAATCTTACCAAAACTTTTAACCTCAGGAAAATGCTGGAGTAAAGCCTTGCAAATTGGTTTTCCCCAAAGCGACATTTTAAACCCTACATTATTTAACGTAGATATAAATAACTAACTCGCGTAGGAGGCAACTTCGAGCACAACTTATGCAAACGATTTCGTGGAGTCTACCTTTGAATCGATTGCTATTTAATACGAGTTCGTGTTGCAAAAAAATTTTATTAAACCAAACTACTTCGAGACCTGTCGAGAGTCTGCCATGTTCTTCATTTAAGAAATAATGAAACTTCAAGGGACTACAAATTTAGTAGAGTTATTGATGAATAAAATTAAAATTAAAAGAACTGAACTCGAGATTTTCTAGTCATTTTTGGTCACACATTTTGTTCCAAGAAGCATTGACTAAGCAGAAGAGACAAAGCTTTTAAAAGAGTTTTTTCCGATAACTAATAATATAACTCAGTAGGAAGCACAATTTCAAATTAAGAATATTAACATGTGATACAGGGTAGGAAGTATAGAAAGTAGGAAGTAGGGTGGGCAAATTTGAGGTTAGGAAGTAAATTGGCTTAAAAACACACTTTTTTGACAAATTCAGTTTTATTGATACCAATGTAGAAATATGGGAATTAATAATGGAATATGATGTCGGGCAAATGTCCACCTCTAGCACGGCGGCAGATGTCTGCTCTTTTCCCAAAATTTTGAACCACATTTTGCAACAAAGCTTCGCTTATCTCGGCAATGCAGAACCGAATTTCATCTTTCAGAGCGCCAGTTGTTTGTTCACGTAAGCCCGGTCTTTCAAATGGCCCCAGAGAAAATAATCAAGCGGCGTTAAATCACAAGAACGAGGCGGCCAATTGACATCGCCAAATCGAGAAATTACGCAACCGGGAAATTTCTCATACAATAACTGAATTGTTTGGCCGGCTGTGTGGCTTGTGGCGCTGTCTTGCTGAAACCAAAGGTCATTGATGTCAACATTAGCCAATTGTGGCAACAAAAAAACCGGTTATCATGGTTTGGTAGCGCAGAGAATTCACGGTGACGGCGTTTCCTTGCTCATTCTCGTTAAAATACGGGCCGATGATGCCGCCTGACCACAAACCGCACCATACGGTTACTTTCTTTGGATGTAATGGTTTACCGAGGACTGTTTGTGGATTTTGTGAGCCCCATATGCGACAATTTTGTTTGTTTACATAACCGTCTAATAGAAAATGGGCCTCATCACTAAAGATGATTTTGTTGAAAAATGCGTTGTTTTCGTTCAGTTTTTCAAACAGCCAATTCACAAACGTTCGACGCAAACAATGGTCGGCCGGCTTTAATTCTTGAACGAGTTGAACTTTATAAGCGTGAAGATGAAGATCTTTATGCAAAATGTTGCGCAAAGTGCCTCTGGTGATGCCCAATTGTTGCGAACGTCGACGAGTTGATGTTCCAGGCTCATTCTCAACACTTTGCTGTACAGCGGCTATGTTTACATCACTACGGCCACTACGAGCGTATTGTTTTGGTCTATTGTCAGCAACAGTACCGTGAGCCTCGAATTTAGCGATTAAATTACGCACAGCGGTCTCAGAAGGAGCCTGATTACGAGGAAAAGCTGCTCGAATTTTACGAAGTGATACAGTAAAATTTTCACCATTTTGATAGTAAATTTTCACAATTAAAATTCTTTGTTCAAGAGTGTAGCGTTCCATTGTTAAAATTTCCCAACTTTTTACTAAATAAATGTCAAAGGATGACAGCACAATTCTTGAAATTTCATCATTTGACAGCCAAATTAATTCCTAACCTCAAATTTGCCCACCCGTTAATAGTGTTGAACATGGGCGCACATGTTCAGCAGTGTTATTACTTCCTACAGTTCCTACTATAGATGATAAACTAGTTGTCAAAATACATAGGATACAAATATTAGTGTGGTAAAGAGTTTTATACCTTTTTTTTAAGTTTCTGTAATTGGACGCTTTACGAGATTTACCTTAGTTTGTGTCCCAAATAGGCAAATAAACAAATAAATAAGCAATACGTAATGTAATAAAAAAGGTGGATGCTTCTTCCTTTAAGAAGAATGTTATTTTTACTTTTATTATTATTACAGCAGCGAACGATGTTGATTTTATTAATATTTTCTCATAGTCAGTTTTTGAGGTTGTAGCCAATGTTTATGAAATAAAGCAGTACTATCATCATCGTCTTCATCAAATCTCAGCTCGGTGTTATTTATTTACACACCTCTAAGTTTGGCAGCGCCATAAGGTGGGTTCACCGAACTCTAGGGCTAGACGCACACCACATCAGAACGCGTTATTTTCATTCGGTCAGGCGGAGATAATCTTCTTCAAATTTCTTCACGTTGCGCGCGACACCCCAAACGAAAAGAAGAATAAAGAACCCACGTTATACTACACACATCTCCTGACCTAAATTTCGTGTCTCTCTTTCTCTATCGAATTTAGTTTAAGCTAATATTGATATGTGTACGTGGACAGCTTTCGTGTTTTATGGCTCCTTCATGTCTTTGGCCTGTTCCTCCTTAGTGTATAATCGAACGCATGTAAGCCAGCTTGCAATCGATTCGTTTCTTACTTTATTTAATGTTATTTATATTATTTAATACATAAATAATGTTTTTTATATTATGCATTAAAATAAAAAAAAGCCTGAAGTACATATTTGCATTTTACATAAAATTGTTACATTTGAAGCTGGCATAATAATATGTTGATTTAGCATTGAAGACTGTTTGTCAAATTGTTTTGTCTTTTGTATATAATTTCTGAAAAGGTTAGATACCTTCTTACATCCTGAAAATGTATGTGTTTGTAAAGAATTCTTAACATTACAAATCAATAAAAATCTTTAAAATGCTTGAAACAGGAAATTTTATTGTCGTCTTATACCAATTTTTCTACTGGTTGGATATGACATAAAGTGTACTACCTACTACCTAATAAATCTGGCATTTTTGTCCAACATTTTTTTTGCAGTTGATTAATACAGAATTCAGAGAAATAATTATATTAGATATCAACTTCCTGGCATATTTAATTCTGGAAAAGATTAAAAATATTTTCTTTCTAAAGACAATCAAAACAGCAAATTAGAATATTTTGATTATGGGAATCCTTTCCAATGTTCTTTTACTACTCAGTCCAAAATAGTTTTAATGTCTTTTATGGACAACTTTTACATTTATACTACATTGCATTTTAATGGCGAGGCTTCAAGAAGACTACAAGTTCAGTTAAAAGTCGCCGAGAATATTTTTAAATTAAAATTAAATGATTAGTGCCTGAATCTGAATAATTCGAACACTCGTTTATTCTGTAAAAGCTAATTTACCAATACCAAAATATGTACAGCTTTAAACCCTGGATACGTATTTCAACAACTAAGTTTTTGTCAACAAAGAAACCACACGCTTTGCACAAGCAGAGCATATCATTGCCGACCTAATAAATATTTGTCCAAGTGTAGCAATACGGTTGATGGAGAATAAGTTAGTGGTTGAAATACATATCCAGGATTTAAAGAATTAAAAAATATTGTAAGAGTTTTTAAATTAACTTTTCTGAGCCAACGTCTTGGTGTTGGTTTGTTTAAGTAATCAACTAGAAACAGTATAGAATGCTTTTGAAAGTTTTTTGCAAAAATAAATCAGTGGCCAGCATAACTTCAAAGTGTTCGAAGTCTAAATACCAATATATGCGTTTCAGAGAAAACGAGGAGATATACTAGACTGTACTAGATTTAGTAACTTTATTATTATTATTTCTTAGAAAACTTAACACTTTATAAGATTTTGCTCCTTTTTTGAAATATAATAATGAACCCAGACCGTAATTTAACGAATAAAATTCGTCGTTTTCTTATTGAAATACGTGAATAAGCGATAACCTATTACGAATTTGACTGTTCTTACTCAATACTTGTCAGAGTGTCTAGATAACAACGAACAAGTTAATAAATAGCGTCTATACTGACTTCTTTAAAGCTTTCGATTGTATATATCACAAGATACTTTTTTTAATTTAATTAAACTTGATTTAATTTGTCGGAGTTGCAATGCGGTGCATAAACATTAAAGATTCACGTTGAACTGCTTCACAACTCTAAGATTTTTGAAATATTAGTTGGAAATATTTTTAAAATAACCTGAGTTGATTGAAAATCAGGAAATGGATGCTTCATCGCGATAACGCTAATGTTGTTAATTTTTGTACAGTAAAAAAAGATATTAAAGCATGTTTCAAAGAAAATTGGACGTTGTTAAGGCTTTAGAGGCGATTTCAAAAAAGCTTTCGAAAAATAGTTTCCGGTGCATCTTTGAACATGAGAGGCTGCATTGTGATAAGGTTATTCTAATGAAGGCGAACTATATGGAATGTCGGTGTTTAAAATTAATAAAAAGATGTGCCACATTTTCTCACTACCGACAATACTTGTGTAAATTCATGGATCTCTTTAAAAACATTGTAAAATAATACCAACCTTCTTGATTTTATATATACCGTGTGTCCCAATTTCGATGCTCACCATTGGTATCTCGGTTATTAGAAGATATAGAACAACGGTTAAATGGGGAATGTTTTGCAGAATTCAATACTCGCGGCAAATCTCATTTCAAATTTGATCTAACTTTTTAAATTTTTAAAATATGTATATTGAAAAATCAAAAATTTGCCGATTTCGTTATTCCTCAATAACTCGATAACGCTTAGTCTGACCTCTTTTAAAGTTTTACATTGTTGAGACACTTTTATAAAACAAATTATTTGATACAAACAGAAACCCCCGATTGTCATTTGTTTTTAAGTTATTACCACTATCTTTTGTATTTCATATGGCGGCCATATTGAATTTTGGGTTTGTTAGGTAGTCCTCAAAATGTGCTTTTCAACGATGTATAACATGCCTGAAAAATTTTTATTTATAAGGAAAATATTAATAAAAACGTAAATTAATCTTTAATATGAAATTAGTAGGCTGGAAAATTAAACACCAATGTCAAATGAAAGTGAAAAGATATTCTAAGTAATACTGTAAACAAACGAAACGATAAAAAAATTATAGAAATAAAAAGTAAAGATACAGAACTTAAAGTTCACATTCACTTAAAGAAATTGTTCAATATGACGACCATTCTGTTCCACACAATTTTGACACCTTGTTCGAATAGAGTTGCAAACTCTACGTAGCGTGTTTCCGTTTACTGATCGTAGCACATCTAGTACTCTTTGTTCTAAAATTCCCGAGTTTCTGGCGGTTCAAAATCAAATACTTCGTTTTTAGTGGTACCCCATAAATAAAAGTCAAGCGGGGTAAGGTCGGGTGATCTCGCAGGCCATTGCACGGGTCCATTATTTGAAATCACTCTCTCATTAAAGTTTTCTATCAAAAAATGTTGCACGTTACGAGTGTTATGGGCCGGGCAACCATCTTGCTGGAACCAGATGTTTTGCATGTTCTCGGGATTAATAATTTGCCACAAAGCAGGCATTATCTCGTTTGTTAGTATCTCCAAATATCTGTTACCAGTTAAATTGTAATCAAAGATGAAAGGACCTATTAACTGATTATCTAATCATACCAATTAAACCGCACCAGACATTAAAACCAAATCGAACTTGAAATCTTATTTGATTTACCAAATGTGGATTTTCAGTAGACCAATGATGATAGTTATTCCTATTGAACACTCCACAATTGGTAAATCGTGTTTTTTGTCTTCTAAAAATTGTCCTGTGTGGCTGTTGTCTTTCTGGAAAACGCTCTGCATAACTCATGCACGCATTTTTAGTGTTTCTATTTGCTTTGAAATACACTTCCAACATATCAACTTTTTCTTCGTTTGAATATGTATGTGCCATTATCAATCCTTATAAATCTTAATACTTGACAATAATTACTTATCACTAACTACAAGTACTTTTAATCAACTTATCTCTGCAGCACTAATTGTACTTTGACAGGTTATCGTTTTGTTTCATTGTCAGAATACATTTGTCATTGACGTTTGACGGAACATAATGTCTTTGCTAGTGATACACGCTCAGAGGTTAGAATTATCTGACATTTGATGTAAAACCAAATACAAATCTCCCCACTACTTTTAATCCTACGCGAACTTACCCCTCCACGCGCCAACTTAATTGGCGTTTGCTATACTTAGATTATCTTTTCACTTTCATTTGACATTGGTGTTTAATTTTTCAGCCTACTAATTTCATATTAAAGATTAATTTACGTTTTTATTAATATTTTCCTTATAAATAAAAATTTTTCAGGCATGTTATACATCGTTGAAAAGCACATTTTGAGGACTACCTAACAAACCCAAAATCCAATATGGCCGCCATATGAAAAACAAAAGATAGTGGTAATAACTTAAAAACAAATGACAATCGGGGGTTTCTGTTTGTATCAAATAATTTGTTTTAAAAAAGTGTCTCAACAATGTAAAACTTTAAAAGAGGTCAGACTAAGCGTTATCGAGTTATTGAGGAATAACGAAATCGGCAAATTTTTGATTTTTCAATATACATATTTTAAAAATTTAAAAAGTTAGATCAAATTTGAAATGAGATTTGCCGCGAGTATTGAATTCTGCAAAAGATTCCCCATTTAACCGTTGTTCTATATCTTCTAATAACCGAGATAGTGAGCGTGAGCATCGAAATTGGGACACACGTATACATATTTTTTTATTTAGTTTGTAACGTACTCTTTAGATGTAAGCACCTGAGGAAGCCACTGTGCTGGCGAAACAATTGTCGTGTTACGATTAAAGATTAAAAGTGAAGATTAGAACCGTAGTTTTATTTCTATTTTAGATTATGGATCTTCATCAAGTAAATGCCGAATCAATTCAATTAAAATTAATAAATAAAATGTTGGTGCGACTAGTCCTAGTCTTTATTCAAATCTCTCTTAAATACTTTATCACATCTAACGGTATGAATTGCTCGAAGATCGTTCGATGTATAAGCAAACCAACATTTTTAATGTTAGAGAATAATATTAAATTGTTTGAAATGATTTAATTATTGCGTTTAACTAATTCTTTGTGCGAAATTCTGTTATAAATCGATTTATCATGTGTATATTTGTCAGTTACTTCGTTGTAGAAATGAATTAATAAATTAACTTAGGATGCGTCTAGAAAGCAATCTAAAATCATTAATAAATTTAGTGACTTGAAAAAAAACGCTTTTTCATATCTGTTAGAATAACTGAAATAGTATTAAGTTACTTTAAAAATCTTTACCAATCTAATTCAAAGTGAGTGTCTGTTAGTGTGGACAAATAAAAATAAATTATTTTAATTTTTTTCTCCGATGTAGACATGTTATTGAATAATGAGTCTAGTCCGGATGGCGTGTATCTTCTGATCCAGCACGAATTTCGAAGAAGTTCAACAGTTCTGATTGTCCTAAAGCATTACAAAATGATACATCTTCAAAAGCTACTTTAGACATTCTATAGAATAATGAAAATTTGAAAATAATAAGAAAAAATCGCTGAAATATAATTTCTGAAGAAGATCTCCCCATTCTTCAGAATTAGGAAAATTTGAAAATACTAGAAAAAAATCGTTGAAATATGAAAATTGTGCGGAAAAAATTGAAAAATCCGAAAAAAAAATTAGGAAATAATTGCAAAAAATCGCTGAAATGTGAAAATAATGCGAGAATTTTTGAAAAATACGAAAATACAGAAATTTCAAAATTTGAAAATAATAGGATAAAATGGCTGAAATATGATTATGCCAGAAAAAAAATTAGAAAAATACGAAAATAATATCAAAAAGATTGCTGAAATATGAAAATTATGTGAGCCTTTAAGAAATTCGAAAACATAGAAATAGGAAAATTTGAAAATAATAACTAAATAAAAAGTTTGTTAATAAAAAGCACTTACAATAAATTATTTTTCCATTTTCTAGTTTTACACCATTTTGAAAGTAGCTTTAGAACATTTTAGTGAAACACGAAAATTTTAAAAGAATTCTTGAAAAATTCAAAAATGTAGAATTAGGAAAATTTGGTAGCACTACTAGAAAATCACTGAAATATGAAATCGTTCGAAAATTTTGAAAATTCCGAAAATATTGAATTGGGAAAATTTTAAAATCATAGAAATCAATCACTGAAATTTGAAGATCATGCGAGAATTTTTGAAAAATCTGAAAACAAGAATTTGGAAAATTTGAAAATAAAAAGGTTACTGATAAAAAATAGTTACAATAAATAAGTAGTCATTATCCATTTTCTATTTTGACAGTAGCTTTCGATTATGAAAACTACTTATTGAAACCTTTTACTGTTAGTAAACCAATACAGTACACGTAATGTCAGTTCTATTAGTTTTATTTATCACTCACTGCCAGCTTAATATTTTCGAACAAATAATTTTATGGCTGTCAAGAGTATAAAAGATTTCGATTAGATGATTTCATATAGTTTCATATTTTCTTGCCAAATACTCTTCAATGTTTTCTTTTAAAGCATGAATGGTGTTATTTGAAGAAAATTATCAAATTGTTTTAAAAATTTTAACTTCAAACTTTCTGGAAGGCTTTGTGAATTCAATTTAACTAGACGCCCTTCCAGAACACTGATGTTTGTAAATAAATTCTACTCGCATGCCGGCTGTCTAGAATTAATAAACGGTAACTAAGGTATGTATATTATACAAAGGTATTTTTAATAATATAAAATATGATTAAAAACCTGGTGTGAAGAACACAAATACAGGTTCACTATTAATATTTTTGTGAACGTGTCCGAAAATATCTTTCCCCAGAGACGTAGATACGTATTTCACCTTTCTACAGGCTCATCGGTACGCCCCTGCTGGAGAAAGAATATTTCCAGACACATTCACAAAAAAGAACCACATCACCACATCACCGTAATTATCCAGACCGGGCGTAGAAGTAAATTCAGCGCTGCCTGTTGTCAGACAACCGAAGTACCTCGCCCCGTCCACATAACCAATGTGAAGTAACGACGCCTTTCCAAAGGTGGCACAGTCATCCCTCTAGAAACTGTACGGGGCGAGGTACGTCGATTGTCTGAATTTACTTCTACGCCCGGTCTGGATAATTACGGTGATGTGGTGATGTGGTTCTTTTTTGTGAATGTGTCTGGAAATATTCTTTCTCCAGCAGGGGCGTACCGATGAGCCTGTAGAAAGGTGAAATACGTATCTACGTCTCTGGGGAAAGATATTTTCGGACACGTTCACAAAAATATTAATAGTGAACCTGTATTTGTGTTCTTCACACCAGGTTTTTAATCATATTTTATATTATTAAAAATACCTTTGTATTATACAAAACTGGTGGGGTTTACCTACTCATGTACGTTTCAATTATTCTGATACATTACACATGCGGTTAGTCCGTAGTATGAGTGAAGACACAAACAAAATACAGTTTCTAGAGGGATGACTGTGCCACCTTTGGAAAGGCGTCGTTACTTCACATTGGTTATGTGGACGGGGCGAGGTACTTCGGTTGTCTGACAACAGGCAGCGCTGAATTTACTTCTACGCCCGGTCTGGATAATTACGGTGATGTGGTGATGTGGTTCTTTTTTGTGAATGTGTCTGGAAATATTCTTTCTCCAGCAGGGGCGTACCGATGAGCCCGTAGAAAGGTGAAATACGTATCTACGTCTCTGGGGAAAGATATTTTCGGACACGTTCTCCAAAAATATTAATAGTGAACCTGTATTTGTGTTCTTCACACCAGGCTTTTAATCATATTTTATATTATTAAAAATACCTTTGTATTATACAAAACTGGTGGGGTTTACTTACTCATGTATGTTTCAATTATTATGATCATTACACATGCGGTTAGTCCGTAGTATGAGTGAAGACACAAACAAAATACAGTTTCTAGAGGGATGACTGTGCCACCTTTGGAAAGGCGTCGTTACTTCACATTGGTTATGTCGACGGGGCGAGGTACTTCGGTTGTCTGACAACAGGCAGCGCTGAATTTACTTCTACGCCCGGTCTGGATAATTACGGTGATGTGGTGATGTGGTTCTTTTTTGTGAATGTGTCTGGAAATATTCTTTCTCCAGCAGGGGCGTACCGATGAGCCTGTAGAAAGGTGAAATACGTATCTACGTCTCTGGGGAAAGATATTTTCGGACACGTTCACAAAAATATTAATAGTGAACCTGTATTTGTGTTCTTCACACCAGGTTTTTAATCATATTTTATATTATTAAAAATACCTCTGTATTATACAAAACTGGTGGGGTTTACCTACTCATGTATGTTTCAATTATTCTGGTATGTATATTATATAGGGATGGAATTCGTTTTAATAGTTCAAATAAAATAGACAAAGATGATGCACATTGTATGAAAAAAAACCGGTTTGTTTAAGATTAACTAAAATCATCTAAAAACTTCACAATTTCAAATAATGAATACTGTAAACGTTATTTTGTCAGGTAAGTTTAATAAGCACGGTATTTAACATTTCCCAAGTTTTAGTCTATAATAAAATTTTCAGAATCTAGGAGATTACGTAATTTGAAAGTTATGTTTTTCGACATTATGGAAGGTAATACTAATGCTACTGAAAATGTATTCGCGTCTCTTGTAAGTAAATGTAATTTCTCAGAGTATTGACATAACCTCACTTGTTGTCTCAAATAGTTTACGGCAACACGTTTTATGTCGTTTTAAATTTGTACTAGTTCTGCACGTTAGTAGGTTTACTACGCGTTTCAGCAAATTTATTTGATTTTCAGTAACATCACAATATTAGTCCAAAATGTGCATGGCGCCGACTAAGTGACTGATCGCGGACATGAAGTAGGCTGCCGTGTGGCATGTTTGTATTTGCATCTCTGTCATCCCCTCTTTCTTTCTTTCTCTATGAATGCATGCGTGTGTGTCTGTATGTGTATATGTGTATGCATGTACGAGTCATCGACCTCCCGCGAAAGTTGTGATCTCAGATACCCGTGACATTTGCGCAGCCTCCGCGATCCCCCGTTCGGAAACAAAGAAATAGAATAGCCCAGGAAACTGACGATTTGCATCTAATCGCATTCGTCAGTCGAATGCAGTTGCGAAATTCGCAGACCGCTCGGGCGCCATTCCCATACGGCGTATTTAATTAAAGCGATGTCATTTTTCGTGATCATCAGGGATTAGCTGTTGATTAAAAAAGCGCACCATACTGAACTATTTACATATGTATGTATGTACATGTGGAACTGACCGTATCTACACACAAAAAGATATGCACGAAAGATTTAATATAATCGGTTACGCATGCATGATCTGCAGAGTAGTTGCGTTGTGCTGATGCAGATAGCAGTAATGTTGATGATGTAACTATATATGCATGCTATAACTATGTCAGTGTTGGGAAAAGGTTTAAAAACTGAATGTAGTTCTAACAAAGAATTAAACAATTTTCAGTAAATTTAATCAATATTCAAACAACAGGCTTCAATTGTTTTAATATCTCTTTAGTACCATATACACAAATTTATCCTTACTTGATATGTTATCATCCTACGAGACCATCTAAGGATTTATTAAGAAAACGGTATATTGCCCCCAATGTTTATCCATAAGTATATAAATATGTATATACCATATCCAATATGTATTTTGATTTATAATTGAAACAACAATAGTATTAATTATTTAATATCCCAGAAAAATGTTACGTCTTCTATTTTTTAATAGCTTTTTTTAAAATAATTATTTGGGAAGTATGTATATACATATTAAAATTTATATTTTATCTGCGGTAGACAAGTTTTAAGTATACTAGGTTTATTATACACTGTGTTTCACTTTTCATTAGGACATATAAATAACATGTGTAGGCCACGACAATTAATCTTTTTGTGTGAATAGAGTTTTTACTAAGTCAAAATATAGCCAACTGCGATTAAAATAAAGTTTTATTAAAGTCATAGTAGCATAGTATCAGTAGTATTAAGAAATGTCATCACAAATCACTAAATTTCGCGTTTTAATTTTTTTTACATTTTTTTATTGAATTTACCATGGAGCAAGAAGCAAACAATGGCATTAATTTTTTGGATCTACCTATTAAAAAAATCAACAATAAATTAGAGTTCGATATTTACCATAAAAAAACTCATACTGACATAACTATACATAATTCGTCAACACATCCCATACAACACAAATTAGCGAGTTTCCATAGTTTTTTACATAGATTAATTAATTATTCACTATCCAAAGAAAATTATGAAAAAGAATTAAATTTAGCCAAACAAGTAATAGCTATCAATAACGACTACACAGATACTTTAATTAAAAATATGCTGACAAAGAAACTGATCAAAAAAGCAATCTCTATGGTATATCCTGCAATAAAGGATAAGGAAAATTCAAAATTTAGATTTCAAACGTACACTGGGATACCTAATAAGCATATTTCAAGTTATTTAAAAAAACTTAATATTAATACGGTTTTCAAAACTAATAATAATTTATCCAAACAAATTAAAAACAATAAAGATAAAACAGATAAAAATAAGAAGTCTGGAGTCTATAAGCTAATGTGTGGATGCGGTAAGATTATGTCGGTCAAACAGGAATATCGTTTGAAAAACGCATACCGAACATTGTTCTTCGTTTAGAAATAAAAAACAAGATTTCACTTTTGCGAATCATCTATTAGAAGAAACCCACACTTCAATAAAGATTTTCAAATTCTGCACTTAGAAAATAAAGGCAATAAATTAAATTTACTTGAAAGTTTAGAAATCAATGAATTAAAACACTAACAATTTTTACTTAATGACCAATTAGATTTAAATAATTCGCCTTTGTTAAATTTATTCACTTAAAATCTGTTTAGACGATATTAGAAATGTACATTTAGTTTATTAAAACAAATTTTATGCGTAAACATGTTTAGTACCCTATAGTATAACAGTTAGGAGCGACCAGATGAGCCACATTTTCTCACTACCGACAATACTTCTGTAAATTAATATATTTCTTTAAAAACGTTGTAAAATAATACCAACCTTGTTGATTTTATATATATATATATATATATATATATATATATATATATATAATATTTTCGTGACCTTGGTATGATATGGTAAACTTAATAAGTCGGCGATTAAAGGTCTGGTTTATTACTTCAAAGTATATATATTTAAAACAACCCTACATGTTTCGGCAACGATGCCTTTGTCAAGGATATAAAAAATATAAATGACAGAATATAAATGTCAAATAATTGAGTTGCTATGGTTTAACTTATTCAAAGATACATTCCAATAATAATAAGTTATACCTTAGTATTCCAAAAAATAGATAGCAAGGTGAGCGTGAACATATGTGTTGTTCGCTGCTAGCAGCTTTTGTCTCTTTCTGGGTATGTATTTGTGTGAGCGCGTACGTGTATGGTTTTGTATGTTGGTGCGCTTGTGCGTGTGTTTAGTGACCGGTCGCGTAAATTTAGAGAGATCGGATAAACAGCCGTTGCGTAGGGCCGCCAACCCTTTCCCGGCAACTTCTTTACTTTCCGTGCAGTACTTCGACGGCCCGACCCCCGCCCCAACG
Organism: Melolontha melolontha; assembly: GCA_935421215.2. Taxonomy (NCBI): domain Eukaryota; kingdom Metazoa; phylum Arthropoda; class Insecta; order Coleoptera; family Scarabaeidae; genus Melolontha; species Melolontha melolontha. The sequence continues at coordinate 96,495,070 of OW285242.1, read as the reverse complement.
AGGCAAGGCGCAGACCAGCGAAGCGCACCCTGCACGGGGTTGCTCATCGCCAACCGAGGGAGCACTCTTAGTGGCTACCTCAGTCGACGACGGTCACACTTTGTGCCATCTTAACGATTTACGCAAAAGCGGGGGCAATGCACACACGTCTAACGTGTGTGTGCTGTTAACGGCAGCCTAGCCAGGTTGCCGCCCAGGACCGGTCCTAGTGGTGTATGCATTGCGCGGCGCCGTGATTTACGTCGCGTAGCTTGGTTCCTCACTCCTGCTGGAAAGGCGGAATGGCACCTGACTGCACATCGGGCAGACCCCCCTAGAGTTTGGTAGCGCATATGCTAGGCTACAACCCAGTAGAGGACCACATCAGCACAAAACAGAAAACAGGGAAAAGCAGGGAAAAACAAGACATGAGTTATTATTACGTATGCGCCCGTGGAGCGTCTTAAGATGCAAAGTTGTCGGCATTCGCCCAAAACGAGAAGGAAAACCACGAAAACCTGCTCGGACAACTAGACAGGAATCAAAATACGGAACAGTCAGCATGATAAGCAAAAGTATATGATATTTAAATGTTGATATTTAAATAACATAAGGAATATAACAATATATATATATATATATATATATACAGGGTGTTACAAAAATTTAGGGCTGGCTATACATAGACGGTTTCTACAACTAAAAATAAGCAAAAAAGTTTAAATAAATTTGTGTCCTATAATGTTTCGTTACTGAGTTACGGCCACTTGAAGTTTTTCGTATTGCATGTCCGACACGTGTGTATCTCGTCACAAATTATCGCGCAGACGCGAAGCGTTCGATTTGCATGTTTGAACAAGTAGCCGACAAGTGAGTAACTTATGTTAATCATATTCAGTAGGCAGTCCGTGTTTTTTGCTGTCAGTCGTGAAAGTTGATTAAGTCATTTGTGATTATTACTGTTTTCTAATTAATAGTATAAAATGGCAGATTATTCTTTCGAAGAGATGTCCGAAATGCATTTAATGTATGGTTTGGCACATTGCAACAGAGCAGAAGCAAGAAGACTTTACGCAGAATATTTCCCAAACCGACGTTTACCAAATGAAAAAACTTTCGAAAGGCTTCATTTTAGGTTAAGAGAAACAGGATCATTCAAACCAGTAGTCCGAGATCGCGGCAGACCACGAACCACAAGAAATTTGGGATTGGAAGAACGTTTGTTGGATCGTATTGAAGAAAATGCAGGTGCTAGTACTCGAAGAATGGCATTGGCGGAAGATGTCGATCATGTGAGTGTATGGCGTATTTTAAGAACTAATCAGCTTTTTCGTTACCACCTGCAAAGAGTACAGGGACTTCGTGAGAATGATTTCTCATCACGAGAAGCTTACTGTGTATGGTTGTTACGGACATGCGCCGCCGATCATCTCTTTCTGTCGTGTGTGCTCTTTAGTGATGAAGCTGGCTTTACAAGAGATGGTATCGTCAATTTTCATAATTTACACCAGTGGCAACAAGAAAACCCTCATGCTATTATTCAGTCCAGACATCAAGCGCAGTTTTCATTTAGTGTGTGGGCCGGAATTATTAACGAATTTGTGATTGGTCCTTTTGTACTTCCACCACGACTTACTGGGCAGAATTATCGTTATTTTTTAGAAAACGACTTACCAGGTTTGCTGGACGATGTTCCACTAAATGTTAGAGGACGCATGTGGTTCATGCACGACGGTGCACCGGCTCACTTCAGTCACACAGAACGCGAATTTTTAAATGCCGTATATCCTGGAAGATGGATTGGTCGCGGTGGACCTGTAGCATGGCCTGCACGGTCTCCAGATTTAAATCCAATAGATTTTTACGTATGGGGACATTTAAAGTCTATGCTATATTCTACTCCAATTCAAAATATTGAAGATCTTCAACGCAGAGTGGAAGATGGATGCCACCAAATTCGAAATACACCAGGAATTTTTCAGCGCGTGAGGCAGTCCATGATACGACGAGCTGAAGCTTGTGTTGCTGCCCGTGGAGGTCATTTTGAACATTTACTATAAGAAACATAAGAAACTCCCGTTTTCTGTAACCTTTTCTAAAATAAAAAGAAAAAAACCTCAAGTGGCGGTAACTCAGTAACGAACAATTTTAGGACATAAATTTATTTAAACTTTTTTGCTTATTTTTAGTTGTAGAAACCGTCTATGTATAGCCAGCCCTACATTTTTGTAACACCCTGTATATATATATATATATATATATATATATATATATATATATTTTAAATTTAGTTTGTAACGTACTCTTTAGCTGTAAGTACCTGAGGAAGCCACTGTGCTGGCAAAACAATTGTCGTGTTACGATTAAATATTAATAAGTGAAGATTTGAATCGTAGTTTCGTTTCTATTTAATTAAATTTTGTTTTTAGTTACTACTTTTATTTTCTATTCTCTAATGTACATACTTTACATTTTCTTTATATATGCTCCTGTAACTGGGCTATACCAGTGACTAATAAAAATATATTATTATTATCAACACTCTAACAACGTTTGGAAGGGTGAATAACATAATGTATTCTAAATGTCACAATAACAGACCTTGTATGTAACTTGTGACCTTTAGGTTACTGCGTCTGATATTAGTAACCATAACGTCGCTTGTCTGGAATCGTAAGTAGACTATAATAACATTTCGATAGCACATTTCTTTTAGCGAAATTGAAAATAAAATTATCGAAAACCCATCGTGCTACCTTACCCTCGTAACAAATCACTTCCATTTATTCTTTAGTTTCAAAAATATTCTACATAATAGCCGTTTTACTTAGAGAAAAATAAAATTTACACCATTGTAAGTCAGTTTTTCGAATCCATATTGGAAATCAAATGGAGTGATGCTTCCATCTATGAAATTCGTATTTAGACACTCGTAAATACCAATGACGCTGTGTACTGATGATAATATTATAAACTAGAGTAGCGAATAATTTCTGGATGGTTAGATGTAAGAGATGTACCACAAAATTTGATTATGCGCCCTGTACTATACAAAAGATTAATATAAAGGTGTGACCATGTTTTCTCTTGCCGCATTCGCTGTAATCCATAGAGATACAGAAAAGGAAATCGTACTCCCACTAAATTATAGACTTAGCTTCGTTAAAACAATTTAAAATTAAATGTCGGTATAACTCGGACATTACGCTTTTCTTTAAAAAGAGAAGATAATATTTAAATTAGTTATTTTGAACATTCTGCCTTAGATTAATTCTTTAATATGTATTAGTGGAAAGAGGAATGCTAACAATTTGGGCCAATATACATATGCCATAACGTTATTCATAGTCGTTGCTGGAAAGTAGTTATAAGTACTAATTATTTAGCATTTGAAAAATATTATTTAAGAACACCTTCCGCATGCAATAATATTATATGGTTTCTAATTATGGACATGAAATTATTGAATTCTGAAATAGGATAAAAGATATGCTAAGAAATAAGCAATTTAACTTCTAGTTTCAAAAATTCTTTTATTTTAAATACCACTACAATATTGTTTCGCCATACAATGGCTTCATCAGGTGGATGAAATACTGAATATGTACAATACAAGTTTGAATATTTATGTGAAAATTATTGGAGAAATGGTGGTGGAAAAATTTTTACAATCTTAAATTTAGTAGAGGGGAGTTGTTTAAATCTAGTTGGTCATTTAAAGCTAATCCTAAACTATTGTATCTATTAATTTCTAAGTTTTCTAACAGGTTAAGTTTTTTACTTTTATCTTGAATGTGTAAGATTTTGAAATCTATATTAAATCTATGATTGATATCTATACAATGACTTGCGAAAGTTGAATCTGTTTTCTTTTCTTTATGGCTTCTCTCGTGTTCTTTCATCCTAATTTTGAATGTTCTCCCCGTTTGTCCTATGTATACCTTATTACAATCTTCGCATGTTAACTTATATACACCAGAGTTTGATTCTTTGTCTATTTTATCTTTGTTGTTTTGAATAATGTTCTGTATAGTATTGTCTGTTTTAAATGATATATGTTCGTTATTAAGTTTTTTAATGAAAGTACCAATTTTTTCCGAAATCTTTCCTAAGTAAGTGATTGAATTATAGAAATTAATTATATTGTATTTTAATTTTGGATAAACTAAGGAAAGGGTTTTAAATTTTTGTTGGTTATTTAGGATGTTATTGACAATATTTATAGAGTAACTATTGTTTAATGTTATTGTGTATATTCTATTTAGTTCAAGGCCGAAATTACTTTTGCTTATAGGTACATGAATTAATCTATATACCATTGATTGGTATGCTGATAATTTGTGTGTTATAGGATGAAAAAAAGAATTAGCGTGTATTGTGGTATCTGTATGTGTTGGTTTATGGTATATAGCGAACTCGTTTTTATTAGTTTTGTGTGATATGGTTAAATCTAGAAAATTAATGCTTTTATTAATTTCTGTTTCTATAGTAAAACTTATTTTGGGGTGAATAGCGTTGATATAATTATGTAAAGTTTTTAATTGTCTATCTGAACCGTTAAAGCAAATTAATATGTCATCATTGATGACATATTAATTTGCTTTAACGGTTAGATATGTTGATGACTCATCAACATATCTAAACCAATATACACAATTACCAAACAAGGGATGTGGACTAATTATAGTTTCTAAATTATTCATGAAAATTTCCGCTAATAAGGGGCTTAGTGGGTTTCCCATTGCTAGACCCTCTGTTTGTTTATAAAATTTCTTTTTAAATTGAAAATAATTTTGTTCCAGGCACGTTTGTAAGAGCTGTAAAATTTCGGTCTTTGTGACAATGTTCGTTTTTCTACGTTCTATTTGTAAAGTAATTAAATCTATTACCTCCTGGGGCGGGATACTAGTGAACAAATTCGAGACATCAAAAGAAATGAGTTTACATTTGTTTGGTAATTGCAAGTTTGAAATGTTGTTAATTAATTCCTGGGAATATTTAACGGAGAACTTAGATTTGAATTTAGTGTGTGTAAGAATTAAATCTATTAAGTGTTTGGACACATTTCTACAAGGTGCTTTTACGTACGATACTACTGGTCGTATAGGTGTATTTTCTTTATGTAGTTTAATTAAACCGTATAATTTGGGAGGTAGGGGATTCATAGTGGTTAATATACGTTTTTGAGTGTTATTAAAAAGAGAACCTGATTTTTCTATAGTTTGTTTAATCTGTTTTTGAAATTTGTTAGTAGAATCAGATTTAAGTTTTATGAATGAATTATTATCGAGGAATTCATGAACTTTATGTATGTAGTTTGATTCCGGAATTGCTATAACTGTATTTCCTTTATCAGCTTTTGTAAATATAATATTGTTACGAGTCGCTTTCTGTTTAATGGATTTAATTATTTTATTTTCAATATTAAAATGCTTAGTAGTACGGTAATTTTCTAGAATACTCAGTATTTCATCCACCTGATGAAGCCATTGTATGGCGAAACAATATTGTAGTGGTATTTAAAATAAAAGAATTTTTGAAACTAGAAGTTTAATTACTTATTTCTTAGCGTTATAATGAAGTTTCAACAAGTATCTCCTTCGTCAATTAACTATTTAAAAGATATGCATTAAATTTTCTAGAAACCGTAAGTGACGTCATTCAAATTTTCATCGGTTCGTGTTTTAAAAATTGTCATCTCTTAAGGAAACGCCAACGAGTCCCACCTTTTTAGGCGCCAGCGTTTCCTACGCTAAATATTGCACAAAATTCCTACACAATAAGTCAGTTATAGACTTCCAGCAATAAAGCCAGTACTGTTATTCATTTTCGTAATAGTAAAATTTACATATGTAGATACATTTCAATCCTATCCGTATATAATGATGCGTGTACGCGTATAATCTGTTGAATAGAAGACAAAATAAAAACACGCAACCTCTCTTTTTAAAGGTCAACGCAAGTCCCCGTATCTTAAAACTTTCACCACTAGAATTTTCACCTCTAAGAATGCTTATATGGGATTATTGTTTTATCTTATTTTTCCATATACATACGTAAAACATTTGGAATCTATTTCCCTATCCTTTGATCTAAATATAAATGTAATAATTAGATAGGTACAAATGTATACCAACGAATTGAATAGATGCGCATATTCGTGTCTTTCGTAACTAGTTGTTTATTATATTGGCCATGGAAACCAATTTTACGTTGACGAGGGCAAGGAACTTTTGAATTGAATATATATTTTAACATTCTATTATTTACAAAATAAAATGGAGACGACGTTAAAATAAAATATCGAGCTGAATTTTTAAAAATAGAGAAACTGAAGTTGTAGCTTAGATAATTCTAAATTCATGAGAGTAAAAGAGAAAAAATCCTACAAATAGATACTTTGCGTGATCGGCATCATTAAAAGCGTATCGGAAATAATAAATAAACATGTAAATTATGGAATGATTTATTATAATAATACATACAATAGTTATGTAAATTTGTTTTACATTATCACATTAATGTTATATCACTGGCATTGATGTTTAACTACATACTTGTACCTTAATTACTATTATTATATTTACTTCCTAAATATAAAATAAATATTAATTTGTATGTCAATATTTATATATCGTACAGATTTTATAAATGTAATGTCCTTAGATATGTTATTACGTTACGAGCCTAGCTGTTGTTATTCTGCAAAAATATTTGTAGTAGTTTGGATATACATATACAATTTCCTATGTACTTCATGAATAATATTTCCGTCTCTTAATAAGCAAGGAGACAAATAATGTGATTACTTATAATATACAATTTAATTGTTATGAGTTATGACTCAATAGACGACAGACTATGTGCCCACACTGCTAAATTTAATAAATAATACACATAAGGTGTATTAGATAAAAATGTAGATTTTACAAAATTAGGGCAACTTTTTACCAATACTGAAGATCCATTGTACAGATACAAAGAGCACTTTAACTATGCAAATATAACATCTCTCAACGTTGAACAATCCTTCTCAGTATATAAACATATACGTATATATTAAATTTATTATATTATATTAAATTTGACAGTGTGGGCACATAGTCTGCCGTCTTTAGTTATAAGAAACAACTTGCTGAACTTAGATATTATTCTATTCAATACCAAGGCTGTTCCCTTTCTGCTAAGCCTTTTTTTAAAGACTCAGCGGAAAGAGAAATGCAACACCCATTTTTTCGAATAGTTGTTTCCACAAACAATAGTAAAATGTAATTAAATATGAATTTACCTTTGTAATTCAGTACAGCAGGGCAGTGATTAAACCGCGATTGCCCCACATAATCTGTCGCTTAGTAAATGTGGCAAACCTATTGCAAGTAAATAGGTTAGACGAACATACGTGGATTTACAATCTCTTGCTTTGATCAACAGAGAAATTGAAGGGATAAAGAAGAGGAAATGGGATTCAGGAAGCTGTCACATAGAGACCCCTGAACCCAGAATTAAGCAGTCCTGAATTCTTCTCCATCGAGACACAAGAATGATAGCATATGATAAAAAATATGGCTAGAAAATCCATCCAGGATTTTATTGTACATGTTACTGCATTTTTATAGCAGTCGATATAAATGTATATTATGAATCACAATAAATATAGTGAAAAATCAAGACATGAGAAAACAATCTGCAATAGTGATATTTTAAAGTTAAGTAAAAAACTATGAAAAGAATGGAACAGACTAGTAGAAATGGCAGGAAATAACTGGTTGATACCGATTGCCCTTGATCGCTTGCAGGCAAACGAGAACAAGATATATCACAAGACAATGGGTAGAAAAGTAAATGTATGGAACAAGGAAACACATATCTTTTGTAGAAGAAGACACTAGAGAACAGAAAGGCTTTTGTATCGATTTAATACGTAGTTACGAATTATTACAGGTCGTAGTAAATAGAGCCATGACTAAAGCAATTTAATTTGGCCATTAATGATTGATGACGTTAATAATAAATTTAGCATTTTAGTTCTCAAATCAGATCGATTATTTTAAATCGAGTAGTAAATTTTTGTATTTGTGTTTGGAAGTTTTAAACTCGGTCAATCTGCTAGTATAGAAACATTTCAGAAATTCGAAGATTTGGCTGCAAAGTAATCTATTTATCACAAATAAAATAATAATTGAACTGAGCAAATGATTTGGAAACATAAACATTCATTGGACAATTGTCAACTGGCTTTCATATATTTAAATCATGCGTTTATACCTTTTCAAACCTGTACATAGCCACAAATCAAGAATTACAGGGCATAAAGGAACGTGACCAGGATATTTTAACAGATTTATTGAAATGTGTCAAAATCCTTTCAAACCGACCAGGTACTTCATTTCTAGATATTCTTCATTAATATAGTAGATTAATGCATAAGAAATTTCTGATTTGTTGAACAAAATTTAAAATTTATTAGCTTCTGGAAGACGATTTCTTTTAGACAAAATAATTTCCATTTGCTTAAACGCAGGACGTCTAATAAGGGTGTAAATAAATAGTATTTTTTAAAGGTCTGAAGCTGATGAAGGTCTCGACTGCGACTTTAATATTTTCTTCATTCGGTTTCTTTGTACAAGAAACAAGTGAGTAAGGACTGTGAACCGTATGTACTCCATCAAACTTTTTATGGCTGAGAGGCGGTCGTTCTAGAAAATGTTTCTCAACTGCTTCTTATGCGACTAGCACGCATTTATGAGATCCAGCTTGTTTTTCATGAAATTTCATTAGAAAACTCACTTCCATAACTTTCAGACTTTACATGTGGCAAGGCGATACTGACTGTTGCATTGTAGTACTGTTAATATTTCTGTTACGAAATTTTTTGAAATAAAATTATAGTTTCTTCTGTAGTTTCACCATAGTTTGTATTACAAATTGCGTTCACTGCAGCATTTATAAGTTAAAATTAAAATCGCATTACAATGCATATTTCACTGGTTCTCGGCTCGATTCCTTTAAATAGAAAGCTCGATGGTCAAAGTTCACATATATTATATTCACTTGGTCCTGCTTATAAAGAGCAGTGAAAGTTAAGTGAAGCAGTTTGGATGATTAACTGTTGATCTTTCCATAATTAAGTCATGCTGAGTGGGAGAATATAACCGATTTGTACTAATAAATTCCACAGTATAGATTTTAACATTTTATAGAAATTGCATAGAATTGAGATAGGTATACAATTACGAACATAGTCTCATCGCTTTATCTGTATTAGACATATGCAGATATTAAGAGGCGTTTTCCAGTGAATATCGCTGGGAAATCGTAGTGGCAGAGTTTGCACGACTGGGTTAAATGGTAGTTTTCTTGGGTAGAAGAACGATGGCGTCGTCTCAATAATGTCAAAACATGTCAAACTAAAGGGTTCTTTCATCCTAAATCCTTATGTAATAGTGTAAATTCCACACTCCATACAAAACTAAACAAAATATATTTTTTGCGTGTGATTCAGAGCAAAGTATGTGTGGCTATATGTGTGTGTCTAAAATGTCACTGCATTAACTAAAAAAATACTGATTCAATTGTCATTGATGTTTTGCTACGGTGTAACAGGAGAGCAGCTAGAAGTGTAAGCGGTTTCGATAATATACATACCTAGCGAATGCTGTTAGTGTCGCCACTAACAGCAACGTTTTTATATTTTGACTTGACTATAAATCAAAAGATAATTGGCACGATGAAGGTTTGCCACTAACTCCAAGTAAAACTAAACAATGATGATAATATAGTCAGTAATAAAAGAAATATCTATAGAAGAAATATCTATAGATATTCCACGTAGTGACATTTTAAGACAAGCGTCTTGAATTGTCCTCTCGCTGCCGTGGATTCTTCTTTCACTCGCATTGAAGTTCTTTCCGTTATTCGTTTTTTCGTCTTAAGAGACGCTGAAATTCATCAAGAACTGTGTCCATGTATCACCCGATGGTGCAGATTAGGTAAGAAACCCATTTTCTCACTTTGCCTGCGATCATCGCGAATTTAAGAATGGAAGAAAGTTTTTTAAATTTAAATTTAGTCCATTTAGATTGACGATTTGCTCGAAAAATTGAAGAACTCGTCCTTGATGATCGGCCCTCAACCATGAACTAATTTCATGAAGTCGTTGGGTTAAATTGAGTTATCGAAAGTTTGGTGCGAAATGAATCCCAAAACAATTGACAACATAATATAAAATCAAGCCAATTGCCGCTGCTCACGAATTTTTGTAACGTATTGAAGACAAGAGAGAGAGAGAGAGGAACAGTCAACAAGAATCGCTATTGTGAAATTCTAATAGACTGCGTAAAGCGATTTAAAATAAATGAATAAATGAATAAATAAATGAAGAGAAATGTTGACCTCCGGAGTTTGTCTTCTTCACGACAACACCCATCCTCTTGACGCTCGGATCACAACCTAATTTTTGCTGTCATTTGGAAAGGCTATCCTGTCTTACAGTACCGATTTGGTGTCATCCGATTAAAACCTATTTACACACTATGAAAATGTTGAAGAAGTGAAGGAAGCTGTGGAGATGTGAAAAAAAGGAACTTTTTCAAATATAGTATAAGAAAACTGGTTTCAAGATAGTAAAGTGCGTTGAGCGAGGGGACATTTTTTCAAATATTTTTGTGATAAAATTATCAAACACAAAAAAATAAAAATTATTACGTAATAATAAAATATCCGTTGAAGTTATATGGTATATTTCCCTTCACGTTGCATACACAAAACGGCATGCCGTAATAAATATTGGCAGCGTACGTAAATACAGTTTTCATATTTATTTTTTTGTTTTTTTCAGGGCAAAGTCCTTATTATTTTCATGTAGCGCAATGTCAGTACAATTCTCGGCAACTTGTAAAACGTATTTTATTTTTAAATTCAATACTTTTCTTTTTTCTTCAAACACGCAGCTCCATATCACATAAACGCTAATGGTCAGTTAATTTCAATGCTATAAACTTGATTTTATTTTTCGCTAACACTATATTTTCCCTTCTCTAAAATACATACTTCGATACGAAAAAACTAAATTTTTAAAACATTGTAAAATACCGCGATACCGACCCTAGTCTGGTTTGTATTTTGATTTACTCTGGGATACAACGCGGGCAGTTATTACCCACATTAAACAGATTACAACTTTCAGCCCACAATCATTCCGTTCGTAAAACCGGTAATCATCTGGCTAATCTCAAGGAATAAATCAATTGATGATTATAAACGCGCGATTTTCAATTTTTTTTTCATCGTCGTGTTGGACGATCTTTTGTTTCTGAACAAAAGAGCCGTGTGTATGCGCGCAGAATTTAATAAGAGGTGTCGTTTCTTTGTGGGCGCTCGTGCTTTTTATTAAGATACCCACTATGTGTATGTTTAAGCTATTATCTAGTTGACTTGTTATTAGGTAATTTTACTTATTTATGTGATTTTCATTGCGCGCGTCCAGCTTATTATACCGGTGGATTGAGTTGTTTTTTCTTTTTTTTTTCTTGCTTGTAACGTGTAGACGGAATAGCGAGTATAATAAATGAACAGATAATAATTTGTAAATAAGTGATTCTCTAGTGATGGGATTGGAGAATTATTAGGATAATTACTGGTGGTTTTATAATTTTCAATCAACTGCTTACAATAGTAATACAATTTATGTTAGAGAAATAACAAATGGTGGTATATATAAGTAACTATATAGTGCATACAAATTCAGGTGCAAACAGGAACAAGACAGATATTTTATCTGTAGTACCCATATATTTTTGACAAGAGTCATGACTGTAGGTACAATGTAATTTGTTGGGGGTAGTCGGTGAAGTTCAAAGACGAAAGTACCTGCAGACATAAACAGGCAGAATTAGTTTTTTTATATGAATTCTGTAAAAGGTTTAATTATTCCGATTACCATATTACAAATTAAGGACGTATATCCAAAGAAATAAGATGAGTGACAGTGATAAGTGATAAGATAAGCGGGTAACTTTTTATCTCTTTTACTATCGATATGAAATTCTCGGTAGACATCTGGCACTTGATTTCTACCTCGCCAGTCTTTCTGAAACCAAGGTGTATACCTACTGAAACACCTCCATGCCCTCTACTGGGTGCCCAAAACCATCATATAATGGCATAATTTAGGGCTCCATCCGGAAGATCGTTAAGCTATTCTGGCTTTCATTTTCTCTTCACTCCCTGTCCTTTCTCTTTCCACGTTCATATGCGATTATATAGTATTTCCTGCTAGTGACCGTGTACTCTATGATGTTGACCATGTGAGGGTTGTTTCCATTTCTTTCTCTATTTCTTTTCTCTCGTAGTGCCACCCAATACATATGAACATGGTATGTTTCGCTGTGTCCCTGTCCGCAGTATATGTATTTTCCATGTTCAGTTTTTAACCATTCGTCTTGCCTAGTGTCCAAAGGAAAAGTGTCTAGACTGCGGTGTGAGGTAATACACATTTTGTTTGGCATTAGACGCCTGGCCCATTGTGCTGTATTTTTGTTATCGTCTCGTTGCCTTTGCCATTTATCAGTGAATATTTCTCCGACGGTACTTCTTTCTATTTGTAGATGGCCTTGTCCTGAATTCTGAACGTAAGTCCTTTCCTTCACCATTATTTCCGTGGGCGCGACCGCTATTATTATTTGTAGAGTTCATGTAGAAACCGTCCTGAATGCGCTAGCCAATCTTTACCAACGTTCTCCTTTGAACCCCTCCAACATGAATTTGTGTTATTACAGTATGACAATGTCGTACAACACAGGTGTCGCGTACAACAGTATAAACTATGTCACCTCATAAAGTGCCGTCCTTCCGTTACTACCTAGGCTTCTTATATTTGGCACGATTTTCACCAAGATTGTTATCCCTTCCTCTGCTCTTTTTGGTAGTTTTTATTATGTGTTCTTCGAAAGTGCACCTCTTCTCTACTGTCATTCTGAAATACCGTATAAATTTGGTTGGCTTGATTTCAAGGCCTTTGTGGTCAAAGCACAGGTCACCTTTCTACCTGGATCTTCTCAGTTCTACGGCCTTTATTATCTCCCCCACGTTGTACAAATCAGGATGTCTTCTGATTCTGTTTGACGCTTCTTCGGCGGTGTTCTTTAAAAACGACCAGGTTGTTAGATCGCTAGTAGATTGATCCTCAAGATATGTCATACAATATATTCTCTAAAGTTGGGCCCAATACGGGATGCTTGTGCAACACCTGATCTGCATTTTGTTGCTTCTCCCCGAAGCTATTATTATGTACATGTAACTCTTTATTAAGAAAACCAACACCCAATTGTTATATTGCAGTATGAAAATATTCAGTGAAAATGAAGTTGGAAACAATTTAATTCCCCTATTATATCGCTTCACAGGCGTAGAAGAGACCGGGCACATCGGGCTGAAATGGAAGTCATTACGACCGACGATATAAATAGTCTACAACACCTGTAAGTACATCACGCAGTTGCTGAATAGCACTATTCGTTCGGAGAACGTAACTAAAATGTACGGTGTTCATGTTTCTAAGTGGATGATTTTTTTGGAATTTGTTCTTCTATATCTAAACCCATTTTATTCTATATAAGTATTTTACAGTGCCACTAAAGCTAAATATAAGCTTTCAGAGTTGTCACAAGCTTTCGCTCCTTGTTTTGTATCTCATTTATCGCATTGAATTGATTATATTTGATATCTTATATTGTATATATTTGTTTATGTAAGATATAAGTAAATTTAACATAAAAGAATTAAAGAATAAGATTTCAAATTTTATATAAATATTCAACGTGCATTTTCAAGTGTAAACCATTATATAAGGTACTTTTCGAACATATTCAAAATAGTAATATTTTCTTAGATTCCAAGAATTTACATTTACTAATCTGTTTATTACCTACTTTATACATTTAGACCGTTTCTTTATTGCCTAGGCGATTTCCGTAGACCCTAGTTGTTTAATTTAATGTACATAATAGGCTCACATATCCAAATATGTAGGTACCATAAAAATCTATTGTTAATGAATGGTACTGATGGAAATACATTCAGAAGATTTATGACACCCTATTAATACGTAATTAGGAATTATATTGTGTTATTATTTTATTATATTTATTAATTTATAAGATCGTTCGGACTATGGGAAACATTGAATATTGTTTGCAGGTAGATACCATTTCCAGGAAGCAATAATGTAGGTAAATTCCACAACAATGGCGTAAAACATATACACACATTTTAGTTATGCAAGGGTAAGGGTAGTGATATATATGATATATACTCGTAACACAACAAACACATACATACAATAAACAACTATCATTCTGAATATAACGTTCATTCTGAATACAACAATTATTCTATATACAACATTCAGATTCTTAACACAGTACAGAACGAGACATACAGTCTAAAACAAACAGTAAAGTATTAAGTTTAGGTTTACATTAGGTGCTACATTGTGAAATTTATCTTATGAAATTATGTTTGTGTTTTTTTGTAAAATAAATAAAGCAGAAAAACATATACAGGGTGTTAAATATGTCGTGCCAAAGTTATCGAAGTTTAAAGGCTATTTTCTCTTTTTTTTTAAATTGAACCTATAATTTTTTTATTAGTCAGAAAATTCCTTGCAAAATTGCCGTTAAAATGGTAACAATAACATAGTACTTATTTGTAGTATTTTCGAAGTTATATAACCCTTTAATGGGATATACCTGTGTTTATAATATTCAATATGCGGTGTTGCATCTAATAGTTGGTTGGTTGGCCATGAAATGATATTAAGAAAAAATTGCTGTGTAACCAAACGTCAAATATCTACTTAAAATTTCCGTATAAAGTGTTTTTCTGTAGTTCCTCTTTGCTGTAATCGCGTTTAATTGTTATAATTTAAGTTCGGCTAGTTAATTACAATTTCCGTTTGTTCGTTATTAGTTGTTATCTTGTTGTCAGTTATATCGTTTTGTTGTCATTATTTTTTATTTACATGCCGTAATAGTTTATAGTTGTGTTTCGTTAGAATGAATTTTTCGTCAGTTGTAAGTCATATATCATTGCAAAGATAATTTGGGTGGCTATCATTATAATAACAAGAAAGTATAGCAATCTATCTACAAAAAAAAATTGAAGGTGGTTGCGGAAATTTGGAATACCCTGTAAATATATAAACAAAAATAGAAAATTTCATTGCTACAACTTTATTAGTTTTCATGCTAAGCTCCGCCGACACACTATTGCCGCACCCGGTATATATACAAAGGAGATAGTTATGTTATTTGCTTCAGCCTGTGCAAAATTATTCTAAACTTCTTAATATGAGCAATTTTTGTTTAGTTTTTTTTATACTATTAGAAATAAAATATAAAAATAGTTAATAGTTAGCTTTGCTACAACATTTTGCTTTTTTTAAGTTATATTAAGAAAACTCGAGCTGTTTCACCCTTGCAAACTGAAGTTTCTCTTAAAAAAAATATTTAAATAATAGTGAAAGCATAACAGCGAATAAGTACTTCCGTACAACAAATACATGATAAGATATGAACCATCCAGCACTCCATCAGTCTTACATCCAGTTGTTTTAAGTATCTCGAAGCATTTTTAACACGAAAAGCTTTTCTTAATGGAGAAGACATCGAAATTTAGATGACATTGGTAAAAGAAAATGATTTTTCTTAGTTTCTCTAATCTAAAGTTTAAAATTTTGCTCATTCAAAAATAGAGCCGGTGAAGCTGTAGGCACAGAGAGCGAAAATAGAAAAAAGTGTCTGCGAAAAATTAAAAATATAACTTCACGAAACCAATTGATATTGACCTTACGAATAAACGGTTAGAATACATCCCTGTAATTAAAATGGACAAATAGTACCATGCATTAACACAGCCAAATATTTTGGCATTACACTTGACACCAAGCACCAATGGAAAGATCCCTCGAAAAAGAACAAATAACAAATAGGAATTAGCTATCGATATAGAAGAATGTATTAGCTTTTAGCTCTCAACAGGTTGTTATTTTAAGAGCAATTATTAAAGCCAATTTGAGCTTATGGAATACAGCCCTGGAGGTGTACCAAAAAGAATAAAAAATTATTCAAATTTCCAAAACAAGGTACTAAATAACATCGTAGAATTGTCTGGTACTTTAGGAATTGAGGCGTAATTCAGAAATTCGCAAGTAGATATAAAGAAAGTCCTCTGCAGTACGTGAATATAGAGGCAATCTATGTAGCTCCTCGACAACTGGTACTTAGTGAGCAGGCTTGCCAGTGCTTGTATTAGTCTAACAAACTGGCCAAAGACACTAGACTTTGACATTGTACTTTAGGTAAGTCTTTTAAGAATAAAAACAAGTTATATAACCTCTGGCTATATTATATCGTAGACTAATATAAAAAGTTTTAAAATACACCAGATTTGGTAACTGTTACCAAAATAAAAATGATGAAACTCTTCTGGTGGAAGGAGAGACGATTTGTATTTGAAAAATTATTTTTTAAATTATAAAAAAAATTTGCCAAATGAACATAACAAAAATTACTAACGGATTTTTATAAAACTCTAGCAATGTTGATAGACAGCTTACACAAGATAAAACGACACCTACACAACTGCGAATTATCTACCTTTTCTAACATTTAAATAAATTTTAGCTTTTGAAAAAGGTACTATGTATAGTACCGAAACGTCAAATTAAATGTTGTTTTAATTACCCGGCCGCTACTCCCAAAAAAACATTACTTTTATCTCGTATATATATATATATATATATATATATATATATATATATATTTGTGTATGTGTGCGTATACATATACACAATATGATCATCTTTTACAAATTTAATGTAAATAGTTCATTAACATCAATATGTATTAGGTAAGATGTATTTTATTTGCAGTTTTGATAAATCATGTCAGGCAAAATTAACTCCTCCATCTTTCAGTGCCTTAAAAATAAACTTTCTCTGGACGCACAAAATATATTAATCGCCAGTTCCAGCGCGGCCAATCTCGACCACCTAGTACAGACAAGGAAGCTGACACAGTGGCTTCCCTCTTGCTTTTTACCGCACGTCACGTTGCTTCTCCTCTGCTTATATAAAAAAAAGTAATTTTGATACAGACGGCGCTCGCTTGACAAATTTTTTGGCAAGACTGTCGCGGAATAAAAATTCTTATCTAGAGCAATGACCCGGGAAGCTATTGACATTCTTTCGGAAGGGTGGGCCGCACAACTACAATATATATTGTGTTCCATTTTCATGAGCTTATTAATTCACGAACTTATTAATAAGTATGTTTGGAATGACAACATGTTTATTATTAAACGCTTTTGGTAAAGTTCACTTAAGTTAATTAAATAATCGCGTCGCGATCAATGTTGTGTATATTTGCTGGCATTTGTATGAGAATTAAGGTAATTGAATTCTGTATTGGAAATTGATGGCGATTACATAATAAAGCTATAACAAGATATGCCAGTTTCGTTTCTGTTTTCGAGTCTAACGTACGTCTATTTTTCCCCCGGGTTTATTCTGCACGCTATTTAAATGGATGAAAGTAATAGTACTAATTGCAAAATTACTACTAATAAGCTATTGCATACGATTTTTCGGTAGTAGAGGACATTCAGTTTATTCTATTTAAAGAAAAATCTCGCGCAAAAGAATATCTAACCATAGATATATAGATATTTACTATTGGATTCTACATCATTTTACATGTCACTAAATATAATACATAAGTACCTACGTCTCTTGCGCCCCAAACGTTCTAAAGTCTTTACGACTGTTAAGTATATCTACTTTATTTCTTTTTTCGAAGCTGAATTGAAGTAGATGGAAATCATAGCAGTAGTATTAAATTTACTGTGAAAATAGTGAGACTGGTGCTGTAGTGCAAAAATGAAACATTTATTTAGAAAACTTCAACAACTATCCTTCAAAGTACTCTCCATTCTATGCGTGTATTCCCTGAAAAACCATTTTTTCAGTCTATTTAGTATACCCATCACCGCGTTGTTAACCTTTAAATTCGACTCAAATTGTCGACGTCTCAATTCTTTTTTAACTTTAGGAACCAAATGGAAGTCACATTGAGCAAGATCAAGTAAGTGGGGAGGGTGAACCATCATTTTTACCACAATTTCTTCAAGTGTTCGTTGACAAATCGCTGGTCTGTAGGCCGGAGCATTGTCGTGATGCAGGATCCAACCGATGTCTTGATAAAGTGGCCGTTTTTTTTAAATTTTGTCTTTAGTGTTCCTCGAATTACATCAGAATAGTACTCTCCAGATACTGTTTGCTCCCTAGGTATCATAAATAGCGGCCCATTTATCAAAAAATTAAGTGCATCGCTTTGCCGGCGCTTTTCACAGTTTTCGCCTTCTGTGGTCTTGGACTGCCTTTATGCTTTCATTGCATACTTTGAGACTTTAATTTAGGGTCGTAATGATAAAACCAACTCTCGTCACAAGTAACTACATTGTTTAAAAACGGTGGATTATGTTGCAGTTGCCTTTTCCACTGCCGACAAATTTTCACTCGATTGGCTTTTTGTTCATCGGCCATCACTTTTGGAATCCATTTACCGCGACCTTTCGGTACCCTAAATCTTCACGAATAATTTTTTGAGTAGAACCATAAGACAAATTAACATTCATTGACTAGTCTATAGAAAGATAAAACACGTGACCTGCATGTCTGGATAGCAACGTTCATAGAAATATGAACTTGTATTGTGTTCTCTACACCTGATTTTTTGTTTTATGGTGAGGTTTTACTTACTCAAGTATGTTTCAAATTGCTTTTTAGATTAGATTACTTGAGGTGACCGTAACTATTATTCGACTAAGATCTTTCTAAATCTATTGTGGTCCTCACGCCACGTTTTAGTACTTCTTTTAGCTCTGCTCCTTTAATTAAACCTAGCAGCTTCGATTGTGGTTCTTTCAAAGATAGTTTAAGTTTAAAATATTGTTTTCCCATGTGTAGAAACCGCATTCTTGTCAAACCTTCGCATTGACGTAGCATATGAATCGCGGTGACCCTGGGGAGTTCTTCCATCTTTCCCTATGTCTATTTTCAGTCCACTTTTTCAAGACTGTTTTAATAATTGTTTCTACAATACGAAAGGAGCGTTCCGGTCTTATGAAAGCTGTATACGAGGCCTGTCGAGCCAATTCGTCCGCCTTCTTATTAGACCAATGTCCCTCGTGGTCTGGGATCCAGGCTAATGTTATTTTCTTGTAATTACTGAGCTCGTTTAGAGCACACGCACGATCCCGTACAAGTTTAAACTTAACTTGCACTTAATCCAGCGCCTTTAACATTGCTTCGCTGTTGGAGAAAGTGGCCTCGGTTTTAATTTCTTTAGCGCAAAGCTGTCTTGGAAAAATGAAAAAAAACATCTACATAATGAAAAACAATACACGGTTTAGAAATCAATGAAATCATCTTTTCTTAGTTTCTGTATTAAGAGCAAGAGTATTGGTCATTTGACAATAGCAGCAATGTGTCAGTCTAGAAATTCCCCAGGCGTTCTGTTGTTGCTGCGAATATTAAAATAAATGCACTAATTCCTAGAAATGAAAGTGGCTTTCAAATATATACAGCTGTCTGTAAAAGCTCTTTCCAAAAACCTACCACATATTCCTTACACCAGAATGAGCCGATTTATGTGAACTTACCTTAGTACAAAGCTTCTTAGTTTGGGCGCTAAACGGCGCTGAAGTTACAATTCTGAAATCGTCTTTTCTATTATAAATAGGCTAATGCGATTTTGCTGAAACTTGGTACATTGATATAGTTTCATGAGGCAAAAAATGTATATCAAAATTTTGAGTAACATCATACCATAGGCGTGGAAAGAACTTGGGATTTTTAATAATTGCTCATTTCAAATTTATACACCAATGAAAGAAAAGGGGGTTAAATATAAAATTTAGATTATCTATTTTATTTGCTACAGAAAAGGTACTTTTTGTAAATCTCCATTGCTGTCATAATTTTTGTGAAATTTGTATTTTAATAATTCAAAATAACGGTTGGCAGAAAAATTATGTTACAAAACCTGTAAAAAAAAATAATAAAGATGCCATAGAAATTGTTGAAAATGTCCACTACATATTTAGACGTATACAAAGATTTACACTACGAAGAAAATTAAAATGTACTCTTTGCATAACTTCTTCATCAGCTTTAACATTATTTGTTACATCTTGAATTCGTTGCTACAGTTATTCTTCATTATCTACAGGTATAATGTAAACTGTGGATTTAAAATGCCCCCACAAAATATAACCCATTGGGGTTAAGTCTGACGACTGTGGTTGCCAATTTATAGAAGCATCAATTACCTCTAACCTATCTATTTGTTTTAGTACTGTTGATTTAAGAGGTTTCGCACATTTAATGAAAATTGTGGTTAAAAACCCAAGTTTTGCTCATATAGAATGATGTTACCCAATTTTTTTTTGTTTTTGTTGTTTCATAAACTATATTAACGTACCAAATTTCAGAAAAATTATGTTAGCCGTTTTATATTTATAATAAAAAAACGATTTCTGAAGTGTAACTTCAGCGCTGTATAGTGCCCAAACTAAGCAACTTTGTACTAAGATAGACAAGGCAGAGTAATAAGATAAACTTGAAGCGCGACAAATTGAAACGATGACCTAAGCAAATGTAAAAAAGTGCTTAATTTCATGAAATTACAGTAAGATTCATGGGAATAGAAACTAGGATACCAAAGACAATAAAGCCTTTTAACCGAAAAACTTGTTCTTCAAAAAACAAAATGAAAATTTGTTCTTTACAAAAGAGACGGACACTTCCTAAAAGTGATTATAACTTAGTATTTTCAATATGATCCGGGAACCAATCGTCAAAGTGAAAATCCAAACGATTCTCGTCTGTGAGCTAAATAACATTAGATTGAAACATATTTTAGTTCTAGAAAATCTTTGTTAACAATTAGCTTCTTCATGCGCAAGGTATAATTATTTTAGTAATTTTTTATGTAACGCTATTTTTGTCATATTAGTTTGAAAATATTTACGTTAAATTATGTAATTATTATTTATAATGTATTAATTGGATCAAATTCAACCTAAATATGTCTTTGTTTGAAAACTCTACAAATATGCTTTGGATCTGCTTTTATATATGGGATGATATATTGAATTTCATTGGATGGTAATCCGGAAGCAATGCACCACAAAGAAACGCATGTTCGGGACAGATATAAAGAAATATATTCATACATGCGCCGAAAATAAAGAATTCAGTAATCGCAAATTTTGCCTAATTTCATGAATACTAAAACGAAGCGATTTATTTACTCGAAATTATATAAATACATATGTATACATGTTTCCAAAAAGATTAACTTAATTGAAGATAGTTTATAAAATTACACAGGCAATACTAAGTACTCAACAACAGTCCTTCTCATGCATTAATTTGGATTTTATTGTTGTAAATAAGTTAAAATCGCGTGTACGTTAATTTTCGATATTGTAAGTCGATCCATAGCTTGCATGTCTTCGGACTATACGCCGCCATCTGTACATTATAACTTATAACACATGTATCATATAATAAAATTCGCATCTATTTATAGCAGTTGAGAAACGTGCGAAAATTTTTGTATGTCAGTGTTCAGTAAATATATTTCATTATTCGATATATTGCAGTAATACATGAAAACTGTCATAAATATTGAGTAATGAATATATTGATTTATAGTGCTAACGTATAAGGTAATGAGAATATAAGCGTCAAACACATCAGCTCTAAAACCAATCAAAAGACCACCTTTTTTTACATGTTTTAAAATATCTTTTTCTGAATAAGATGTTTTCTAGAAACATATAAAATTTGTTGTTTTGTATTAGGGATATTAGCAATATTTTACTTTAAAGTTCACTTATTAAGGGGGGTGTTTGCATTTTCGTCACCAAGGTAAGAAAAGTGATAATCGGACATGCATTTTCGTCACCGACCATTTTCTGATCTTATTAAGTAGGTACTTAGCAATTGAAAATGAAACGAAACAATTTATATAAAACAAGGTTGTTTATTCAAATATATATACATAGGTACAGAGCTAAATAAAAAATATGTGAAACATCATTTTATGTAAAATAACAATGATATGAGAGACATTTAACTAGATGTAACCTGCTTATTTCATTGTTTTGGTATTGTGTAAGCATAGACTCAATAAATTGCTGCCTTTTTTTAACTTTACGATTGTGAATTTTTGTAGGCATATGCAAACATTGTATTTTAATATAGGTATCTATTTGAAATTCCTTCAATTTTTCTATAAAAACACATAAATTTGGATGATCCTTGTATAACGACTCGTTGAAATGTTTATGGAAGGATTCACACGCATTTGTTGTTCGAGTTAAGGTAGCTGAATGCTCTGCCCAGATTGAAGGCGGAAAAAGTGATTCGTCAGAGATATACGTATCAACCAATTAATCAGCATATTTAACTAGTCGGTCGTCTTGTGGCATATTTGGTATTAAATCAAAGGCAAAGCATTCACCTACCTCTTCTGGACGTAGGTACATAAGCGAAAACCGGCCCTCCTAAGTACCTCGTAATAGCCCGTTGCTTAAAGGAGTAATCCGTAATTAAGCACTTTGGTGACGAAAATGCATGTGTCATAAATGCCCCAACTATTGCGCACGGTTTATCTACCTGGTCGGTGACGAAAATGCATGTACCCATTAAGGGCGTACAAGTACCAAGTAATTAGTATAGGTGCAAATGGGTTAGGACTCTTTCTCACATCTATTATCCAATAGTATTTACTTGTACAGTGTTGCAATGTTGTAAACTAGTGTCAAAAATTCTTAATTCAAAAATAAAGGTAAGCTGTCTAAAACTACTTACAGAACGTACATAAAATGAACAATTTATATTTAGACTGAATTACACACGAATTAGTAAAATTCTCACAAGCAATGCAAATAAGGTTATTGCATTGCTTGTTTTAGAAGCATTATAACATAATATTAAAAAAAAAATTATCGCGTGTGGTTCTTGTCGTTTCATCATTCCTACAACCACATAAAATTGTTTTTGTGTTCTTCAGATTAGTCTGGTACATACCAACACAAATCTGTAATTTTTTAAGGTCTAAGTGTTCACTATCGAGGTGAGTTAGACTGTTTGTTCACAAGGTGGTCAGTCTTTCCAAATTAATTTAGTGCGGGCAAATTTCCAAAATGCTGGTTCTAGATTTCAATCTCGAAAACTATCTTCTAAACACCAGACGATATTTTATAATTACGGACGCCAACTACATTGATAGTAACATACTGATATCTTTAAATCTATATATTATTGAATTAGCGTAATATCATGTGTAATGTAATTTTAATACCAATGCTCATATTCTTACAGTTTGAAGTTCTAACTTTTGTCCTTGTGTTCACAAAACGCTTTCGAAACGAAAGTGAGCGATAAATCAAGATGTTTTGTTCTAAATAGAATTTTGAATTAACAGAAATTTAGATTTCATCGTTTTAAACATCGATGCCCTTCCTTCCTAAACTATATTTTAAACATAAATTTTCCAGTTTATATGGAATCTGTTAATTGGTTTTGTTACACTCCTTATATATCAATAATGTTTTTAATTCTATTTTTAAATTATATTTTCACAAATACATATATCGAATTTAAAATGTATTAAAACCTACTATAGATCGTTCCAACCTCCGTATTCAGTATACGTCTTATGGGAATTTGTTTCATGGTTGCCAAATCATCCAATCAGCTGTACATTACCATTTCCGGTTAATTATTTGACATTTCACGCGATCAAATCATAACCTTTATTTACGTTTTTTGACGTTGAAGGTGCAAAATTATTGAGATTCATATGCCATTTTGCTTATTATTTTATTAAAGTAACTAAATTTTAACAGAGTGCATAGCGAATTCGCTGCACGTAAAATTATAGGAAGGAATACTACAAGGAAAATAGCTGTATTTCAATATTTATTAACAATACTACACACATTTCTAAACAAATATACATATGAACGATATCTATGCAACGTACAGTGAATATTTACTTCGATATTGGGGTGTTATGAAATTTATTAAATTAAAAACGATGATGATCCTTTAACAAATAATAGCTTCCACTTTTGTAACAAAAAGAACTGGAATCATACAAATACGCATATTTTTCCTATTATATTTATATTTATATTTATATCTTTTTATATTATATTTCGTCCTACTTTTTTAAATTCGAAACCCATATCGTGTAACAATCTAGTAAAGTTGTTCGACTGAAGTTAGGAAGCTCATCATCAGCATTGACAGCAGCAAGAATTGTATTTAATGTAGGTGGCATATTCTGTATAAAAAAGCCATGCACTTTACGTCGAATAGCTGCTTGCGTGTTCTCATCATATGTATGTAGTCGATCATTTAGTTGTATGCCTTTCATTTTTTTTAGGTTTTTTTGGACTTGATAATAAACCAGTTCGTTGCTCCTGTTTTACATGATATATTGCACGGTCTGAGATACCCAAAGCTTTACTTGCTTCTTGAACGGCAGCACTCACATTTATTGATTTATTGAAATAATTGAAAACATTTGCAATCATACACTTCTCCTTACGGCTAAATTTGTCTCCTTTGCGCCGTTTTCTTCCTACAGGCTCCATTAATGCAGTGAAAACTGTACTTACATTTATATTATGTTATAACATTCATAAAAATCAATAAAAATACCCATATTACCCTGTGCACGCTTGAAAAAGATAGAAGTGTTTTGAAAAGAACAATTTGTACAACTATATAAACAAATTAACAATTTAACGAAATATTTTAAAAAGTAGAACGATGACGGTTGACAGTTGATATTAATAGACAGATAGATACAGTTGTCGATGCCGACAGCATATGTCAATAAGTTGCAACATAGCAACCGGAGGTAAAGATAGCGTTAATGACAGCAACTAAGGATAGAGAGAAGGATAAGAGATAAAAGTTGCTATTATATCCCATACTGAATACGGAGGTTGGAACGATCTATAGTCAGTTTGTGCCATATTTAATTCATCGTATTTGCAAGAGAAAGCTCCTGTATCGTATTGGTCACAAAAACAACACTACGAAAACTCCGAACGGTTATGTATTCACATTCTAGAATCTTCGTTTCGTTTCTATTACATCATTTTAATTTAGTTATTAATTAATTGCATACGATTTCTGATCCAGTTCTATTCTTAATTCGTAATATAACTTATTATCGAGCTATCTGACTCCGTATTAATACTGGCCTATTTTAATAGTCACATGTAAAACTCTATTGTGAACTTCACCTAAAGTACATGATATGGGATATCGTTTTAAAGTATTTTTTGCAAGGAATATTTTAATGATATTTATTTCATCGATACCGCCACTCTTTGACTCGCGTCTTTTCTTAATTCTTAAAATATTGCCAGCTTTCAATATGATTGGTTTACCCTTAAAACTTAATCATAAAACGATCCCTTTTCAACCACGAATTCTCTCTCTCTATTCTTGGTTCCTAGCTTTCGTAATATATACATCTCTCAACCCGCGCTGTTCAAGCATACACCAAGGAAGTGCCGCTAGATGCTTCTTTTGTTTCTACCACCTGTCCGATCACAACATAATACAATATTGTTCCATACAGATATTATTTTAATCACATTTTACATTCACATTAATTTACGAAATAACCAACTTATTTTTCAGTGTGTATTTATTATGTGTTAATTTTTAAATACTTATTCGTCGTACTTGTATATAGCTCCTATATAATTACTTTAATATATTACAAATCTTAATTTCTTTCTTGTAAAAATTAGTAAACTTTAAGGACCAGGTTATTGTGTTTTCTTTTATTTGGTTTTAACTTGTAGTTAACAAACATTTATTTCAGTATACTACACCCGTCCTGGATCTTTGATGTTCATCACTACAGTTGTCAGATTTTCCACATTCCAGGGTCCTACTTAGTATAAGTTAATATACTTACAAACTTACTGTACAAATGTTTAAAAACACGTCGGGATTTATAAAGAACATGTATTCATATGAAATTACAACTTAGCATTTTTGTTATACAGTCCGATAAGATTTAAGTATTAACAAAGATATTACTTATTGTAAAGATTTTTGCGAAAAGTTTTTTTTTTAAGAGACTCGCCCAATTACAAAAGGAAGATTGTGAATTTGAAGATAAGCAGGTTCATTCCACGCATTATGTTAAATTGTATATGCTGGCCAGATGTTTATATTTTAGTTAAGCGTATTGAAGTTAAGTGCTATTGAAAATTTGCAAAATACTCGGTTGTCGTTAGTGGAGTCGGTACAAATACTGGACGAAGTGAAAACATTTGATAGTGTCTTGAACAAAGGCATTGATTTTACTAGATTAAGACAAATTTGTGATGATGCATCTACAGATCCGTTATCTATTTATAAAGATTATATTAATTATGTGTGTGCTACATCCATAGACGTCGAACGAACTTTCTCAAATTATAAGAAAATTTTCTTGTCGCGGCGAATATTGCTTACCGAGACAAAAGTAGAAATTTATATAATAGTGCAAGCTTTTTGCCGATTTCATCCATGTTACGTAAGTGCTTTTTTTATCTCTCGCTGAGTTATAATCAGAGACCGGACACATCGGGTTGAAATGAAGTCGTCATTACGACGGACGATATAAATAGTCTACAACATCTGTAAGTACATCACCTAGCTATTGAAAGCACTATTGAACTGGCTAACGCGCACATCTGTTTTCATCGAGAATTGCGACGTTTTTTGTTAGATATTTACAGTTAAATTTCTGTTTTCTTGGGCGTAGATAGAAACGTGTGGAGTTTTAATAATTGAGTCTATTTAGATTATATTTCGTAAGATAAATAAAGTGCTGTGAGTTAGTTTCTTGTTTCCATAGTTTTAACTGTTAACTATATCCTAATGTGTGTGATAGATCCTGTTTAATATCGTTTGATTGAATCTACTTCTTCCAATTATTTTGACGTAAGTGTACATTGAATTTCGTTCAGTTTCAATAACTTACGCTTACATTTTTACTTTTCATTTATTTAGATCTAGAGCATTGTTTAAGTTACTTTTTCAGATATGATATGGAAGAACGTCGAGAGCGGCATCGTAAAACAATGGCGAGTTGGATTGACGGTCATACTGATTGTATGTCCATTATCAGTGATTCCGAAATTTATTTCAAAATCTGTAAAATATCGTTAAAAAATTCCATGATAAATCGCACGTACAACGTCACTTAGCATCGCAAACACATCCAGAGAAATTGGAACCGTTGGAATCTAACAATTTTAACGAAGAACTCTGTGAAACTTTTATGGCGGCTAATATTCCATTAAATAAACTTAACAATCCCACATTAACAATATTTCTCCAAAAATATACTGGTCGAAATGTTCCTGATGAATCCACCTTACGCAAATATTATGTTTCTAAGTGCTACACAAATGCATTAGAATGCATTAGAAGCCATCTTTCAAATCAGTACGTCTGGATAAGTGCCGACGAAACTGTCGATATATTAGGACGCTGTGTGGTAAATGTTGTAGCTGGTGCACTACATCCAACTATTCCATATAACGCATATTTAATAGCCACAAAAGTTATAATAATACAGTCCATGCAGCAACAGTAGCTAAAACTATTTACGAGAATATGCACCAAATACTTCATTCGGACGACAGGTACAAAGAAAAAAATGCTTTCATTTATCAGTGACAGTGCTGAATATATGTTAAAAACAGGCAGCCTATTAAAGGACACATATCCTAATATGCTACATATTACTTGTGTAGCACATGCTCGCCACAGAATCTGTGAATATATCAGAGACACCTTTCCGGAAGTTGATAGACTTGTATCCGCTTTTAAAAAAGTTTTCAGAAAAGCACTATTGAGAGTAGCTCTTTACAGGGAAAAACTGCCATCTTTGCCACTACCTCCCTCTCCAGTAATAACTAGATGGGGGACATGGTTGGAAGCTACTAGTTTTTATGCGGAGAATTTCGATAGTTTACGAAATTTCGTTGCATGTTTAAATGACGATTCTCGAAGTATTTCCAAGTGCAAGGAACTAACACAAATTTCACATTTAAAAAATCAGTTGTGTTTTCTTCAGGAACACTGGAAATTTGCCGAAACTAATAACTTATTTTGCAAATCGAAATCTCAAATTAAATGATGGTTTAACGATATCAGATGTGACTATTAATAATTTGAAAAGTATTCCAAGTGATTTCGGATGTGGCCTTCGGCAAAAGTTTGACGCAATTTCTAATAGAAATCCAGATTTAATAATATTGCGGCAATTGTGTATGGGGACAATTCCTGAAAATCTAACTGAAATACTCTGAAATAAAAGAATATTTCCAGTATGCACCTATAAGCAGTTGCGATGTAGAAAGTACGTTTTCTATTTACAAGAACGTATTTCATTTAAAGAGAACAACTATTACAGAAGAGAACCTTGAGAAAGTATTGCTAGTAAATATTCTCAACTTGAACTACAAAATAAACAAATAAATATGTATTTCGTATTTTGTAGCCGTGCATATACCCGTTTTATTACATAAGTTTACAAATTCCGGTCAACTTTTGGATCAGAGCAGATGAGAACAAATCTTGACGTTATTTGAGGTGCTGAATTCAAATCCGGGTTTCGTTTTTCAAAATAGGTTCTACTTTGTGAGCTCGTGCATGTTGGCAGCACTGCGCTATCATAATGACAGTCAGCTGTTGGCGTCGCTAGAAACAATATTAAATTTGTATTTTTAAAGTTTTTTTTTAAACGTGTGAAAATGCAAAGACAGAATTGTAAAGTTGATTCAAAGTGTTTTTGTTATGTTTGCGGATGTTATATGATCAGAAAAAGTGGCAAAGTTATTACTAATGTGATCAGAAATGCATATTTTTATTATTTTGGTTTCTCTGTATTAAACACTAACAAGCCGTGGATACCGAAATTGTTATGTAACGCGTGTAGCACAATATTATACAAGTGGTCACGCGGTAAAAAAGTATGTTTTTCATTTTCATTGCCAATGTTATGTAAAGCGCCGAAAAATCATGTAGATGATTGTTACTTTTGCTTGATGAATGTCGTCGGTGTAAATGCAAAAAAACTATCAAAATATAAATATCCTGAAGTATCATCAGTGTCTAAGCCAGTTCCCCATGCGAGCAATGATCCTTTGCCAATTTGTCCAGGTACGAGTGCAAATTACATGGAAACTTGTAGTTCATCACCGACGAACAGTGGAAGCGATTTTAACATGGAGGAAAAACATTTAGTTTCGCAAAGTGAACTCAATGATTTGGTTCGTGATTTGAATTTATCGAAACAAAAATCAGAATTGCTCGCATCACGGATGCAGGAGTGGAAATATCTTGACACTCAAACAAAAGTCACTGTATATAGAACCAGAAATGAGGCGCTTTTACCGTTTTTCAAAAAAGAGGAGAATATATGCTTCTGCTATGACATCAACGGTTTGTTTGATGCGATGAATACACCATACGATGTAAATGAATGGCGTTTGTTCATAGATGGTTCAAAATACATCCTGAAAGCTGCTCTGATACACAATGGAAATATAAAACCATCAATTCCGATTGCTCATGCAGTACAAACGAAGGAATGCTACGATACAATATGTAAAATTTTTACCAAGATAAAATATAAAGAGCATCAATGGAAAATTTGTGGCGATTTGAAGGTTTGAAAATAAATTTCAATTCAATTTTAAAGAATAAATGATTTATATACTATTCCTACAGGTTATTGGTCTCTTGATGGGGATGCAATCTGGTTTTACCAAATTTTGCTGTTTTTTGTGTCTGCGGGATAGCCGTGCAACTGACCAACATTATGTGAAAAAAGATTGGCCAAGCCGTACTAATTATGAACCAGGAAAACAAAACGTCTCTTCTATACCACTTGTGAACCCACAGAACATTTTCTTGCCACCTCTCCATATAAAGCTTGGCCTTATCAAAAACTTTCTCAAAGCGTTCGACCGTGAAGGACTGGCTTTTGAGTACTTGACCAAGTTATTTCCCAAGTTGTCGTACGCCAAAATCAAAGAGGGAATATTTGTCGGACCTGATATTCGAAAATTAATGGCCGACAGTTCAAGATGTTGTTCACAACTTTCTCGGTAACCGCAAATCCCCGGATTTCAAGCAGATAATCGACAGTTTGTTGCAAAATTATTGCAAGATTGGAGCTCGAATGTCTCTCAAAATACATTTTCTGCATTCCCATCTCGAATTTTTTCCTGAAAACTTGGGTGATACAAGCGACGCGCAAGGAGAGCGACTACACCAAGATTTGGCGAAAATCGAAAAACGATACCAAGGATATTGGGACGAGGGCATGATGAGCGACTACTGTTGGACTTTAATGCGTGAAACAGATCCCAAACAGTACAAGCGACTCAGTTCGACTGTTCTTCATTTCTAATTTAACACTTTTTATTGAATAAAATGGAGATTAATTGTCAAAAATTGTAAAAATTATGTTTATTTAATATCTCGAAAACTAGAACCAAAATTCAAAAACGGAGTGCAGATTCGGATTCAGCGCCCCAAATAACCATATAAACAGTTTTTTTTTGCTTAGATCCAAA
The DNA here is from genome assembly GCA_935421215.2 of Melolontha melolontha. Lineage (NCBI taxonomy): Eukaryota > Metazoa > Arthropoda > Insecta > Coleoptera > Scarabaeidae > Melolontha > Melolontha melolontha. The sequence continues at coordinate 96,464,347 of OW285242.1, read as the reverse complement.
ACCGTGTATACTTGTGTTATTATAAGTATAATTATACAGGGTGTCCAGAAACTCTCCTGACAAACGAAGACCGGAGTTTCCTCAGATAATTTTAAGACAATTAAACCCAAATTCACCTAGTCCGAAAATGCTTCCTAAGGGAGCTAGAGTTCTTTGAAGATGGCGCCTTGTATTTATTTTTTTTTAAATTCCTCCGGAACGCTTCTATTTAGAAAAACAAAAACTGGTATGCTTATTTATCCTCCAGAGATGAATCGACTCCATCAATTGCAAATTTCTAGTACCGGTCATAGGCGTCCGTTTTGGGTAGGTCAACGGTTATTTTAAGGCATAACTTTTTTGTCTTTAACTTTTAAGCATTTGTGACACTAGATTATTAAATTTTCAGGTATTCCAGTACTAAAAGGTACTCTTACTTTAAGTCGGTAGGATACACCGTTTTCTAGAAAAATCGATTTGTAAATTTTTCATTTTTTCTTCATTAAAGTTCAATTTTTTATTTTTTTGCAATAGTTAGCTCTGAACTGCCAACAGAAGTAAAACCTACGTTTTTCATTGTCAAATTGTTGTCAGTTCGCGAAGTTTATCTTTTCATTTTTTACTTTGTGTTATTCAAACACGATTTCAATTTAAAAAAAAATGGTTTTTACTAATGAGGAATACGCCGATATGCATTTAGTTTATGGCGAAATGAGGTGTAACGCTCGAGCGTCGCAACGTAGATACGCTGAAAAATTTCCCAATCGTCAGCATCCCACTCACTCAACATTTACAACTCTTCATCAACGATTAAGAGAAACAGGTTCAGTGGCCCCAAAAAATAATGAAACAGGGAGACATAATGATGTAACAGCAGAACATGAAGATGTTATTTTAATGGAAGTTGAGGAAAATCCAGAAATTAGCGTTCGAAGACTATCTGCCATGTACCCCACAATTTCAAAATCTTCGGTAGGAAATATCTTACACAAAGAAAATTTATATCCTTTTCATTTTACAAAGGTGCAAGCACTTCTAGAAGGAGATTTTCCTGCTCGCGTAGAATTCGCTAGTTGGTTACAAAATCAGAAAAATCAAGATGAATATTTCTTCAGGAACATTTTGTTTGGTGCTGAAGCTACATTCTCAAAAAATGGAATTTTTAATGTACGTAGTGCACATTATTATTCGTACGTTGGTGACAATCCCCACGTTGCTCAAGAATTTAAGCATCAGCATAGGTTTAGCATAAACGTCTGGATAAGAGTAGTTGACGATTATCTACTTGGACCTGTGGAATTACCTGCTCGTTTAAATGGTGCTGATTACTTTCATTTCCTGCAAAATATTTTACCTGATTTGTTAGATGAGGTGCGTTTAAATATTCGGCAAAACTTATGGTTTCTACAGGACGGCTGTCCGGCCCACTTTAGCAGGAATGTACGAGACTTTCTAGATAATAACTACGAAGACCATTGGATTGGAAGAGGCGGTCCAGTTGCTTGGCCAGCAAGGTCGCCGGATTTGAATCCTTGCGATTATTGTGGTTGGGGATACATAAAAGCATTTGTTTATTCCGTTCCGATACAAAATCGCGCACAACTCTGGCTAAGGATACAAGATGCTTGCAACGAATTTAGAAATAACTTTGGAATTTTTGCAAGAATTCGGCGTTCTCTAAGCAAAAGGGTAAACTTATGCATATAGACTAATGGTCATCACATCGAGCAACTTTTGTAACAATCTACCTTTGATACTTGTTCTTTTTTTGTTAGTTTCGTTCCATTGTAAGAAATAATTTGTTTTTAATTTATTAAATTTATTTTCATCCATGCCTTGATAGTCCAAGCCAACTTCGTCGCTAAAAATAAGTAGGTACATAATAAATTGAACTTTAATGAAGAAAAAACGAAAAGTTTACAAATCGATTTTTCTAGAAAACGGTGTATCCTACCGACTTAAACTAAGAGTACATTTTAGTACTGGAATACCTGAATATTTAATAATCTAGTGTCACAAATGCTTAAAAGTTAAAGACAAAAAAGTTATGCCTTAAAATAACCGTTGACCTACCCAAAACGGACGCCTATGACCGGTACTAGAAATTCGCAATTGGTGGAATCGATTCATCTCTGGAGGATAAATAAGCATACCAGTTTTTGTTTTTCTAAATAGAAGCGTTCTGGAGGAATTAAAAAAAAAATAAATACAAGGCGCCATCTTCAAAGAACTCTAGCTCCCTTAGGAAGCATTTTCGGACTAGGTGAATTTGGGTTTAATTGTCTTAAAATTATCAGAGGAATCTCCGGTCTTCGTTTGTCAGGAGAGTTTCTGGACACCCTGTATAAATAAAATTAAAAACTTTAAAAATACAAATGTTCAATAGTACGCTCGTCGGCGATGAGTCATCAACCTCTCGTGTCTGGTCTCTAGTTATAATTTCTTACGGACATCCCTTCTTTACAAAACGCGATGTATATTGAAAATATTTGTACATATTACACACGTACAAGTAGGATTCTGGAATGTGGGGAAAAATAATAACACTTTTCATCACACAATTTATGTTTTAAATCATTTACATTATTGTTAGGAAGCTATACCTAGCCTGGAACCAATCAACAAGAGCCACAAGCATCCATCTTTTAACAATTTCATACAACATGAACCCACCCAACTAGCGTTTATAATAACAGTTTCACTACAGAAATCGTCACATGCTTGTGCTTAAGACAGATACAACTAACTAATCAGTTACCCGTCCAAAAATTTTTATAGCTGTTAAAGCAGGGGACCAAAATAAATAGTTTTGCCGGGCAAAAATAATGCTATTTTTAAGTTTATTAAGGTATTGTTCGTCGAAGTTTTCGAATACATCGCTTACATTTGCTTGTGTTTGGATAAGAAAAAAAGTAACCGGGCTTTATGTAAACAGTTTCTTTTTATAGTTTTGTTTATTACATTTTTGTATATATTTTATAATTCATTGCCTCACATCGAGGAGACACCTTTTGTAAAAATCTCTTATTCTAATTCAGTATTTTCTTTGTATTTAATAATTAGAAAGTCTTGTAATATAGACACACAACTTTTTCATAAAGTAGTATTAAATACGTAAAGAAATACTAAATTCTTATAAATTGCAAGAAAAGTCGCTCAATAAGAATATCCTATGCATCTCAGTTTACAAGGAATCCTTGTATATTGAAATGTTCTCCATTTTTCCCGAACGAAAAAAGAAACACTGAAAAACTGAACGTACAGCAGCAGGTGTACCTCCATGTGCGTGAATTACTTTACACATAAATTCAAAAAAAAAAAATGGCAAACATTGTAAGACCAATAGCGCGTCACAGCGTGGAGAAAAGGATGTTCTCATATAGAGAACAATGGTACAAAAAGAGAAAGATTCGCGCCTGTAGTATGCGAATATATTAGGCGAACGCACCAGGAACGGGTTTTTCGTTTGCTATTGCTTCTGTTGTAGTTATTGTTGCTGGTAGATTATGCGCACACATACTTATATGTATATAAATATATGTGTCCGGCGTGTCTGAATCTGATGATTGTCACTTTTTAACGGGTCAGATAACGGCCGATTCTGTCAAAACGGTGTGGTGTACATTGACGACAGTGGACATTAGTTTTATTTTTGGGTACAAAATTAGGTTTAAGTTAACGGTTTGCCCTATTTTCAGAAATCGAAAACGTGAAACATCTTTCATAAAGTTATTAGAACAAATTTGCCATGTATTTTTATATTCCTTGGGTATTCTATATTATTTATACAGAAACAGTATTCTTATTGTTTTTTTAATTTTATTATAAAAATAGTTAATATATAATACATATAAATAATTATACAAAAATTGCTTAAATTGTTGCTTCGTATTATTCTTTTTTGTATATACAGTTGATTCTAAGATAAGGGAAATTTATAGTCACGTAAATACAACTAAATAAGCATTTACCGATTGTCTTGTGGTAATAGGCACTATTAAGAATGAAAGTTTAGGGGTCTTCATTTGGATCTAAGTCCTCTGTATACGGCGACAAAATTTATTACTATTGGATTTGATTTATTGTGCCTCTTCGCAAGAATATAAATGCTCTTTTAGTATTTTAGTTTTCGGTACGTGTACATAACTAAAACGGTTTGATACGCGGTACCTTCTTATGGTACGTTTAAAACTAACACTTATTACGTCATATTTATGTCAGATAGTAACTGTAGCATAATGTAAACGGGGTAGAATTTTTGCCCAGTACATTCGTGGCGTGTGTCTGCAATATCTCTCGACACTTCTATAGGTGTAGGTGGAAACGGATATTTTTCGCAGACACATAATTATCGACGAGAAGTTGCTGAAGTTGGCTAGTGGTCTACTTTTGTGTCGAGTGTCGAGCAATAAATACGAACGTACGTAGGGGAAGCTCATCTAGTGTAGGATCCTTAAGCTTTTTAACACATTGTGAGTTTGATAATGTCTCAAAAGAACTAAACTATGCGCCATAACAAACTTCAAAAGCTTCTTCGAACACCCTTAAAAACAATTATCCCGTGGAGGTTTGTTTCTAATATTTATTGGGATTTGTCAAATACCTTACATTTTGCTATCGCTGAAAGTTGTGTGTCAGATATAGTGTAAAACATAAAAAATAAATAATTAATAATAATCGTAAAACAACTGTTTATTGTGCAAAATGAATAAGACAAAATACATTAACATTAGTTTAAGCCTGAAAGATTTGAATACACAAAACTCTTCATATATCAGCTTCTAGCTTCTCGAATGGTCATTTTCTTAAAAACGAACTTTTTCAACAACTGTTCTGTTCTTCCCAATTATGCCGCTGTTTACGTATTTTGCCTGCAAAAAAATTAAATAAAAAATAGTGTTTTATCGGTTTTAATTTTGTCCGGTACAACCCTCTAAGCAACTGTCCGATACAACCCGACAAACATGTGATGCAACTTTCACTATAAATCGTAAACCATTAAGCCGAACCAGATTTATTGCTCATAACTTACTATACAATAACTCTTATTGCTACTAATACACGTAAACATCATCGTACTTACTTTCAAGGAAGGTATCACGCTTCGAAGTTATATCCGTGCACTCAAAACAACGCGAAAACAGAAAACATGGAGTCACTACTAAACACGGTGCTGTAGGGATCCAAAATAGTGTGAGCTAACCTGTCGCTTTCTCTTCAACGTTGCAACAACAGTACAGGTACTACTACAAGCAACAGTTTCCCGAAACACAGTTTGTCCGATACTAGACGCTGTCCGATAATAGACGATCTTCCTCTAATTACATATTTTTATTTTCGGTGTTATTTTATATCTCTATTTGTGAAATTGGTGAAAAAAGGAGCGGTTGAAAATCCAAGTAGAAGAACTAGTTGACTTGTACCACACTTGTGCCTGTATTTATTGGTTGTAAAGGATGGAGTCTACAGGGATAAAGTAAAAAAATGAGATGCTTTGGTCGAGATGGCTGAGAAATTTGCGACTTCAACAGACGAAATTTCAAGAAAAATTCTTAATTTAAGAAACCAGTTTAAAAATTTAGAATTTGTAAATCGTGCTGGATCTTCAATTATGAATTCAGACATTAACTAATTGAGGCTATAGACTACATGTGTCTGTCATCTCAAAATCCACTGTCAAACAACACAGAAAGAACCTTGCTTTTTCTTTTGTTTAAGCAATTCAAGAATAACCACACTTGAAGCTATTTTTCGCTTTGATGCTTTCATAATAACTATTATGACAAAATTATAAATGACAATAACGTGCCCACATAATTACAGACCCAATATAGAGACCTGCAGCACTCCTGCAAAGACGTGACAACTGTCGAAATAAATAAATTGCCCCTCGGTCCGCAATGTAGGATGCAAACCAGTTGTGTACAACGTCCACTACTGGTACTTCATAGTTTCTATAGGTAATCGTGCTAAAATGAATCTAAAACATTATTCAGGTCAATATAACAAGTGTTCATTTGAAAAGTCAATCTAGGATACTTTGAAATTTTGATAGTATAAGACGCAAATACAGTAGTATGTGTTTGTTGTTCCGTAAACGTAAATCCAAATGACATTTGATAATGTCAATCACAAATATCAGTTAGTGCATAAAATAATCGTGTGTCGATTCTGGTTTAAATAAATTGCTTCTCAGTTTTAAAAACATAAAAATTTTTTAGTCCAGGCTTATTTTCGAAGTGGTAATAAAATTGTTGGTTTATGGGTTTATTCAGTTCAAGATTGCATGGTAGAATTTCAAGTTGAGTTTCCACATTTTGTAATAGATTATATACAATTTAAGAATACTTTGGATAGAACTTTAAAACTTTTTTCTGAAACTGGTAGTCTCTTAAGAAAATCAGGCAGCCGATCAGTTAAGAAACGTACACCTCAAGTTGTCAATCGTGTTGAAGAAATAATGGAAAATGAACCACAAACATCTGTTCTACATTTGAGTCAACAAATAATCCTTTCTGTTGGTACAACTCACAAGTTATTAAAAAATGATATGCAACTTTATCCATACCGTGTCACAGCAGTACAAGAAATGTTAGAAATATTACCCACTTAGACTACAGTTTTGTAATTGGTTTGTAAATATGAACAATAATGGAGAACCTTCGCAAAGAGTCATCTTTACTGATGAGGCATGGTTTTATAAAACGGGATACCTAAATTCACAAAATACAAAAATTTGGAGTAGTGAAAATCCACATGTAATTAATGAAGAATCGCTACATCCAGAGAAAATTGGTGTTTGGGCAGCGTTAAGCCAAAGGCGAATCATTGGACTAATATTCTTTCAGGGAACGTTAACTGCTCGAAGGTACCGTACGGAAATTTTACAACCATTTGTCAATCAGTTGCATGATGATGAACTACAAAATGCATATTTCCAACAAGACGGAGCACCTTGTCACTGTACTGCAGAATCTTTGGATTATTTAAGAGAATTTTTTGATGAGCGTATAATTAGTCGAAATACTGAAATTGCCTGGCCTGCACGATCATGCGTTTTAACACCTTGCGACTTCTTTTTCTGGCCTTATCTAAAAAATAACATATTTCGAACACCTATATTGAATTTGAATGATATGCTACAGAGAATTGAACAGAAATGCATGGAAATAATAACAATCCAGTAATGTTGCAGAATATCATCAGAAATTCTGAACGGAGGATTTTAAAGTGCACTGATCTTGAAGGACAACATTTTCAACATTTGTTATAGTTTTCAATAAATACCTATTATTTGTTACTTATTTGTATGTATGAAACTGTCAAAATATACGACTTCGTAGGTTAAGTAGTAAATTTTAATTTACGACATACTTCAAAATGTTCTCAGTAAATCACATGCTACTAGATTGACTTTTCAAATGAACACTTGTTATGAATAGGATAAAAATATTTTCTGTTTCAGTAGGACCGCCTACTCACACGCTACTAAATACCTACACTAAATAAAACATTGAGAAGCGATATGCATAACTACATAAATCGCTGGTCTAGGTGTAAACGGCTTTGATCTTTTCAATCATGGGTACCGCGAGATATAACACGGTTGTCGCAGACATTTATATCGTTCAATTTCTATCGTTTTTTTCACTTGATGCAAACGGTGCCAGCAAATCGTATGTGCGACACTGGACACAAATGTCCGGATACAAGTGTCAGAAGTAAGAACTGAGCTCTGTCAATTACCACCTCTATTTTTGTTTTATCTCACCATCCATAGGTAAATAATAAGATACTTTTCATTAATTCACTTATTGAGATAGCTTTCCTATAGGGATAGTCGGTTCCACTGGAATTAAATTATTTTTTTAACAACCATTTTTGGTTAACGGAATCAAATTGTTTCAATGCATTCGATTTTATCTGTAATTGCAATTGGAAACTTTTATAAAAATTCTTGCTCTTATTATTATAATTTCGTAACTTTGTTCAGATTATGTCAACATTTTGTAGTAGAGAATGTTTCAAGATGAATATAAATCCCAAATAGATCGTTTTAGTTTATAGGAATTTTGACTTATACTAATGAAAATAATTTATGACTTCAAACTAAGACATTCCTTTCTTTTCGTACGGAACCATTCAGCACTCTACAAAATTTTGAACAGCAATTTTTTTATTTTTCTATATAAGCATACAACATTATTCCAGATAAATGTTCACTTCCTCATATTAGACTTAGACCTGCAAATACCTATGCGCAATCTATTAGGATATCCAAAAATCCAAACAGTTTATTTTTATTTATAACTATTGAACAAATTGGTACTAATTTGCCGAAGATAGTTGCCTGCTAATTTTCCCTCTTGTAATTGAAGTTTGCAATGTAAACAAGTATTGTTTAGAGATGCTGACGTTCTTGAGAAACTTGTTTTTAATCTAAATTTTTTAAACATAAAATTATTAATTCACTTATAATTAATTTAAACAAAAAATTTCGTCGTTATTTATTCCTCATCACCTATACACATGCTTTTTTATGTATAACTTCTCGACGATATTTCGTCTGTACCTAAATTATATGTACCTTAATTACTTCTAATTTTATTTTGTAATAATGCTATATCATTTATTAGTAAATAAAACGGAAGGATGCGTTAGGTTATGTATTAAAACCGCCTATAAGTCATTGCTAAATTTAAAGGCATTCTACATATATGATATATTGAAGTATATGAGACTTTCTCTTTGTTTACATAGGCTGTCCTTGAAATAAAAGACAACGTTTGAAAAATGGAAAGATGCACAATATAAATGTAGAATGTAGAAGAATATGTAAAATATAGAATATGAATCCAAAATATTGTCATTTAGGTGTCAATTACGTCGCGAACCCTAAAAACCCCCTAAAAATTCTAATATTTGCCGCCAATGAATTCAAAATATTCAGAATGTAAATATGTACTTCTATTGAAGTTACACAGACATACTGTATGTTTATATACTAACAGCTGTCGATATTATAAAAGGTATAGTATCCTGTATGCTAAGTACAAAATTAACTGTTCATACATTCAAATAAATATATAATTAAAAATTAAGATGTGGTGTTAGATTTATTTACAAACCATAAAAATCATACTAAAATTTCATGTGTATTACGAATGCTTTTTCTTCGTTAGAGAAATCTAAATACGAATGTCGGATTCAGAATGCCCCATTGTATTCAAAAGCGGCAATGATTATAAACACAAGCGATAAGTTTTGTTATGGTAAGATTTCGATAACCTGTTTATTTATATAAATTTATACATATAAATTCTTAAAATTATTCATATATTAAATGAAGATGCAGGATGTGTGCTTTATGTGCATTCAAGTTACAATCTATTACCTTTAATCACAAAATTGTGACTGTCGACAATAAAACTTAATTTAAAGCAAGATATACAATCGCAAGACTATTCATTTTGTTATTGTGGTTCGTCTACGATAGTATTTATGATATATTCAGTACCATAACACAATTTGTTGAAATACCTTTGTTCACGCTTATGAGAGGGAAGTTTGGGAAAATATTTTGGATATATATATATACTATACAATTTAATCTTTCCATTTTTCATACGTTATCTTTTTATTTCAAGAATATGAAAAGTATGTAAATAGGTATATAAATACAAAATTAATATGTGAAATCAAGCAATTTCAAAGCTAAAGAATATAAGTAACTTAACTTATAATATATATAGAATACTTAAATTATTTATAATTTCTTTCAATGGAGACTGTGGTTAAATAAAAATTTAAAAAAGGTATATAACCCCTTACCACAATTATTAGTCGTATCCTAAATACGTATTTCGACAACTAAGTTGTCATCATCAGTAGGTAAAAACTACTAATTAAAAGTCGCACATGGGGCACAGTAAAGTAAAGAAAAACGCTTCCGCACAACTACTATACACTGCAACCCTGTAAAGACTGACTCAGTCTTTACAGGGTTGCAGTGTATAGTAGTTGTGCGGAAGCGTTTTTCTTTACTTTACTGTGCCCCATGTGCGACTTTTAATTAGTAGTTTTTACCTACTGATGATGACAACTTAGTTGTCGAAATACGTATTTAGGATACGACTAATAATTGTGGTAAGGGGTTATATACCTTTTTTAAATATTTATAATTTATTGACAGGCGGGAACATTATTTTTTCATTTTTAAATTCGATCTTCATCCTATTTCATAATAATTTATTAAAAATAGAATATTAATATTGCCAGTGGTAATGTTCAGTAAAAGGCAATAATAAAGTCAAGATTGAATTTATTAGCTACATCCATCGTAACAGTAAAGTATAAATTACATTTTTTTCAGTTCTACGCCAAGCATTTTTAAGTACTATAATTCATTTCCCAAACTTCTACGTAAGATACAGAACTAATTATAAAACACACACCTAATCCAATATAACATGTAAGGCATCTCATGTACATGTTTCGTCCGAAACGTAATCGAATCTTAATCCGTAAATACATACATATCTATAGAGTACATTGACCACGCTAAATACAAAACGACACTAGCCGAAATTGTAAGCCAATCAATTAGGTTTCAGTTCGTTGACTCGTTGAAGTCGAAGAACTTTTTATTGAAAGAAATATTGCACATTCCGAATTTAAATAATGGCCAAGTGCATTGTTCGACTCTTGCTGAACTCTAAACTGCGACCCCTGCCGCCTGTTTTTATTTTGAAACGGTCTCATGCATGAAGAGTCGTAACTGACGATTGGCTAACGTAACTGGGGTTGTTGGGTCGACGGTTGTTGTTACTTTTATTGTTGTGGGAGTTTCGAGAAATACGTTGGCTGATGACAGGGATTATTTGTCATATTTGATGCAATACTATCGATTGTGTTGAAATTAATAGTACACTATTTTGTATTGTACTATATCACATAAAATTGTCTGGTACGTAATAGTATCGAAGCACGATATTGTAATTTATGTTAATATTTTCATTTGTAATATATATTGAAGGAGTAATCCTTGAAAAGTTGCACGAGATTTTACCATTTTAATATTCTAACATGCAACAGAATACATATGTTTAAATAACCAAAGAAGGTATTGCCCGCTCAAGTACATTATATATTCAGTCTTCAACGTAAAGATGTTTCAAATGTGTCATATGCAGGATATATAATGATACGGGTTAATAATTTAAAAAGAAATTTAAATTCAAGCACAAAAATGTGAACTTTCATTTTTCTTTCTTTGTGTTGAATCTCAAAACTAAAACAGTTTTTTTTCTACGAGATTTTTTAGTTAAATTCGTTCTTCAGCTTATAATTTTTATTTGTTCATTGTTCACAATATCTAAATTTAGAATGAAAAGTCAAGATGAGAATTTAAAGAATAAAGTTTGAACGTACTGTAACTTAAATTTTTTAATTTCCACACTTTTTTTAGTTAATAGTTCAACATTTTCAGTTGTTTCGTTTCCAAGAAAATCCTAGATGACGTCTTTAAATTCCTTTTAACTGTTAGTTCCCCAGGATTAAATTTTATCTTATTATATGACCACGCCATAATTGTTTGATTTGGTGTTCAATGAATAGTTTTTCTTTCGATTTAAATTAATTTAATCACCGAAAATCTGAGTAAGTATTTAATGTATGTAATGGAATATTTTCCGAAAAATCTACGTTAATTCTAGTTTTTATACAGAACTTGCTCATCTAAATTATTTATTTTCATTCAATCGTTTAATTATGCTACTTTGATTGGTAGCATGATGATCAGATTTATCAGTATAGAAATGTATAGAAGTAAGTATTTTGCAAAATTTTATATAACTTTTGCATCTACTGAATACACACAATATGTATACACAAAATGATAATGGAGTTTATTTTTTACTTTTGCAAGACGTGACTGAATATTTTGCAATAGATAGATTTAAATTAAATAATACTATACGAAACAAGAACTCTCTTTCTAATTTAGTAAGTTATATTGACCAACGTAATCAATTAATCGCTCTGATAATTTATTGGTACAAGAGTCTTTAACTTAACGGTTGTTTGGTTGCAAAAATTATGAACTTAATTGGATTGACCCATCCAATTGAAACTTAAGATTTGTTTTTTAAATAAACGGTCGTCCGATATTTATAGGCCTAATAATCGCGATGAAAATTTGATACTCAAAATTCTTATATCTGGGGCAGGTACAACGAATTAATATTTTAGAGAGCAATGGCCAGCAAATTGTATTTGATTGAGGAAGAAGTTGCTCTTCGCAATTTGAACTTAATATATAAGTCAAAAAAATTAAAACTATTAAACATTTAATGCCGTCTAGAGGAAGCGATATTATTTAATCTAACATTGACGTACTTCGATGTAGAACAAGTGCATTTAATATGACAAATTTCAAAATTAATAATCAACAATTTAGATCGATTTTTTCAAAGGGTTTTGAAAATTACTAATAATAACTACTAATAAAAAGTATGTTATTCGGTAAAAAATTTAGTTTAGTTAAACCGGAAAGTAGAATATAATTGACGAATTTGAAAACTATAATAAAAAACTAATGTAATAAACATTTCATTCTCACAACAAAAGGAAGCTTAATTAGATATGAACCCTCTCATAATTATTATCTACTTTGATAAAATTTATTTCATTGATGGAATGTAAAAAGTAATTATACTGAAAGCAATATTTTATTACCATTAAATCCAGAAGGAATAAATGAAGGATTGTATCTCCATTCTATCATTATATACCCTTCAGTCGCTTTGTAATAATAATAATAATAATGGCATCGCTCAGAATCCTGCACGCGTTCACTAAACCAGCTTTCCAATAATTTAGAGTTGATAAAGTTCAGAGGCTCATCCACCGTTTAGTGGACGCACCCGGCAAGTCACCCTGACACTTCGTATTCACGAGTTACGAGGGGATACCATCTTTCTAGCACATGACCACCACCAATTGACATTGTACGATTATAGTAATTCATTACTATATTCATGAATCTATATATATTTTGCTTGCATGTATTGTACCATCTGAATGTCACACAAATAAAACTAAAATCAAATAAATGTGTGGGACGGAGCTGACACCTTTGCCTGCGTGAGGTCTTTCAGGGTGGTTGATAAAATTTTGGGCAGCCATACTGGGATAAGGTGGGATGGAGGAGAAAAAAAACAATAATTCATGCTTTAGCATCCCCTAAAAGCTTTACGACAATTGCGCAGGCCATGAGTTATCATTACATTCGTATCCATGGAGCGACTTAAGATATTAGGTTGTCGACATATATTTTAAACCAGAAAGGAAATTGCGAAAACAACCTTCCTGGTAAGCCCCGGATTCGATCCCGGAACCACCAGCGTGATAGCCAGTGCGTTACTATTGCACGTCGATTGGTTTTCTTATTATAACTTTCTCAAATATTCAGCAATTTAGTTTTCACGAATTCTAAATATAACTTACAATTTAATAATTTCAATTACGAAGATAAACGTTTTTTACAAATCTGGGATAAAGAAAAAATTAAAAATCGTTCTCTGAGTTTGTTTAATACATTTGCTACAGAAATAACCATGCTTTGTAATCGCAATAATCGGGACCCGCAAATATAAATTCTTTCAGGAATGTCATATTTTTGGGACGAAAAACTGACAAGTTGGTTATAATCTTGTTTATTAAATAAATACAGTTTGGGTAGTACGGATTAGCATTTCTATTTTAATCTTAGGACGAAGTATACCTTTCATGGGTGGTAACGGAAAGGATATTATCAATTGCACTAGCTTTTTAATTTTGTTATTTAAAATAGTATTAAATATATTCGATTACATACACATAAATGAAAAAAATATTTAACCTTGGACCTATTTATAATATGAAAGAGATGTCAAACTCAAATCTTTTTTTAACGTTGCCTACTTGTTATATTTAAAGCTTTCAAATAAATAAGAATTAAAGATAAACAGTTGTTTATTTAGAAGGTAACAATATTCTTTTATTGCGTCGTACACAAAATGCAATGAACAATTGCAATATTAAGATTTAACTTATATAGCCCATTCAATTTAAGAATGGTATAATCTGAGTGGAATTTATGCAGGACAAATTTTGCAATTTCAAACAAGTAGAACATATGTTTTGCTGTCATATGTTAAGGGTATATACACATCTAATAAAATATATTTTTTTTACTTTTGTGTGCGTTTATTAACATATTTATTATTAAAAAAGCTTAGATGTGTTTAGAACGTTACATATTCCGAGACTTTTAGAAAATGATAACTGATATAAAATATTTTTCAATCAATATACAAAATTAATTATACAGTAGTGGGGGTGGTGGGTAGATGAGTTATGAGTCTAAAATTTTAAATAATTTTATAGTAATTATTGTAAGCTTACAATATAAACGCTTTATTTTTACAATTTCATCTGTTTCATACTATGAGTATAACATATTATACATGTATAGTATGACTTATAAACTAGAACCGGAAACTGACTGAATTTTAAAAAGCATAAAATATCTGTTTTTGTTTTTAAATGTGCTTACTCCTACCTGTAATTAGCTACCTTCAATCCCATACGGGTGGTTTAATAGTATATTAAGATACAAGTTTCACAAGACATGATTTTTGCGCACGAGTTCAAAGATTAGAAAACGAGCCGTAGGCAAGTTTTCCAATGAACGAGTGTGCAAAAATGTCTTATGAAATGTGTATTTTATACTATTTTTTCTATTCCGCCATTTAAATATTAAAAAAAATTTTAAATTATAGTCATGTTCAATACGAATATTTTAGATATTTTATTTTTTTGACGTTGGTTACACTGACTTATAATTTGAACATTTCAAATATTTGAAATATTGTTATGTGTTTTGAAATTTAAATCTTAGTCTAATTTATGTAACTATCTAACATTAAAATGGACGAAATAAGTAATTGCACGCCGCCAGAGCTTCGGAAAATTGCAGAAGACAATTTGGAAAATCTTCTGCCAAAAAAATCTCGACAGATTTATAAAAAGGAATATAACCAATTTATAACTTATAAATAGAAAATAACATCGTGACTGTTACAGAAAACATTATGATTGGCTTATTTTGACAAAGAAAGTAAAATAAAAAAGACATCTTCCTTGTGGTCCAAATATTCGATGTTAAAATGTTGTTTGAATATTTATAAAAATACAGATATCTCAAAATTTTCTATACTAATAGCATATTTAAAAAGGTTGTTTTAAGGCTATGAGCCTAAGAAATCGAAGATTTTAGAAATATAGCACATTAACCGATTTATAATAGAAGCCGATGATAAAACATATTTAGCAATGAAACGACGATCAAGCTCTAATAGCCAGTGACGAAGACACACTTCAAAGATCTGTCTACGACTTAAATAGAATAACCGAGAAATACAATCTAATGATATCAACAGAAAAAACTAAAGTAATGGCCTTCAGCGGAAACGAAACAGTGCGATCAAAAATAATAATTAATAATAAGCCAATAGAACAAGTAAAAACATTTAACTTCCTCGGATCCACTATATCGTATTTATACGATGACACGGATATACACACGAAACTAACAAAATTCAACAGAATAAATGGCACCATAGCCAGAACACTAAAAAATAAAGTGAGGAAGGACACGCTGTTAAAATTCTATAAAACAATGGCAATCCCATGTGGTATATATGGGAGTGAAAGCTGGACCATTACCAAAGCGAATGAAAGAAGAATCCAAACATCGGAGATGAGGTTCCTAAGAAGAGCAGCAGGCTACACAAGAATGGATAGGAAGAGGAACACAGAAATAAGACAAGAACTTGGAGTTGAAGATGTGAACGAGATGATAAGAGAATACAGACGTAAATGGAGAGAACACGTAGAAAGGATGGAAGATGATAGGATACCCAAAAGAATATGGAAATATAAGGCGAAAGGAAGAAGAGCGACGGGACGCCCACGGAAAAGATGGGCAGACCAAAAATAAAGGTCGTAACAGGCTCAAAGCCTAATACGTGAAGTAAGAAGAAGAAGAAGCAATGAAACTACTGACTACTGATTAATTTATATACAAATTTGACTACAAGCTTTTTAAGTAATAAGCAGATGAAATATAAGACGAAGTTGAAGAATTTGTTATACATATGATTATACAATGATTATCATTACCACCCACCATTCATTATCTTCAGACGATTCAAATTAAACAAGAATTATAAAAACAGTCAGAACTATAGATCATTCATTTAAAAAAAAGGCGTTGGGCAAACGTGCTCTACAAGTTTTACGATAAACATGTTTTTCCTATGCGTGACGATAAAGAAGAAAAGAAATGAAAACCGAGTTCGTACCCCAACTTTGTCCTATTTTCGCCGATATCTCGAGAACGGACGATGTTAGGTGTAGGGTAAATTGTAGAGAATAAAAAAAGGAACAAAAGGTAGAACTTCCTCGTAGAATGACGAGGAGCCGAGTTACAAGGGAAACAAAACTCCACCCTTATTTTCTAAATAACCAAGATCTTGTTCCATGTTATGACTGGACTAGTAAGTTTTGCTCATTATTGTCACTCCCAATCTATTAAATTTGAAATTATACTTCATGTTATGTCAATATTCCATAATTACTTCAAAATGTGTTTTATTTTTCTTGTGTTAATATGAAAAAAGTACTAATCGAATATACTTTCCCTTATTATGGACACACCATCATATTCATAACATATAAAAATTCATAAAGGTCGTTCAGTGAACTTGACGAGATAGAGTCGTTTAAAACGACAATTTATTTTGTACATGTATACATAAAGTGCTAGCAAAAATAGGAAAACACAACCGTTGATGGCAAATTAAAAAAAGGTTTCTGGCAGGGTTAGGTTATATTCAATTACGTTATACGCAATTAATTCAGCGAATTTTGTATTGCGATTGTGGCAAATTGATAATGGCAAGTTATATGTAGAGAGAGTCATTGGCTCAATTGATCAATTAAGAAATAAAATTACTACCGGGAGTAACAGTAAGGAATAACATTGTTAATACGCTCATTAAAATATGTGTGTGTTTTGTATTTTTCATTAATAATTTAAATAATAATGAAAGAAAAGCGGATTGTTTAATATTTTTAAAATTATTATAACGAATTAATATTTCAAAACACTGGGTAAAAATTAAAATTTACAGAGAAGATTCGAATTCTGGAGAAATAGATAAATTAAAAAAAATAATAAATAAAACTGTAGCCAATCGAGAAATGATAATAATAATAATAATAACATGATGGCTATACAAGATCAAGTAATAGCAACTCGCACCTACAAAAAACACATACTAAAAGAAAACATCGCATCGACGTCATGCAGAATATGTGGCGAGAAACCGGAAACCATAGAACATATACTCAGCGGATGCTCCATTTTAGCCCCAAAACAATACGGCGCCACAACAATGTTGCGAAAGTGATCCACCAGGCAATATGCAAACTGTATGACGGAACCAATGGAACCACTGGAATAACTCCATATTACCAGTACGAGCCGAAAAATGTAGTGGAGTTGCCTGAAGCCATGATTTACTGGAACCGAACAATACAAACTGATAGAACTGTCCAGCATAACAGACCAGACATCACGTTTCGAGACCATAACAATAGCATTACGTACTTCATAGACATCTCTGTGCCAGCGCCAGCGAATATCCAGGCGAAGCACAGAGACAAGATCGACAAATATTTACCACTTGCCCAAGATGTTAAAGAAGTGTGGTGCCAAAAGAAAGTGATTGTAGTACCCATCATCATCGGTGCTACAGGAGAAATACCGCTGAAGTTACATGAGGCTCTAAAGACTCTAAATATACATCCTATGACATGTAAACAGCTTCAAAAAATCGTCATACTAGAGTCAACGAGCATTGTGCGGCAGGTTCTGAGCCAACCTACATGATAAAAACAACCACGAACACATATCAAACCGAAACACCCTATCTACGAAAACACGAACTAAACGACTCCTACGATCTAATGCGTCGATTATGAGAAAATTAAAAAAAAAAAAAAAAAAACAAGCCAAAGGAACAACTTTAGAGTAGATCCAGTAGATGTTGATATGCTTGCCTTGCGGCCGTGTATCAACTTTTTCCCTTTCTCCCGAAAGGAGCGCACACATCAATAATAACTTTATTGTGCAACGGATGAAACAATTACATTACATAGTTTGCAAAAAAAAATGTACATTTGGTGCCACTATATTTTTCTTATGTACTTTGGGTCGCTAAACTCGAAATTGCATTAATTTTTTTTTATGGATAGGTTTTCGAGATATGAATTTTTGGTATTTTTTTGTTTTATTTTGGAGGTAGTTTGACTCTTTAAATCATATCTCGAGGTAGGAATGACCAATGTCGTCATAGTTGATGTCATATTAAAGATAATCGAATTGCCGACAAATATTGTTAACATTATTTACCAATCGCTTCAATAGTTTAAGTGCAATGGGCCAAAATATGAGAAAAATGTCGTTTTTAGGACCAAAATGAAAATAAAAAATTCATTCTATCAGCGGGGAAATTAAAAATGGTGGAAATATGCCCAGTTTCTTACTTTGTATGCGGAATTTGTACTTTTGCGAAGATGTCAAGGTATCTACGAAGAAAATCTATTGATAAATACCGAACTTATGACCAATTAGGAGAAACTACGGAAATTCATCTTTTTCTCTATTTTTATATTTACATTTATTTATAGGGTACATTGTCATTTAATTAATTACATTTATCTTAATTGTAGTATTTCTATATAACATTAGAAGTAATTTTGACTCTTCGATTGTCGCTTGTTCGTTTTGGGATCCGTTTCCTCTTATGAGGAACCAAATATAATCTCCCATTATTCTCTCCTCTCAAAATCCCTAGTAATGCCGCATTTCTTGATGGAACCGCTCACCATGCTCATTACTTACGTTACCGAGATTCTCCGGGAAAAAATCCAAGTGCGAATGCAAGAAATGAATCTTCAAAGACATATTCAAGCCTTTTAGAAAAACAAAAAAAAAATAAAACAAAAAATGAATTGCATAGAATAACAATATTTCATGTCTATCTTCGCAAAATTTTTAAGCAAATCTTCAACAATTATCTTGTACCTTGGGCTTTTATTGTTTCCGAAAATATCAGAAATAACCAAATCAAACGATTACCATGCTGCCGCCTTATCGGACGACAAATATGTTTGGGATTCTTCATCTTCGAGCAGTTTCTTTATTCGTGGATCATCAAAAATCCCTTGCTTGATTTTTGCAATAGAAAGATGTTTAAATATGCGAGCGCTTCGCTCTCTTTGTTTAATACTATGACGAAGTTCTTAAAGAGTCCAAGTTTAAAGTGTAGCGACGGAAGAATGATGTTTTCTTGACGAGAGGCACATATTTAATGTTATCCTTACCCACTGTAGCGTTTTTTTCTTTTCGGACATTGCTTTCACAAATAATTATATTCGCGAGCGCGGCTGTTCCAGAGACATAGCAAACATAAAAATTTTGTGTATTTATCATGAATTTCATATAGCATACCCACCACTTTCAAATCGAAACAAACTTTCCAGTCGTGCTCTTCATATTTGACGCATTTCAACAATTTGGCCTTTATATCGTAAGATTTTTAATGTTGACGGCATGTGTGATGGGAATCGATGGCTTCTGGTTTCCATTATGCAAAGGAACCGCTTTGAAACTCTCTTTAATAGGATTAACACTGCTCTACTTTTGAGCTTCTGCCAAAATGTGTAGATTCCAACGACAGCAAAATTTCCGTGCTTCTAATATTCATGCAAAATTGTGTGTATTGCTTTTCATGACAGTATCCAAGGATGTCTCTATCTCATTGTACGTGACATGCTGATTTGGTTCAATCATTTCACGCAGAGACTGATACACCCTGAAATTCCGCGAACTAAATGTAAATAGTAATATTGGATAGTACTTCATCCTAAAAAATAAAATCGATCGATGCATTGTGTAGGCGTTAAACCACATTTTAAAATATAAGAAATTTTCTTTTAAATGCCGTGTAAACAAACTTAGTTAACTTAAGTACAAACTGTCAGCTCAATTATTGGTTAAAAATGTCAAATTTTACTAATGTAATTTTATTGTTGAAAAATGCGGGCACCATATACACTACTTGATTTCAGGAATTTTTTGAAGGATTTACGTAACACGACGTTTCAGCAGCCGAAATGATGGAAATAGCCTAAATAGCATCTCAAATAGCACCCCATCCACAATTTGATGTCATGACGATATATACCGATCTCATAATAGTCAGTCTCCTTCCAAGATTGTCGCTAAAGATTATAGTCTCTTATAAATCATAAAAAAGAAAATTTTAACATCTTCAAGGTTTTTATTACATTCAGTCTAATGCGAGAGAGAACAATTTGACAGTGAATTTTTTTAGGGTGTACACGTATTTTAAAGTTTCTATCTTATATTTTGTATTGGAATATCTTTTACATGCTGTTATTAATAGAATTCTAAATTTAAGTATGTCATTTTTAAAGCATTTAATAAAAAAACATATCAAAACGAAATTTATTTTTAATGTCCTATAGAAATTTTTGGTATAATTTTGTACATACTTTATCATCTTTCTCTCATAACAAGTGACATAGTTTTTAATATTCAAGTTAGCTACTAAAACAACAATAGCATAATTTTAGGTACCTACACATTTGATGACAACGAGTGTACAGTGTATGTTTAAGTGTCATTGATTCAAAAATTTCATTAGTGTTCAATTCACAATCGTAAGAACGAACCTCCTTGATTTTAGTAATCATTTCTAGGTTACACGTGGAGGTCTTGTATAGGTATTCCTAAAACATTGTTTCATGTTCAATGTATTATTAAACTTCAACAATGAAAAGGTACGTATACTTCTTTATATAACTTTTCCTTTTAATACGAGTACTAGTAAATACAAATGTGGCGGTATGTACTTATTGAATTACAATATTTATTGATTTAGTTTGATTTAGTAAACGAATGTACTTATTAATATTTATAATTAGAACACGAAACTAAAATTTATTATTTTCTTAATTATGAAAGTTATCTACACTACCGTCGCACACTACAACTAGTAATTTCACAGATATAAAGGACAATTTTCTTATTGTATTACTGGAATTATATATACAGTTGGTAAAGTATTTCTTTCCGGTTCGTACAGCTCAAAGTGTGAACCGCAAATCATACGTTATCCCTTTCTAAGACACATAAATACGCGCTGTAATACTATACACGTTAGTTATTTTAAGGTATTATTGTGCCTTAAATTTAGTCTTGGAGTGAAAAGAAATACTTTATGAACTATATACAGGGTGTTACAAAAATTTAGGGCTGGCTATACATAGACGGTTTCTACAACTAAAAATAAGCAAAAAAGTTTATATAAATTTATGTCCTAAAATGGTTCGTTACTGAGTTACGGCCAATTGAAGTTTTTTTATTTTTATTTTAGAAATGTTTACAGAAAACGGGAGTTTCTTATGTTTCTTATAGTAAATGTTCAAAATGACCTCCACGGGAAGAAACACAAGTTTTTCGAGAAAATTACTGATAGGAAAAATTTTGAGTTAAAAAGAAAATTAATCGGTGAAAGAAAAGCTCGAGTGTTTTTTGGCAAGATAAATTAACGATTTAAATAAATAATTATTTTTATTTGAAAGCAGGAGAACAGTTATTAAATGTACAATTATTATAAATTGTTTGGTTTGGTGTACTAATTTTAATATTTTTTTCTTTGTTGCTTTCTACACATGCTGAATAATTGTTTTGTCTTATTTTATTGGATTCGCGTAAATGACAAGTTTTTTAGATATCATATTTGTTCCTATTGGAACATTTTTATACCAATTATTAGAATTTGTCTTGTTCCAAAAGGGATTTGGAATTAGCATGGCCTGCACGGTCTCCAGATTTAAATCCAATAGATTTTTACGTATGGGGACATTTAAAGTCTATGGTATATTCTACTCCAATTCAAAATATTGAAGATCTTCAACGTAGAGTGGAAGATGGATGCCACCAAATTCGAAATACACCAGGAATTTTTTAGCGCGTGAGGCAGTCCATGATACGACGAGCTGAAGCTTGTGTTGCTTCCCGTGGAGGTCATTTTGAACATTTACTATAAGAAACATAAGAAACTCCCGTTTTCTATAACCTTTTCTAAAATAAAAAGAAAAAACCTCAAGTGGCCGTAACTCAGTAACGAACCATTTTAGGACATAAATTTATTTAAACTTTTTGCTTATTTTTAGTTGTAGAAACCGTCTATGTATAGCCAGCCCTACATTTTTGTAACACCCTGTATATATATATATATATATATATATATATATATATATATATATATATATGATAAACGTAATGCTAATGAGAACTCATAATTATTGAATTCTCACATACATGCCATTGCCGCTCTAATTCGTTTCATCAATGTGAGAATTCAATAATTATGAGTTCTCATTAGCATTACGTTTATCATTATTAGTATATATACACGCGGTATAGAAATGAAAGTCGTATCTATTTCTGGGTAAGGTGTATTGATAATTAGTAATAACTATGAAACGTCGACGTCTGCACATCCCGGATGGATACGGTTTTCACACATTTTTTCATATATATATATATATATATATATATATATATATATATAATATTTTCGTGACCTTGGTATGATATGGTAAATTCAATCAGTCGGCGATTAAAGGTCTGGTTTACTTCAAAGTATATATATTTAAAACAACCCTACATGTTTCGGCAATGATGCCTTTATCAAGTATATAAAATATAAATAATGACAGAATACAAATGTCAAATAATTGAGTTGCTATGGTTTAAATTATTCAAAGATACATTCCAATTGCATAATAATAAATCATGCCTTAGTATTCCAAAAACAGATAGCAAGGTGTGAACATATGTGTTGTTCGCTGCTAGCAGCTTGTGTCTCTTTCTGGGTATGAACTTGTGTGTTGGTTGCTGCTGGCAGCTTGCGTCTCTCTCTGGGTGTGTGGTTTTGTGTTTGTGTGAGCGTGTAAGTGTAGGGTTTTGTATGTTGGCGCGCTCGTGCGTGTGTTTAGTGACCGGTCGCGTAAATTTAGAGAGAGATCGGATAACCAGCCGTTGCGCAGGGCCGCCAACCCTTTTCCGGCAACTTCTTTACTTTTCCGTGCAGTACTTCAACGGCCCGACCCCCGCCCCATCGAGGCAAGGCGCAGACCAGCGAAGCGCACCCTGCACGGGGTTGCTCATCGCCAACCGAGGGAACACTCTTAGCGGCTACTTCGGTCGACGACGGTCATACTTTGTGCCATCTTAACGTATTCCGCCAAGGCGGGGGCACTGCACACACGTTCGAACGTGTATGTGCTGTTAACGGCAGCCTAGCCAGGTTGCCGCTCAGGACTGGTCCTAGTGGTATGTGCATTGCGCGGCGCCGTGATTTGCGCCGCGTAGCTTGGTTCCTTTCTCCTGCTGGAAAGGCCGAATGGCACCTGTCCGCCCATCGGGCAGACCCCCCTAGAGTTTGGTAGCGCATATGCTAGGCTACAACCCAGTAGAGTACCACATCAGCACAAAACAAAAACAGGGAAAAGCAAGACATGAGTTATTATTATGTATGCGCCCGTGTTATTTAAATATCAATTACATTTAAATATCATATGCATTTGCTTATCATGCTGACTGTTCCGTGTTTTGATTTCTGTCTGGTTGTCCGAGTAGGTTTTCGTGGTTTTCCTTCTCGTTTAAGGCGAATGCCGACAACTTTGCATCTTAAGAGGCTCCACCGGCGCATACATAATAACTCATGTCTTGCTTTTCCCTGTTTTTGTTTTGTGCTGATTTGGTCCTCTACTGGGTTGTAGCCTAGCATATGCGCTACCAAACTCTAGGGGGGTCTGCCCGATGGGCGGACAGGTGCCATTCCGTCTTTCCAGCAGGAGAAAGGAACCAAGCTACGCGGCGCAAATCACGACGCCGCGCAATGCACACACCACTAGGACCGGTCCTGGGCGGCAACCTGGCTAGGCTGCCGTTAACAGCACACACGTTCGACGTGTGTGCAGTGCCCCCGCCTTGGCGTAATACGTTAAGATGGCACAAAGTGTGACCGTCGTCGACCGAAGTAGCCGCTAAGAGTGTTCCCTCGGTTGGCGATGAGCAACCCCGTGCAGGGTGCGCTTCGCTGGTCTGCGCCTTGCCTCGATGGGGCGGGGGTCGGGCCGTCGAAGTACTGCACGGAAAAGTAAAGAAGTTGCCGGGAAAGGGTTGGCGGCCCTGCGCAACGGCTGGTTATCCGATCTCTCTCTAAATTTACGCGACCGGTCACTAAACACACGCACGAGCGCGCCAACATACAAAACCCTACACTTACACGCTCACACAAACACAAAACCACACACCCAGAGACAGACGCAAGCTGCCAGCAGCAACCAACACACAAGTTCATACCCAGAAAGAGACACAAGCTGCTAGCAGCGAACAACACATATGTTCACACCTTGCTATCTGTTTTTGGAATACTAAGGCATGATTTATTATTATGCAATTGGAATGTATCTTTGAATAATTTAAACCATAGCAACTCAATTATTTGACATTTGTATTCTGTCATTTATATTTTATATCCTTGAAAAAGGCATCATTGCCTTTAACCTTTAATCGCCGACTGATTGAATTTACCATATATAATTTACTTTTAATACAAATAGAATTTGGATCAGTGTATCAAATAATACGATTTATTGCTACGTAACGTTTCTAAACTATATTTGTTTCTTCATCAAACCTGTTAAATTACTAACAAATTAGCCATACACAATACAATATGCAAATGTACTTATACCAGCAACCAAAAAATTCCTAAGTGATTCTATAATCGAAAGAAGGAATCAATATCTATTATTATTACTAAATTACTAAACTAAAAAAACAATAAATACATCTAGATTAACAAGTCATGGGCAAAACTTCATTTCTCAGTAGGATAATAATCTGAAACATTAGTCCGAAGATTACAAGAATTCCTCTTTTTTGTATAAAAGGTGTAAATTTGAAGTAATTGCTTCACCACTGCAACTTTTGTGTGAATGTCAATAGTTAATGTAAACCTCTATCATTTAAAATAATACGTTGAAAAGTGTCGAAACTCTGTAAGGCAGTAAACAAGAGAAATATATTTAGAAGAATGAATTATTGAGTTTACAATTGTTGTGAAACATATATTTTCTTTGTTACTTGTGTTTATGTTTACATTTATACTTTACAAATGCAAACAAAGTTAATATTAATTATATTTCACCTAAAATTAAAACAATTAGTACAGCTTTCAAACTTTTCGGCAATAGTGTATATAAATAACTCAGTATGCCGTAAATAGTGACGAAACGGAAATAAATGCTACAGATTTAAAATAATAAATAAATCTACTTATTATCATGCCAATTAAATAATAACGAAGCTCTCAAATTTCTGGATGTATATTTATGTATATATTGTATGTATTTTCAAGACGACGACCTAACATGTATGTGTATGTGCATATCTAGACCCAATTCGATAATGTCAGACAATGACACCAACTGTGTGCACAATATCAAGTTAATGACTGTCGAAAGTTGAACTTTTAAAAATAGGAATTCCGCTGCTTGAACACGCAGACAGAGCGATTAACCTTAAATACTATATATCTCTTATCTACGACAATAATAACATTAAAGAAACTGTCCATTTTTTTTCCAATTATGTTCGACTATTTTTTAAAACGAAAACATGTATTTGTTAAACACTTTCTTTTATTGGAAGAAGAAAGCGTTTTTTTTTGAGCAGAATATTAATACTGAGATGGGCAGAATTTTGTAAGTAAAAATTTTGAAATAACTACAAAGGAAGGTACTCCAAGCAAAACGAATAAATGCATTTAAATCGTTGTAATGTAGAATAAGTAATACCCAAAGTTATTCAATTTATTGACACATAAAAAATCTTAAATGATTGTGAGTATGAACCTTTGAGAAGCAGCAAGAAAACATTTATAAAGCAAACCAATAATTAGAAAAATATCGAATCAAATTAAATTATGCTTAGACTAATTCTATGCTTATCACTAGACTGCGGAACAGACGCATGCAGGCGCAGAGGCAGAGTCGGTTTCGCTTAAATAATAAGATTGATGCAATATTCGCTCGTAGCCCTGATTTTAATGTTCTGAAAGGCTTTTGTAGTAATGTTCAAAATATGGAAATCGGTAGATATATTAAATTTAAATATTATAATTTCTATGCGCCACTCACTAGCTCTGATGTTGAGCGAAGTTTTTCTATATTTAAAAACATATGGTCTAATAAAAGAACGCACTTTACAGAACAAATTTTAGAATATTTTGTAATAATTAATGTGAATAAAAAATGTTTACTGTGGTATGACTAAGCATTCACTTTAATTGTAGGTGATATAATTAATTTCAAGTTTATACTTTTTCAATATTTTGAATTTTTTCACTGTATAAAGTAAATGCTTTTTGTATATATGTCTGGAATTAATTTCAATTCAAGTTAATTAATTCATTTAACTTCAATGTTTTATTTATTTTCGTAAAAATAAATCCCGTATATATATTTCATTGCCTTTATTACTACTCTGGCGAAATATATTTCACAATTTCGTCTGTTTGCATTAAAAGACCTACAAACAGACAACTTTTATCAATACCATCGCGCTAGAATATTCATATACACATGTTAAGCTGATCGATTGTAAATTGTCGGCACCGATGAATCACACCCGATACGGAATAGCGCCGGTTCCGCAATCTACTTATCACGAATAAACAATACTTATTTCCAAACTTAATCACATAAAAGACTCACTACGGTGGTCAGCAAAAAGTGAAAATATTATATAATATAATACTCTTTAATATATACTTGCAGGTTAAATGCACCAATAGTTACCAATTTGTTTTTAAGGCCATAAGAGTAAATTATGTGACACACGAGAAATTTTGTGGCAAATTTACACAATTAGTATTCAATTTATCATGACATAAAATTTGTTGACCAAGTAATTGTTCAAATCCTACCTCTTTGGATATGCGGCATTCACCTTCGGAGCCGTGCTGGTAAGAAGAATGAAGTCCTTAATAAAATAGTTGAAGTATCAATTCATCCTCTTTCTCTTAGAATGTTCATGAGGTATATTGTGATCCAACTTTTAAACTCGGTCTATGACATAAAGATGTCGTTGTTTTATAATACAATTAACTTTAAATTTGGCTACTAGTTTTCTTTTCCCTAAAATTTTATTGTTCACTAAGGTTTTAGCATGTGGCTTCGACTGGAAGTCAATACGATACGATTTATGATACGAGTAGCATCGCTGTACTATTTTAATGTCTAAATTTATGCCTATTTCACTGGCACTTCTTGTACATCTTGTACCAACAAAAGGAAGTTATGAGTAAATCAATACCTGAAAAAATAGGCGTTAATGTCGCATAGTACAAAAAACCGCTTAATTGTACATATTTGTCTTTTTATTACAAATATCTCACTATTTTTACACGAAGAAAAATATCGATTTTTCAATTGCACTCGTTTAACATATTCTTTATAAAAAAATCGTTCAATCCTCATAAACACGAAAGAATGTTGATGAAAATTTTATTGAGCACATTGTAGAAATCTAGTTATTATTATTAATCCTACTAGTTAGGAGTTTCGGAAGTATCAAGTGTATAGCACTCGATTAAATTTGCTGTTGGCACGATAAATACGATTAACGAAGTTAGAAACTCGTATCACGCCTACTATTGTGACGATTATTATGTTTTAAGTACTGATTTTTCCGCAACAGCAATCTGAAAACTATAAATCTTGAATATGTGCGTGAAAATGTTCCATGTAACGCCTGCCTCTTTAAATAAATGTATGTTTATTGTTGGGTAGAAATTGGCAATAAGCGATGCACGCACATACGAAATTTCGACAACGATAAACTAAAACTTCGACACATATTGAAAAACTAATAAGACCAGCAAAGTTTTTAATTAAGATAAAGTGTTGTTTCGTGACAAACTTGAAAATATTTATCAATTTTATATACATCGTATGGAACTATGTAATATATATGTATGTGTTACACGAAAATGACATATAATTATTTTAACAGCTTATTACGAAATTATTTACGACTTACCATACTACGTAAAACACTTTCAAACAAGTTACAAGGTACATGAAATAAATGTTGTGAGTTATAATTTTAAATGTTTTAAATCGACAATATGTACGTTCTTCCTT
Source organism: Melolontha melolontha (assembly GCA_935421215.2). Classification (NCBI taxonomy): domain Eukaryota; kingdom Metazoa; phylum Arthropoda; class Insecta; order Coleoptera; family Scarabaeidae; genus Melolontha; species Melolontha melolontha. The sequence continues at coordinate 96,435,946 of OW285242.1, read as the reverse complement.
GAATCCTAAAATAAATCAAACAAAATTACTAAATATTCCAAAATTAATTTAGAAAACTTTGTCTGCAAAGGCATGGGAATGAAATGAACAAAATTTTAAAATCGATATAAAAATGATGGCCACATCAGTAAATGAGATTAGATTGCTTGAGGTGGCCAAAGAGTTTATTCCACTGCGACCTTTCTATATATATATATATATATATATATATATATATATATATGTATATATATATATATATATAATATTTTCGTGACAATCAGTCGGCGATTAAAGGTCTGGTTTACTTCAAAGTATATATATATTGTTATACGCAATTTTGGCCGTCTAATTCCCCGAACAGCGATCGACCTGAGGAATTAATTACCACCTTCGACGGACAGGGACAGGATATCAAGTAATTCGTATTATTAAAGTTTTGTGTAATTTCAATTTCGTCTTATAATTTTTTTATATATATTGCTTTTATATTTTGCCGTAACCAATTCAACTTCTTTTAGCATAACTTAAATTAATTTTTGTAATATTAATATAGTTATTAGCATTTTTAATGCCATATTAATCAATTTGCATAGCGGCTTAGAGTCCAACTCATTTAAAATTTAATATATCTTGTATAGTATAACTTAAAAGAATTCATTCTTGGGAATTAAAGTATTTTTCTTACTTTCATTTAAGGCCAAATTATTCTTTCGTATTTTGGAAATTAAAATCTAAATTTTGTAGCATATTCCAATATCGATATATTTTATAGTAATTTCTTCTGCGGTCACAAATGTTTTTGCCGTGTCGTACGTTACCACAGATGTTCTTTTTTGCATACATGCAGGTGTCTATAAATGAGGACGCATTTTTGCAATTTTATAATTTTGAATTTAAAATTTAAATCATATGTGTTTGTGAGTAGGATATTTTGACTATCGCTATTTCTGTTTATAACATTATTGTGAATGTATCTTTAATGTTACGTTTAGAAAAAAATCTGCGGGAATAAACTATGCAATTAACTTAAGTAATTATTTTCCATTTACTATTAACAGTATTATTGTGTTCACGTTTTCGCGAGATCTAGTTTTGGATTTTGTATAGAGTTATATATATATTTTTTTTTACCTTAACATACAGTCGGTATAATTATACAGGGAAGATTTCAATTGATTAATATTTCTTTATTTGATTTTAGTCAATGCTTAAATATAAGACAGCCATTTACTTAATTATATTATAATCATTTATTTTCCTTTGATCGTGAATATACGAATTATTTGTTCATAAGTTTTTTTCTTTGCCTTGGCACTCCCCGTAGCAATTTCCTTTTCAGGAATCCTGGGCAGCAATTTTGGAATTAGTACGTAGGTATAGCGTGAGTTTAAGTAGTATCTTCTAACTTTTATTTTAGTCACCCACACACGTCCCCACTGACTAAGGGCATATATAAGAAATAGAAGCTGCCATACTTTGTGCAATATAACTACAGTTTTTTTTTTGATCTCAACCATCTTCAGACGCCTTCGCTGCGCCAGCTTCGCGAGTAGATAGCAATTTTCCATTTATCATGTATTTGTTGAATATATCGGCAGTACCTATTTGCTACTGTGCTTTCACCATTGGACAATAAGAAATTATCAGTTATTCCTGGCGTTCCCCACTAAAATTAAAAAAATTGAAAGTCAAAATATTCTACAGGTACAGTAAGATTTGGAGCATATATTGAAGCTTAATGTTTATATAATCATGGCAATATTCTCTTATAACTAGAGCTGGGGATGTTTGCGGTGTGCCAGGATAGTATTCAGTTACTTTACATGCATGCGCTATTTATATCACTTAGGTATGTCAGTCATGTGTACTGTATATAAATAACACACTTACCTTATTTACGATTATTATAGCATAGCGCCAAGTGGATAAGACTTGCAGTAAGTTTGTAGCAATGGATACGTTTCCATATTTGTAGCGGTGAGCGATGTACGCCGTGATGAATAAATTTTTTTATATTTTGAGAAAGACCGCTCGACATCTACGGATGTAACACACGCACAATTAAAATAATCTTTATAGATAGAAACCGAATCTACACTTGCACCATTACTAATTTGTTTTAATCTGGTAAAATCAAAATCATTGTTTATCACACTCTCGAACTTTTCTATTACATTAACATTTTTGTTGTCATTTACTGCGCATAGCTGGGCGTGTACATCGTCCAGTATTTGCAGTGACTCCGCTAACGATAATGCAGTATTTTGAAATTTCTCGATTGCGTTAAACAATCCTATATAATTGTTATAAATAGTTTGTAAATCTGCATCAAGGGAAGGGTTTTGAAAGAGTCTCTGGCTTTCCTTAATGGCTACAGCTTCGGCAGGATTGAATTGTAGAACCACAGATTTTATTTGTTGGAAATACTTGGCATAATAAAATGCCGCCTTTAACCAACTTCCCCAACGTGTAAGGATTGGCTCTGGTGGTTCGGGAATACCAGGGCACCGACTGTGAAACTCTCGAATTCGTTTGGGAGATTTTAGAAACACTTTTTTTGTGGTTGCTATTAATGCATCCACCTCTGGATAACATTGCCGAATAGTTTGTGCCACAAGGTGTAAAGCATGAACTTTAATGTCACATGCAAAAGTCTCTCACAATCTGCTTTAAGAGAACGGCCTACAGAACGCATTGTCGCAGCACCATCGCTCATAAACATCAGGAGTTGATTAGTTGAAACTTGAAATTTTTGTAGCGTATCGAGCACTACCTTCGTAATTACTTCGCTAGTGCACTTTTCCAATCTTTTGCTGGCTAATAAAATGGGAAATGTTGATTTGACAGGATCTAGTACACGCACTATAATATTCACAATAGAATGTTTTTTTCGATCTGTCGTTTCGTCGACACATACCCATAACTGTTTATCATTTACTACTGCTTTCATTCTGTTTTCAATGTCCTCACGCACAATTGGTAAATAGGTGAGTAACGTTCTCCGTGACGGTAGCTTTATGTTGGAATTGTATTTATTCCAAAAGTCGTGAAAGGCTTTTTTATCTAGCAGGTGAACTGGCACATCGCAGACGAGTAGCATTTTCAATAAATCGAAAATGAATTGCGTTTTAGACAGCACATTATTTTTTTTGTCTTTGTGGTGTACACTTTCAACATGTCTTTTACAGTCGTATTTGTCCCAGCAAAGTAACTGTTTAACGCATAATTTACAAACCACTTTTGCTCCATTATAATACAAATCGGGAAAGTCTCGGATAAATTTCTTCACGTCGTTATACAATGGGCGCTTTCTTGGCTTGGGCACGTCCGTCATACTTATTAAATAGAGCTCAAGACAACACACGATCACGTTGCCAGTTCACGACTAACTAAAGTGTTTCGCTGCATCGTGTTTATACGCTGGTGGGGATGCACTACATACGGTCCTGTCGTACCGCAAACATCCTCAGCTCTACTTATAACTAAAGACCGCCACTAAGAGAAGCAGCGGGGTCACGACGTTGACTTTACTGAAATAAAAGTGCGCGTTATTTAGAAAAAAATGCTTTCCGTTCGTACGCTACGCGTCGTAAATACGTGTATAAACAACTTTACACTAGTAGAGCTGTTCATGCATTCATGTACTACTTACATATAGCACGCAAAGCTCTGGGAAAGTAAGTCTTCATAACCTCTCGCTTATCCACGCCTCTGTGAGTCAGCTTAGAATGGCGGCCTTTACTTATAACTGTTGTATAGTATAAATGAATTTTTTTCTTGTCAAATACAAACAATATATATTTAGTTGACCCAGTTTCTGCCTCAAGTACCTACTTATCCAAAATTTGTACTATACTGTTTAATATTAAATATTTGTGAAAATTCTCTCGGAATTAAATTTGTATCTTCTTCGAATAAAGTTCTTAAAACTTGATTGCTGGCCAAGATTTAGGGTATATCCCACGACTCACTTCTAAATCACACATATCCAGCACGGATATCCAAGAACAAGGCTCAAATGTGATGGTGTATGGCAAATTCTTCGTAAACTCTATATATATACTTAATTTGCAATTGCAACACTATTTCTAAATTTACATTCATTCCACATTAAAACGCATATTTCACTGGTACTCGTCTTGTATCCTCTAAGAAAAATGATGAATAAGTAGATTTTGGTTCATTCCCAATATTTATTTTTTTTTTAATCACAAATATCACACAATATTGCCCACCGGTTCTATAGAATAAACATTTTAAAAAAATTACGCACCGACCGCAGTAATGGTGGTTACGAAATTCTTGATTATAAAGGAAATAAATTATTATAAGTTGACGCTTTCAGGATACTTACACGAATAACACATTTCGCGTCTCTATGTGTTATTTACAACTTGAGAATGTTCATAATTCTTTAATAAGTACATACTCGCTAGTCGATGTAGACAAAAATAAGCTAACTACGTCGTAGATGAGAAATTTCGTTTGGATGCTTCTATAATTCCAGCCGGTGAAAGTAGAGTTTTGAACTCTTTGTCAGAGAGAATCGAACAGCCAAAGGAGGGTTGTTGAACTCGCTGTATACATACATTCGAAAAGATAAAAATGACTTCGTTGTGGGCTTAGTGCTTCTATTAGAGATAATAGCTATGGAACGAGCTATTACGTAAGTTTTAAAAACTCGAAAATGTTTGGTTTTATTAGAAAATAACCGAAGACAGTTTTATTATACAGGATGCAGTTAGGTAGATATACATGTACTAGTATAATTTGCGGTTGTAATTATTCTTCAAATGTGAGTAGATATTTGAACCTTAAGCGCAACTTAATAGAATTCTGTTGCACAAACTTGTATAAGTTTAATACTCGCAATTATAATCTATGAAACTCGATTGTGTGTCGTAAAAGCTAAGATTTTTTCTTTTATATTATTTTTGGGAATACGTTACTTAATTTATAATATTTTTTGTGTCGGAGTAAGTTGTGCGAATTAATGGACAATAAAGTTGATATATCTTTTTATGGACTACAGTAATTAAACAGAATAATGGTTTGTAAATTTTAAGGGCGAACGGTGATAGATTTAATTGAAATGAATAAACACTTAAAAACTTTGTAAAATTCTACTTGACATAATTTCAATATGAGCAGACTTGTTGTTTCAGTATTAATGTTTTGGATGAAGGGCCTAGGAATTATTCCCAACGCATTGGCTAAAACATCAGTAGCTAATGAAGAAATAGTGGGTCACATTATATACGAAACAGAAATTGCATCACATCTTAAAAGGCACTTTTTAAAAGAGAAAAATGGGAAGGTAGATAGCAAACATCTTATAATAAACAAAAGATGCTATAATTCACATAATTGGCATTATGATCTCACGATTTGGATATTCTACAATAGTGAGAATGAAATTCGAACACTAACTTCCCTGCTATTTTATACAGCATGAAAATAGTTGATTCATTTTCCTGTGCATATGGTTACAAAGTTGACGATTTAAATCACCTGATTTTGGCATGTCATTACTTTGAGCAACAAAGTATATATTATTCAGCATGTTGGTAGTGGAACTTGGAGTACCACTACCAACATCTACTACTCCACATGTGTAATGATGCAAAGGGTATACAGTGCACTTATCGAGTTTATTAAAAAATGTATGTTCCAGTTTGAATGTGGTAAATGGGCTAGGATCCCTCAACCCCCAAAAAAATCTTTGTAAAATACTATTAACTCTAAAAAAAGCAAATTTATTTTTCTTTTATTAAATATTTTCAATTTTATTCTGTTTTATGTCTAATAATAATAACAATGGACAGAAATTTCTTCTAACACATAGGGTTCAGGAAAGCTTCTTCTCCTTCTGCTTATCTGCATCGAGTTCCAGCTGTCTTGCCATCCTTTCGGTGGTCTCCCAGCGGGCGCTGTCCTCTCGGTCTTTCTTCCAGTGCATTTTATATGCTCATGCCACTGTCTTCTTCGCTATCTTCCCCATCTTACTATGTCTTGAACTTCGCATGTCTAATGTCATCATTTCTCACTCGATTCCAAAGGGTTGTGTCTGCTGTTGTCCTCAGTCCACATTTCGATGATCGCATTATCCTTTTTGTTCTGCTGGTATCTGCTAAGCAAATAACGATATCATAAATTAATATTAATGAGATAACTATATACAGTGAAATCTCTCTTGGCCGGACACCTTCGGGACCAAAAATTTTTTCCGTTCGAGGGAGTTTCCGCTCAATAGAGAACGAAAGCTAAAATTAAAGTTTTTAGTTTTAAATGATATTTGCTCATTGAAAATATCATTTACTTATTTAACTTAAAATTCAATACTTATACAATAAGTAATAATACATACATCATGTGGCTACTTACACATAAATAACATACATACATGAAATAAATAATAATGTTAATAATAACAAATAAAATTAAATTTGTATCTATGTATATACCTTATAGAGATTTGCAAATTTATAACCAACAGTTAATTATTTTAAGAAGTCTAATATTTACGTCTGGTTTGTTTCACTTTTCTCTTTACTAATGCATTTTCTAAATAAATTTCCAAATTTGCAATCACCTGTAATCCTTCAGCATCACTATTCCTCTTTGAAAATGTTTTTAAGGCTTGTGTCTTCTTAACCGCTTCTTGATATGGTTTTATCGGTTCATGGTAAATTTTCTGAATCTTCCTCAAATTAGTCTACTGTTTCGATATGTTCTCCTATAGGAGTTGATGCATTAACTAAAATTTCCGTTATATCATCTTCAACAGCTACATTGTCCCACGTTAGCATCAGTTATTAAAACGACATACCCTTATTCTTTCAGCATTTTTGCTAGCATTAATAGCGGCAACTCATCTTCCACGTGATAGTCGTCATTGGGTTCTAGTGAAATTCTTTATTTACGAAAACAATTCTGTGTCGTAGATCAAGAAACTTTATTCCACGCATGGCGAATAAAATAGATAATTTCTAAAATGTCTATGGTTTTTGATAATTAATAAACGGACTCCGCAGTATCAATTTTTAATAAAATGTCCTTTAGAATTGCTGCCCTGTAGTAGCTTTTAAAACATTTTATTATTCCTTGGTCCAGAGGTTGAGAGACCAATGTCGTGTTTGACGGAAGAAATATTATTTTAATACTTTCTAACTTGAGATCCCGTGGATGAGACGCCGCGTTATCCAGAAATAGTATAATTTTCATTTTTGTACACCCATTCTATGATGAAATTCCTGCAACCATTCCTTCATGATGTCACAGGTCAACCACGCTCTCCTATTTGCTTTATATGTGACAGGAAGCGATTTCACATTCAGGTTTTTGAACGGCCTTGATTTATGCGTTTTCCCAATCACAAGCAATTTCTCATTCTCCCCGACCATGTTCGCACATTGTAAGATGGCAGCGCGTCCTTTTGATAATTTCCCACCGGCGTTATAATGTTCTTAGGTTGATAGTCTTTTATAAGAAGTGGGACTTTCATAAATTTTTAACATCACATTTGCAACTTCGCATAAAATTGCCCTAAAACTGATATTATGACGAATTCGGAACTTTTGCAGCCAACCAACAGAAGCGTGGAATCTACTGTAGCCTAATTTTTAAGCAATTTCATTAGCTTTTGATCTTAGCAACCCCGATATAGGAATTCCTTTATTTCTTCCTCTCAGAAACCACTCATAACGTAGTTTATCTTTATTGAAACCTTCTATCTTTAGTAATGTTCGTTTCTGGTTAACATTTGAACTCCACTGTAACATTCATTCGTTCTTTTTTAATATCAGATACTTGAGTTTTCCCTATACTAAGTCATTTTACCATATCACGTACACTAAGCCTTTTTTATTAAAAGCACTAATAACTTTCACTTTTTGATTAAGTGTTAAAATATTTTAATTTGACATAATCATTATTTTCATACCGCCTGTCAATACAGTATACTGATTAATACTAAATGCATGTTCTACTGTGCGTATAACTGTAGGAGAATACCTAGCAGATATATAATCGCTACGACGCTCTCCATACAGGAGAGAGTTTTGTTGAACAATGTTCCATATAACGTACTGTCCGCGTCCGTTCAAGGGAGTGTCCGGCCAATAAATTTTAAATTGTTAATAACTATCATAGGAAGCTCAAGGGACCAAGAAAATTGTCCATCTAAGGGAAGCGTCCGGTTAACAGAGATGTCCGTTAGCAGAGATTTCACTGTACTATAATTATATGCTGCTATGGAGGGTAATTTAAAACTGGTTCTCTTCACTTTCTTCTTATATTGAATTATAAATCTTTCCGATATCATTATCCAACAATAATCTGAAATAATTTAGTTATTCCGCTTGCACTAATAACGAATTGGAATGCGTAAATGTCCTGATGAAATCGTTTCCTATGTTAATCACACATCATCTAGATTTGGGGAAAAAGTTAAAATCAATTCCAAAAATATATTTTAAGGTTTATATGGTTTATATGGTTTATATGGGTTATAAATTTCTTCGGATCTCTTGCCCCGCATCACTCTTTACAAGAATTCTAAATAACATATTTCAAGTCACTTAAAAATCTCTTAAAATCCAAATGTTGTACTTTGTTGTAATAGATTAATTTGGAATCCTAAATAAATTCCCTATTTAAATTTCGCATCGTTTAAATTAAGAAAGTTTTGTAAAAAATATTATTAAAATTGTTGCCTTTTCTAGTTCAATGATTTTGCACAGGCATTCATTAAATCTAATTTAATGTGTAATGGTGGTAGGGATATTTTTTTAAGTTTTACCAAAATTATGAAGTATCACACGACCAAAACCTCGTGATAGTTGCGCGGTAGCAAAACGTATAGAGCTGCTCGCATCGTATTGGCGCGCTGATAAAAGGGGCGGGCGTAAAGCTAGATAAGCCTAATTGCATAACTCCACCCACTCTAATACAATATTCGCAGACTGGCCCATCGCTATCACGAGGTTTTGGTCGTACATGTCCTGCGTAAAGCCCGATGGATAAATCGAGTCAGGTAGACAAGGATGAACCAATTGTTCATTTAACGAAGTAAATACAAGATTATGAGGGTCAACACGATGGGAAGATCGGATTAATTAAGCTATTCGGAAATTTCATTGCTAGAGTGCAGGGGCTGGTAAAATAAGGTCACGACTACACACAGACTAAAATAGCACTAGTACTGATCGACTCACCAGTCATATGCAAAGGAGCCAGGCAGCACCAGAAAAAGAACCCAATCGCAAAGAGATGTTTCTCTCGAAGATTGAATTAAAAAAATAAAGTTAGAGAATGTAATCTAACAGACATGTAGGTCGATCGAATATGCTCTATGGCTACATGAAGTAATCTATTCTAATATAGCTTCCTTCATACCAAGTGTACATTATTAACTAGTATAGTGTCGTCACGAATTGTCACGATCTAAACTAAATTTTTAACCACTTTTTCTTAATAATATTAATAGTATAGCATCTTTATCTAAAATAAATATTCGTAATTGTTACAATCCTTTCAAACTGTTTCTAGATAGCTAATTCTGTATGGTGTACAACTGACACTTATTTTAACTATTAGCATCTTTTTAGAATGATATTAGCATGAAATGTATCTTATTTTTTCCTTTCTTCTCGTTGAGGATTTAAATTACCAATAAAAATGATCATTCCTTATTTGAATACGAAAATATTTGAAATGTTCTCTTGTTTATTTGCATAATGTATGTACTAAAAGAACTACGTTATTGATTACGTACATTATCGACAAGAAATTTCGTGAAATAAAATTGTAATGAGAATGCCCCAATTCTCGTTGTTGGGGTTATCGTCTGCACGAAAAAATATGTGTTGTGAAAATTAAATTCCTTCCGAATTCCACAGTTCTCAGATCCGTGTAGCACTTTCAATTATGTCTGAGGTATTCTCGAAAAGAAGTTTATTCGAACGCCGTAAAGCAAAAATTGCGGCAGCAAATATTTCATAAAATGCTGTCGTTAATAATAAATATTAATAAATGATATCTGTATTAAACGTAATATAGCTCTAATTTAATCGAGAAAAGCTAACATGGTAGTTTTATGCTTCGCTTAACAGACGTGAATAGAAATAACGATTTAGACATCCTAACTCCTAATCTTTATTCTAGGTATTGACATGACAGAAGCCGTACTGCTAAATACGTGAACTGAAAAGAAAAATAAAACAATCAAAACGAACATCGCGAGATAATAACAACAGTAGTAAGTAGAAAACGAAAAGAAAACAAAAAAATAAAGAAAACAAGAGTAATTGAAGAACGTATCGGATGACATACATATGGACTAACTAATGCACCAGATAACAATATCGTTTTAAAAATAAACCGCGCAGTGAGTTCGTTGAACTTCGGGCAGACAACTCTCTCGAAGAGGTGTCTGTCCTATGTGTATATCATTCGTGTAATACTGTTCTGTTGGTGACGACATTTATCAGGTCTTATGTACGGTAGAAGAGGCTTAATGCACGAATTACTGAAATGGAACTGTTTTTAATACCAAATATTCGTGTTATTGTGAAATTAATTTAATACATTTTGAGTGATAGTTAGGTTTATTAGTTTTACCTTACAATTGGCAATAATGAGATATTTCTTCATTTCATTACCACATATTTTAAATCCGTTAAACGTGCTGCTTAGTTTATGTTTCAGATGTAAGAGAAATTTCAAAATCTAGCGGAATGTGTATTTTAGCGAGAAAAAATAATACTAAAGAAATATTCTGGTTTTATTATATCTAGTACCGGATTCTCTAATCAATTCAATAATTAGCATTTTTACATTTATTATTAGGAGCTTGTTAATTAACCGTATTAAAAAAGAGGTTTCTTTGCTTTATTTCGAACCGTTTAACAATAAAGAAAATGACATACAAGACACTTTTAGATACAATTCTCTTTAATTATAATACCAGAATTGCAACGAGGCAACATCACATTATTTAAAATCCATGTAGCAGGAAGATTGAAGAAATGTAAGACCTGCTTTTATATCTTGCAGTTTGTGGATGACCAAGTTATTATGGCAAATGATGAATACAATCTGAGATATAAAGCACGGACACTGCAAACGGGATACAAGAAATGGGCTCAGGATATGAATATGTATAAAGAAGGCCAAATATCTTGCTAAATGAGCTGAACCTTCAAACATCCAACTAGAAAATGACGAAATTAAAGGTTGCATCGAATATAGATACCTATGAATGGACTTTGACACAAGGCAAAGAGATAAATAAACGAAACTCTTATTACAAGTTGTCTGTTGTATGGTACATAATCACAGAAAATCACAGGCGAAAACTTGAAGCATGGAAAATGGACGCATTTATAAGAATGCTAGGTGTGTCGAGAAAAAAGGACTACCGAATGAAAACTTAAGACAACGAATGGGTATTCTTGACTCCCTAACAACTGATGTCAAGAGAAAATAGCTGGTTTGGTATGAACATACATAAAGAATGGAAAACACAGCACTGCCGAAGATAATTATGCAATAAATATCAAATTGTAAAAAACTCGACAGGCCGAAAGAGACAAGGAGGGAAGGAAGGAATCAAATTCATAATATCTAAGGTCAATCAAAAAAACACACATTGAATTTACTATCAATTGCAATATAACTAACACGAAAGATATACCTATGTGACAAAACAATATATTTTCCTAAATTTTCCGCTCCGCAATTTGTTTTAAAGCGTCCCATAGTCCGACACTAAATTGTGCATAATAATCACCCCTAATTCTAGAAGTAAGAAGGATTGGTATTCTAACCAACAAACGCGTTCCGCATGTATATCTACATCTATAAAAACCGATAATTTTATATTTTCGGTTAGCGACCGAAAAGAAAGCCCAAATCGCAATTCTGGACCAATATTGTGTACAACTTTTTCATGAAGAGTTCTATAGTAACGGTATTCTATACTGTATGGCATAGTGTACTTATGATATTTACTGAAAAATTTCATGCGTTTTTTATTGTTGCAAGACGTTCTTCCCATACCTAAATTTATAACATCTTAGATTAATATATAGTTGTAATTACAACTTAGTAAGTTTTGTGTCATTCTTTGTTCTATAATTGCCCTTTGATCAATAAAATCAGTCCAACAGCTGTATATAAAGGCGAAAAAACTAATCATATGCATTACAGGTTTTATGTACAGAGACCGTACATTTTACTTTAGGTGATGCATTTTTTTAAAATTCGAAGCAGGAAGAAACAATTCGGAAGTTTGAAAACTTTTGTTTTTCAACATAATCTCCTAAAAAATTATCGACAACGAAAATTTCATGCTTCTGGAAAAAAAATTTCTTACCTTGGCCATTCATTTCCATCAGCAATTACATCTTCGTCATCAGAAAAGTGAGTTCTCCTTAAATTCCCCCATTCATTCTAGGCAAAAAGGAAACATTTGTCGGGGCCATGTCTGAAGATATTTTAAAATTTTTAAACCAGCGCTATCGAATTTTTCAGTAATCCCATAATCATAATCAAATCAACATTTTCTTTGAATACGCTTTCTATGCATAATGCATTTCAGACGAATTTAAAATCCCTGTAACGGTTTTTAGTTACCTGATATCAAGGAGCAGAATAATATCATTTGAATTTCTTGAGGCGATGTGGTATTTTCCATGACTTAAATTTAAATTTTATCCATTTTTATATAAATATCAAGTCCTCGAATTTTTTTTCATTTGTCGGTCAATGCTAGTACTAAAAACAATAATTAATTTTCGTATTTTTTTAACTTCATGTTTATTAACAATCTGTTCCATGCATTTCATAAAGAACCAGAACAATTAGTAAATTTTATGGCTACACAAACATGTAGAGACGATCCAGTGATCGTTCTCTTTTAAAGATGATACTTTCATAAAAATATTATTTATGAATACATATAAATATTAGGTATTATTTACGAATGTTATTATATTAATTAAATAAACTTAACTAAAACTTTAAGTACATTGATTTCGACCGTTTAAGTTGTCTAACTTGAACATTATTTTCCGCTAGTATATTTACTAGTTCATTTGGCTGGTTTTCAAATCTACTACGGTATCTCGCACTATATTACTGAGTGTTCTTGAAATAAGACAACGTATGAAAAATGGAAAGATGTAATTATATAGAATATATACCCAAAATATTTTCCCAAAATTCCCTCTGGCAAGCGAAAAAAGATTGACAAACATATTTAAAACATTTTTGTCACCACTGCGCAATCAACTATACTATAAAAGACTGATATCTTAAAGTTGACCAACAATTGAAAATAGAATAGTTTTGTTATTGTCTATCTCGCTTTAAGTTTCGTTCAATTGTTCAATTTATATTTATGTTTTCGATTAAAGATAAGTAGTTACCAAATAGGACGTTAAATGCCCATAGATAACATATTTTATCGGGTCTTTTAATATATCATCTTTAAAAATTCACAAGAAAGCATAAATTTTTAACAGCTAACCTTCGTACCAAGTTATCGAACCCTTACCATAACAAAACTTATACGCAATGTTATTTTTACACTTTCTACAAACATAAACATTGCAGTGTGTGTTTACAATATGAGTCTTTTTTAGATCCATATTAATATTTTATTTTGTTATTTCTAGTAACCAAAAAAACATTCACGTTGAACATAAGAAGATGAAGGTGATTTAGGCCATTTCTAAAATTTCATCCACAAATCGTAATAGAATTGAAGTTACCGACACCTAAGTAATCAAAGCTAATCCATTAAAGGGTTTTCATAACGTCGACACCCGTCTAAATAATGTTATCTGTTACAGTTTTTATAAACATAAACATTTCACCGTATGTGTAAATTCAAGGGATGTATTTAGACATTCCGATACATAGGCAGGCACGTAGTTCAATTTTCAGGGTTTTTTTAATTTTGGGGTTCGTGTCGTAATTGACTCACAAATTTTTTGGATATATTTTTTAATATAATTGCATCTTTCCATTTTTCATAGGTTGTTTCTTTATTTAAAGGACATCTGTATATTATTTTCTACGGACAGTCGAGATTTTCTTTCTATTATCCAATACATTTGACTGCGTTTAATATACAGTTGTTTTCCTTTCGCAAATATATGTTTACATCCTGTTAATTTTCTGTCCAAGTGCATTGTCGGATACTTGATCTCATCGGATTGGGGGATATAATATCTACGAAAGTTTTGATGCCAGACTTTGTCGAAGGCCTGGCTGATGTTTAGCAATATAGCCATACAGTAACTTTTATATTCTAGATCGTTATTAATTTGCTTTACTGTTCTATTTAACATCTACCTTTTCGTCTATTTCTCGGTCAAGTTCACAACCAAAACCTAGTTAGTAACAACTTCATTTTATAACATATTTATTTATATCTTTATATGATCTGCACTTCCTAAGAATAATTCTCGGTAATGCTAATTTGTTTATTTCAAAAATTGTGTTCATAATATTTCTTATTTCCAAGCATGCTCTGGATTATTTCGATAATTTAATCAAATTTAGGCGAATTGGTTTATAATCAAATTAAATATTTTAACAATTTAAAAGTTTAAATCACACTAATGTCCAGCGCCAATATTTCCAAACATAGAGGGTACAAATTCAGCAATAACGACCCTGCTATATGCACATTTATCGGAAAATGTTATTGTAACGAAATTCTGTATGAATAGAAACGCACTTGCGATGTTACGAAACTTAGTTTACAAGTCGCTCATTTTATTTGAAAATTTTAATTTGGAACTACACGAGACATTGAAACAGCTTTTCCTAAACAATGAATGACGACTGTTAAACCATTTGCTAGTAGGTCGCCGTCTTTATTTCAGTTGCAATTAATTTCAGCGACAAATTTTGATATAACACCTATTTACACTATTTAGACATTTAGATGCCTATTAAGCCTAATTAGATACAATAAAATAATACAATAATACAAAATAAACACAAGTGCGACAGTCGCATTAAACATAATATTAAAACAACTATATAATATTCCAATATTCAATATAACAGATCTTGAAGGCCTATGAGTTTTAAAAAAACTGTAGCAAGGTTCGGAGAGTCTTTTTCTTCTCCAGGAGGGAGTTTTTTTCTTCCCGAATTCTTCTTTGAAACTTGTAGTTGAAATGCTAGTTCCGTATAAAAAATATATAAAATAAACCTAAAAATGTTTATGTCGATTTCTAATTTTATGTTAGTGAATTGATTGATAATAGAGTATGATTTTAATATAATAGCAAAAAGGTGGACAATAATTTAACTTTAGTTAACAAGTTTTTCCTATTTATTAAAATTAATTATTTAAATAAATACGTTTTATAATAGGCAAAAATAAATCAAAATTTCACCAAAATAGTAAAATGGGAGACGCATTAAGTCGAACAAAACGAAGGGGTCGTTAACCTCGTGAGTAGGTTAAGCCTGCGCAATGTCGTGAGGTCACAGCAACGAATCTGGCGGCACAACGGCGACGGCAGCCAACAGAAACAGTAGCCGAGGCGTTAGAACAGAGAGACCGGATGATAAATGTGACGCAGCCTAAATTAAAAGAAATTATAATCACCTACACGCGGATATTATTAATTTCGTAGAATTGAAGTGGTATTGTCATTCCTAACGTTGCCGTGTTATGTGCAAAAGTTCTTTATGTATCTACTACGAACACATTAAAACCATTTCGTCTTTGTCTAGTTTCCGGTAATCAAAATAATATTTTATGGGTTTTCATTATGAAGAGATTGTAATAAGCTCCACATAGTTTTTAAATGAATGACTAGAGTTTTAATTGACCCACTTGAGATGATTTCGTATAAATTCTCCTCCGCGTAGTTTATATATTTTTATATCACCATTACGTTATGCTGTTAAAGATACAAACTTTAACAAATACTTTTCATTACATGTTTATAATTTGCGACAGAAGAAAAGTAAATAAGAGTAATATAATCGTTGATTTTCACTAACTAGATTAATTTTATTTCACAAATCAAATACATAAATATTTTTCTTGATGTGCTAGTATGGTGAATATGTAATGTTGAATTCGATGAATAAAATAAAAATATTTAATTTTGTTACAGCATACCTAGTTTTTCGCAACTAATTCGCAATTTTCTTTTGTCTTGGATATCTTCTGTCAACAAATGCTGGGTTCTCATGGTCCCTTCTATATCTCGCACATGTACTTCGAAATCAGATAGAATCAAATTACAAATCTCTCTTGGTCCTCTGTCATCATTAGAGACCGGAGACGACAGGTTGATGACTCATCGCCCACGAGCGTACTATTGAACATTTGTATTTTTAAAGTTTTTAATTTTATTTATATAATTATACTTATAATAATAAAACGGGTATATATATGACCTATAAAATACGAAATGCATTTTTATTTGTTCATTTTGTAGTTCAAATTGAGTAAAGGAGTATTAATATTTACTAACAATACTTTCTCAAGGTTCTCTTCTGTAAAATTTGTTCTCTTTGAATGAAATACATCCTTGTAAATACAAAACGCCCTTTCTACATCCAACTGGTTATAGGTGCATACTGGAAATATTCTTCTATTTCCGCGTATTTTGCAGTTAGATATTGTGGCATTGTCCCCATACACAATTGCCGCAATGTTATTAAATCTGGATTTCTATTAAACACTGCGTCTAACTTTTGCCGAAGGCCACATCCGAAGTCACTTGGAATACTTTTCAAATTATTAGTAGCCACATCTAATATTGTTAAACCATAATTTAATTTGAGATTTCGATTTTCAAAATAAGTGATTAGTTTTGGCAAATTTACAAAGTCTTCCTGAAGAAAGTACAACTGATTTCTTAAATGTGGAATTTGTGTTAGTTCCTTGTACTCAGAAGTACTCCGAGCATCGACATTTAAACATGCAACGAAATTTTGTAAACTATCGAAATTCTCTGCATAAAAACTAGTAGCTTCCAACCATGTCCCCCATCTAGTTATTACTGGAGAGGGAGGCAGTGACAAAGATGGCAGTTTTTCCCTGTAAATAGCTACTCTCAATGGTACTTTTCTGATAACTTTTTTAAAAGTGGATACAAGTCTATCAACTTCTGGAAAGGTGTCTCTGATATATTCACAGATTCTGTGGAGAGCATGTGCTACACAAGTAATATGCAGCATATTAGGATATATTTGCTTTAATAGTTTGCCTATTTTTAACATATATGCAGCACTGTCACTTACAAATAAAAGTACTTTTTCTTTGTACATGTCGTTCGAATGAAGTATTTTTTGAATATTCTCGTTAATCGTTTTAGCAACTGTTTCCGCATCAACTGTATTTATAATTTTTGTTGCTATTACATATGCGTTATATGGAATAGTTGGATATAGTACACAAGCTACAACATTTACCACACAGCGTCCTAATATATCGACAGTTTCGTCGGCACTTATCCAGATGTACTGATTTGAAAGATGGCTTTTAATGCGTTCTACTGCTTTCGTGTAGCACTTAGAAACACAATATTTGCGTAATGTGGATTCATCAGGAACATTTCGACCAGTATATTTTTGGAGAAATATTTTTAATGTGTAATTGTTAAGTTTTTTTAATGGAATATTAGCCGCCCTAAAAGTTTCACAGAGTTCTTCGTTAAAATTGTTAGATTCCAACGGTTCCAATTTCTGTGCATGTGTTTGCGATGCTAAGTGACGTTGTACGTGCGATTTCATGGAATTTTTTAACGATATTTTACAGATTTTGCAATAAATTTCGAAATCACTGATAATGGACATACAATCAGTATGACCGTCAATCCAACTCGCCATTGTTTTACGATGCTGTTCTCGACGTTCTTCCATATCATATCTGAAAAAGTAACTTAAACAATGCTCTATATCTAAATAAATGAAAACTAAAAATGTATGTGTAAATTATTGAAACCGAACGAAATTCAATGCACATTTACGTTGGAATAATTGGAAGAAGTAGATTCAATAAAACGATATCAAACAGGATCTATGACAAAGAATTACTATATAATTAACAGTTAAAACTATGGAAACAAGAAACTAACTCACAGCACTTTATTTATCTTACGAAATATAATCTTAATAGACTAAATTATTAAAACTCCACACGCTTCTATGTACGCCCATGAAAACAGAAATTTAACTGTAAATATCCAACACAAAACGTCACAATTCTCGATGAAAACAGATGTGCGCGCTGGCCAGATCAATAGTGCATTCATTGTAGACTATTTATATCGTCCGTCGTAATGACGACGTCATTTCAACTCTATGTGTTCGGTCTCTGGTCATCATATATAAAGATGTTTATTACAAGCAAATTGTTTTTTTCCTTTCTATTATATCATACCCTACCTTAAACTTTCTTATTGCCGGGATAATTTATATTTGTTAACAACTGTCAAGGCCATAAATATTTTTTTGAAAGTTAGAATCCTTTCGGCATTAAGAAATGTTTTCCTCTTGAAGAGAGCTTACAGGTATGTAAGGAAATAATAGTTCGTTGGAGGCAAATTTGGTGGATATTATGGATGCTGCAGAATTTCCTTGTTTAAATTTCTAATTGTAAGTTTGGGTTTTGATATGGAGGCTTACATTATTAATTAACAGAGTAGATACATATCTGTTTTTGAACACAAGATGCTATATTTTCAATTCCATCATGTAATTGTTGGTGATCCCTATTCACTGCAATAATTTCAAGATTATGTATAAGGAAATAAACAATTACTCGACGTTATTAGGCTTCTTTTAGAATGAGCTGCGGTTTTGAAATAAATCTTGAATAAAGCTTTGTATTTATCTAACATTTCTATTGAAATTGAATTATCGTATAACTTCAATTTTTAATCACATCTGTATAAAAAAAAGTTTGTAATCGAATTCAATTGATCCAGCTCATTCCTGGGATAAAATTTGTTGAATATTGGATTAATTTTGCCGTCGTATTTTATTATGATTAATATTTAATCTATCAGCAAGTTTGATCGAAAGCCTTAGATTCCTTAAAACTCCATTCTTCAATGTTCGAGGTATTACAAGTTTATCATTTTATGACAAATATCACGCACAATTTCTATACGATATGTTAGTTGGATATGAAATGCACCCGACCTTGGCAGCGAACTTGAGTTGTGCTCAACAATAAATAGGCGGAATCTTTACCTAATCCTAACATAATTTATATTTAAATCCTATAAATGTACATTCTATGTTTTCGCTACAGTAAAACGCAATTTTTCTTGAAAAAAAAAATGGTATAGCTATAATGCTTGTATCGCTTTACAAGATGAACTCTTGCACATTTGATAGTCATTATCGTTCTAAGAAATTTGCCAAGAACCCCTTTAATTTTCACATTTTGGTAATACGTTATTAAACTTTCATATCATCTATAATGCTAGTACTACTCATTTCTAAACAGGTTTGAATCTAACTCTACGTTGCAGCTCCGAACTTTTAAGTTTAAGGGCCGGTTCTAAAATGCTCTTTAACCAATCAATTATGCCGTTAAAAAAATTAAGCCCTCGAAGATGGAGGCAGAGAATCAGATAAGTTGAGTTTTGTAGAAATGTAGGTATGTATAAATATTTGAAATCGCAATACGCATGGACGGATTGTAAACATAACCTATAATACAAACAAAAGTATTTGTTGTGAAATAAGTTTATTTTTCTTAATATTTTTCTTGCTCCATGAAATAGAACAAGAAAAAAATATTCAACTTTTAAAAATGGAATTAGAGCGAAAAAACATTGTATGTACTTGCAATAAGTTGTAGATTTAATATAACACACCTATAATATATATAAAAAATAGCTATTTTTTACAATGTCTTCACCAAAGTGTATGAATTTGTTGTGTGTATTTTAAAGAGCATGAAAAATACTACAATTTAACCTCTTTTTTATATATTCCTAATATATAAACTATTATGCTTTACATAATAGAAGACAGACAAAAAACATAACACAATTATAAATTTGCGAAATGAATATTTATTAAATTAAGTCTATTTCTAACATTTTTTTAAATACTTTTTGACGTCGAAAATTACGTATACGATAACGAATTTCTTCTTCACTATCTGAAATAAATACATCAACATTTATATACGATGGAAATTTATTATCTTTCAATGATTTATAGTGCACAAATTGACGTTAATCGGTCAATTATAATACCAATACAAAATATTTTTGTGTATTTTGCGGTACAGTTACAGGAGTTAATAAATACGAATGGAACGGTAATAAGTATAAATCATGGAATACCGGCCCTAAATCAAACTTATTAAACTGTTTGTTATGTCTATTCGTAAATACACGTGTGTATACAACCGAGCTATTGAAAATTATGTTCTTAAACGAATTATATATTTTTTACTTTGAGTTTACTGAATAAATTATTGTATCTTACCCTCTATTACCGAAATTTTTGTATGCGTTTTGCCAATAATATCTATATTGCCAAATTACCAAAAATATCTCATCTCCTTTATATTTTTCAAAACTAGAATGTACCCATGGTATGCTACTATTTATCTTTAGATTGTTCGTACTGAAAATTCTTAGAATATTTATTCTGTAGAACTAATGGATTTTAAATTGGTACTGTTCAAGGTAAACCTCTGCTACACCACATATTATATCCTACTAAATTGTTTGTATGTTCCTAATTTCTAAAATTACGCTTTCTGGGTACATTATCATCTAGACAGGAATCAGTTTTGATTGTTCTCCAAACGTCCTCCGTCTGAAACACTAATGATGTATTGCAAGCCACTTTATTGATGTTATATATTCTTTAACAACTCATGGTTATTTTCTTTTCTTTTTTGAGTTAAATGAGGCTTTTTATTGGATATCACTCAAGTGGAATTTAGACTTGATATTTGCCAAAGCCAGAATAGTTCTTAGAATATATACACAATATTTAATCATCTAATGGCGTTGTTACCTCAATACTTCGCCATAAGAAAACAGAAGTGTTATTTCTTTGGGAATAGATCATGGCGAATGTAGAGAAGGATTGATTTATATGTCTAGTACACGATGCAAATTAATTCCCTGTTATTTCTCCCACGTAGCAGTTTTACAACCGTATTATTGTCGATATTATAATTCAACGTACGGATAAGGTAAGCATAAAGTAATAGATTGTACGTAGATTTGTCGTAATTATTAGTGTATTAGAGTAGATATTATTTTTTTAATATTGATGTTATTGCTGGTTACGCTTATCTGTTGAGAAAAAAATCATATTTGAACAATTATGACGAATATTTGAAATAACAAAGTCGTTAAATACACCCTCGATTTACAAATTAAGAGCTTTCCAAGTCTTGTAAATTTAATATTTAATGTAACCCAATTCATTGCTGTACTAGTTAATTGTGCAAAAAATTTAGGATAATAAAAATAAGTTTTAAGATATTACTAAACTCAATTCAATTATTAATAATAGAGGAACATAATAAATTAATTAAGGAAAAAATTAAGTTAATTAGAGATGTTTAAAGTGGTATAAAGCAATCTGAAATTTGTCAAACAAAATTTATTAAGCGTATGAAGCACCTTAAATTTAAAAAATAAGTCTATAGGGGGAAGATTATTTAAAATTAGACGAGTTGTGTACTAGTATGAAAGGATGTGATGTATTAAGCAAATGTATTAGTTTAGAATACAGACTAATGAAGTCCAAAAGAGTAATGTTATTTCCAATTAATAACTGTCTAACACTTCCGAGCATTTATAAATCTAAGTAATATTTGTTTGAAGTGTCTACCATCAAAGGCTGCTTGAGTATTAGGACTCTAGTAATTGCAAAAATTCTATAGAATTTAAACTATATGATATCTTTTATTTAAGTGTTCTACAGACCTTGAAGGCGTATGACATACAATGTTGCATACCTACACAAAATTCCTAGAACAAAACACTGAATTCATAAAACGTTTAATTTGTGTATTCATTATTCGTAACCTTCAGCTATGACTTGTATACTTTTTTTAGAACTTTCTGTGTGTTTTCGTACTATTTTTTTCTTGGTTTCCCCTTTTTCCTAATGACTTCCTGGACAGAATCATCTTTGCATCCTAACTCTGGTCATTCTCTCTACATGTCCTGGCCACATTAATCTCACACCTTGTTATACTGGGTTCGCTCTGTCTCTCTATTTGTTCTTCTCCTCCAGCCTTCTGATGTATTTGTTCCCCATGTATAGGACTTCAACATTTTCTTCCGTCTTTCCAAAAGTATATCAATATATTTATTTAGTACCCAGCTTTCATAGCGTACATCACTGGCCATCTTATAACAATCCTATATATTCTAATTTTTCATTAGTATCTTTAACCTTTCATATTGCTGATTACCTTTCGCGATTCTGGCTCTCATTTTCTGATCTTTCTCTTCTATTTGCACCAATAAGTATAACAACGATTTCACTTTCGCGTGAAAGCCTCCGGTTCAGATGTTTGTATTTTCAATTCTTCTTCAGCTTCCTGACCTGTATCTCCCATCATCATATACTTTGTGTTGTGCTGATTTATTCTTAGTTAATTTTTCTTTTCCTCATGTTACATCTTTCTGATTTTTGATAATTCTCTTTTTGATTTTGTTATTTTTCTTATGTCGTCGGCGTACGCTAAACATTGGTGGTCGGCGCTGTGAATTGTTTCACCTATTTGTAATCTGATGTTTGTGATTATTATTTGTCAACTTTATTATTTAGGTAAGGATCCTCAATTACTTTACAGTGCGGCATATTCGCCAGTATTTTGTAGCATACTTCCCGTAGT
This sequence comes from Melolontha melolontha, assembly GCA_935421215.2. NCBI lineage: Eukaryota > Metazoa > Arthropoda > Insecta > Coleoptera > Scarabaeidae > Melolontha > Melolontha melolontha. The sequence goes on along the minus strand of OW285242.1, from coordinate 96,413,085 downwards.
GCAATGCGTGTATAGTTTCCACACTGCGATTCATTTATTTTTTACATAATTATTATTAGAGAACGGACGCGCTTACCACCCAGTGCAATACTGGCGAGAGGCTGTATTTCCAAAATATTTAATTTTATTTATATAATTGGAAAACGAACGGGTGGCGATCTATAAAATTACGAAATACATATTTATTTGTTGAAAAGTTGTATTCATAAAGTTTTTAATTTTATTTATATAATTGGAAAACAAACGGGTGGTGATCTATAAAATTACGAAATACATATATATTTGTTGAAAAGTTGTATTTTTAAAGTTTTTAATTTTATTTCTATAATTGGAACATTTTTATTTGTTCATTTTGTCGTTCAAGTTGAGTAAAGGAGTATTAATATTGACTAGCAATAGTTTCTCAAGGTTTTCTTCTGTCAATTTTGTTCTCTTTGAATTAAGTACATCCTTATAAATAGAAAACGTCCTTTCTACATCGCAACTGGTTATAGGTGCATACTGGAAATATTCTTTTATTTCTTCATATTTAGCCATTAGATTTTGTGGAATTGTCTCCATACATAATTGCTGCAATGTAATTAAATCTGGATTTCTATTAATAATTGCTTCAAACTTTTGCCGAAGGCCACATCCGAAGTCACTTGGAATACTTTTCAAATTATTAACAGCCACATCTAATGTGGTTAATCCGTCATTTAATTTGAGATTTCGATTCTCAAAATAAGTGATTAGTTTTGGCAATTTTCCAAAGTGTTCGTGAAGAAAGTACAACTGATTTTTTAAATTTGGGATTTGTGTGAGCTCCTTGCACTCACCAATACTACCAGCATCCTCCTTTAGCAGTGTTACGAAATGTTTTAGACTATCGAAATTCTCAGCATAATAACTAGTAGCTTCCAGCCATGTTCCCCATCTAGTTATTACTGGAGTGGGAGGCAGTGGCAGAGATGGTAATTTTTCCCTGGAAAGAGCTACTCTCAATGGTGCTTTTCTGAAAACTTTTTTAAAAGCTGATACAAGTCAACTTCCGGAAAAGTGTCTCTGATATATTCACAGATTCTGTGGAGAGCTTGTGCTACACAAGTAATATGCAGCATATTAGGATATGTTTTCTTCAATAGTCTGCCTGTTTTTAACATATACGCAGCACTATCACTGACAAATAAAAGTATTTTTTCTTTGTACGTGGCGTCCGAATGAAGCATTTTTTGCATATTCTCCTTAATGGTTTCAGCAACTGTTTCCGCATCAACTCTATTTATAACACTTGTTGCTATTACATATGAGTTATAGGGAATAGTTGGATGTAGTACACCAGTTACAACATTTACCACACAGCGTCCTAACATATCCACCGTTTCGTCGGCGCTTATCCATATGTATTGATTTAAAAGATGGCTTCTAATGCGTTCTACTGTTCTCGTATAGCACCTAGAAACATAATATTTGCGTAAAGTTGATTCATCAGGAACATTTTGACCAGTATATTTTTTCAGAAATATTTTTAAAGTGGGATTGCTAAGTTTATTTAATGGAATCTTAGCCGCCATAAAAGTTATACAGAGTTCAGATGTGTTTGCGATCCTAAGTGACGAATTTTTGACGATATTTTACGGATTTTGTAATAAATTTCGGAATCACTGACAATGGACATACAATCAGTATGACCGTCGATCCAACTCGCCATTGTTTTACAATGCCGTTCTCGACATTCTTCCATATCATGTCTGAAAAAGTAACTTAAACAATGCTCTAGATCTAAATGAAAACTAAAAATGTGTGCGTAAGTTATTGAAACTGAACGAAATTCAATGCACACTCTTACGTCGAAATAATTTGTAGAAATAGATTCAATCAAACGATATTAAACAGGATCTATCACAAAAATTATGATGTAATTAACAGTTAAAACTATGAAAACAAGAAACTTACTCACAGCACTTTATTTATCTTACGAAATATAAACTAATAAATAAAATACATTACAAAAACCCCGCTTCTATCTACGCTCATGAAAACACTTTAAAAAACACTATATTCTTCGAATACAATAGCTGACTTGTCCATTGTTATCGCGGCGAGACCAGGTGTCCGAGGAAGTCAAACAAATACTTCATTGAATTACGCCGGGATGTACTGAGCGACGTTATACACAATTCCAATTGCCGATTGCGTTTTATGGAAATTGCGTCCGTTCTCTAATTATTATATTAAAAGCATTTGACAAATCTCTAGGTATTTTTTTGATTTCTCATATCGTCAATATCAAATCATACTCCGACTTTCATTATTTCTGCAGTAATTGCACATTCTCCTAGGATTTTATTCTTATTATATTTCCCACATTCTCTTTTTTCGTCGGAACTATTTTTCACTGTCTTCTATCTCTGCTTTATTATTTTTTGCTCTCACCTTCTCTATCTAACGACTTTTATAAAATAGTCTCCAAATTTCGGCTGCTTTCCAGGATTCGGTCTCCATCAAAGCGTGCAACATCTACACTACAGCCCATATCTGGATCTATGGAGGATGTTTAAAAAATTGGGATCTACGAGTACTTATGTCGTAATTGTGAGGGTGTTCAGAAGAAACGTGGTAGAGTTGATTTGATTATTGATTTTGAAGAACAGAATGTGGTGGAAATTGTTTTGAAAATTGTAAAAACTTAGTAGTTTCCTTTGTACTATACACTTTTGCATAAAATTATGGGTACTCAGAAAGACAATACGAAAATTATAAAAGCTGTATTAAGTATTGAAAACTGTTTAAATTTAAAATTTTCGCAATTCCGATAACTTCATAAACTAATGTGTTTTTTTATATACATTTAAATACATTATTATTTAATAATAATATTTGAAATCAACTGAGTTTGCTTCATTTATTTATAAAGTACTGTTAACTATATCATTTCACGTTATCAAAGTAACAACCAAAGTCAACTGTCCGTAAATATTTTTTGCTTATTTTAACTGTTATTTCCAAATTTCTGTTATTATGTCGTATATGTATGTCGAATCCGTTATTTAATTATGGTATTTTATAGTTGCCTTCAAAAGGTGGCCGTGGTCCTCTTCTTGTCATCCTGCTTTCCAGCAAGCAATGCCTTTAAATGTTCAATGCTGTGTTGTGGCTTATTTAGGAAAGTTGTAGGCGGATAAATTTCGTTCCTCGTAATAATCATTTCACGTCCATTGACTGGTCCTGCCATGACTAAATCCTGGTACGTTTCTTTTCTTTATTACAAAACAAGTACTGCATGTGACTTGTGAATCATTAACGCCACATACGTTGCCATTTTAATACTAATAGTTGATAACCTTCGAAAATAAAAAAGAATAAAGAATACCAAATATGTAGAAAGGTAATTGTATGTATTTTTTGAAATATTTATTCAAGTAAATTTTGTTGATGCCATTGAAACATAAATATCAATTAATTGTAATTATGAATAAATGTATCTAAGTGAATTAATATTTGATGACCTTTAACAAAACACTACTTCTCTGAATTTAAATGTTAAAATAAAATATGTGAAACAAATAGGAATAAAAAAGCTCTAGAGAAATTTATAATAGCTTGTTTTACCATAATAAACCAACGAAAGAAGCAATTCTAAATTTTATCAAACGTTTAAGTTAGTAATTATAAATACCCAAAATTAACATATTTGGATGTTTTTTCGATCGCTTTTTGTTATTCTATAGAAGAAAGTTCTGTTTCTTCTCTGGATCTTAATACGGGGCCTGTTGGGAATATTTCTTAAAAATAACATAGAATTTAGTGAACTACTTTTTTCTTCAAAGTATTCGCTTTTGAAATCAATACACTTTTGCATACATTTGAACCAACTCGCGAAATATTTTCCACTCTGGAATTGATATTTCGCAAACCCGTGGTTGGAATCTTTCACCATGCATTTTATTTTTTATGTTTGGGAAGAAATTGTCACAAGGCGATAAATCAGAAGGATACGCCAACAGGTCATTAACTCAATATTTTACTGGCTAAATATCAACAGTTTGACGTTCTACCTTACAATATCACTTAAAATACTAAATTTAAGAAATTTTCCTAGCAACCCTCCATTTTTCTGGTTATCTTTCTCTCTTTTATCTAGTTCAATTTATTCCGCTGCTCTATCATAAGCCGTATTTACAAAACTTGTTTTTCGAAAACGGAGTGAACCGAAAAACGTGCATATACTGCTGATCATTATGCCAATTCCTAAAAAATATATGTAAGCACAGTACGCAAGAATAAATAAGATTAAGTTTATGTACACAAAATTAAATATATCGTTCTATATTAATACGATAAGCTTTCAAAGAATAAATGAATAGAGTTGTGTCGTTTTCATTTAATAGTAAAATTGTCTTCATAGATCGGAAATCAACTTTATCATATCTATAACAAGTGTTCATTTGAAAAGTCAATCTAGCAGCATGTGATTTACTAAGAACATTTTGAAGTATGTCGTAAATTAAAATTTACTACTTAACCTACGAAGTCGTATATTTTGACAGTTTCATGCATACAAATAATAGGTATTTATTAGAAACTATAACAAATGTTGAAAATGTTGTCCTTCAAGATCAATGCACTTTAAAATCCTCCGTTCAAAATTTCTGATGATATTCTGCCAAATTACTGGATTGTTCTTAATTTCAATGCATTTCTGTTCGATTCTCTGTAGCATATCATTCAAATTCAATATAGGTGTTCGAAATATGTTATTTTTTAGATAAGGCCACAAAAACAAGTCGCAAGGTGGTAAATCGCATGAACGTGTAGGCCAGGCAATTTCAGTATTTCGACTAATTATACGCTCATAAAAAAATTCTCTTAAATATTCCAAAGATTCTGCAGTACAGTGACAACGTCTTGTTGGAAATATGCATTTTGTAGTTCATCATCATGCAACTGATTAACAAATGGTTGTAAAATTTCCGTACGATACCTTTGAGCAGTTAACGTTCCCTGAAAAAATATTGGTCCAATGATTCGCCTTTGGCTTATCGCTGCCCAAACACCAATTTTCTCTGGATGTAGCGATTTTTCATTAATTACATGTGGATTTTCACTACTCCAAATTCTTGTATTTTGTGAATTTAGGTATCCCGTTTTATAAAACCAAGCTTCATCAGTAAAGATGACTCTTTGCGAAAGTTCTCCATTATTGTTCATATTTGCAAACCAATTACAAAACTGTAGTCTACGGTATGGATAAAGTTGCATATCTTTTTTTAATAACTTGTGAGTTGTACCAACAGAAAGGTTTATTTGTTGACTCAAATGTCGAACAGATGTTTGTGGTTCATTTTCCATTATTTCTTCAACACGATTGACAACTTGAGGTGTACAGCAGTTAAGAAACCTTAACTGCTCCGCTGCCTGATTTTCTTAAGAGAGTTTCAGAAAAATGTTTTAAAGTTCTATCCAAAGTATTCTTAAATTGTATATAATCTATTACAAAATGTGGAAACTCAACTTGAAATTCTACCATGCAAACTGAATAAACCCATAAACCATCAATTTTATTACCACTTCGAAAATAAGCCTGGACTAAAAAAATTTTATCTTCTAAAGTGAAAGCCATTTTAAAACTGAGAAGCAATTTATTTAAACCAGAATCGACACACGATTATTTTATGCACTGATATTTGTGATTGACATTATCAAATGTCATTTGGATTTACGTTTACGGAACAACAAACACATATTAATATATTTGCGTCTTATTCAATCAAAATTTCAAAGTAACCTAGATTGACTTTTCAAATGAACACTTGTTATATTGACCTGAATAAAGTTTTAGATTCATTTTAGCACGATTACCTATAGAAATTATGAAGTACAGTAGTGGACGTTGTACACAACTGGTTTGCATCCTACATTGCGGACCGAGAAGCAATTTATTTATTTCGACAGTTGTCACGTCTTTGCAGGAGTGCAGCAGGTCTCTATATTGGGTCTGTAATTATGTGGGCAGAGTAGTGTTATATTTACTGTTATTATTACATAAAGATAACATTGATATTTTTATTAAAACATCCTTTTCAACATGATTAGGCGGGTGATTAAATTAATGAAAAAAATAAGTTTTCAATTAACTTCGGAAAAATAACGGTAGACTTTCGGCTTCAATTCAAACTGATTAAAATTGACGCTTAACCTGAACAAGTAAAGTGTTTAACATTTTGTAAAGTTGCTTAAAGTCTATGTTAACTCCTCATTGAGTTGGGGTGAGCATATTTATTACTTATCAAAAAAAATTTCGATGTTTTGCTATTCAAGTTCTTAAGCTTTTGTGAATTTTAGTTTTGATTTGCGATTTGGTATAATTTAGTGGATATTTTGCAATGATTCGCGAAGAATATTTATTAATTATAGAAAAGCATTGAGATTTAAAGATTCATCATAATAAGCTGAAACACGTGTCAGCATGTTTGCATAAAAATTTTCGCACAGACATTTACTGTATTATGTTATCCAACAAAACGTAAATTCTGGTTTCTTTCAATCAATGTAGTGAGTAAGTTTTAGGAACGCATTCTATTTAATCGTTGCAAATTTTATAATAATTCTTCAGCATTAAAAATAATAACTCTAATCATTTTAAACCTAGGAAACTATATTTTAGTGGGAATGACTTTCTATCTATCTAAAATAAGTGACTTATTCGGTCAAATAATTTCTCGATTTTCTCGAGTTTTCTTGAGTTTTCTCGATTATTAGATATTCACATGTTTACGTCATCACATCACATTTTTTATTGATACTTATGCCAGGTCGCTGTTGAATATAATGTCATCTTACATCTGACGTTATCTTTAATTCGGCATTTTTCAATTATTTAAGATAATAAGTTGTTCTCATTTAATAAATTTTTCAAAAAAAAAAATAAGAACATTTTAAACTTTATAATTTTAGACACCGGACGCATCAGGCCGAAATTACGATGGACCATATAAATAGTCTATAACATCGCTAAGCACAACACACAGTTATTGAATAGCACTATTTATTCGGTTAACCGCACATCGGTTTTCTGTCGTTCAGTTGTGACGCAATTACTTCAATATTACAGTAAAATACCTTTCTTCATGGGCGTAGATAGAAATGTGAGGAGTTTTTATAATTTATTTTATTTATTAGTTTATATTTCGTAAGATAAATAAAGTACAGTGAATTAGTTTCTTTTTTTCATTGTTTTAACTGTTAATTACATACTTCGTAATTTTTGTAATAGATCCTATTTAATATCGTTTAATTGAATATATTTCTCCCAATTATGTTGATGTAAGTGTCCAGAGAATTTCAATAACTTACGCATACATTTTTAATTTTCATTTATTTAGATCTAGAACACTGCTTAAGTTACTTTTACAGATATGATATGGAACAACGTCGAGAATAGCATCGTGAAACAATGGCGACTTGGATTAAGGGTCAAACTGATTGTATTTCCGTTACCAGTGATTCGGAAATTAATTGCAAGGTCTGTAAAATATCGTTAAAAAATTCCAAGAATTCGCAAGTAAAACGTCACTTAGCATCGCAAACACATACACAGAAATTAGACCCGTTGGAATCTGCCAATTTTAACGAAGAACTCTGTTAAACTTTAATGGTGGCAAATATTCCATTAAATAAACTTAACACCACCTTCAAAACATTTCTCCAAAAAAATACTGGTCGAAATGTTCCTGATGAATCCACCTTACGCAAATATTATGTTCATAAGTGCTACATGAAAGCAGTAGAACGCATTAGAAGCCATATTTCAAATCAGTACTTATGAATAAGTGCCGACGAAACTGTCGATATATTAGGACGCTGTGTCGTAAATGTTGTGGCTGGTGTACTACATCCAACTATTCCATATAACGCATATGTAGAAGCAACAAAAGTTACAACGGAAGCATTTACAATAATATGCACCAAATGCTTCATTCGGACGACAGGTACAAAGAAAAAATACTTTTTTTTGTTAGTGACAGTGCTGCATATATGTTAAAAACAGGCAGACTATTAAAGAAAACATATCCTATAATGCCGTATATTACTTGTGTAGCATATGCTCTCCACAGAATGTGTGAATATTTCAGAGCCGCCTTTCCGGAAGTTGATAGACTTACTTCCGCTTTTAAAAAAGTTTTCAGAAAAGCACCTTTGAGAGTAGCGCTTTACAAGGAAAAACTTCCATCTTTGTCACTGCCTCTCTGTCCAGTAATAACTAGATGGGGAACATGGTTGAAAGCTACTAGTTTTTATGCAGAGAATTTCGATAGTTTACAAAATTTCGTTGCATGTTTAAATGACGATGCTCGGAGTATTTCCGAGTGCAAGGATCTAACACAAATTCCACATTTAAAAAATCAGTTGTTCTTTCTTCAGGAACACTTTGGAAAGTTGCCAAAACTAATCACTTATTTTGAAAATCAAAATCTCAAATTAAATGATATTCCAAAAATATTCCAAGTGACTTCGGATGTGGCCTTTGGCAAATTAGACGCAGTTTTAATGGAAATTCAGATTTAATAGCATTGTGACAATTGTGTATGGGGACAGTGCCTCAAAGTCTAACTGCTAAATACGCTAAAACAAAAGAATATTTCCAGTCTGCACCTGTGACTAGTTGCGATGTAGGAAGGACGTTTTCTATCTACAAGGATGTATTTCATGCAAAGAGAACAAATTTTACAGGAGAGAGCCTTGAAAAAGTATTGCTAGTTAATATTAATACTCCTTTACTCAACTTGAACTACAAAATAAACTATTAAAAATGTATTTCGTATTTTATAGATTACCACCCGTTTGTTTACCAATTATATTCATAAAATTAAAAACTCTTTAGAAATACAAATTTTCAATAGTTCGCCCGTGAACGGATGAGTAATCGGCCTCTCGTGTCCGGTCCCTAGTTTACAAATTATAATTTTAAATTTAAGCGAAGAGAACTGTTTCCACTGATATATACATATATTAATGTTATTTAGCTTTAAATATATAGAATGATAACACTAAATTGTCTCTTGTAGACAATAAATATCAAATAATGTGGACTGTATGTACTAAATTATCTCTGAAATTTGATAGGAAATGAAGAGGTTAATACCACTGCTTATGTAGACCTTTCCTATCATTATTAAATTCCTACGAACTTGCTCACAAATGTAAATACTATCTATCAAATACACACACGCACAACTTACGCATACATAAATCAACAAAGGCACATAGAGGCAAAAGCCAAGAATTTTTGTATTGCCTCCTTATGTCATCGTCGAGGCGTTACTGTACTGCGTGGGATGCGGGAATGGAACAACGGAACTTTTCTTTTGGTCGGCCAACCAACTAACCCAGTGACCCGGCAACAGCAAGAGGTCAACGGCCTGTCGTTTTGGATAGACAATTCCTGTCACCGTACTGTGACTTCCCCACTGTGAACTGGAGATGATAACTACGACAAATGGTACTGATACATTGATGATATCGGCGATGTTTGTACTTAGACCGACTATTGTATTTATCGACAGCATCAGAGTATTATGTAGGGACTAGAAATACGTAAACAAATACGTCGCGGGGAAAATGTATTACGAAGTTTGTATGTCGTTATACTTTACACATGACCAATAAATTTCGGAAATGGTAAACTGTAAATTCAAATGAGTATTTTATATTTCGCACAAACTATTTCCTTTTGTAGTCATTCGACTAGGAAACACTAATTACAAGACAATAACAAAAATTAGATTAATCTGTAGCTATTTATGAATTGAAAACAAAATGTTATGTACAATATAACTAAAACCTTATTCGAAATCATAGGAATTTGAAATAAATAATAAATATTTAATCTAATATTTTTTCCCGAATTTCGTCAATTCTATTAACTTCTTCAGAGTTAGCTATCATTTTTATTCACTTCATTATCGTTTCTATCTATATACTCGTATATATATAAGGTGAACTTAATAAGTCGGCGATTAAAGGTCTGGTTCATTACTTCAAAGTATGTATATATATTTAAAACAACCCTACATGTTTCGGCAATGATGCCTTTGTCAAGGGAATACAAAATATAAATGACAGAATATAAATTTATATTCTGTCATTTATATTTTGTATTCCCGGTAGATTCAATTAGTTGGCGATTTAAGATCTGGTTTTACTTCAATATGTATATATCTTACATGTTTCGGCATATGATGCCTTTTTCAAAGAAATTTGAAATATAAATGATAGTATATTAATGTCATACAATATATATATACATTCTGCACCTTTATCAAAAATTATTTGCCTGTCTTTGCGTACTTGTAGGCTTCCAATTTTTGCAATCTTGAAAGCAGGATATACCGCCAACGTCCTGAATTACAAACATATGCCTAGTTTTCTAGTTTTTGAACACCATATGCACAGTATTATAGTTAAAGTACGTTCAAGTGCTTATTTCACCTTCTCAACATGGATTCGGTACCATTCTTCATACGGTATTACTGCAGAAATTAAATGTGTTTGGTCTTTCTAATGCTTTAATTAGGTTATTTCATAGTTATCTACAGGATAGGTACGAGTATGTGTATTATAATGGATTTATGTCAGAGCCCTGCATTTCTACTTCAGGAGTATCGCAGGGCTCTTATTAGGCCCACTACTATTAATTATTATGTTCATTAACGACCTGTTAACTTACCTTGTGCAGCTTCGGCCTATGAAGAGATCTATGATTTATCGAACATCTTAAACGAAATAGACAACGTTTGTCTACAGAACCCTTTGAATATTATAGGTATTTGAATGTTGCCGGATAGACAAGCTTAAATTGAATATTTGCAAATACAGTTCTGTATCTTAAACGAGAAAACATAATGCCTTAACACAGTGGCGGCTCGGGGTGGTTCACATAGGGAGTGCATAATTTCAAAATTAAAAAGTGTAATACAAAAACGCTTACCCAATCCATATAAATTTCACCGACGTACTGTTCCAGACAGGTACTGTTCATTGTAGAGTTTGTTTTGAGGGAATAGTAAATATTACACTACACAGTTTAATTACATCTGACGATAAACGAAGTCCATTTTACGTGTCTTTGACTTGCAGAACAGGTCTATCACTTTTTCATTAAAGTTTGGGAAATCATTTACACATTCTTTTTCACAAGATAACATATTTAATCTCTCTTCTTTCATTGTATTTCTCAGGAAAGTTTTTATTATCTTCAGCCGTGAAAACTGGCGTTCCGCTTCGGACGTTGTCATTGGGATTGTAATGAGAATTTTTAAAAGCGTAACAACTTCATTAAAGGTATCGCTTAATCCATCCAGCAGAAGACCTAGCAGACCTACAGCACTGACTTCTATATTTTGTCTAATTTTTTCTCTAGAATATAGAACGCTTAATTCAGTTCGTAGTCTGCTTTTATTGAGGCATGGATAAAATTTTACTGCTTCTTTAAGGGAATCTTCCGGAAATTTTTTTTTGGAAAGAGGAGAGCTGTTTAAAAGAAATTAAGTTTGGTAATATTAAGTGCCCTGTATACCGAATCTAGTTTTTATTTCTAGCAAAATAATATCGCACACTTCAATGGTTTCCCTCCTTCTTTGGCTGCCATCAGTTACTCTTCGCCGCTTTGATGGTCGAGGAGTCAGTTCTGGGTCATTTTGTTTAACCAACTGATTATCTGTGTCAGCGATTTCGGTTCGAATTTTTCCAATAGCGCGTTCAAAATTATCTAAATTCTTCTTGATTTTTAATGCATCTGTATTGACATTTTGTAATTGATTAAACAATATGTCCACATGTGGCATAATTTTATGAAAGAAAGTTAACCAATAGATAAAATTTGTCTCCTCTAAAATTTGCAAATTGGCCCTAGCTTGATGAATGGTAGTTTGTAAACTAGGTTCTCCCTCGATTTGTTCTAGAGCTTCAATTATTTCTTCTCGGTGCTCATATATTGTATTCACTTTCCTAGAATTGAAGATCCATCTTATTTTTGAAGAACGAGGTAAGCTTTTTCTCTGAAGGAATTCTTCCAATCTTGCAGCTCGTTGTGGTGAAGTGGAGAAAAATGTACATAATCCCGTCAGATTGGCAAAGAAATTCTGCAATTACTACTGCTCGATGTAGCATGTGACATAATTAGATTTGTCTGATGTGCATAACAATGTACAAAATTAGCCCTTGGATACTGGTCTTGGACATGTCTTTGCACGCCGTTAATAGCACCACTCCTGACTGCTGCCCCATCATAGCTCTGTGCAATCAGTTTTTCTGGGTCATCAACAAGCAAACTAATTTCGTTAAGGATGGAGGCAGATAAAAAATTAGCATCATGTCCACTAGGCAGAAGAAATTTCCAAAATCTTTCGACCTGTCTCGCGTTCACAATATATCTTAAACAACCACCAACTGAAACTGATTGGACACATCTGTGGTTTCATCAGCTAGCACAGATATCAAGTCGGTTGTAATTCTGCAATTCTGCCGTAAAATTTATCAATTACCGAAAAATGCCCTTGTTATTCGACGTTTGCTGTTCATCATGACCCCGAAGTGCCAGTTGAAACGCGCTACAAAATCTAATGCAATTTATTATTAAATTTAACACATGCCTATTTTCTGTTACCTTTTCATTGTGTTGTTGAATTTCTTTTCTATATGATGAATCTAAAACATTCTGAATGTTATTTTTTCCTAACATTCTTAGACTAAATATATTTTTCAAATGCCCTTCTGAATTTTCATGTTTAATAATTTTAGCACTAAGATGAATTAAGTCTCTTATTCCGTTCTTTGACCAAGACGGTTCACCACCAAACAAAAGACACGGAAAACAAAACAAAGTATTTTTAATTTCACACCACAAATCCAGTCATTTTTCTGATAAATATTCATTTTGAATTTTCTTATAACGTCTTTACCTTTAACAGATTGTTTATTTTCTAAACATAATTGAGGCATCGGCCGTTTAAGATTTTTTACTGCGATTTTTTCATTATACGTTAACGCGAAAACGCGTTGTTCTCTAAAAAAGACCGGAATTATTTTAACAACGCCCGAGAGCAGTCTGCTTCAGTTGCTCCAACGCTATGTATTATACGACATTGAAGTACGGCAAAATACAGTTCTCCCCACCATCAATGTAATGTTAATGCCTTAACAGAGCAAGAGTTGGGCTTTGCTCAGTATATCTGTGACGACGATTGGTGTATGTACGTTGGTAGCGTGCCACGTTCCTCGTCAATAACTATGAAGGTATGAATACATAATAAATAAATACTTTCACAGTTAGTCGCCGCTTAGTTTGTTTTGTTTCATAATTCCAGGGGGTGCAATTGCTCACTTTCTCTCATTAAAGAGCCGCCACTGCCTTAACAGCTGCTTATTCCAACCATGATGAACCTGTGGCACGCTCCAATACTGTTTTCGTTTTCGTTGTACGTTTGATAATCTATTGAACTTTACGCAATATCTGATCAACATTATCTCATCTCATCAGCTTTCAAGTCACTTGGCTTTATTACATGTGTTACTAAGCTCAGATCATTACCAATTTTGTATTACACATATGTACGCTCTGAGCTTAAATATTGATATTACTCGAATATTGATAAGTTGTGTGATATCCCTATTATGCAGTCCAACAGCAGAAGGTTGAGAAAATGTAGAGGAGTTTATATCTTTTAAATTGGATGGGGCATTTCCCGAACGTAATATCGACTACAATCTTCTCTTGCATCGACATAACATGGAATATTTGAATGCGCGTAGTGTAAATGTGTGCTCTATGTTTAAAGAAAATTACAAACAAGAAATAGATTCGCCGCGTTTGTTTCCTCAGGTTAGTTTTCATGACAAAACAATTGTGGTTACCTTCCCATAGTTTAATACCTAGATTACTAAACATACCATTTAATAATTCAGAATATAACAAAAGAAATAAATATAATTAAAACATTAGCAAAAAATATCAGCTATACCTCCAAAACAATAGATAATATTATAAAACATAAAAAGAAAAAAACTCAAAATTAACTTTCCCCAAAATTAAGGAAACAAGTAACATTAAATGGCATGTCGTAAATTACATACCTACCGTTAATAAAATATAATTGACTACTAAACAAAATCGGACCAAATACAGTAAATATTAATAAAAATAATTTGGGTACCATATTAACAAGAAGATTACAAATTTGGATAGAAGAGGGGTTTATAAAATAAATTGTAATATTGTGATGCCGTCTATATCGGACAAAGTGGTAGAAATATAAATATTAAAGAGAACATAAAAAAGACATAATTCAAGGTAATAAAAAAAACATTGCATATATAATATTCACTTTCTCGATAAAGAAAGTCACAAACTACATATTGTCAAATATAAATAAAAGGAAAAAACTGGATTATTTAGAAATATTAGAAATAAAAAAAAGAAATTTCTAAGAACGAAAATTTAACAAACACACATAAATAATTTTTAAATATCCCAATAACCGGCACAAAGGCTAATAATTAATAAAAGTCGACACGTCGTTTTCATAAATAAATTTGTTTGATTTCATTAAAGGTCGCTAATACCAAAAAAATATTTTTATTTAGTATATACAGTGTGTCCACAGATTCATTCTCAACATGGGGATCTCGCTTATTATGAGAGATAGGGATTCGGTTAAATGGGATCAAATACTTCAGAGGTAAAGTTGTACCAAACCCTATACACTAGCTTTGAATATTTAACGTACTTCGGACGCTATTGCAAAAAAAGTGAATTTTTTTTTTGCTTTTTTTTTTAATAACTAATTTATTTTTAAAGTAAGACAAATTTAGTTTGCACTTCCTTAAGGCACTTTTTTAATAGGAATCTGGTGGTGTATTTAGATTTTTGAATACTGCTATAGTAGTTCAGCTACAATGGTCAAGTTTCATTTTTCTTATGGTACATTCATTGCACACATTACCGTAACTAATTTACCTCGCTCCCAGCTAGTAACGGATCCCAATTTTTTTCCCCTCTTGTGGCCAAAATGGTGCCAGGGTCTTGGACTGTGGTGAATCCGGTCTCGTCTGCATTGTATATGCGATCTGCTGTATATTTAGTTTTTCCAAAAACTTGTTCTAAATGATCAAAAAATACTTTATATTTTCACGGCTAAAAGCAGTAGCTCTGTTAGTGCTAGTGGCTTCGGGTTTTCTGGAACCACAAAGGGATTTCCTTTCGAGAAGGGATATAACCAGTCTTGGCCCGCCAAAGGCTCATTTTGCGGGAACCTGTGAGGTATTTTATTTCTCTCCGCGAACTCGTAAGCCATTCGTCGTACTTCGTGAGTTGACAAACCATAGAAAATATTAGACAAGAGTTTGATTCTGGTAGCTACAGCCTCCTCTTGTTCCCGTGAAAATGTGCTGTTGCGCCCTAACATAGGTTTCGTCTGTCTAGACTTTTGTTTGCGCTCTTGAAGCGTGCTACTAAATGGAATTCTAAATAGCTTGCTAGCTGCGTTTATTGATGTTCCATTTTCTGTTGCTTTCAAAGCTTCTTTTAGGGCTTCTTCCGTTCAGGTCCTCCTAGTTGTCTTGAGTTTAAAGTTTCTTGGCATCTGCAACAAAACGTATTAAGCATAACTTAATAAATAATGTTTTGCTTATTGGGAATTTTTAACGTATAATACTATTTGGGCGAGCGCCGGTAAGCTACTGCCATTACCCCATCATGATTTACCGGGATTAAGCACAAAGCACGGTAAACGAAGACTAACCTAAGAGCTCTGACAGAAACGTTAAAATTATAGGATTACTACATTAAATTTAAGCTAACAAAATATACCACATGTGGCCATTGTAATAGTAATTAAATGTAAAAGGAAATGGTACTTACATTGAGTTGAAAACCGGCGAAAGTTAGAACTAACACATCCTGGAAATTCGGAACGTCGTCACATCGAAACTACTGACTCGGTAATGGTTGCGTTTCCTATTTTAGTTCACCAGAGCGCCGTTAGATCGTAGCACTAATTAGACATTATCATCTGTCTGACGGTATCATCTGTCTATGGAAGTTTATAATGTTTAAGAAAATTGAGTCTCCTGCCGACTGTGTGTTCTGTAATTCGATTCTTGAGTGGAAGAAATTTGACGGCAGCGAAAATTCACAATCAGTAAAGTTCCAAAGTAGGTGACAATATTCAAGAACGGACGAATTAATTTGCATGATGAGCCACACCCTGGCCGACCTTCTCTGATTTTCGAAGATTTGGTTCGTGAAGTGGCCAAAAAAATTCGAGAAGATCGACGATTCACGATTTCAAAGTTGTCAATTATTTTCCATAGGTTTCAAGTTCAGGTTTGTACAGCATTGTTTTGGAGAAACTGAAATATGGAAAATTATGTCGTCAGCAAAAAGATTGGGCTGTGGTTTAACGTTTTTAACTCGATACGATCAGGAAAGGCATGCATTTTTGGACCACATCGTTACAGAAGATGAGATTTGGGTATCTCATATAACTCGTAAGTCTAAGTGACAGTCAATGAAATGGCGACACGCATCATCACCAACCAGAGTGAAAGCCAAACAGACACATTCGGCACGAAGGATTATAGAAACTGTGTTTTAGTATAAGAAAGGGATTTTGTTAGTGGATTTTATGCCGAGAGGCACAATGTAAAGCATGTGCCATGTAAAGCAAACGGTGTGGCCTACTGTCTTTCGGTGATCTTGCTCCATGACAATACAGGGCCACGTGTTTCTGCACAAACACAAGGTCTAATCAGGTCTTTTGATTCCCATTCAAAATACCTGATTAGAGCTTGTGTGGATTAGACTGTAAGGTGGATATTTCGGTTGTTTCCACAACTGAAACGTCCATCTTACGCTTTTTACTTGTTTCGGTATTTAAAGAAGTTTCTTGGTGGTCAACCGTTCGACGACGACGAAGAAGTAAAAACTGCAGTCATAGAATTGGGCTTCTTCACAAGCGGCAGATTTGCTTGACATCGGAATTCAAAAACTAGTATGGCAAGTGTTTGAACAAAAATGGAAATTATGTAGAAAAGTAAGTATATGGAAGTATGTAGAAGGTAGGAATAAATACATTTTAATGATATTTACAGTATTTTTCTCCTTATTCAAGAATAGACCTTATTTAAAATTATTTAAAAATTATCCCTCGTATTAAACAATAGCGAAACAAATGTCCATGGAGGTTTAGTTCTTAACAGAGGTTGTCCCATATTAATCAAAATAATTATAGAAATATTAGTGTATATGTTTTAATACAAAAGAAACAACAAGTCAGACTTTTATTAATTACCAATTTAAAGCACAGCAGTATATTTCAAAATATCTTAAGCAAAAAAACAATTCCCATAACAATAACAGAATCAATAGTAGTAATACCAGGCTAATGGTTTCGAATCATCGCACGATGATCCTCTCGCATTCCTGACTCCTTACGAATACAACTTATCGACTTCAGACAGATGTAGCGGCTCGTCCGCGAACATCCACAAATCACCAAGCAGAAAATAATTAGCGATCACATTGGCGCGTGCGATATCTCGACAACGGTCTATCTGAACACTAAATCAAATTATTAGATGAACACGTGTGAGAATGTGTGTGTATGTGTACGTACATGCGTATTGTAGCGGTCGACTTATAATGGGCGGTTTTAATGCGAAGAAACATGATTTAATAGGTATGAATATTAATAGCTCCATTGTGGTTGAAAGAATGGGAAAAGAATCCGAGAAATTATGATACCGGCATGGTGTATGCGAACTTACCTGGTATGTATACCGGTCTGAATGACTTTTAATTATGTGTAACATGATGTATTTCATTTGTATTTGATCCGCTCAAAGTATATATATTCTAGTCGTGTCTATGAAAACGATGCCATTATGTCAAAGAGAAGGCATTTACTTGCTAATCCCTTTATAAACAAATATACGTAAATATGCAGAGACATACACTATCAGACCTTACAATTATATTTTCAATTAAAAACTTGAGTACATTTGTAAGAAAATAGTCTTTTGCTTGCTCACAGTGAAGCAAAGATTAAACTTTTTTATACATAAATAAATTATACATACATACTCGTACTCGTGTATATATATATATATATATATATGTATATATATATAATCAAAAATTAATTAAAATTCGGGTAAGCGGTCAATTAAAAAACTCCATTATTATATTACCCTATATTTCGCGACAGACTTTGTCGCTTCTTCTGGGGTAAAAAATGTAGAGGTAAAAAATAATAAAATTGACGTACAAAATATAAAAATGATTAGCTATATAATTAGCCTAATCATTTTTATATTTTCTACGTCAATTTTATTATTTTTTAACTCTACATTTTTTACCCCAGAAGAAGCGACAAAGTCTGTCGCGAAATATAGGGTAATTTAATAAAGGAGTTTTTTAATTGACCGCTTACCCGAATTTTAATTAATTTTTGATAATATATCACGGTCGATCATTTCTTTTCAATTATATATATATACATATATATATATAATTATTTCGTGACCTTGGTATGATATGGTAAATTCAATCAGTTGGCGATTTAAGGTAAATTATTCAAAGATACATGCCAATTGAATAATAACAAATCATGCCTTAGTATTCCAAAAACAGATAGACAACAAAAACAGGGAAAAGCAAGACATGAGTTATTATTATGTATGCGCCCGTGGAGCGTCTTAAGATGCAAAGTTGTCGGCATTCGCCTTAAACGAGAAGGAAAACCACGAAAACCTACTCGGACAACCAGACAGGAATCAAAACATGGAACAGTCAGCATGATAAGCAAATGTATATGATATTTAAATAACTTAAGATATATATATATATATATATATATATATATATATATATATACAGTGAAAGCTCTCTTAACGGACATCTCTCATGAGCGGACATTTCTCTTAAACGGACATTTCTGTGGTGACCAACCTGATACATACGATTTTCTTGAGACGCCAAGCTCTCTAAAGCGGTCGCCCTGTAGAACGGACGCGGACACCGTGAGACACTCCGTAATCGGCAAAAAGCTCTCTTACGCGGACATGACGCTCTCTTGAAGTTGAACTGCATATTTTTTCTAAACACTGAGTAAATCCCCGAAACGCTGGGTAAATTCCCGTTTAAAAATATCGTTTTTATCCCGTATTCTGCACTTTTTTCACGTCGCGTCGTTAGTGTGAAGTGTGCCGCGTATGTATGCAAAATGAGCGCTAACAAGAGAAACTTTTTAACTTTAAAAGAGAAAATGGAAATTATTAATACATATGATAAAGAAAGAGTTAGTGTACGTGCATTAGCCAACCGATTTAAAATTGGAAAAACCCAAGTTGGTAAAATAATAAAGCAAAAAGAAGAGTATAAGGCAAAATGGCAATCAGGAAGTAACATTGACGAGAAAAGAAGATTCTTCAAAACTGAAGGTCTCAATGTGGATAAATTATGTTACGATTGGTTTGCAAAAGCCAGAAGCAAAGGCATTCCAATATCTTGACCTATAATACAAAGCAAAGCTAAAGAAATTGCAGAAGGGCTTGGTTATCACAATTTTCATGCGTCTGATGGGTGGTTACATAGATTTTGTACACGTCATAATATCAGCTTCAAGTGCATATCTGGGGAGGCAGCCAGTGTTAATGCAGATGATGTTACTCAATTTTTTGAAAAGATTCCATCTTTGTTACTAAGGTAAGAAAAGTTAGTTCAAATTTAAAACAAAAAATAAAACATCAAAAATAACAAAAATAAAAATCTTACTTTTGTGAATTTTGATTGGGCTTGTAGGTTATCAGCCAGAAGACGTATACAATTGTGATGAAACAGGACTTTTTTTCCGAGCTTTACCAGACAAGACAGCTTTGAAGACAGAAAAGTGTTCTGGGGGAAAGTTATCAAAAGAGCAACTTACTGTCTTGCATTGTGTGAGCATGTCAGGCGAAAAAGAACCGTTGCTGGTCATTGGAAAAGCAGCACGACCACGAGCATTCAAAAAACTTGATTTAAAATTGTTACCTGTGGTGTGGAAATCTAATAAAAGAGCGTGGATGACTACAGATATCATGATGGACTGGTTGTCAGAGTTTGATAGGAAAATGGGCAGACAAAAGAGAAAGATTTTATTATTTATGGATAATGCAGGTTCACATCCTACAGGTATGAAATTGAAAAACATTAAAATATTATTTTTGCCTCCCAACACTACAGCTTGTTGCCAACCTTTAGACCAAGGAATCATTCGCAATTTTAAAGTATTTTATAGACAACTTATTTTAAGACAAATTTTATCTGTAATGGATAACATTAATTCTGCACGTGAACTTTCAAAATCGATAGATTTATTAGAAGCTATCTATTTTATACATAATGCTTGGCAGAAGGTAACACCAGAAACAATACGAAATTGTTTTTCAAAGGCAGGATTTAAAAAAAATAATATGCAACAATATGAGCAATGGGAGGCAGAGATGATCTGCCTTTGTCCATACTAAAGGATTGCTTTAGAAACTGGAATAACAGAAATCAATTTAGAAGATTTCATAGCAATTGATGCAAATTTGGCAATCGAAGATGACATATTGGAAGTCACTGATATGACTGAAGAATATGAGGCTAGTAGATCAGAGGAAATCTCAGATGATGATGTGGACCCAGAAAAAGAAAATGAAGGTCAAGAAGTAACTACGTTTGAGGAAGTTTTGAAGATAATAGAAGAGATAAAATTGTTTGCCAAGAACCACAAGATGATTTTATCGGTTTTCAGATGATTAAAAATGTAGAAACACATTTTCAAAAAAAATATTTAGAACGTAAACAAACTAAAGTAAGACAAACAAGCTTGCTTGAATTTTTTTAAAAATAATGTACATATATGTATATGTATTTATGTACATATCTACTTTTAGTACTTGTGTATTTCTCATACAAATAAATAAAAAGTTAGAGTTGCCATAATTTTTACTTCTCTTTAAAATGAGAGACCTGTAAAAATGAGCTGCTTCTCTTGAGAGGACACCTCTCTTGTGGGGACAAAATTTAGGGAACCGTCGATGTCCGCTCAAGAGAGCTTTCACTGTATATATATATATATATATATATATATATATATATATATATATATATATATATATATATACATATATACAGTCGAGTTCCATATTACGAACTTCCAAATAGCGAATTTCTCTATTTAACGAATTTTTTCCGCAAACGTTGCACTTGAATTGAAATTGCGTGCAAAATTACCACCCGATAACAAACCTCGGACTTCTATATAGCGAATTTTCAGGGAAATTTTTTAATAACAACAGACTAAACACAACGTGAATAGCACAATTTAGTTTGTGTACTTTAGTAGTTCGTTGCATTTGAAATCGATGGGTTGTTTAACGACTGCGAAAATGTCGAAAAGAAAATGGTTGAATATAAACGACAAACTTAAAGTGTTAGAAAGCATCGATAAAGGTTATAAGAAAAAAGACGTTGCGGAAAAATTCGCTTTACCTCCCAGTAGTTTATCGACAATAATTAAAAATCGAGATCAATTTTATCATCAATTTTAAAATCTAGCGATAATGCAGGACATAAGAGAAAACGGGTTAAAATGTGTGTTTTTGAAGACGTTGATCAGGCAGTTTTAAAATGGGTACATGTCGTTCGTAACAAGAATGTTTCGCTATTAGGCTCTCTAGTTAAGCAACAAGCTTTGAAGTTCGCTCAATCTCTCGGACATCTAAACTTTCAAGCAAGCAACGGTTGGCTCGATAAATTCAAAAAAAGGCACGGTATTGTTGAAAAAGTTTTTAGTAGAGAAAGCGCGGATGTTAATGAAGCAGATTGCAATGAATGGAGGAATAAAACATTGAAACGAATACTAAAACAGTACGAAGCTGGAAACATTTTTAATACCGACGAAACCGGTCTTTTTTTCAAATATATACCATATAGAACCCTCACCTTTAAATGATAAATGTTTTGGTGGAAAACAAAACAAAGGAGAATTACTGTAATGATTGGAGCAAATATGACAGGAAGGAGAAATTGAAAGTCTTGGTTATTGAAGAAACCAAAAATCCAAGGTGCTTCAAAGGTACAAACTCGTTAGAAGTAGATTATCATTTCAATAAGAAAGCCTGAATAGAAAGCGAGATTTTTGAAAACTAGCTACTAAAATTAGATCAACAGATGAGTATGCAACACAGGAAGATAGCTTTAATTGTTGACAACTGTCGCCCCTCTATAATTTTAAACAGATTGAAAAGCATAGAGCTCATCTATTTCCCCCCAAACATGACGTTTAAACTTCAGTCAATGGACCAGGAAATAATAAAAATTGTCAAATTTCATTATCGTAAAAGGATTCTAGTGAAAATGATAAATGCAATTGAGAAAGACAACAACACAGTTATTAAGCAGATAATTAACCTGCAAGAATGCATTTCTGAATTGTCAAAAGTGTGGACCCATGAAGTTAGTGAATGAAGTTGCAGTAAATTGGGATCCAGAAGATGAATTGCCGCTTTCCGAATTATTTGACGAATTAAGAAATTATTGGAGAGCACTAGAAATGTCTGGTAATATTGATAGCAATATCACAGTAGAAGATTACCTTAGCGTTGATGAAGATATTGTTACAACTGAATATCCAAGTGATGATGACGTCCTGAAGATTGTAGCAAGTAACTAGAGAAGTGAAATAGCATCAAACGATGATGACGAAGAAGACGATTTGGATGAACCTGTACGAAAACCTACAAACGAAGACATGGTTAAAGCTTTTCAAACAATTCGTCATGGACTACAATATTTAGAAAATGTTCCTGAAAATATTTTTAATTCCTTGAACAAGTGCGAGATCTATTATGAGAGAGAGAAATTTTTTAACCGTTCTGGTCAAAGTAAAATAACCGACTTTTTTACTGATTAATGTATGTATGTAGTTATAGGATCTAAATACCATTATATGTATTTGTATTATATTATGATAAAAAAATTAAATAAGGATTGCAATGCAAAAACTTTTTTTCATTTAACGAAATTTCCTTTTAACAAACTTTTTCACAGGATTTAGCGACATCGTTAAATAGAAGTTTGACTATATATATATTCACACATACATATACAACCTTAGTTTTGTATAGCGACAAAGAACAAAAGGGGGCGAAAGATACACATGACATATAACTAATGCTTTCATACAAAATATCGCGGTCCAATGTTCACGTAGCAACGAGAAAATAGGTTTTCTTTATTAGAGTCAGGCCCTGTTGCAATTAAATATTCGGACGGCAGCACGGGCCTCTGTCATTAATTCATCAGTAATTCTCTTTACCGACGAATTATTTTGTTCTCTTTCGCTTACATCGGTATTTGTCAGTACCATCACAAATTTATAGAAGAAAAAAAAATATAAACAATTGCATACAGATAATAAAAACATGCACATGGACAGGCTACATAAAGTTAAAGATTAACGATTTCTGTTTTATTATAAACATTATAATTTTATTATAAAAAAGTTTAACGTTCAAACTATTTTACAATAATTACATTAATTAAAATGCGCCGTACCGTTGTCGACGTAAAGGCTATTACTGATATCACCAACAGAAAGCATAGCATTAAAACACCTTATGTGCGGCTAACTGTATTCCATAAATGTTTTGGTAAGAAAACAACATTCACTATTCTCATGAATATGAACTTATAGTTAGACGCGTTATCGTCTAACAATATCTAGCAATTTTATCGTTTTTTTTTTGCAGATCAATGAACTTGAATTACAACTGTATTTTGGTAAATATAGAATAAACAAAGATATGGACCGACCTCAAACTATATTTTATCCATAAAAATTTGAAAATTTTTGATGGATTACAAAGAAATTTCTTTGTTGATTTTCAGTTATGCATTTACACGTATGCTACATATTCGCAGAGCTTTGGCGCAATTCAACGGTAACCCAGTATATACATTTGAATCGAATCTATCTTTCATATGCAGTTCGCGTCCTTTTCAACGTGGCTTTATGCCTATTAGCTGAACTATACTCATGAACTTGTATTCCATAACGCGGAAAATTCCAGAAATTTTAGATAAGAGTGGCCAACTCGATGTCATCTATACCCATTGCAATCGAGCCTTTTATTCTATCGACCAGTACACTCTTTCACAAACTCGCTCTTCTTTTGATTTCAGTAATGCCTTAATTCAATTTATGAAGTCCTACTTGATTAACATGAAATTATGAGCACCATAACGGCTATAAATCTTGTACCTATTTGTCTTCTTCTAGAGTTCCGCAGGGTTTTATCTTTGGCCCGCAATATAAATAGGATGTACACTTGGTATATCGATAGAAAATTTTCTCTAAACATCTTCAAGTGTTGTTTTGTTTCTTATATATGACAACTAAATTTTGGTACTGCTCATATAATATTCGCAATAATCCATTATCTCAGAAAATATCAGTTAGAGATTTAGGCTTTAGATTTGCCTTGGCTTTAGATTCAGTTAACACGTTGTGAGTGCCGTCAGCGACTAAATCATTGAAAATTATAATCCCATCTAAAGACTTTGATAATTCGGGTTTATGACCTTCATAGTATGTCTCCAAGTCACCCAGGGCCCGTGCCAGTTTCGCCTCCACCTCAAGAAAAGATATACCCTGAGCTGCTGCAGCAGTATCGTTAGTATAAATAAAGTCCCTTGTCTGTGCGTCTGCCGGTTGGTCGTTGGTATAAATATTGTAAAGGATCGGTGCAAGAACACTTCCCTGGGGAAACCATTTCTTTGATCTTTCTATCGGCTGTTCCTGGACTGGAGTGACACGTTGAAGCTCCTATTGTGTAGGAAGAACTCTACCAGCCTGCTTAGTCGGAATCTTTCGTTACATTGAAGAGCTTATATATCTATGAAAATCACTCCCGTAATCTGCTTCCGCTCAAAACCATTCTCGATGTGTTGTGTTAGATTGAGGGTTAGACTATAGTAACATTTCTCTAGTATAAAGCCGCCCTGTCCGGTATGATTTTTCTCTCAATGGTGCCAAAAATCTTATCAAGAACCATTCTCTCGAGCGCCTTGAAAAGATGGCAGAG
Source organism: Melolontha melolontha (assembly GCA_935421215.2). Classification (NCBI taxonomy): domain Eukaryota; kingdom Metazoa; phylum Arthropoda; class Insecta; order Coleoptera; family Scarabaeidae; genus Melolontha; species Melolontha melolontha. The sequence continues at coordinate 96,387,933 of OW285242.1, read as the reverse complement.
CAGGGATATTAGTCTAAAATTCTTGGGATCGGTTGGTTCTTTCGCTGGTTTAAGGAAGACAACTACTTGCGATTTCCTTCAGAGTTTCGGAATGCGCAATGTAGAAATGTATTTTTTAAGCATTCAGATGAGTTGTCTCATGGTAATGGGTCCAAAATGATTAATTTTCTCTGTTTGTTGTTTTAACAATAAATATATCAACACTACAGTTTTCCAAGAACACCTCTCAAGCAGTGGCTTTTGTGCGAATTAGAACTGGGCTTGAATTTTTTTCAAACATTTTCTTCTTACAATATGAAACAAACATGTAAATAATTTATATATCTGTAACTATGCACATGGACAATACATAGTTACAGATATATAAATTATTTACATGTTTGTTTCATATTGTACAAACGCTTTATACGTGCTTAACGTATTGTCATACTTAAACAAAACCTTTTTGTATATTTTCTTCTTACTAATTAAAAAGAGCACAATAGTCCTACTAGTCCAGAATAAAGTTAATTTTGTTAATTCATAAGAATTTTGATAAATAAATATTCTAAGGAAAGAAAATTTTAAGTGAGAAGCAAATGTTAAATTTTGTAAAAGAAGCTCCAGATGATATTTGTTTGATGACTAATGTAGTTTTCTTTGAATTAATTTTTGTTGAGTTGGTAATCACAGGCATTACTACAGCAATGCGATGTCAGGAACTTCTATATCTATCATTAGATGATATTTTGGATTAGGGGGCTGCCTTAGTTGTAAATGAGAAAGATATTAAAACACAGATTGATCGATCGTTTCATATTTTGAATCCAGAAGAAATTCTAGACATGACTAAAAAGCATCGATAATTGTTGCGGTCGAAGTCTAGCGTATAATTCAATATAATTTATTGTTGAGCCTTTTCCTAAAATTTTGGATTTTGCATGACTATATTTATACTAAAAGTACATATATGTAATCTATTATTGCAATATATGCCTTATAGTAAAATGTTTAACTCCTCTCTGGCGTCTAACAAAAACATATTTATGGTGTGAGAATTAGTTTGAAGATCGTTCTGCTTCTCTGTAAATGTCAATAAGTAGATAGTTATCAACCGTTCAATAATTATTATTTGTTCAGACAAATATAAATATACACATGCAACTTGTCTGTGGGGCTTTCTATTTTGTAAACGAATGAGTGGATAATTATCAGAAAATAACTAATTGGCATGCATGTACATATTTCCTTAATTTGCGATACAAATTGCTGCAACAGTTCCTTGTTAGCATCCTCTTAAAAGAATTTATTTTCTTTGACGCATTATAGTTTACGCTTAAGAAAAAGAAATATAAACAAATCGCCTCTTAACAGAACTCAATTTATAATTACCACGAACAATTTACAAACGGAGATAATGGAAACGATGGCAATGAACTGCATAAATTAAACAATTATGAAACTCCACATAATCATATAAATTAAGTGTTTTATACATTTGCGTTGGTTAAGTCATTAGTTCCATTTAAAAAAGAAATATTGCATGTGAATGCAATTTTTACAATTACGGAAAATTAAAAATTACGTAATTTAATAATAAATTCCCAGCTCTTTTTAAAATTAGAAATTTACGAAGATGCTTATATAAATCGCATTATTAAGAATGGTTTTTACATTGTTCCTGCAAAAAAATGTCATAGAAACACATCTTGGAAGGCCTATTGTGACTCTATTGCTAACCAAAAAAATTGATCTTGAAGTAGAACTTACAATAAATAATTCACCAACGGAAAAATTATCTCAATTTCTGCAAATTAGCATACGTATAGTATAGCAAGCGCCAAATAAGATGGCGTGAGGAGGGGGTGCGCAGAAGCCGTTTTTATAAACGTCCACGTTATATATTTTACTCTAATAAATTATTAATTTATTAAGTAATAGATGTGTAGTTTACACTACCTAGGGTATCTTGCAAATTGATGTAAAACTAAATACAAATCTCACAAATAATTCTAATCCTGCGCGAACATACCCCTCCACTCGCCAACTTATCTGGCGCTTGCTATACATCTGTAAATAAAATAAAATGTAAGTGTTGGAGTAAACTTATCAGACTGGCGAAGAAATAAAGATTTTTCTGTTACACGTAGGTTAATCAGAAGTATTTATTAAAAATAATAAAATAAATAAATATTTTCTTATATGTAGGATAATTTCTGAGAAGTACTGCTTCTCATCTGATATGTGTAGTCTATCATTTTACTTTCTTCTTTTCCCAGAACAATTCCAGGAATGCATTTCGTGTAATAAACAGTCGTAGCTTTCACATTTCTCGATGGCATCTGCTTCTTCGTCTTCTTCTGCGTCTCAAGCCCCAAATACTATTCAGACACGTCATAACTCATATAATTCTAATCTAAAAATAATTTCTATATCGGAATGAGTAGCTGTTCTATCGAAAATAGTTTTCGTTTTGAATTAAAATTGAGATTATTCATGTAATTTAAGAGCTTACGGCATTAAGTAGTACGGAGACTGAGTGAAAGATATATTTAAATTAGATTTAAAGATGTAGTGGAAAACGTTATATACTAAATTAATACCATCAGGCTGCCTATGTAGTTGCCCAAAGGTCTATTTTGAGGTCGTTGATCTTTTTCTTTTATGTATTGATGATCTTTCTTTGTATTTGGGAGCACTTGACTCTAATATTTAATACACGATAGAGAATATTTAGGTTAGTCATTCTATTTAGTCTTTAGGTTTATTTTTCTCAAAAAATATGAAAACAGTTTGTATACTACAAAAATACTCAAACAATTTTATTAACATTTTTTATGATGAATAATAATTAATAAAGGACTTTATTTTATAATGTCTCATATGATGTTTTGATTTTGTAATTGATATAGTAATATGTATACAGTATGACTGAAGTTTCATTTTGTTTTTTGGGGGGATATATTCTAAAAAATATAACAAATAAAATAGTAAAAATTTTTTCTAATAAAAGTTGTCTAGAAACGCCAAAAAAAAATTTTTTTATTTTTAATTTTTAATTTTTTTTTGGCGTTTCTAGACAACTTTTATTAGAAAAAATGTTTACTATTTTATTTGTTATATTTTTTAGAATATATCACCCAAAAAAACAAAATGAAACTTCAGTCATACTGTACGAGTATACATACGAATCGATTTAGTTTAGAATAAAATATACACAAATTTAAAAGGGTGATCTGACCAAATAGTGGTTCTTCAAAAGTTGTTAATAATAGTATATTAAGATACAAGTTTCATAAGACATGATTGTTGCGAACGAGTTCAAGGTTTAGAAAACGAGCCGTAGGCGAATTTTCTAATTAATGATTGCGCAAAAATGTCTTTTTTTCTATTCCGCCTTTTAAAATATTAAAAAATGTTCATGTTCAATACGAATATTTTAGATATTTTATTTTTTGACGTTCGTTACACTGACTTATAATTTGATCATTTCAAATATTTGAAATATTGTTGTGTTTTGAAATTTAAATCTTAGACTAATTTATGTAACTATCTAACATCAAAATGGACGAAATAAGTAATTGCAGCCCACCAGAGCTTCAGAAAGTTGCAGAAGACAATTTGGAAAATCTTCTACCAAAAAAAAAACCTCAAAATTTTCTAAACTAATAGCATATTTAAAAAGATTGTCTGAAGGCCATGAGCCTCAGAAATCGAAGATTTTAGAAGTAGAGCATATTAACCGATTTATAATAGAAGCCGATGATAAAATATATTTAGCAATGAAAGTAAGTAATAAAAACATAATTATAGTAGTATTTTACTAATTTTGTACATTATTTTGCTATAATAGTCATATTAAAATTATGTTAGGTCATTCTAATAATGGGCTTTAATGGAGCTTGCCGTCGTAAAGAAATAACAAACACGTTTATAGATGATATACAGTTTAAAACTGATGTCATAATGGTTGACGTGCTAAAAACTAAAACTTTTGTTCCTAGACAATTTACTATAACTCAAAGGTTATGGATTGATTTGGTGAAAAAATATTATCATCTTCGTCCCAGTCATGTTACACATAGACGTTTTTTCCTGCAATATAGAAATGGCTTGTGCGTAAATATTCCAATAGATATTAATACAATAGGAAACGTACCAAAAAGTATTGCTACTTCGTTGAAATTACCTAATCCTGGACATTGCTCTAGACGATGCAGTGTAACACATTTGGCTAATAGTGGAGGAGATTAAATTACAATTAAGCGCCATGGCGGATGGAAATCTTCCGCTGTGGCTGAAGGTTACATTGATAATTCCATCAAGAAAAAGTTAGACGTTGCTGAAATACTATCAAACACTGCAGCTAATACGTCTACTAAAATCACAGAGAATCCATCAACTTCTAATTCAATGGACAGTGATTTATTTGTTAATATGATTCAGCAGGGATTCAAACAAAATATAGTATGTTCTCAGAATTTGCCTGGAATATCTATTAATGCCCACGAATCTTCTAGTGTTACAGTAAAAGTATATAACAATTGCAGTATTCACAATGATAGGTAATCTCAATAGAAGTATTTATAGGGTCTAGTTTTCTTAATACACTCTTTTAGCAAGAGTCTGTCGAACGCCTTTTATTATGTATAATTAGAACTAATACAGTTTTAGCAAATGTCTCTACTATTCTCTCTATAATTTTTATTTACATTTTTATCACTGTCAAACGTTCATATCTAACCATATCTAACTTTTAAAATGATTTAGTTCTATGATTTAGCTACTTATTACACTTGTGACCACCTTCGAAAAAGAAAAATTAGAGTGCGGTAAAGTAATACATTACGATACTGTGTAACCAAGCAACGGGGTACATGTTATTCATAAATATGTTTTGTGTAATCAAGTTTTCTTTAAATGAATTATGAAGTAATGTATTCATATCTCATATGTTTTTATGGAATATATGTTCTTCACCTAATATAATAAAATTTAAAATGTTTTGAATACATAACCGTCTTCTTTACTTTATTACGACTAAATTTGTGAAACTCGGTCATTAGATAAATGTAGATACGAGGTGCTACCCAGAAAGTACTCTCCTTCGGCATGATTACACCCATCCCAGCGACTTGTCCATAAGACTAGAAGCAGGAGGTCTTCGCCTGTTGACATGTTCAACACTGCCTGCGATTTGGTCTTAATCCCCTCAATGGTCTCAAAACGTTTGAGCTTCAGTTTCAATTTCAGAAACAGGAAGAAGTCACAAGGAGCAAGATCTGTAGTCTGGTGTATTGTCGTCGTGTAAGATTCACGAAATATTGCGCTACTTGGTAGGCCGTTTGCGTCGAATGTTTTCTCTCAGTCGCCGAAGAATATCGCAATAAAATCGTCCATTAACTGTTTCACCTGGTGGGAGAAATTTTTTGTGCACGATGCCGTCTGTGTCAAAGAAGCAAATCAACATCGACTTGGCGTTGCGTCGAACTTGCAATGTTTCCTTCGGCTGTGGCGATGATGTCTTTCACTGCGATGACTGCTACTTTGTTTCGACATCATAACCGTACATCCTTGATTCCTCGTCAGTAGTGATTCCGGTACTGAAGTTCGCATTCACTTGAGTAGTTTCTTTCAGTTCTGCGCACACATGATCATGGTGCCGTTTTTGTTTAAGAGTAACCTTGGAACCCTCATCATCATCAACCGACACACGTCAATTTTTGAAACGGTTAAACCAGTCATACCTCACCAAATGCTTGTTTAAGCATTCTCAGAGATTCCGCTGCCATTTTATCAAGTTGGAAGCAGAATTTGATGCACGTTTTTTGCTCTTTCACATCAGAAATTGTAGTGTCGCAGAATATCTCAACAAATATAAACATAAAAACTGTTTGTCACCACCTAGCAAGGTACCATCTGACAGACTGACTTAGTATAGACGTAGCTTACACCATCTAGCGCTATAGCTATACTACCATGCCTTGGCGCGCCATATTCAAATTCTGGGAATATCTGGATATAATAAAATTTCATAACAATTTACCTTTTTATGAAAGATGTCCATAATACCCAGGAACTTCGGTACGACCGGTTCCATTTGAATCTTAATTATACTCGTATTTACATTATATATCATTGGACAATTTTGTAGTTTATGTTTGGTGATGTGCATAAGGTACATAACATCACAAATTGCATAACTATACCAGTCAAATGAATCAACGACCAACTGCAAACATTAATATGTACAGAAATTCCCAACAATAACCCTTTTTTATATTATTGCATAAATATCTTTATTTATTTAATTAGTTAAATAAATTTCTCAAACGTTTTTGAATAAAATCAAGTTTCACAAGCTTAGTATATTCCATTTCTGGAATATCTTATTTAAATATTCTCACGACAAAACCCTGCAAGTCTGTACGGTATTCCTATAGGAACTGTACTGTTTTCTAAGAAACGAACGGCATATAGGAGAGAAAATAAATTATACAACTAAATATATACCTATCATTAATTTTGAAGTTAAATCTATTTTACTTATTGCAAAAACTTTGTAGAAGTTTCTTTTTCAGGAGCTTGTTGAAATACTGTAACACCACTGGAGTACATAATTTAAAATTATAGGAGATCGTAGACAAGGATGTTGTCGATCAGTTTTCTTATTAGAAAGCTTTGTAATAGGCAGTAAGAGCTTTGCTATCTTATTCTTTCTAAGATTTACAGCTCTTCATTTAAAATTTGCTATACGCGTTAATGAACATAAACACCAAAAATTTGGATTGATGTGAAATATTATAGACTTTCTCGGATAATTTCACTAAAAATATACAATTTCCTTCCGGGTTTCGTTAGCAATCGTTATTATAGTCTATCTTTCGCTGTCCGTATTCTCAGCTTCTTCATGGTATTGATGGGAGGTAAATTTTTATACTTCATTGAGTCTTCCTGGTATTACAGAGTTCGTAGCAATTCTTTATAGCGAAATTCTGATATTTCCATATCTCGAAGAATGATGTTATCACGATAATTGCTTCTCGTAACTAATACTTTAGGTTCGTTCCTGTGCACATACTCTGTAACTGTTAATTGCCTGACTCTCTTTTTTCTTATGGCATTCCGGCATTCCAATGGTTGATTATTTTTTCTCAACCACTCTTTCTACTTGTCCTAGGTAGCACCTTTCATATTGATAAGTTAATATATCGATTCTTTCTTCTTTCCTTTCTAGCTTAAAAAGAGATATCACCTGACGGAATAAGATTGTGCTTACTTGAGGGAGCGAACCCGTAACACGTCACGTCGTTAACCCGCACTGATGAGATCATATCGATCGAAACGCATGAATCTGCGGTTGAAGTTACCATAGGTTAAATAAGTGGTGTATGTCCATGTGTACATACACAGATATATCTTAATATATTTGTATTAATTTATATACTTTCTTAACATATTATTTCTTCTTTTATATGTTTAATATCGCTGCTAAATATCTCGAGTAGGGAAATAACTAAATATATTCCCTTTATTATTTGCTTTAATTATATTTGGCTTTTTATTTTATATTTTCTTTGTGGAAGAGTGTTCTTTTGGCTTCTACCTACGCGCGCATGCGCGGTTCTGGCGAAATGGAGATGGTTGGTAAGTTAACAAAATCAGTAGTCTTAACGCACAAAACAAGGGAGCCCCTATTTATCATCTATGCCCTTAGTCAGTGGAAACGGGTGTGGGTTGAATAAGACAGATGATAGGTAGCGCCACTTAGTTTTAGTTATGGAGGCTCGAGACTGAAAACTAAGAAAAGTGTTTGCACGATCGTAGGCGCATGCACTTTAAGTGTATGTAGTTAATTCGTATATTGCAAAAAAAAAATCAAGTAATTAACAGTAGTTAACAAGTGATCAATGATGGTTCTCAAACCGCAAATAAGAATATATAATAATAATATAAAAAGTGACAAACTTGCTTAAAATCACAAGAAAAAGTTAATAGTTAAACAATTGAAGGCAAAGTTATGAAAAATTGACACTGGGTTATGAATCACTCGGTATATCAGATCATCAAATTATTGAACTTATAACATAGAAAAGGAATTACAAACGTTTGTACTGAATCAATTTGTAACACCAAAACCGGATAATTTAAATTAATTTGCAAAATGCACCAAAAATTTATGATAATTAATTAATTACTCGATTTTCCAATTAACCTAAACCTAGGATAAAAAATTGTAATTCGACCGCGGATCTGTTGTTGAAATTTACATTAGGTATTACACACACACACACAGTATATTGCAAGTACGAGTATAGTAATAAAATTTAATAGAAATTACCATTTAAAATCATAATAAAAAAAAACATTGTAAAATATATATCTCTGGTTCTCACAAAGTTATAGCAAAAAAAAAGTATAGAAATAAAATAGAAGAGTTACATAGTTCTCTTAGTAATTGTGTGAATTTAACTAATTAATCATCAATTAAAAATTAAAAATTAATATTACGTGAAACGACTAAACTTAGACATTAATTTAATACAAACATTATCTTAGAATAAATTTTTATAACAATAAAAAACGTTCGTGAACTATTATTTAAAAACACGATATAAGAAGAAATTCTTAAAACGATGAAACGTTCGTGCATTGATTTTATAAATGCTTGAGTAACAAAAATATGAGCGATAATTATCTGAATAAATGTACGACAGTCAAATAAATTCTTTTACAAAATTACGTGTATTACGTAACAAAAAAACAATTTAACGGAATTTTGAAATATATATATATATATATATATATATATACGAATTAAACTATAATATTCATATGCTGTTTAAATTAGCATTAGAATTTCAGAATCATAATTATAGCGAATAAAATTATCTGCGAAGATTTCAAATTCACTCCATTATATTAAAAAAAAGAGTTTTGAACAAAAACCTTCTGCCGTATGTCGACTCAGATGATCCACCAAAACGATGTCTTGATATCGATGACTGGACAAGAACGAGATAGCCTTGATTTTCTTGCCTCATTAAATACTTGGTTTAACGGATTTTCCCCACGTTTTCGAAATATTTTAATTATCAACTATGGACAAACAAAGGAAAGCTCAAATATGTCTAATTTGCCCCAGCCAGAAGACGTCCAAATACTCGTTACGGCAACTAGCTTCCTATTTAAATTTCTCACACAGCGCTCCGCCAACATGCGTTAATTTTTCAAAATACTAGAGCAGGTGTATCTTATTTCGATCTCTAATTCTAATTCGATGTCTAATTTGCCCCAGCCAGAAGCCGTCCAAATACTCGTTACGGCAATTAGCTTCCTATTTAAGTTTCTCACACAGCGCTCCGCCAACATGCGTTAATTTTTCAAAATACTAGAGCAGGTGTGTATCTTATTTCGATTAATATCGATCTTACTTACTCGATCGTACCAAACAAAGTGTCCGTCAAAAATCGAAGCCAAGCGGGGGGGTCGACTTTAAAGCCCATAATGCAGTCAGAGAAGCGCGCGCCGATAACAGAAGAATATTACAGCTGACCGATTTTCATGTGGCCGGTGGGAGAATTTGTACGTGCGTCAAGTAAGGGTCAGTGTTAGATAGAGACAGTACTCGGAAAAATTAAATGCAAACACTTTGTGCGAGATGTGCATTGGGACATAGTAAGGGATAATAAGGGATGCCAGAGGTTCCCCTACCTATGAATTTCGTGCGCATCTCGAGGGCGGTACTTCTAACCGGCCACATGAAAATCGGTCTGCTGTACGTACTTGCTAAATTCAAATGAAAATTCAAATACAGGGCAGTATAAACTAAGCACAAAAATAAAATGTAACATGGTATCTAAATGAAAAGATTTATTCTAATTTAAATATGTTTTACAAATTAATAGCAAAACTCAAACGCTTAATTTTTCCATTTTATTCTTTTTCTCAACAATACTATCTAAGATAATTAAATACATCTTATTTTTTTCTATTGAAGTTGAATCATAAAATTTAAATGAGAAGATTTACATAAGTAAGTTCTATTTATAATAAAAAAAATGAAAGTGCAGAATATCGAATGAACATATAAATTGTTTTTCCATATTATTAGTATTTATAAAAAATGTATAGTAGTATATCGTCTAGAGAGTAAAAACATATATAAGTATATTTTTATATTATTTTACGATTTACATGAACCAGTTTTCTACACATCAGAAGCCTGTAACTAGAACATTTACGATCACTGGATTATTAATATAATACAGAGCTTATTTTTTATGTTTGAGTTTCTTCACCTTAAATTTACATAAATACAAGTGAAGTTTGAGCGCTTTCCACAAGAAAAAGTAATATGTATTATATGTATGTATAGTAGTATGTATGTATAGTAAGTAGTATGTATTTTTCTAGTAAAGAGAAATTGCGACCTGAATGACTTCTCTTTAAATGAGAATATGCAAACACCTGTTTACTAGAGTTCTAACATCAAATTAAATTGAAAATTAATATTTTTGTTATATGAAAAAATTAAGAAATTATTCGGGCGTCTGTATACTTCCTTTTAGAATTTCTTTCTTAAAAAATTGTAAAAATTTTTTTGTACCAGAAAAGACCATAATGCACTGATGGCTTTTGCAGCTAGCTAATTATCCAATTGAGAATTTCTTTTGATTTTATAGCTGGAATACCATAAGAGCCCCATCGAAATAATAGAAGTATTCCCATTTTTCAGAATGCTAAAATGTGCTAAAATGTTAAATCTGTGTAAAGTTGTAATATCCTACTATGGTGTTATAAAGAAAGAATTTGAAGTTTAAAGAATTTTTTGTGAAAGACACATATGGGTTGAAAACCCGCAATAAGCAAACGCGTGAATTAATTTGAAAACTGAAGCTGGAATACAAGTTTATTTCAGAAATTTTAAACTGGTCTCTAAATATGGGTTTTGTGCATATCATATTTCCTCTTCCTAAACTTTATTTGACAGCGTTTTCATGTCCGATATTTTCTACAACTAGGGTTCTTGAATTACATCCTTTTATTCAGTTTAATATTATCCTTTTATTTACTTGAAGTAATTTGAATATTCGGTCGTTAGAGTAATAAACGGCTGAATGGCACAAGTTGTTAGGTAGCCGAATAATGAGATGAAAGTTCTGTTGGTCGGGGGGAGTTCACATCCCATCCCGGGACGTACAAATTTTTTTTTTCTTGGCGAGAGAGGAGGCGTCGGTATTCCATTCTGTTAACCTTAAATGTCGAGGAAGTGAAAGTCAAATCAATATTTTTACCCTCTTATGGCGAGGAGATATATGTAGTAACAAAGCCATCGAACACTTTACATACACCATATATACTCTAAGCAGTCCTGTGATGTGGACAAGCTTTTAGCTTAAGATATTGGGCCGTTATAGATACACTAAAATACAAAAAAAAAATAGGTTCAGCGGCAAGAGAAGACGAAAAATACGTGGCTGAAAGAAGATATGTACAATTTGAAAAGATTATTATAACACGCTATACAAAAATTAATGCATTTATAACTTCTACAGATTATTAAGATTATTAGGGAAATAATAGAATTTAAACATTTACTGCAGAACAGTTCGGAAAAAATTATAAAACTTTAATTTAACAACAAGAGGTCCCAAAAAAAAACATTATTAAGACGAATTTCAGACGTCTGAAATTCGCTGGAAAGTACTACAACTGTCTGATAAAACGCTGACGTAATATCTTGTGGAGCGATGGAAGTCAAATAATGATGCAAGTCACTTTATATTAGATGATCACAGCTTTCAAGTCACCAAACAAGTAAGAGACAATAAAACCTGGCGCTTCCAAAGATATTGTTTGGAGATGTTTTTTGTTCTACGGTACAGGTCTCATGCGTTAGGTCAAGGAAATTTTTAATCAACTAATTTCTACTAAGGTGCTGAAGAAGAAATGTTAGTGGTTGTTCATGCAAGAGAATGACCTTAAGCATAGTGTGTGAGATCAAAACAGTTTTTTTCCGAATACGATTGAGGTTCTGGAATGACCGTCGCGGTCACCAGACCTCAATCCCATGGAAAAGTATGTGAATAAGTTTTAATTTACAAGTCTTTCACGCCAAGCTTAAAACACAATAAGAATTATGGGTAATTGTGCAATGTTGTTGGCGGTTTATCATCACAAAAAAGCTGTTTTAAATAATTAAATAAATGAAATGTGGTATTTATAGTACGTATTCGCTTGTATTTTTACATTGGTGATATTATTTTGGTCAGGCCAATTACAACATATACTTTTAGTAACAAACTAATTTTGTCAACAGCATTATTTCAATTCTTTCTATTTAATCGCTTTTACTTCTGAATAGTATAGATGTTACAAATTTTTCAATTATTTCAGATTAATATGGATTTTTTGTGTTCGTTCCTAACAATATTTGTTGGGGCAACTAGTGGATTTTGTCGTCGCTCCTATGTTGACTCACCGCGCACGGGTTGTAAGGCCGTATACGCACTAATTTTTTACTCTTCGGTGACAGTTATTAATGAAATGCGGCACATCCAATATAACACCTTTATTTACATATTTACATTACTTCATACATAAAATTTGTTGTATAATGAAAGACGGTTGTCTTTTGATAAAATATGAGACTGGTGTCTCTTGATATTAAAAGTCGATTGCTGTCTTGAACATTGTTCTTGCGACTGTTTGTCTAGAACGTTACTATGTTAAGACTTGCGACTGTTAGTAATTTATGTAGACTGTTGTCTTGAACATTGTTCTTACGAGTAATGTAAGAACGTTGTTCTGTGGCGAATTGCTACTGGCGACTTGTCTTAGCGACTTGCGTTCGCGATTTGCTGCTGTTGTCAGCGCGCGCTGAATTATTTAAAAACTTTTTAAACATTGTAAGCAAAATTTACCCTTCCCTTTAATTAACAAAATAGGCCACATGCGGCTAAATGACGAACAAAAGGTCGGCAAGTTACAAAGAAACGCCTTTCTTGTGCAAATTGTGCCTACTAACAGCAAACGTTGCAGATAGTTTTGAATCTAACTGTATACATGTGGCGGCACGTTCACTAATAAAATAATATAATTTGAAACGTATCTAGAAAATGCGGCAATAAATAAGTGCCGGTAGAATAACATTGACAAATATGTATGTGGCAATAAATAGTGCCGGCATGAATATCTGATGACAAATATGTATGCGACAATAAATAAGTGCCGGCATGCATATCTGATGACAAATATGTAATAAGCGGTATCATAAATTTTATAGTGAAACGTTTGCATCTTAATACAATAAGAAAATATAATTTTGTATACAGAAAGTTTTAATTTTGTTTCTGACTCTTATATTTAAATACTATAATCTATGATTTCTTTATATTTAATGTGTAATATTAAAATGAATAATACTTATATTTTAATATATAATACAAAATTAATAATATTTATGTTTACTATACGATATATAAATTCGTTTCGTTTATAAGACGAAACACTATTATTATATTGGTGGCAGCTGTATATGTATTTAGTATTCAAGAGTGCATGAAAGGTTCGTGCAAATAATATCGCTTCAATTCAAAATTCAATACTTCTTTCAAATGAAAAGTTCTTTATCCTCATTTCTTCTTGAAAATTGATCCAAAACATGATCAGGTATTTCTCTTTGGTGTATCTCTTTTCCTCTTTGTCTTTCATTTCCAAAAATTAGTAATTTCGTTGTGCTCGTTCTAATTCATGCTGTATATTAATTTAACTATAAATTTTAGAATAACAGCGCTTCTCTAATTAAACTATTCTAGAAGCCGGTCCTGGTATGGCTTATTTGACTCTGAAACTAAAGATTTCAAAAACAAATTTATTTGTTTCTATTTTTATGAATAATAAACGTATATACGTATGTACTTCGATCTAAGTGAATTCATGAAATCGTAAATATAATGGAAATAGAAATGGACATGTGAAAACTATTATATTTACAACCTGAGAACTGAGCATAAATGATTTCGTACAAGCTCGAAAAAGTATTATTTAGAATACGCGTGTCTAATACAAAGCGCTACTCTGCTGTTTAATCCTACGCAAATACTTCAGTAATGGAACTACTAATTCCATGAGTACATTTCGTAGATAATCGTGACTGAGAATTTTAATAAGTTTGACGGAATTAATATCGCTCATAATGTATAATTATTATTTTAAACAGAATTAAAAGAAAAATTACATTTTAGACTAACCAAGAAAGTCCTTTAACCCGGAGACATCTATTTGAATGAAAGTCAACAGTTAAGAAGACATATAAGAACTATGTAAAAAACTGTTTTCGGTTGATGCGGTAATAATGGCCTTGCAATTCTTCAAATTTTGGGTTTTTAGTAAATTACTCCATAATCGTTTCAAGAAAAGGAAAAAATGATCATGATTAACGTATAATCTTTTATGAGAACTATTTGAATTACATCATGATTCATTCAGTCTTTAGATGTATACGAATTTCGGATATGGAAAATATTTAGTGGCTCTCCGCAATTATGTCGACGTGCATCAATGAAATAATATGATTAAAATAGAGTCCCTGATTTTTTTATTTGCATATGCCTGGTATAAAAACGGGTATTTGAATAATAAATTAAACTACTTTGAACACCCAGTGAAATTGGCCTTTGCAACTTATAATGCTGAGAGTTCTTCCTGTCCGTTTTATATGCGGAAAACTTACCTTCATTAAATGCGCAAAATGTACTGAATTCTTATGCTTTCAAAACCTATATGAAGAATACCATTTTTGTAATGAGTAATAGATTTATACCTGAAATATATACCCTATAATTACATATACAGGGTTTTTGACGTAACCCGTTTATTAGAAGTTTTCTATGTTAATGCGTTAGGATACTTTTAAAAATTTGTAGCATGTAATCTTAATACTTTATTATTATTATACAGGGTTAGTTAAAAGTATGGAGACGGCGATTTATTGTCGTTAATATTCATTTTAGGGAATTATGTTCAATATAAAAGTTTGTTAAGATATTTTGATCTACATTTGAGAATATTTGAATTTTTTTTTCTTCAATTGTTTTTTAGTTACGGCTGTTACGGCGGTTTTTAAATGGGAACTAGTAAATTTTACTCTACCATTCGATAGAGAATTTCTTTCTCTTTACAATAATATTTTTGTTTTTTTTTTAAATTCATTTTAATAACTTTTTTATAAGAAGAGGCCGGTTCATGTGTTTAACAGATGTTCGGTACATCGCAAATAGACAGAAGCGTAGCGATAAACAATCTTGAGCGACATAATTTTATCAGTGGTTATTATGTACATCAAATCTTTGACAGAAATAAATCATTTGTGCAATTTGTTGCTGTTAATATTAACAATGGGCAATGGTATAAGTGAACATGAACGAATTGAAATACTTATGATGTTGGGTTATGGAGATAGACGCAAAAGTTTACAAGACGTTTGTAATTTATTTAGTCATACGCATCCAAATAGAAATCCAATTTTTAAATCCGTTGTTGGCAAAACTTTTAGACGCTTAACAAACGGGTAGCGTTAATGATTTTCCAAGGAGTGGTAGACCTAGAACAGCAAAAAGCGATGATAACAAACTGGATATTTTATTGGCTGTTTCTGAATATCCCCATTTATCAACCAATCAATTAGCGGCCAATTTCAATATTTCACAGTCATCGATCGTGTCACTTTTAAAAAGTGAAAAGTATAAACCTTATAAGGTACACCTTGTACAAGAGTTAACGGAAGATGATTTTGATAGGAGATTACAATTTTCTGAAGAAATGTTAAATATTTGCAATAATAATGAAAATTTTGTCAACAATATTCTTTTCTCTGACGAAGCTACTTTTTGTCTTACTGGTGAAGTAAACAGACATAACTGCAGATACTGGTCATCGGAAAATCCCTCTTGGTTTTTGGAGCACCATACGCAGTACCCCTAAAAGGTTAATGTTTGGGTTGGCATTCTAGGCGGTCATATTATCGGTCCCTTTTTCATCAATGGCAATTTAACTTCGGCTCTGTATTTGCAGTTATTGCAAAATGAAATAATACCTGCTTGTGCTACGCTCTATCCTCATGAAAACAATGAACACCTGCCCAATTACAGTATCTGGTTCCAGCAAGATGGCGCCCCACCACATTATGATGTAAATGTTCGTAAATTACTAATGGACGACAAATCAACACTTACTTAATTTACTTTTTTTTTTAATTTTTCTTGTAAAGAAGTTATTAAAATGAATTTAAGAAAAAACAAAAATATTATTGTAAAGAGAAAAAAATTCTCTATCGAATGGTAGACTAAAATTTACTAATTCCCATTTAAAAAAAACTGCGCGGACAGGCGTCACTAAAAAAGCAATCGAAGAAAAGAAAAATTCAAACATTCTCAAATGTAGATCAAAATATCCTAACAAACTTTTATATTGAACATAATTCCCTAAAATGAATATTATCGACAATAAATCGCCGTCTCCATACTTTTAACTAACCCTGTATATTAAAATAAAATATTTACACCCACGAATCACATTAGGTTATACCGGAAGTCATAGCAAACTTTGATATTTTAAATGGAATGTTGTACCTTTAATTGTTTTTTTTTTAGATTCCTTGTAAAGTACTATAACACTTTATATTATGGTTTCTTCTGCAAAAATTAACCGTTTTTGAATTATTTCTTAACGCATTATGTGTCATTAATATGTTGATTTTATCACTTTTTTGCTTGTTAATTGTATGATTATTTTTGTTATCTCACATGATATAAAATATTTTCTCAGTTTTGTAATTTATTTTCTTTTCTAACCTTTTCGCAAGAAGTTTGTTGAATCTAAATACAATTGATATAATTCCAAAACTATTTAAATATTTTTTCCAAAACTTTCTACTAATAATGCTCAATTTAGAAAATAATCATTAATAACTCTAGAACTATGAGAGATAAGCATAGATAAACCTATACTTGCACGATGCAAAATGTTTACTTCCTATGGCGTGCTCATCTACAGGTGTTCCATTTTAAAAAAAAACGATTTTCCTTTAATTAAAGATTACTTAAATAATCAATAAATTTCGAACATCCTGTAGGAGATTTCTTAAATGTTTAGATATTACTTGGACTCTTATACCTTTCGCTGTCTCCAGTAGAAATATGACGCAGTTCAGATCAAATACGCCTAAAATATGTGGTTTTAAAGAGTACATTGAAAAGACAAAAAAATTCACAAATTTCAAAATTATTCAAAAACGGGTAATTTTTTCAAAAGAAACCATAACGTAGAGTGTTATAGTACTTTACAAGGAATCTAAAAAAGCAATAAAAAGTATAACATCCAATTTAAAATATCAAAGTTGGCTATGACTTTCGGTATATCGGAAAGTGGTTCATAAGCGTAAATATTTTATTTTAACACAGCAAGTATGAATATTACATGCCACAAACTTTCAAAACTATTCTAAGGCGTTAATATAGAAAACTTCCGATGAACGTCTTACGTGGAAAAACTGCCCCTATTGTTAGGACAGACAACATAATATTTGATGATTATATTGGCGTGGTTTATATGTACCATATTTTTATATATGTGGAAGGATATCTAACAAAACATATTAAATATAATAATACTTTTGGTTTATGTACATAAGGTACTGCTACTATTAGGTACTTCACTATATTATTTACTTCACTAAAGTTGAGAAAACTATTTTATTTATTATTACATAATTCAATGTTTAACTCTCCTAAAAATCTCCTCCACTTTTATGGGGCGGGAAGCGGGTTTGGGAGTTGTGTTAATTATTAAGAGAATGGAATATCATTTGCCACTTGCATGAGAGGTCCTCTTACAAAGTTTTCCAAACTATTTGACGAAGTAATTTATGTCGTTCCATATTTCTATGCTTAAGAGGAATATTAGGAGGAGTTTGTGCTCAAAAGGTGTTCAAATGTACAATCGCTTGAAATGATTTTTTTCAGAATATTATACTGCATGACACAATTAACTAATTAATTTCACGTTAGTGCGTGGTGGGGGATTTTTTCAAGAATAAAAGGTAAGGATTTCACTATATATAAGTAGCCCTCCCAAAAGCTACATGTGTATATGTTTATATAAAAGCTACATGTATATATTAAAAAATATTTTTGTTGGAAAAATTACGTGGCAATTTACCAAAAACCAAAATTGGGGCCAATTTCAAAGTCGGTTTTCACCCCTTAAAACGCTTGTGTCACACTACCCAATAACAGTTTTTGAAAAGTCCAAGGCTTAACTGCCAAGTTTCATTCAAATCGGTGCCTTTGGGTACAAGACTTTCATTGTTAGTATGAGTTAAGAAGTTAAAGTGCAGAAAACTGAATCGGGAGTGAGTCCTTAAATATTGCTAAAATCTTATTGACCTTTCATTGGAAAGCAATTTGAAATGTTGATATCCAAACCTGTTAACATTTACAAATTATTTGTTATTATTGCAGTGTGAATGTACATTAATGAATTTATAATTGAAAACCTAATGGCTTTCAATATGTGGTACTTTATGTAATTAGATTAAAACGTCCAATATATTTTTATACACATTCATTTCATTCTTTGAAGTGAGTTATCGAAACGAGAAAATTCAAAACGAACTTCACCGCTCTTTCCTCTTTTATCTTCCCGCTTCGAATGGACCACAAATCTTTAAGTACCTGCGTACCTATTTTCTCATATAATAACGATTTTCCCCAAAATAGCAGTTTCCAAATTCCTGAACGCTGAAGTATTGGTAGTCGTTTGTAATTCGACCGACAAGACAACAGGGACCAACTCGACTCTGTATCGGTTCGCGGCTTCGCGCGAGTGCTCGATGATCTATTCGTTCGCCCATGCAGAACACCCGTTCGCTACGCGCCCGCTTTACGTCGCTGGTTCAACATTGAAACTACACTAACAGGATAAAAAGAGAGGGGACGATTGGCGCGCGGTAAATAGAGAAGTACGTTGCACCAAAAGGTCATGGAGGGTCATAAGTCGCCCACCACCCAACCGGTACATCGATCCGAATTACCAGAGCACTGTGAACACCACTAGATTGCCACATATGTATATATGAACGTGTTTGTATGTATATAGGTACGTACATTAGTACGTACTGTTGCATAGTAATAATAGTATGATAGTGAGAATTAGTAGGACATTACGCAATTCTGCTGGAGATTGTAATTATTATTGCATATATCGTAGCATATGATCATAATTTTCGAAATTAAACTTTTTGTCGACGCAAATTTATACAAGGTGTGTATAAATTGGCGTACTGACTATACGTGATGACGTTCTTGGTAAAATTTGGAGTAAAAAGTCTTAATTCTTAAACGGTGTATCATACTTCCTGTGTTTTCAGAAAGTATTTGAAAGAAACATGAATTTGGCAATATTTGTGAACCTTACGTTTTAAATCATGCACATGAAACAAAAGAAATAAAATTAGCTCTTGAAATTATATATTTATTGTTCAAATATTACAAAAAATTTTGCGATAGTATGACTTATTTTTGTACATCTCTTTGACAGAAAACAATGTCGTTATTACCTAAATAATTGTTCGATTTGAAATCCGTCAGTTTATAGACATAGCTGCAATCTATGTGGTCTGATATCTTTCGGTGTGATTTCTAATACTTATACAAATTCGGGCTCTAACTTTATCAGCGTTTTGAGGAGCTTTTCCTTTAATGAGATCCCAACCAAAAAAATTTAATGGATTGAGATCAGGGGATCTCGCATGCCATAATATGGGACCGCCGTGACCAATCCATCTGTTTGGGAAGTGTTTATCCAACCCGTCTGTTACATTACGAGTAAAGTGCGCAGGGGCTCCATCATGCATGAAAATCATATTACGTCGTGTGTCCAGCGGTATTATTCTAATACATTTAAATATCCAACGGCATCTAGACGATTTGGTAAGTAAATTGGTCCAACTTCACAATGGTTTATTATACCCAGCCAACCGTTAACGGAAAACCTCCTTTGGTAACCATATTCGCGTATTCATGTGGATTTTCATCTCTCCAATGATGAAAATTATGAGTATTAAAAACATTATCTCTGGTAAACATGCACTCATCACTTCAAAGAATACGTCTTTGAAAGCCACCTTCTTCCTGAATCCTATTTAAAATTGTATTGC
Source organism: Melolontha melolontha (assembly GCA_935421215.2). NCBI lineage: Eukaryota > Metazoa > Arthropoda > Insecta > Coleoptera > Scarabaeidae > Melolontha > Melolontha melolontha. The sequence continues at coordinate 96,367,733 of OW285242.1, read as the reverse complement.
AAAAATTGATTCGAAATAGGTTATCATTTCCGTAGAGAGGCTGCGTTTTAGATACATGGTATGGATGAAATAAGCTTCCTCGTAGAACCAAATGAACTTATTACTGAGGATATTTAATGTAGAAGCTAAATGACGAGTACTCGCAAAGGCGTCGTCATCCTGTATTGTGACTAGAATTTTCTCTTCTATTTGCACGGTACGCCTTTGTCTTGGTCAACCAGGATTTTGAGTAGGAGACTACAATTTTGTGAAGAAATATCAAATATTGGCAATAATAATGATAATGATGATGAAAATTTGGTAAATACTGTTCTATTCACTGACGAAGCCAATTTTTGCCTTACCTGTAAAGTTAACATACATAATTGCAGATATCAGTCATCGTAAAAATCTTCTTTGGTTTTTGGAGTATCATACGCAGTTTTCCCAAGAGGTTAGTGTTTGGATTAGCATTCTAGGGGGTCATATTATTTATCCCATTTTCAATGGCAATTTAACTTCGGCGTCGTATTTACAGTTATTACAAAATCTAATTTATCTATCGAATGGTAGGGTAAGATTAACACGTTTCTATTTTGAAAAAAAATGCAGAAACGCGTCACTAAAAAACGATTGAAGAAAGAACATTCAGGTATTCACAAATGTTAATAAAAATTGCATATAAAAATTTTTGTTTTGAACATTATCTCCTAAAATTAATGTTAGTGACGATAATTTGTCGTCTCCATTCTTTTAACTGACACTGTATAACGTGTGAGTTAAAACACTAACTTGAGGAAGACTGCTTGAAGATAGTATTATTCCTAAATAATGCTTTAATACTACTAAAATTTTAAATAATGTTATGAACATTTTCAAAAGCAATTTTGTTTAATTAATCGTGTCATAAATAGCAGTTAATCTTTCGTAGAATCTATATAATATTTGCTTGTTGTGATTTATATCTGCACCCTTTCTCAATTTAGACAAACTTTTCCATTTAAATTCTAAATTTACCGTAATTAATTACATCCTAGTTTTGACTAAATACTAGAAAATAGTATATGTTAACAATATTTACTCTTTTTAAGTTACATTAGTTATCAATCATCATCATCATCATTGTCGAGAAATCATTTCAAATATTAGTCAATTATAAAAGGCAACAATTTATAAGAATCTGTTAAATTAATAAAATTATGATTGATTAATTCTAAAAAGCTAGAAACACTACATAATTTTTATTTTATTCGGTAGAAATGAATTATAAATATTTCATACAGTAAATAATAAAAATAAATTAAAACACTTGGCTTGTTTCACTATGAGATTTATTTAAATTCTCTAACAATTGTTTCGGCTGTTATGCCATTCTCAAAGAGATCTATAAATCTAACTTAAAGACTATCGCACTTGTTCTTATATGTTGTCTGTTCTTGTGTGTAGTGGGGGTGGTACTATATTGTGTATTACGGTGTCTATAAAGGGTGTATTGGCATATTCTATCTGTGTGTTGGTGATTAATAGATTTTGTTTTTTCGCTATTTTTATTTCTAATATTTCTAGGAGGTCCAATCTCTTGCTTTTTGTGATATTGTGTATTAAGTCGCAGTTATCTATATCGGGGAAGTGGTCGAGTTCTATACAGTGTTCGGCAAAGCCTGTGTTTTTCTCACTATATAAAATTGACTTTTTGTGTTCTTTAACTCTGTTTTTAATGGCTCGTCCACTTTGGCCGATATAGATAGCTTCACAGTCTTTACATTTTAATTTATAATCACCTGATTGGTCCATTTTATCTCTTTTATCTTTGTTGTTGCTAATCATTGTTCCCAAATTTGTTTTATTTACCCAGCTTATTTTGATATCTAATCCTTTTACTATTCTGTTTATTTTATTAGTGAGTTGTGGTATGTATGTAATTTTGTGCCATCTTTGTATATTTTCTGTTATTTTCGGGTATAGGTATTTGTTCTTATTATTTTGTATTTCTTTACGTTTTAACAGTTTATCTACGATTTTAGGGTCATATCCATTATTTCTTGCGATTAATTTAAACAAGACAGATTTTAATACAGAAATAAACACAATTAAATTAATCGCAAGAAATAATGGATATGACCCTAAAATCGTAGATAAACTGTTAAAACGTAAAGAAATACAAAATAATAAGAACAAATACCTATACCCGAAAATAACAGAAAATATACAAAGATGGCACAAAATTACATACATACCACAACTCACTAATAAAATAAACAGAATAGTAAAAGGATTAGATATCAAAATAAGCTGGGTAAATAAAACAAATTTGGGAACAATGATTAGCAACAACAAAGATAAAAGAGATAAAATGAACCAATCAGGTGTTTATAAATTAAAATGTAAAGACTGTGAAGCTATCTATATCGGCCAAAGTGGACGAGCCATTAAAAACAGAGTTAAAGAACACAAAAAGTCAATTTTATATAGTGAGAAAAACACAGGCTTTGCCGAACACTGTATAGAACTCAACCACTTCCCCGATATAGATAACTGCGACTTAATACACAATATCACAAAAAGCAAGAGATTGGACCTCCTAGAAATATTAGAAATAAAAATAGCGAAAAAACAAAATCTATTAATCACCAACACACAGATAGAATATGCCAATACAGCCTTTATAGACACCGTAATACACAATATAGTACCACCCCCACTACACACAAGAACAGACAACATATAAGAACAAGTGCGATAGTCTTTAAGTTAGATTTATAGATCTCTTTGAGAATGGCATAACAGCCGAAACAATTGTTAGAGAATTTAAATAAATCTCATAGTGAAACAAGCCAAGTGTTTTAATTTATTTTTATTATTTACTGTATGAAGTTAAAATGTTTCACCAAGAAGTATCTGCAACAACAGCCGAGAATATAAATATTTATTTCTTACGTCGTTCCTTTTATAACTTATATAAACATGTTGATAAATGTGCTGTAATCAGGGTATAACTAACAAATCGAGGTATCGTGTACACCACTCACGATTTCTTACATATTTACAGCGTTTGTATTACACCTTACTAGATATGCAATTTTCTCCAATGATTAATGAACTAGCTCAGTTGTATGCATGATCAGAACTCATAGGTACGAGAATAAAATTTCGTTGACAGATATGGATGGTTTTCATTTGAAAACAGCATAACTTCGTGCTTGTTCCAATGCAACAGTGTGTAATGAATACCGGACAGGGTTTTACAGTTCCATAAACTATATTTTTTGTCTAGTACCTAATGGATTATTATTTTATGTATAGCAAACGCCAATTAAGTTGGCGCGAGGAGGGGTAAGTTCGCGCAGGATTAGAGGTAGTGGGGAGATATGTATTTGGTTTTACATCAAATGTCAGATAATTCCAACCTCTGAGCGTGTATCACTTTATGATCCTCTAGCAAAGACATTATGTTCCGTCAAACGTCAATGACAAATGTATTCTGACAATTACTTGAGTAGTGGGGGTGAACGTTTTTAAAAACGGCTTCTGCGCACCTCCTCCTCGCGCCAACTTAATTGGCGCTTTCTATAGATACATTTATTTTCCAAATACTACATTCCCTAAAAGGGGACTGGTAAATTCGGAACATTAATGAGATATACATATATGTGAGAGGGTATTGATATCTAGTTAGCCTAGGCCATTTTCCTTGAACAAAACAAAATCTTGTTATAATGGCAGGAAATAATTACATTTTAGAAGCGTCACTGTAAAATTTTACGTTAAAAAGTCGAAGTATTGCTGTGCAGTAAATTTTGAAAAAAAACATGTCGAATGCAAAGTGGAGTTAGATCTAATCATTTTTATATTTTGTACGTCAATTTTATTATTTTTCAACTCTACATTTTTTACCCCAGAAGAAGCGACAAAGTCTGTTGCGAAATATAGGGTTATTTAATAAAGGAGTTTTTTTCTTAATTGACAGCTTACCCGAATTTAAATTAATTTTATATATATATATATATATATATATATATATATATATATATTCCTTAAAATATACTTTATCTACATAGTCAGAGCGCGATGGGTTCACCGTTATCGCCGATAATATTGAACTTATTTATGGAAGTATTCGAGAAAAATGTACTGGAGAGCGCCGAACATAAACCGACGTTATGGAAATCGAAGTACAGGGACAACTACCTTTCCTAGACGTTTTAGCCATTAAGAATCCAGACGGCACATTAGGACACACAGTATATCGGAAAGAGACACATACAAATAGATACCTCAATGCGCATTCAAAACACTGATTTCACGATCGCGAAGATTAACGGATCAAGAAAACGCAAATACAGAAATGAGCACAATCCGGAACAGTTTGATGGCCAAAGGTTTTATAAATAATGACATCAATAGAGCTATACATAATAGAAACAAAGCTCAACAGGAAAAGGAACAGGAAAATATCACATCAAGAGCGTTTTTACCGTACGTCTAAGGAACAACCGACAGAATTAGTAGAGTCCTGAAGAAACACGATGTGAAGACAATATTCACAACGGACCGAAAAATACGTGAAGTGCTATACGCCGAAAGACAAGATACACTTAGAAAATCAAGGTTTATATGAAATTCCCTGCAGGAACTGCATACAAACATATGTCGGACAAACTAATAGGCGAATAAGTGTCAGGGCAGAAGAACATAAGGTCGCAATAAGAAATCGAACATCCATGTCATCATTAGCACAACATGTAATACAGACTGGACATACAATAGATTTTGAAAATACCAAAACTTTAATGAATAGTACAAATATACGAACAAGAAAAATACGGGAAGCCATAGAAATCAACAAAAGACCTGAAAGCATGAACAAACAGGACGATGCACAACGTTCACCACCGACATGGAAACCAGTTATTTTTCTGAATTTTATATATCCCAGCATCATGCACTGACGAGCCTATAGCAAGACGAAGCTCGTGTTTACATTTCTGGATAGCAATTTCCACACAAATATTAACTTGTGTTCTCCACACCCGCTTTTTAACAATTTTGTTGTATTATTACAAATGTTTTTGTTTTATAAAAGAATAATTACGAAAATAAGGAACTTAATAAGAGAAACTTTTACCTTTCGAACACTAAATTAAACGCAGGTACTCTATATTATTTGAGAAACTATTCATATCCCTCAATTTAAAATTGTTTGTGCCTCCTGGTTTGAAGGACCGTTATATATGGCTCAAAGTACCGAATGCTGCGTTGTACTCGATTCTCGAAGGACCATATATATGTTTTGTATTTGACCCACAGCTCACGGTGCGTAACTTCCGTATAAGCTGGTTATTTCTTTTGGTTGATGGTAGTTATATTGAAAATTGGTGTGTTTTCTGAATGTTTTATTTATTTTACAAAAAAAACACTTAAACCTAATTTGATAAGATAATTCTCACAATTAATGTTAACTTAAACTTAATGCTTTACTGTTTTATTGTTGTATGATTGTTGTAAAATGTATGTTCTATTCTGTATGAATGGTTATGTTCTATATTCAGATTAATGATGTTCTATCTGTGACTGTTGCATTACAAGTATATACAAAATATATCACTACCCCTACCTTAACATAACTAAAATGTGTGCGTAGGCTTTACGTCATTGTTGTGAAATTTACCTACATTATTACTTCTTAGAAATTGTATATACATGCAAACAATACCCAAAGTTTCCGATAGTCTTAACGATCTTACTTATAAATAAGTATGTATAATAATAAAAAAGAATTCCTAATTACGTATTAATAGGGGTCATAAATCTTCTTAATGTATTTGTATCTGATAGATTCATCTATAATAGATTTTTATGATACATGCATATTTGGATATCTTGACCCTATTATGTATATTAATATAATTAATAAAAGCAGGTATTGAAAGGTCTATTGAAATTGTTCACTAATTACACGAGGCAATAAAGAAATGGTCTAAATGTATAAAGGAAGTAATAAACACTTTAGTAAATGTAAATTTTTTGAATCTAAGGAAAATATTATAATTTTGAATATGTTAATAAAAATATTTTGTATACCGGGTGGTCCATTTATCGTGCCCTCCCCCCCCCCCCCCTCAAAAAAAAAATTGGAAGCAGTAAGTTTTATGAAAAAAAGTTTCAAGTAAAAGTTTTACTACAAGAAGTGTCCTATCTGATGGTTAAGCAGTCGCACACCAAGGAGAACGTATGAAGATCATACGAAGGTCAATTTTTTTTTTAAATAGAACATGGCATTTTTTTTCCAAATTCTGAAAAAGGATGTAATTGCGAGTAGAAAAGTACTAAAACTCATGTGGCCTAAAATTAAGATTCAGCGAAATATTCAAGAAAAACACAAAAAAAATGAGAAAAATTGATTAAAAGACTAACATAAATAGACACAAAATATCCGATCACCCCCGGGCTACACTAATTTAATTTAATCGGGACAATTGTTTCGGAAACTTCGGACTCATTAAAGTAAATGTTCAAAGTGTTGACCTTCAGCCTCGATACACTTTAGAATTCTCCGACTAAACGAATCATGGACGTTTATTAGCACGTCTTCCGTAATTTCTGAGCATGCATTTATTATTCTTTGCTGCATATCTTCCGGTGTTGTTGGGGCAGTACGGTACACTTTCTCTTTCATTGAACCCCACAGAAAATAATCGAGAAGGGTCAAATCTGAAGAACGAGCAGGCCAAGATTTAGGTCCGCCGGGTCCTATCAAGTGATCGCTGTAATCCCTGTTTGATATTTCTCGAGCCGCGTGTGAATAATGAGCTGGACACCCATCATGTTGGTACCACATTGTGGCTCGCCGCTCTAAGGGTACATCTTCAAGTAGTGTCGGTAACACATTGTGTAGAAAGTCGCTATACTTATTACCATCTAAATTGCCAGTAATAAAGAAAGGTCCAATTATTTTTATTCCAATTATCCCACACCAGACGTTGACATTCCATGGATGTTGCCGGTCTACTTGTCGTAACCATTTTGGATTTTCCGTTACCCAATAATGCATATTATGCCTATTTATCTGCCCATGATTCGTAAAAGTGGATTCGTCGGAAAATAGCACATTGACAAAAAAGTTATTGTTATCGCGAATTTTTTGCTGAGCCCATTCACAAAATTGTACACGATGTTCAAAATCAGTTCCGTGAAGATCTTGATGCATCGATATGTGGTATGGGTGAAATTTTTTGTGTTTCAGTATTCGACCAATACTAGTTCGTGAGATTCCAGACTGGCCGGCAATTTCTCTAGTTCTGACGTGTGGATAATAAGCCACTGCCGCTAGAACAGCAATTTGCGCGTTTTCATCGGTAACACTCTTTTTTCGATTTTTTTTCTTTTTCACAATACTTCCTGTGGTAGTGAACTGTTGTACAACACGACGAAAGGTACGAGTCGGCTGATGTCTATCAGGGTATCTTACAGCACACAAACGATACGCTGCGCGAATATTTCTTCCCGCTTCACCATAAATGAAAATCATATCAATTTTTGCACGTGTTGCTGGATCCATTCTTGATATTCAAACACTGGTAGTTTTATCACGACGATACAAGAAACATTAAGTCAGTTACCTAGCTTGTGAGGTATTTATGCAGCTTCAAGGGATTACGAATAGAAAGTTAATTGGCTTTTGCGATGGTATTCCCGGATTAAGGGGCAACAAATAACCCATTATTACAACAAGCAACTAATTCATACGGCCTGTTAATATCCAATTATAAAGAACAAACTTATACGAAGGTAATTACTTTCTAATTACCTAGAACCGCTATTTCAAATATGACTTATCTGTTATGTAAATCTGTTATTAATTATTTTGCAATACGTCCACATTATTGCTTTGAAAATACTATGTTTTTCATGTATTGTTTCCAATTTATATTTTGTTCTTCTTGAATATTTCGCTGAATCTTAATTTTAGGCCACATGAGTTTTAGTACTTTTCTACTCGCAATTACATCCTTTTTCAGAATTTGTAAAACATAATGCCATGTTCTATTTAAAAAGAAAAACTTGACCTTCGTATGACCTTCATACGTTCTCCTAGGTGTACGACTGCTTAACCATCAGATAGGACACTTCTTGTAGTAAAACTTTTACTTGAAACTTTTTTTCATAAAACTGACTGCTTCCAAATTTTTGGGGTGGCCACAATAAATGGACCACCCGGTATAGTGGTTTACCCTTGAAAATGAACATTGAATATTTATAAAGTTTGAAATGTTATTCTTTAGTTCTGTTATACTAAATTTACTAATATCTAAAATATATGAATACATATATACAATATAAAATATTTGGTTTTATGACGAAACAAAAATAAAGAAGAATTTTTAACAGCGACATTGTGATCTACCCTCCTAAATTTTTTATATATAAATATTTTGCCAAATAAGTTTTAATTTCCATAATTATAAACAGCTACCTCGCAAAAATGCGAAATCGAAAAAAATTCAGAGTATTTCTATCGTGTTCAAATATTTTTGGTTAGGTTTCGATATTTGATTCTTTAATAATCGTATGTAATTTACCTAACACCTTGATCTTTAAAATTTTGTTGGATTTTCTGTTTTGGATAAGTTCTCTTATAAGTATATAAAATCATTTTTAATGAAGAGATAAACACTGTTTTGAATCATACTGAAGGCAATTTTTTTCTAAATTACATGCCTGTTAAAATAATTCGTCAAACTTGTTACTGTGATAAATTGGTATTTAGAAGAGGCTCAGACTAACATGCCACTTCCTATTTTTTGACATCGTACTTATATACAGAGAAGTATTCGTTCGTGAGACCTTCACAATTTCTCTAACCTTAGAAAACGATATTTAAATTTTTGGCACACTACCGTGTCGAAACAAATGGTTCGTAAGAATACGCAATTTTTATTAAGCTTACTCGAAGGTCATCCGCATAGTCTGCTGATTCAACTATAACGTATGGATTTACGTATGTGCGGTACACGCATACACATACGGTTGAGTATTTTGACCTATTACAAAAATTCAATGGCAAGAGAATGTTTAACCAGAAGAACATAGTTTCAGCTGAATATGTACACTGTTTGCCAAAAGTAAGTAACGTGAATATTGCAAAATATACAGAATAGTATAATATAAAACAATATATTAAACACAAAATTTTGTATAAAACACAGATATTTTTAATAATCTAAAAATATTAAAAATGTGGAGAACATAATACAAGTTTTGTGTGAAAGTATCTTTCCAGCCATGCAGACACGTGTTTTATCTTACTACAGAATCATCAGTACATGCCACTGGAGAGATACTTTGACCTAAATATCACCCTTACAATATTACAAGAGTTATTGAAACAAAGCTTACAAAAACATGCAGCGCCGCTCATTGACTAATCTCAATATCACGAACGTTTAAACATCCGTTGGTATCTTGATAACAAGTGCAACTTAGAAAGTAGTCGCACCTTAGAAAACAACTACGAGACTATAATTTATCTCTTTCTGGTTACAGAATTAACTTACATAGCTCTTTAACTATTGTGAAATTTCTATCAAACATTTTGAGTGGAGTGAAATTAACTGCATCATACATAATTTCGTTTTTTGTTGTCATAAATCATTATTTGTTGTGTTTGTTTATTTATTTTTGTACTCACGTATTTCATTTTAGTTTATTTTTCATAACATTATCACCTTCTTGTAAAAATAACAAATCTCGTAAAACCATCCAAGTCAAACACGAACTGATATCAACCATAAACATTAAAATAGAGAAATGTCCAAAATAAACCTATTTTCTAAAAGTTATTATATCAGAATTTCTGTTTTAGTAATTATTTAAATTATTTTTTTTAGCATTTCGAAATAAAATCAAATTTAAAGAACTAAAATATATTTAAGATAAACTTAACGTTAACTTGTTAATGAATGAAGTGTTCATTCCAGAGCTTAGAGACATTTTAAAAGAACTGTTGAAATAATATTTATTCTCTAAAAATTAGAAAAAATAACTAAGATTAAGTGACATACTTTCTCAAGGTTCTCTTCTGTAAAATTTGTTTCTCTTTGAATGAAATACATTTTTGTAAATAGAAAACGGCCTTTCTACATCGCAACTGGTTATAGGTGCATACTGGAAATATTCTTTTATTTCCGCGTATTTTGAAGTTAGATGTTGTGGCATTGTCCCCATACACAATTGCCGCAATGTTATTAAATCTGGATTTCTAGTAAACACTGCGTCTAAGTTTTGGCGAAGGCCACATCCGAAGTCACTAGAAATACTTTTCAAATTATTAATAGCCACATCTAATGTCGTTAAACCATCATTTAATTTGACATTTCGATTTTCAAAATAAGTGATTAGTTTTGGCAAATTGCCAAAGTGTTCCTGAAGAAAGTACAACTGATTTTTTAAATGTGGAATTTGTGTTAGTTCCTTGCACTCAGAAATACTCCGAGCATCGTCATTTAAACATGCAACAAAATTTTGTGAACTATCGAAATTCTCTGCATAAAAACTAGTAGCTTCCAACCATGTCCCCCATCTAGTTATTACTGGAGAGGGAGGTAGTGACAAAAATTGCAGTTTTTCCATATAAAGAGCTACTCTCAATGGTGCTTTTCTGAAAACTTTTTTAAAAGCGGACACAAGTCTATACACTTCTGGAAAGGTGTCTCTGATATATCACAGATTCTGTGGAGAGCATGAGCTACACAAGTAATATGCAGCATTATAGGATATGTTTCCTTTAATAGTCTGCCTGTTTTTAACATATATGCAGCACTGTCACTGACAAAAGTATTTTTTCTTTGTACCTGTCGTCCGAATGAAGCATTTGGTGCATATTCTCGTAAATGGTTTTAGCTAATGTTTCCGCATCAACTGTATTTATAACTTTTGTTGCTATTACATATGTGTTATATAGAATAGTTAGATGTAGTACACCAGCTACAACATTTACCACACAGCGTCCTGATATATCGACAGTTGGGTCGGCACTTATCCAGAGGTACTGATTTGAAAGATGGCTTCTAATGCGTTCTACTGCTTTCGTGTAGCACTTAGAAACATAATATTTGCCTAAGGTGGATTCATCAGGAACATTTCGACCAGTATATTTTTTGAGAAATATTTTTAAAGTGGGGTTGTTAAGTTTATTTAATGGAATATTAGTCGCCATAAAAGTTTCACAGAGTTCTTCGCTAAAATTGTCAGATTCCAACGGATCCAATTTCTGTGCATGTGTTTGCGATGCTAAGTGACGTTGTACGAGATTCAATCAAACTATATTAAACAGGACCTATCTCAAAAATTACGATGTATGTGCGACTTCATGGAATTTTTTAACGATATTTTACAGATTTTGCAATAAATTTCGGAATCACTGCCGTAAATCCAACTCGCCATTGTTTTACCATGCATTCTCGACGTTCTTCCATATCATATCTGAAAAGGTAACTTAAACAATGCTCTAGATCTAAATAAATGAAAACTAAACATGTATGCGTAAGTTATTGAAACTGAACGAAATTCAATGCATACTTACGTCGAAATAATTGGGGGAAGTAGTTTCAATCAAAGGATATTAAACGGGATCTATCACAAAAATTACGATTTAATTAACATTTAAAACTATGAAAACAAAAAACTAACTCACAGCACTTTATTTATCTTACGAAATATAATCTAAATAGACTAAATTATTAAAACTCCACACGCCTCTATCTACGCCCATGAAAACAGAAATTTAACTGTAAATATTCAACAAAAAACGTCGCAATTCTCGATGAAAACAGATGTGCGCGCTACCCAGATCAATAGTGCATTCAATAACTGCGTGGTCTACTTACAGATGTTGTAGACTATTTATATCGTCCGTCGTAATGACGACGTCATTTCAACCAGATGTGCCCGGACTCTGCTTATGATATTTCCTTGTAATTTTAAACGGTAGGATATTTCATATTAATTTAGTAATTTTTGAACGTTATTCAATAAAAATACAAAATACAAATCACAATCGAGTATGATGATCTTTTATCTGGTGCTACAAACTTCTGTAACTCACTCTATTTGTAAAGAAAAACCTTTCCACAATTTCTACATTAGTCTATAGTGTGTAAAAGAAATCTACTAGTGTTACCTTTGAACGAAATCGGGTCTAACCAACTAGGGCTATATTTTTATCACTTCTTTCTTTTGTACCACACTGTATATAAACATTTAAGATTGCTGTACTATGTACGTCTTTGGAAATACACCCACGCAGTCTAGAATTTTTTTGGAGCGCTAATAAATGATTGTTCGAAATCGTTAGCACGGCACCTGGACATAATTTATTCAATGACTAACAGAAAAGCTCCACAATAATCGTTTAGTATCATAAAAATAATCTGACCGCGCGATCGACAAACCTATACATGTGTATGTGTATGTACGTATTATAAGTTAGGATAGATGTAGTCATCAGTTTTTAGTAACGCTTAATTAATGGTGCAAAAAATAAATACTTCGTTCTTGTTCTTTGGTGAAAAAAAATAAACGTTAAATTGTTGTCAATTAGTAAAGCTTAACATTTTATTAGTAAAGAATAAATTAGTCTTTCCCAGATATTTATTTAATATTTACATACATATTACAGACTGGCCCAAAATGACCGAAGGGGTTTTAATTCCTTATAACTTTTTTATTATAATTTTTTTTTGTCTTCAGTATTTTGTAAGGAAGACTTGGGGAATTTAAAATGGAACAGCACACAATTGAACAACGTGCCAAAATCGTTGAACTTTATTTCTCAAATCAACGATCCATTGTTTTGACACAGCGTGCATATCGTCGTTATTTTAATGTGCGGGTTGGACCCTCAGTGTCAACAATAAACCGTCTGGTTGCAAATTTTCGAGAACAAGGGGCAGTAAGGAACCTTCCTGGTGCCGGCAGACGACGAACGGTGCACACGGATGACAATATTGAACGGGTACAGGAGAGTATTCGGGAAGATGGAGAAACATCAACCAGGAGACGTTCGACACAACTTGGCCTCTCTTGGTCGTTGCAGAGAATTTTGCATACAATAAGAATGTTTCTATACAAAATTCAGCTTGTCCAACAATTTAAACCAACAGATTACCAGCAACGACTTGATTATGCAATTTATTTTCGTCAAAAAGCAGAAGAAAATCATGATTTTATTCATAATTTAATTATGAGCGACGAAGCCCATTTCCAATTAAATGGGTTCGTTAATAGGCAAAACTGCAGCATATGGGCTACGCAAAATCCAAGAGTAGTTCAACAGCGAGAATTACACCCACTTAAGTGTACCGTTTGGTGCGGTGTTTCGTCGGAAAGGACAATTGGCCCATATTTTTTTGAAAATGAACAAGGTGTCGCCGTTTCCATCACTGGTGTTAGATATCGGACAATGTTGGAAAATTTTTTAAGGCCAGCCGTGGAAAACCATCCGCAAGTATGTTTCCAACAGGATGGAGCCGCAGCGCACACTGCGAGGGACACAATGGCTCTTTTACGCGACATCTTTTGTGAACGAATTATTTCCCCGGCAAGCGATTTTAATTGGCCTCCGCGTTCACCGGATTTAACCGCTTCAGACTGTTTCCTTTGGGGTTACTTGAAAGAAAAAGTCTATATTAATAAGCCTCGAACCATACAGCAATTAAAAAATAATATACGCGACGAAATCAACAACATAACACCTGAAGTTTTGCGAAAGGTTATGGAAAATGTTTTGGATAGAGCACGAATTTGCGAAGCAGAAAATGGCCACCACTTGCGAGATATAATTTTTCATAATTAAATTAAAAATATTCTCCATTAATATACTGTATTTAAAATTTAAAAAAATTAATAATTATGTCTTAAATAAGAAGTTATAATGAACTCAAACCCCTTCGGTCATTTTGGGCCAGCGTGTATAACTATTTTGGGCCAGCCTGTATAACTACACTTGTAATATCTAGCATTGAACAAACAATTAGAACATAATTCCAATTACAATTATTTTAACACTGGTCACGATACTACAGATAATAGTGGGACAAATATTTTTTGATATTGTTTTATATTTATTATTTAAAAGATATTAGTGAACCATATTGGTCTAGCGGTAAGTCACTAGACTATGAATCTGTATGGATAAGGTTCAAATCCTGGTCTAGCCAATAATATCGACGCGGTTTTTTCAATCGCAGCTGAACTCAGGCTGACAAAAACAAAAATGAGTAGAGGAAAGGCGCCTACATTAGGATAGTGCCTAATATTGGATACCTATGTATTTTTAAGGGAAAACTATATGTGTGCGTCATCTATTAACCATATACTGGATTATATCTTAATACGCCATTAATAAGTTTGCAGGGTTCTACAACTGACTGTGTGTTAACTGAAATGTGTGCGTCCGAGTGTATTTTGCTCCGTCTTTAAACTGGTGATTTATTGGTTACAAGATAAAAATTTTAAATATTTTTGAATGTAATGAGTAATGCATGTTATAAAGTAAATATCCTAGAGATTTTTTATACCCAAAGATTTGTTTTTATTTACTAAAATATTGCTAATCTAAAATTTTTATGAGGTACCTAATATCGGACAGCTATAGGTTCCCAATATTGGATATCCAATTTTACGTGACAGTTTAAGGTTAATTGAGATAATATATTTTTTTACAGTCATGGCTACTAAAAAGAGAAAACAGTGGGATAAAGCAGACATGACCAGTGCCATTCATGCAATATTAAATAAAGAGATGGGATATTTGAACGCTGCCAAGTCGTTCAATGTTCTGAAAGCTACTTTGGAGTATTATTGTAAATTACAGAATCCCCTAGAACATGTAGAGAAATCGACGCTTGGTCGTAAACCAGTGCTACCTGAAGCTTTAGAAAAGGAGTTAGCGCTACACTGTCTGGAATTAGAGAAAAGATTCTATGGTTTAACGTCGTCAGATGTTCGTCGTTTAACTTATCAGTTGGCTTTAGCTAATAATTTGCCACATCCATTTTCACGAACGAAGGCTATTGCTGGGAAAAAATGGCTACGAAATTTCTTAAGACGAAACAAAAATATTTCATTTAGAACTCCTCAAGGTGTTTCGGCAGCTAGAATCAAAGGATTTACTAAAGAAAATCTTAGAAAATTCTATGATATTTTGGAACCAGAACTAGACAAAATTAAATTTAATCCAAGTAAAATTTATAATGTAGACGAGACGGGGATAAGTGCAGTTCAACACAAGCACGCTAAAGTTATAAGCCTAAAGGGAAAGAAACAGGTAGGGGCTTTGACAACATCAGAACGAGGTTCGCTTGTCACTATTGTGTTATGTATGAATGCTAATGGACATTTTATACATCCTATGATGATTTTCCCACGAAAAAATTTTAAAGCTGAACTTATGGATGGAGCACCTCCAGGATCAGTTGGGAAATGCCACCCTTCCGGCTGGATTCAGTTATATTTATTTACGCAATGGATGGATCACTTCATTATGCATGCCAAGCCATCCCGCGCAGATCCTGTTATTTTAATACTGGACGGGCATTATACACAAACGCGCAATTTGGATGTCATTAACAAAGCTCGAGAAAATCATATAATCTTAATATGCCTCCCTCCACACTCAACCCATAAGCTTCAACCATTGGATGTAGCTTTAATGGGACCCTTAAAAACATATTATTCTCAAGAAATTGAGAACTGGTTAAAAGCTAATCCAGGAAGAATAGTTTCACCCTACCAGATTGCAGGTTTGTTGGGAAAAGCTTATTTAAGGACTGCATCACTGGAAATATCCATAAACGGATTTCGGAAATGTGGCATTATGCCTTTTGATAGGAATAAATTCCGAGACCATGATTTTTCAATTCATAATAAATTAGAAACATCCCTTGAGATTGAAAATATTATCCAAGGAGGAAGCCCTGCAAATGTTATGGACAAAGCAACAATGGAAACAGAACCTCTTGCTCCAACACCTGGACCTAAAGTTCTTATTTTGCAAAATATTTCTTTAAAACCTAATATGAAATTCTCTGTAAAACCTGTCATTAATAAAGAAAATCAAAAACAAATTGTAAAAGTGTTACACAAAGTGTTACCTGGTTCTTCAGGAGTAAAGAGAAAAAATTCTGGTGCCGCTGCCTTAGTTCCCTACAAAACAGCCCTTGAAGAATCACAAAATCTAAAAACCACAAAAAAATTTAAGAAAAATTTAAACATTCAACCAAAACCACCCGATAAGATTAAGAAAAACAACACATCTAAAAAGAAAAAACAAAAAGTTGTTTCCTCGGATTCGTCAGAATCCGATGTAAATTCGGAAAATGATATGGATAGTGAAGAAGAAGATGTTGAATGCCTCTTCTACTTAGAATCATTTTCTTCAGATAAAGCAGGGTAAAAAGGGGTAAAGTGTTGTAAATGCTACAGATGGGTCCATGAAGCATGTGCCGGTGCTGAAGACAAAAAAAAATTTATCTGCGATTTTTGTGTGGATGGATTATCTTGCGTTTCCTATATTAGTCTGTTAATTGATCTTTTTCATTTTGTATTTTAGTCAATAAAATAGATATTAAAATTATGAGTAGTGTTTGTTTAAAAACATGGTTTCCTAGTATAGATATATATATATATAATATCCAATATTAGGTTACTACTAATCTGACTTGACAAAATTGACAATTAAAAAAAAAAATTAATAATTTCTCAAACAAGACTTTTATTCTTTTGTTGCACACCTCAAGTGATAATACATGGATATGTTATAACTTCACTAAACTAGCACAAATGTAGAGCTCTTTTTTAATAAAAAGTTAACATTTAACAAAAATATATCCAATTTTAGGCTCCTTTCCTCTACCTGCATGTAAAGCTCTTGGGGTAATAATAGCGCTCGGTGCGTAGCGCTAGCCAGGTTACCATCCCTAGTATACCGAACAGCTCAATTGTAACAAGCCTACCATGTAACTATCCCCAAAGGCATTCAAAGGCTAGTACCGTTGACTATTATTATAAAAATATTGATTCGAAAGTATTCAATTTTGAAATTCATATAATGAAAATGCAGCACCTAAATAATGTTAGTCAAATAAATTTTACTTAAAAGTAGTAGTTAATATAATTAAATAATATATACAAGATGCATATAACTATGAAACCAGTAGCACTGTACCAGTTCGAGAGAAAAGACGTAATTTGTGTTTATTTCGATAGCAAATTGATACGGTCTTTAGCTATGGGGTTTGTGAAAAATTTGATAAGAATCGCAGAAATTATCACTCTAAATTCATTTGAAAAAAGCTTACAAATCGGGTACGTATTGATGTAGATAATTGGCTCTAAATTAATTATAGGAATATCGCAGGTACTGCATTCAAAATTCGTCACTCTAGCCCAGATAAATATATCGATTTTCTACATTTAATTTAGGTTCGATGTAAAGAACTTTTGTAAAAAGACATTAAATTACTTAGTTGCTTACTTAATACTGAAATTAATGTACATTTCGTTCTCGAGTTACCTACGTTGGAGTTGAATTTTCAGTCCTTTTCGTCCATATTTCCTTTACTTCACGCCGAAAAATACGAAGATCATGCATTTTTTTACTGCTTGACACTATTGTTGGCGCCTCCAAGTAAAAATTGTTTTCTAATTTTGATAGTATCTTAATACATAAAACAAAGTCGGGTTAGATACACCATTTATAACTCAAGAACGGCTGGACCGATTTTAATGATCTCTGATTTGTTGGATTCGTCTCCGCCCCGAATAGCAGAATAACTATTAAAATATCGGAAAAATTCGCGGAAAAATATTATACAAAATATTAATTTTTAACTAAATTAAGTGACGGACTCCGCCATCTGCCGTAATTGACAGCTTACGTCACGAACGCTAATAGCTTATTTGTAATAATTGATGTCCATTGCAAATCAGTGACATAAAAGTTTTTTTTTGTTTCATGTTGTCTGATTTGTTTTGAAAAAGGCATATAAAGGTTATCGGTCGATTTGTTTGTTTTGTGCGAGTGTTATTAATAAATCCTATTGTGCGAGTATTATTATTAATGATGCCGCGACCCAGAAGATCTAGTCTTTCCCAACAAAGCCTTAATGCAATTAGGCTTCGGAACATTGCAATTCAATCCACTGCAGAAGAACGAGAAATCACACGAGAAGAGTGCCGCGTTAGTATGGCCCAACATCGTGCTTCTCAAACACAAGAGCAAAGAGAGGTAGCCCGTGAAACGGCTCGGTTGGCAATTAGAAATCGTCGAACTTATAGCGTAGATCAACAACGCGATAATCTTCGACGCGCAAGAAGAACTGCTTCAAGTGTTGATTTGAATCGAGCAGCGTTTCTATACGATTACACAATTGATTACAGCTCGCATCCTTACGTTCAAATAGATGCAATGGACATTGTTTGCTAGCATTGTGGCGACTGGAGAAACGCTTGGATTGTGCTGCCTTAATGGCAAAGTGAAATTGCCATTATGGACTCCGTCACCTGAGCCATTGCACTCATTGCTTCGTGGTGTTTTTCTCATGGTCAATTGTACGTGATATGTTCACGTGTCGGTAAATCATCCGCTTTATTTGTTCTTGCGCCTGATAACAGAACGAAAAATGTCGTATATCACAAGATCCTTCACTGAAGAGAATCAACCCGAGTGTAACCCATGCAGCAAGATACATAGCTTCAATAAAGCAAATGTCTTGCTGATATGCCATTGAAATACTTGATTTTTGTACTTTTACTGAATTTTTATTTTCTTTATATATACATATACAGTATAACCTCCTTATAATGGACACTGACGGGGAATCCTAAAATGTCCAATATATGGAGGTGTCCAAAATGTGGAGGTGAAAAAAAAAACGAAAAAAAATATTCATTCTCATATCAATTTAATCACACATAATAAGACGAAAGTCGAAAAAAATTTACAATACTTAATACACATACATATTTTATGCTAGATTTTACTTGAAATAATCATTAATTGTTGTTTGTCTTGCTTTTTTCATTTTATGTTTAAATATCTCAGATTCACATTCAAGAAGAGCTTGAGAAATATTGTTAGCAATGTTAAAACTGTTAGTGCTTAAGAAATAGTTCTCAAGATCTTTTAATTTTTGATGGGCTTCTGAAATATTTGATATACTAGTTACAAATTCCTCTTCAATCTCATTTTCCATTTTATCACTGATATCAGTAATTTCATCGATACAATCTATAATGGAAACATTAGGATTTTCAGTAAATAACTCATTATCAATTAATGCGTATGTGCTTAAATCTAAATTAGTAATGTTAAAATTGGGAAATAAAAATGCTAATGGTATATTATCTTCTATATCGCACTTAGATGCACTTAGATCACTGTCACTTTGATTGAATCCGCATTTTTGAAAACAGTTTCTTACGGTCACAGGCGAGAGTTTTTTCCAAGCAGCTGATATCCATATTAATGCAGTGACTACCGTAATACTTTTTTCTACCATTTCTAGTGAATTTTCAGTATCCATTAACGCCAAAAGCCTTTTTACAAGCATGCTCCGGTAAATTACCTTAAAGTTTTGAATCACACCCTGGTCCATAGGTTGACAATGCGAGGTAGTATTTGGAGGCAGAAAAACCAATTTTACGTTTTCCAATGAAATCTTCGGATGAGAAGTGGCATTATCAAGAAACAAAATTACATGCCTTTTTTCTTTCTTTATCTTATTATCAAAGTTCTTTAACCAAGCTGACATAATATCCAAAGTCATCCACGCTTTTTTGTTAGATATCCATCCTATCGGCAACTTATCCACATGAGCTCCTTTAAAACATCTAGGTTTCTTACTTTTACCGATGACTAACGGCCTTTCCTTATCACCCTCCATATTTGAACACAACAATATAGTTAGTCGTTCTTTTGCAGATTTTCCTCCGGCACATTTATCACTTCTTAACGCAAATGTTTTTGTCGGAAGGGCGCGGAAAAATAAACCGGTTTCATCAGCATTAAAAATATCTTTCGGAGAGTAATCTTTGCATATTGATTGCAACTTGACTTTCCAAGTGTCTACATTTTGCATGTTTACATAGGCAGATTCACCACACACACTTTTAAATGATATTTTATGTCTTTGACAAAATTTCTCCAACCAACCATTAGACGCTTTGAATTCGGTGAGTTGTAAACTTTGTGCTACTTCCAGCGCCTTTTCTTTGAGTAGGGGTCCTGACATGGGAATATTTTTGTTTCGCACCTTACAGAACCAGTTGAACACTGCTCCGTCGATTGCTAAACCACTAGTTTTTGGAAACTTCCTTTTTTGAGCTAGGTTTCCATTTTTCTCGAAAAGTTCTTTTATTTCACTTTTGTTTTTCACTATATCACTAATTTGCGACTTTCCGACACCAAACTTTTCCGCGAGCTTTCGGACACTTAAGCTTTGCTGTTCACTAACCGCAATAATATCAATTTTATTTTGGATTGTTAACTGCTTTCTTTTACTAGAATCCATGTTGACCCTATCAAAGGCTAGTTCAAACTGATTCAAAATATCACTCCACTTATCACCTGACGAGTAGGCCAGTGGTAAACCGTCGTTCCTTTGTATTATGGGAAAACCCGAGTAGATATACTTCCACGTGTGCACTTTGTACATACATATGTATTATGGGAAAAACCCGAGTAGATATACTTCCACGTGTGCAGCAATAAAAGTACATACATACATACATAATTACAAAATTTTATTCGGCGCCGCCCGTCTTGTCTGTCCTTAATTAAGAGATATATTTACAGATGTTTTATTGCTTCGGTGAAATAAAGGGTGTCCGCGTCCGATTTATGGAGGGTCCAATATTAGGAGTGACTATTGTTAAGAAAACCCATTATAAAATTTCGTACCACAAAAAATGTCCATTTTTTAGAGGTGTCCGATTGTCGGAGGTGTCCATAATTAGAGGTTTTACTATATATATATATTGAAGAAGTACCATGTTAGCTGATTTAATTAACTAAGCATACTGTGAGCGTTAAAACTATAAAATGAATGATGTAAGAAAAACTTAAAAGATTTGAATTTGAAAATTGGGCGCCAAGTTTTAACGTACTTAGTTGATCCAACGCTATCTGTTATATACCCCACTAATTTCGGAAGAGCTTGAGTACTTATGCTTTATTTTCTATCTCAGGGCTCAAAAGTCGGTTGTTTGTATATCCCGTAAGTACAATGTAAATGGTATATTAATTAAACACAAACTCAACATTCAAACAATTCAAATAAAAGATCGAATCTAAATCAAAGTAAAGAAAATTTATTAGAATAACAATAGATAACTGTAACAATTATTACGTGCGAATAAGAAATCTGTACATATGCTCGTATTATCTGAACTATACGGTAAAAAACGGTATTATGCAATTTTGCACATGTGTTTAATAACTATAGTTAAGGTTATGTATAATACAACAGTGCAAATAGATATTGAAAGTTACTTAAAAATAAACACATAAAGGTAAGTTACATATACAAGTTTTATAAAAGATTAAGAATGAATGAATAATTATAGATATTTAAATAGATGTTTCGAAATGTTGAAATTTATGTATTATATTTTGATGCAAACAATGTTTGATATTGTGTTGTGATGTAAATTTAATATTAACTTTTAAATGATGTTCTAGGTTTTATGGGAAATAACTGGAAAGGAACCTGGTATTTTTCCTGTGTCTAGGCTTGGATATATTTTCTGGGCTCGCAATTGTAGGGATAGATCAGAGTTCGTCTGCTCCTATGGAAGTCCCTGCGTCGGAAGCGGTTCAATGTTGGCGTTGTCGGTACGATGTAGTTCCAGTTCCGAAAAGATGATTCGTTCGATATTTATTATATTCGACGTGATGCGGGTCCAATTCTTCTCTCAAAAGTTCGGCCTGATTTCAAGGTATTAAATGTATACGGTTTTCGTAGGATTTACTTGATTTTTAAATAGTAATTTTAATTAAACTTTTTGTGATAGAGAAAATGCGGCCATTCGTTGTAAATTTTTGTATCAGACGCTTTCTTCGGCTTTTGTTTTCCAAAGCCTGTGTTAAGTATCGGCAAAAGCCTCTAAGTTTATGCTTTATTTGCATCTAATATAATATGAACTTTCATAATGTTATAATTTTAAAATAATAGAAAAATTAATTAAAGAATTTACAAAAGTTTATAATGTGGTTTTCAATGTTAGATTAGTTCAAAAATGCACCGTAAAAATCGCATTCGCGGGGTTCGAGACAATTTTAAATTAGTGGGCGTGGTTAACTCGCTTCGATATAAATCTTGATGTGGATAAATTAAATACCTGTAATATGGCGCGTATGATTTGAATTTGAAATGGAAAAATATAAATATAAAAAGTAAGTTTAAAAATCAAAATAAGTTAATTATCAATTTTAAAGTTATCGTCGTATTAATTTATACACTTCTCGAAACTAATTTCACAAATTACGTCCACTAATTCAATATTTATACATGGGTTTATTGTATGTTGTTATCTGTGTTTCTTATTGCAGTGCTGGAATAAGTGTGCTGGTTGAACCATAACAATATATATATATATATATATATATATATATATATATATATATATATATATATATATTATCCTAATAAACTATTGAACTTAATAAATTTTTTGTATTCATTTTATTATGTTAATAAAATCCTAAATTAAATTTATATAAAAGTTAACACGACATTTATTGACTGTTAGGCGGTACGAAGTTGGCCGGGTCAGCTAGTATAATAATAATGAAGCCACGTATCGTCACGTACGATTATGGGATTTAAATTACAGAGGTTTCTCTATAATTAAATTTTTTAATAATTTTACCATTCAACTCCATGTTGCCCTTGCTTTCAGTGAAGTATACGGTACAAGGGCTCCTTAGTTGCTGCTGATAATGTAGAACTGCTTAAATGGCTGATGAATTAATGCTTAAAATCTCCTGAGTTTGCTTGTAAGTTATATGCCGATTTTACTAATTTTTATATCGTATTTATATTTTCTAGAATTAGAGTAAAATTAAAAGTCTAAATTTAAATTTTAAAATTATTATTTTTAAAATGTTTCACTATCGTTCTATAGTCCTTCAGAAACAACAATCATCGCTGGATAGAACCAACACTTAGGAACACTCCAGGGCTGTAACAACCGTTGCTCGATAGTTTTGATAAAGATAAAATGATAAAATTTTAACTGTACGAGCGAAAACTGCGAGAGAGAGAAATAGATAAAACTTTGTGTGAGAATACGCATTAGGAAAGCCACATAATCTTTCCCTCAAGTTTATTTACTTTATCACAAAACTTTTTTAGCGCCTTAAGTAAAAAATAAAGGCTGTTTATTTTCTGACTACTGTTAGTATATAGAAGCAATATAAACGGAAATTCTCCCAATGCCTGAGAAAGCATATAAGTCTACAATACAGATCTTGACGAAAATAGAATCAATAGTAATGTTATTTAAAATTACGTACACTTAATATAGAGCATAAGGTTTTAGGTAACTTTGTAATAACATTAATTAAAGATTGTTTAAAGGAATATATTAAACGCTTTCAATTTTTTCTCATCATGTAATAAAACTCGATTAAATGCGAATGAAACTAAACGTTAGTTCCTTGAATGTTTCGCACATTTTAATTCGCTGGATAATATACTGAAATGATCTACAGAATTCTCAGAAGTTGTGAGTCACTATTAAACGTGGGCTTAACAGGTCAAATATAACAATTATCCTCTCTTCTAAAGAATTCCTAATTTTTAATTTTAAATGCCTCTTGCTCCATTAATTTAATAATCTGTGGAAAAACACATTACTTCTGGAAAACGATATTATATTATGTCGTTACATGTAAGCACATTTATAAATTCAAAGCCACCACAGAGAATGTGTTCCTGGAGAGTATGAAATTAATATTACGTGGGTAATTCCAAACCATTTTATAAATAGGTGCGCTATTTATTACCGAGACTTACGGAATACAAAATAATTCGTAATATTAAAGGGAATTTTCGTAGATTACAATGGACACGAAGCGATTGGAAACTCCGAGATACATATATATTGCTATGAATAATGGTTTTGATAATTTATTACACCACCATCCACAACTAGTTTTCCTAACTAGGTTTTCTCAGCCGGTGAATCTTCAAATCTGAGACCTCTAACTTCTCGGGTTCCACATAGGAAAGACGTGTCTAAAATATGAGTTGAGCGCCAGTACACTTGTACACAAAAATTTATTTATCTATTTTATATAAGTTAAATTTGAACTAATCTCTCTTTAGGTTTCTTTTAAATATATTCTTTTATATAGGTATAAATTAATTAGCAATATTGGAATGAGTAAATAAAGCAAACACAGGTTAAAAATTAAAACAAATATTTGATATATAAATACAAAAATAAAAAAAATAAAAAAATATATCTTTACAAAGTATAAAGATGCTGTATCATATAACAAAGATACTGAAGGTAAAAACATTCATTGACAATTGACCGCTAAATGAATGGAAAACATCGTCCTTAATGACTCCGAACAAAACTTATCTAAAATAATCAAGCTTTATAATAGATTATTCAAAGAAAACCACAAAATATACTCAGATACTGATACGTGAACAAAAACTACGCATGTGCCTTGACACACAAAAAAACTGAATCCAATCGAACAAATTTTCATCTATAAAATTATAACGAAGAATTTTAATATATAAGCTGTATTATCTGTATGCCTAATAATTAAATCTCTTAACTACTAGCTTTAATGCAATGGAAATATAATTATGATAATTATGACGTCATAAAATTTTAATTCTACCTACAAGATTAATGGAGACTTTCACGAAAAGGCGCAAAAGCAATTTAATTATCAAAAGTTGGGAGTTTAATATCTAAATACATCAACTATAAATCACTTGCAATCAATTCAAAAACCGAAATAATAAATATTTAAAAATATATCACGAAACTCGCACCTGTTCGTTCAATGGCTAGAATTCGTCTCCCAGATTGACCTGAACTTTCACATCAAAGCGACACCGGATAACCAGTTTTTCCCTCTAGTTACCCCTCGCAAAATTTATTATATACATTTATTATACAGTCATGTCACAAAATATTTTATTTTATATACTTTTTTTTTTTTTAAATCCATAGCAATATGAAGTTGAGGAATATCATACTATTTTTTATCCTTTGAAATTTCTGGACATAATAGGTGTTAACTTCAGTTTGTTTTCTTCTTTCGTCGCGTGTAGGAGTTAATAATTTGGAATAAATAAGTGTTTTAAGTAATTAAGTTATCAAAGATTGGTGCACATGTGAAACTTTAGATTCTGATAGTTGTCATACATAAATTAAAATTATAAACGCTTATTTTTTAGATTATTTTATTATAATGTTAGAGTTACAACATAAAATATTTATTATTTAAAGTTACTATAGAACCGGCCAAACATTAGAAAATGGAGATTGAGTTTATTCCACTAATCAGGGCTTACAGGATTTCCGGCAACAGTATCCTAATCTGCCAGTTACTTACGCACAACTGCAAAAACGTAATCAAGCTTGTATTATCAAATTTGTTGAAACAGGGGCAATAACTTGTAAACCTGGCGGTGGAGCACCTAGAAAACGAACAGCAAATTGCATAGAGGATATTCGATGTCGAATGGACAACTCACCCAAAAAATCAATCGCAGAACTATCACAAGTTCATTGTAAGTGGAAACATGTCATACTATTTTAAAAAAGGACTTGTTTCCATATAAAATTCAAACAGTTTCGGAACTCAAACAGGTAGATTTTGTTACGAGAACATAGTATTTAAATAACATAAATATTAATGATATTCTCGACAAATGCTTCTTTCCGGATGAGGCTTGGTTCCATCTTTCAACATATTTATTATGGAAACTGCGCTACATCCACAAAAAATAGGCGTCTGGCTAGCAGTTTCAAGAAGACGAATTATTTAGGGTTTGACGGTTTTTCAACCCCGGTTTTAGAAAACCGGTTTAAAAGAATTCAAATTATTATGTAAATAGTTATTTAAGTAATAAGGGAGGTAAGTAACATTTACTAGTCGAGGACTAGTTTGCGTCCGAGGGCTTGCCCGAGGACTTCCAATAGAGTTCGAGACTGGTAAATGTTACCTCCCGAATTGCTTATAACATTTTTCCCACTCCCCAGACAATAAAATCTTCAAAAATTAAATGTAATCATGATAAACAGTAACGGTGAACAACCTCGGAATTTAATCAATTAGGCACATCTGAAACGTTACTAGGCAGTTCCTACATACAAATGTTTATAAACACAAATAAAACGAAATTTGACAATTCAGTTGTGTTAATTGTGGTTTAAAAATGAGTGTTCCCAATGTAGAAGACGAAGCGAAAGAGGCTTGTTTGGATTTGCTTCCGGAGAAGTCGATGAAACGCTACGAGTTAACATACAAATTGTTCAAGAAATGGTGTCAAGTTAAGGATACCACCATCGTTTCGGAGTCCCTGCTGTTAGCGTATTTTCTGGAGAAATCTAAAAAATTCAAGGCTCCATCCAGTTTGTGGTGTGAATACTCGATGCTCAAGAGTACATTATTTATAAATGAAAATATTGACATATCAAAGTATCCCAAATTACGTGCGTTTTTGAAAAGAAAAAATGATGGATGCAGGCCTAAAAAGTCATGTGTGTTCACAAGGGAAGAGATAAATTTATTTCTTGAAAGCGCTCCGGATGATATGTACTTACTTATGAAGGTATGCTAAACTTTTAATTGTAATCTCTTCTAAATTGAACATTTGAGGTAGTGATGTTAATGGGAATTGCAGGAGCATGTCGTGGCCAGGAGTTATGTGAAATGAAATTGATGGATGTGAAAGAAATAAATGAAATAATTATTGTTACAATACCAGATTCGAAAAATGGAATGCCGCGTACATTTACAATTACAACCTCTAAAGGAAATAACTATTGCTATTTGAAAATTGTCAAAAAATATATCAACATTAGATCCAAAATTGCAAATGTACGTTTTTTCATGCGTTATCATGGAGGGAGATGTTATAATCAACCTGTTGGTAAAAATACAATCGCGGAAATACCTTGTAAGATAGCAAAATATCTGAATTTAGACAACCCCAAACTCTATACAGGTCATTCGTTCAGAAGAACGTCAACAACATTATTAGCGAATACTGGAGTAGAAGTTCTCACACTAAAGAGGCACGGGGCACAGTGCGAAATTTCTTGAGTTTACCGGAACTTAATTATTCAAAACAGTAAAACAGTTCTATTTGTTGGTTTTTTAAAGTTTTAATAAAAATTAATATGTTTTATTTAAAGTTTTTGAGTTTATTTGTGTTTTTTATTATAGAACAATTAAAAAAACATACATTTTATAACAACATTTTGAACACCTATTCAGAACTAGACTCATTGCAATCGTCCGAAGACTCGCAATCATTACACGGGCCTGCAAATCTTTCTAACAACACTAAAACTTCTGGCGTAACTTCACTATGCTTGGTTTTGGGTGGTTTACGAAGACTAGCGATGTACGGATCCGACGAAATAAGCAGTCGATAAAATAAATCCGTATTTGTGTCAATTCTTGACGTTTTTCTAGTAAAAAGTTCGCGATATTTTCTGCAGTCTTTGTTACTTGCCTCCTGAGCTTCTTCAGAAAAATGTCGGATCGGAAGAATGCAAGAGGCTATAATATCCTTTCCATGACAAAGGACTTTATGCACACTTACGGGTTCCAGAAATATTCTTAATACAATTCCAAAGTTTCTCTTGCATATTCGCGGAACTTTTCTGAATCAATTTTAAGACCACAATTTAGGCACTCTAACAGCACATGAAAACGTTTGATCAATTCTAAGTTAACGCCAGTTATTTCGGCAGACTTTTCGGCATTTCTAAAGAATTTCCTCGCGGTATTACCATCGTTTGTGTTTCCGGTCTGCTGTTTTGGCATATCTATAAGCAAGCCAAGCTCCTCTTTGAATTTTTGTTGAATGTATTTTTTCTTCTCTGCAACTTTTTTTAAATTTTCTGCTCCACGAGCTTGCCATGCTTTAATATCAAGTTTGTACGATATATGTAAAATACATTCCAAAAACCTTATCCATGCATGGAGGGGCGATAGTCCAAGGGATAAAACGGATTCGTTTATATTTTTTTGAGGTATATCGCAGATGTTGTTCATTTCACTAGGTTTAGCCCCACATAAGTAGCATGTTTGTGATGATGCACAGGATGTTACAGCATTGCATACTTTACCGTCAATCATACAAAAGATTATATTTGCTGTAACCTGAAATTGCTTGCCATCTACAAGTATAGTGGTTGGAGTAAGTTGAGATATTTGTTCTTTCACTTTGTTTACTTCTGAGGTAATTACACTGACTGTTTCTTTGGTAAAACGAACTTAATGGGGCGACATATCGTCCATATACTTTTGTCGATAGTTAACTTGCTCCGCCCCATCACAACCCCACTTTACGATAATATTTAGTGCTTTAACGTTTGACAAAGTTCTAAGAGTCTCTTCTAGCCCTGTACAAAGTATTGCTATGGTATGATTTATAAGCGACTGAACTGATACTTCAGCTGAAACTTCACTTATTATTATGTCCTTGGGATAGCATAACCTCTTTGCCTCCTTTACAACATAATAAGGTGGATACAAAGTGCAACCGTGATGTTTTGCTTGATCACGAACAATGTTGTATTGATTTTACGATAAGTTTGCATCAATAACTAGCGCCAGAGCCTGGTCCGGAGTTAATTTTCGTGGGCTGTTTGAAGAAGACGTGCGAGCCATTTTGGTTTTGCTTCCCCTTTCTGGAGAAGCAGATGCCAGTTCCTTGACAATTGCTACAGAGTTTCGTTTTCCAGATTGGTATAGCTTTGTTACGGTTGCTTTGGCTAACTCGTCTTGACTACCGGACTTCAAAAGATGATGCACTTTTCTGTTTTGCACTTTAGGATGACAATACCTAAATTCTTTTTTAGGTCTGCCTGCATTGGTCCTCGATCCACTGGGCAATGCATCCCTTACAGCATTTGAAAACTTTACATTATTTTCAAGCCAGACAGCATTTTTATTCAGAAATGATGCTAAATTTCGACTGGATTCCCTCCACCTTTTTCGTATTTTACAAACCAGTGCTCGAAGAGTTGCCTTTAAACTGCAAAGAGCATCAGATCTTAACATTGGTGAGCCTATTTTTTCCAAAACAAAACCAATGATGGCATCCGATGTCGGTTCTTCCTACCACTTTTGGAATATATAGTTATATGAAACTTGCAAAGTCATTCTGGAAAATGTCTCATTTAAAAGAAGATCGCAAAATATCGCAGAAGATCTTTTGAGTTTTCAACAGAGGGAAAAAAAACTTCAAAATGTTGTGAGTTTCAAGCTGGTATTATGTGGTATCACTTTTTAAAATATCCACTAAAGTTAAAAATGTAAATTTAACTTACTTCTTAAAAATCACTTTTTCCACGAACAAATCACACACGAGCAAGGAAAGATTTTGCAATTAATTAAATGCCAATAATTGACAATTTTCTAATAAAATACATGAAGAAAAAATCATGGCCTACTGATTTGCCATTTGTATGTACCACTCTATTAACTTTAACAAATCGAATAGCTTTCTATAGGCAAAAAGTATGATTGAATAAGTAATGCGACTTTCAGGTGCATTTTGCGGTTCTTTCGCGGGGTAAATCCCCAAACTGAGTATGAGGTTTTAGAGGCGGGGTATTTACCTAACAAAATAATAAATAATCTTATGCATTTTACGTATTTAAAAAAATTGAATAAAGTTCCGCTAAACTTCCTAAATTTCGCACTGTGCGGGGGTTGGAAGTCTAGTAGTATTGCGGAAACCTACGTAGCCGATTCTATTGCTAACAAAAAAGCGATTGCTAATAAGGTTTTATATGATAATCAGGGTACAAATTATACTGAAGCATCTTCGGCGATGATAGTGTCAAATGAAACCACGGAATTAAGTGTTGCTGATAAAGTAGGTCATAATAACATTGAATTATCAAGAAATATAAATAAATATCCCAATTTTGATAATAATGTTACTAATTGCACAAACTGTAATATTACCATAAATATAAATTAATAGAACTCGTGTTTTGATGCACTTTTTTTCCCTAAAGGACGTAAGTAAATTACTTGCGCCCCGTTGTCATAACAATCACAGTCATTTCAGTAAAACCAACTTACGTCTATAGAAACAATGTATTAATGGTATGCTTACTATAAGGGGAGTGGGAAAAATTAATTTTTAACTTATTTGATTTGCTATTCATTCTGTGCAACGGGCAGGAGACACATTTTTTCAACGTTGCCAGTTGTGTTGACCAGTGCTTGTGCACTGCGCAGGTGGAAAAGACGTGCCTAACCGACTTGTTTTATGTTAGTACATAATATGTACTACAATGTATTCAATGTACTACATATGTGCAATCCGTCACGAGTCACGACAGATTCACTTAATCTTGTAATGTAAAAACTGGAAACAAAAAATAAAGTTCTTAGAGTTGGTAAAAATAACGTAAGTATTAAGTATGTTTCAAATTTCTATTTTTGTATTTTCTATTTTACATTTTAAAACTTTAATTTTACTATATAAATTTCTTCTCACAAAAATTAATGTAAAAAAAGTTTTGGGTTCTGTCTACTGGGATTTTAATTAAAACACAGGTGTTAAAATATTCCATATTTTCTTTCGCAAGGTTTCGACATAAATTATAAAGCTCATTATTCTAAACTTTTGGACTTCATAAAGTCTTGGAACCGATTCATCTAGCAGCTGAAGGCTTAAGGCGACGAGATGACGCCAATCTATTAACAAGTGAAGGTATATTTGAATTTCTCTTAAATGAACTAAAAAATTTAAACACTGAAATAAGTTTTAAATTATTATATGCTTTAGAAGAACTAATTCAAGAAAGAAGACAAGTAGAATTAGCAACTCTCTTGCTGTATTTGCAAAATCTACAAAACATTTCAAGTTCAGCAAAGAAATCTAATTTACTTTCTTTAGCTTCATAAACCGAAATTATTAAGTTATCTGGAAATATATTATCTAGAATATTTCCAAATTCTTATGTGGAAACCGATTCTGATTCATCAGAGTCAGAGTAATGCCTTTTTAAAGGAAGCCATGGAAAAATCAAATCATAAGGTTCTTGAAGACCCAGAAGAAAAACTTACAAATCCAAAGACACTGAAAGTCGAATTTTCATTATTTGAGGCAACGAATAAAAGAACCAAAAACTTGGACATGTTATTTGATGCTCTGAAAACTATAAAACCAAGCTCATTAGCTAGTAAACGAGTATTTTCAATTTCAGGCAATATTGTGTCCAAAATAAGAACAGCACTTAGCCACCGTTCAGTGGATATTTCATGTTTTTTAAAATCCTATTTTCTT
This sequence comes from Melolontha melolontha, assembly GCA_935421215.2. Classification (NCBI taxonomy): domain Eukaryota; kingdom Metazoa; phylum Arthropoda; class Insecta; order Coleoptera; family Scarabaeidae; genus Melolontha; species Melolontha melolontha. The sequence continues at coordinate 96,336,177 of OW285242.1, read as the reverse complement.
AAGAGAAATTAAAATCAGTGAAATAAATATAAATATTATTTGAAATTTCAAATTATTGTTTGAGTTTTCGTTATTTTGTGCAAGTAATGTCTAATCCTTAATTTTTTTTTATATTTTGACTTTGATATTGATTTAGTTTTTTGTTATTTTATATAAATTAAATAAAATATTTTTCTCTATTCAATTTTTTTTTTTTGACAGAAAATCGAAAACCGACTAAAACCGGTTTTTTGGAAATCTGGAATTCGAAAACCGGTTTTTCAAAAAGTAGGTTTTTGTATAAACCCTAGAATGACTACACTTTTTAATCAAAACCGTACTGTTGAAAGATATCGAAATGAATTATTACAGCCGTTTATTAATGAACTTCATGATGATGAACTTACGGAAGGATATTTCCAGCAAGATAATGCACCAGCGCCCAAATCTAGAGAAGCAATAGCTTTTTTGCAAGAATTTTTCGATACAAGAATTATTAATTTTCCTCCAGATTTGACAATTTTAAATTATTTTATTTTTCCATATTTAAAGAGTACCATTTTCAAGACCATATATCACACAATTGAAGAGCTTTGTAATGCTATTGTGAATTCTTGTGCTGATATAACCCAAGAAATCCTAATAAATAGCGTTAAAAGCATAAAGTGTAGAGTTCAATTTTGTCTTCAAAACAATGGTTCTCTAAATTATTAGGAAAATAATATAGAAATATAGAAATTTGACGATTGATAATTGGTTTAGATCTGTGCCTTTTGGAAAATTGCCGCTGTAGGTACCTTGAGGAAAAATAAGAAAGAAATTCCTCTGTCTTCTTTAGATCTCATAAACTCTGTTGTTTTGCCATGGTGACCAACCTACACTATTATCATATTATCCACCGAAAACTAAAAAATGCTTTCGACAATGCACGAAAAAAGTAATGAGCCAAATACCACCGAATTACCAGAAATTATATATTATATATAATACGAGTATAATTAATTGAAACGAAATTAGCGACCGTGATATATTATAAAAAATTAATTTAAATTCGGGTAAGCGGTCAATTAAGAAAAAAAACTCCTTTATTAAATAACCCTATATTTCTCAACAGACTTTGTCGCTTCTTCTGGGGTAACTACAAGATTAATGAGAAAAATAACAAAAAAGAAATAAGAATATAAAACAGTAGTAAAAATACTTACAAAATGTAGAGTTGAAGAAAATATAAAATTGACGTACAAAATATAAAAACGATTAGATATACAAAATAAAGTAACTATAGAAACAAGCCTTAAGAACTTTTAAAAAACATGTATATGAAAAGTTAAAACATGAAAAATAAAAAATATAATGCAATATAAATTAAAACAACATATGGACCAAATAACAAAACGATTTAAGATCGTCATCTAACAGTCAAACCCAGTATATTAAAATAAATTATACTAAGACCATTAGTATCAGATCTATAATTTATGTTATTTGTGTCTCTGTTGATGTGGACCATTTCTCAAATTTTTTTTTGTGTTATTTTCAACGTCTAAGATCTTAACGTCAACAAAATTGAAAGTATGGTCACGATCAATCAATCAATTATTTTTTGTTATTTTTCTCATTAATCTTGTAGTTACCCCAGAAGAAGCGACGAAGTCTGTTGCGAAATATAGGGTTATTTAATAAAGGAGTTTTTTTTTCTTAATTGACCGCTTACCCGAATTTAAATTAATTTTTCATAATACGAGTATATATATATATTTTATAATTCCACTAAGGGAGAAGTGAATACTCTGGATCAATTCTGTCACACTTATTCTACAGCTACATGGTCAAAATGCCTGTTTTATAATATGCTAGATATTGTGGGCTATAACTCAATTATTCTCCTAAATCATTCTAAAGCACCAGATAAGGAAATTGTCACCAACCGAAGAAGTTACTTGAAAAACTCGCCCTTGACTTAGTAAGGGTTCATATGGAGAGCCGTTTGCAAACTCTCAATTTAAGACGTGAACTTCGCCTAACTATATGCAATGTATTAAAAATACTTCCTAAAATAGTAGAATTACCAGCAAGGCCACCTACTACTACCCGTAAATGTACTTTTTATCATAGAAGAGAGGATCGAAGATCCATGGTAAACTTGCGCGGTGTGCAAAAATTTCATATGTTTGCAGCGTCAAAGGAAAATTTCCCCAATTTGTGCCCAATGATTTAGATTATTTATCTTAAGAAACTATATGTGGAAACCTATTTTTAAGTTTCTTTAATGTTACTTTAAATAAATTTTAAAAAATTAAAAATTTACTAATTATTTTATTTAGGTTGCAGATGTATCCCAGTGTAGCAAATGAAGTTCTGAAAATAATGGTAGCATGCTAGGGTTAAGAATACGTTACTTGTAGCTTCATTTTGTTATATTACTTGGAAAATTGTTCTTGATACTTTACAATGGCTATGATTCTAATATCCCAGAGATTTAATTTAGATACATTGTGTTACAATTCGCGATACCAGGTTGGTTTTGCATAACCTTTAGCACATATTATCCATTTGTACAGCGAATTCCTCTGATGTGTGGAAGAGGGCAAGATTAATACCTGTGTACTCGTATAAGAGAGGCGCTGCTTTATTACTAAGCAATTACAGGCCTACTGTTATTTTGTCAGAGTTTTAAAATATGTCATTTATTCCCGAATATTTTTTAATGTCGACTATCTCCGCAATCCAGCACGGGTTTATGTCAGGCAGTAACTAACTTGACTGCCATCACTAAATATAGTCTACACTGATTTTTCAACAGCCTCTAACACAATAGATTACGGCACTATATTTTATTATTTTGGCATCTCTTTTGACTTCCTGCAATTAATGAAAGATTATTTATAGAATAGATTAAATCAAGTTCTTTTACAATGAGTATTATTCTTACGAATTTTTAACAACAAGGTTCAAATTTAGGTCCATTATTATTAATAAAATACACAGACGTTTTTCTTGGTATTCTTAAATGTTCTACATTAGCTTATGCTGGTGGTGTTAAGATATATTATTCTATTATTCTATTTGCACTGATGTTCGGGTCTTGCAGGAAATGTCCATGTTTTGTCACAGTGGGGACGAAATTATATTGAAATTAATCATAAAAAAAATCGGGTTGTTACCTATACCACGAAAAAATTTAATTATTTCCTCATTATATAATATTGATGAACAAGTTGTATCTAAGGCTGATGTGTTTAAATGTCTTAGTGTGGTTTTTGATCGATGCCTGAGCTTTAAAAATTACATTCATATATTTGTACAATAACTTCTAAACGATTTGGATCTTGTTTACAGTTGACGGCCAATATCCTGTTAAGGACATCAATATTAATTACTAGAACAGTTTCCAATCCCTTCTTGAACGGGGACAAAGACGTCAATTAATGTTTTTGTGGCAACTGGGAAATTTGGATTATTGATTGTAGCGATCTACTATCTAAACTAGACTTACATATTCCTAGGTGTTTATCTAGATATATTTCAACGTTTGTATTACCGACCCCGAAAACGAATTTGCTGATAAACTCACCTTTGTACAATATATGCAGAATAGCTGATGTTTATTACACATATTTTTCATAATTTAATTAAAAGAAATGTTGTACATGTAATGAAATATTATTTTGTTTGTTATTTTAACATCAAATATATATTCTTTATAAATCTTTTATTGTTTTCCTGGAATTGGTATTGACTGTTGGGCAATAAATATTATTATTATTAATTTATATTGACAAATGGAGCGCATCTTTGAATTGTAATTACTTATTCCTTGTGTATGACGTAAAATATTTTCTTCAATTGCATCCTGTTACAAGATAACTGTGTCATAATACACAGTTATCATGTAACACCCGGTAACTTTATATTCCTAAAACGTGGAAATCAAAATTTATGAGAAGGTATCGGGTGTTGTGCCTGATTGCATACTTTCCTGCCAGTGAATAAGTATATACCGATAGGTCCAACCCGCTACGGGCCATACGCAACAATATACGTATGGAACGTAATACGATGTGGCAACGTATGTACGATGCCACTCCGCGTGCGCATACATAAGTCCGATGATCGAGAGCAATAGATTGCCCGTCATTTGTATCTAGCTGTGCAATCGTAAACGTTGCAACAGTTGCAACTGTTTAGAATTTTCGAGACAATAACCCCTAGAAATCTCGAGGGAGTGAGGCGGGAGTTTTACAATAGGCTCGGCTATTGTTTGGGGAGAGAGGACGGTATTTTCGAATCCTATATTTAGTGACTTTCTTAGAATTAAAATTTATTTTGCAGAATTATTGAATTTTTTACTTTTATCTTTTAGAAAACGTTATTGTTTTTTTATTACTTAAAATTATTTTTCCGTAGCAGCTAAGAATACAATAATAATAACTTGGAGATATAACGACCTTATTATATCTGAAACAAATGGGCAAATTACGTATACAGAACGAATATGCAAACGACTATATCCTTGTGCGGTTTAAGTCTTACTAAATTCATAACTCTGCAATGTATGGTAATGTAAGCTACTGCGCGTACAGGGGATTCGCTGTTGCCACTTATTGCTGGGTATGGCCCGCTGAGAACTGGTCCTATCGGTATATCTCTGCCTTTTGCAATTTTTCCACTTCAAAAATTAAATTGTTTGCAAAATGATAGAATTCAGTTCGCGCTTTCAATTACAGTTCTATTATCTAAAAGGATCATCCAAAGACAGATCAGCCCTTCTTCATTTTCAATTTCAACGAGTCTTCCTCAGTAGATTCTTTTTGGTTCAACTCGTTTGCTTTCACAGTTAATGCATTCTTTATTACAAGATTATACTGTTTACTTTGTATACCGCAACTTAAGTACAGATGCACATGTACGAGCTTAACCACATATAGTCAAGATTAGATATCTTTCTAAATTTAACTTGGCGCAATATTCTTTGACTACTATATTTATTTTAAGTTTGAGGTTTTTGCGCGTTCCTCCGTCATCTGAATTAGTTTTTCGCAATAATAATATTATTATTTATTGTCAAACAGAATAAAAAAAATCCAATTACAAGACTTATAACTTAAGTAAATTACAAAGCTTGTTAAATAAAACTATATGTGAAATGAATAAAAATGAAAAGTACGAAAGAACAAGTAACAATAAGTAACAATTCATAATAAGAGAAACAATGGTCAAAAGTAAAGAGTGAGCTAAATGTTTTGGAAATCAAAAATGCAATTATGATATGACCCACCACACTTAAATGACAGATATTTCAAAATTCGTTTAACATTTTACACACCCAGACGCAAGTGGAAGTAATGAGTATATTATACAAGAGAGCCGTATTTCAATTCACTTCTTACATAAGCATAATCAAGAGATTTTGATATCCATAGAAATCCATAAATAAATTAAGATTATCGCTATTTGTCTCATGTTTTTGTTCTTCGAGTTCTCCTAGACTGCATTGATTTTTACATTCATTTTAACAAAAGTGCTTTATACATACGGATAAAAAAGTCTACCTTCTAAAATAGAAGACAATTAGAACAAGTTGGTATGTAGACATTACATCGTGTATAATACGTTTCACAAGAACACCAAAAAGTACTCTGGACTTTACCAGATTTATTTCTCCTACATCAGACAAAAAGAGAATATTATCAACTGGCGCCAAAATATCTGGAACAGGAACAAATTTAATGCGTTCTAAATTAATTTCCGCCAAGTATTAGAAAACAAGTAAACAGCCAAACATATTATTTAAATTGCCTCATAACTTAATGTTTTATTCAATGAAAGGATTTTTAAATTTTGACAAGTAGTGACCTGAAACTGTAGGACTAACACAGTTTGTCAATCTAATTTCTATTAATTTTAATTTATCCATTGTGTGTTTAGATAATTTTGAAATATAATCCAATATAGTAATTAAGATTCCCGCAACGGATACTAATGGTAATTACGTAAGCTATATACTTATTACAAAATTTAGTTTTTCAACTACAGATATTGCGAGAGACTCATTAGTCATACGTAAATGATAGCTACATTAGTCTAAATATAGAAAGTAATATGCCTCTACAGACAACAACAGTGGCATTGAATTTGTGTCTTTTTATCTAGTAGTATTGTAGTATTGTTACAAAGACTATTTCTAACAATATACATAAATAGGTATAATGACGATTTATGTATTCGAATATTTTTGGGCAATTAGATAAAGCAACGTCTTAAAGATATCGTATTTGGCTTAGTGCAATATGTTGTTGCATAGCCTTAGGCTAGCGTAATTTAAACCCCATTCGGTCAATAATAAACGGCGTAGTCAAGACATTTCTTTAAGAAATAAACGGGAATATTATCAAAATCGGATGACCTGAAAAATATCCAAAATCTATATACTAATGATTATGTAAACTCTAAACATTTTTATGTAGAAACGTATTAATGTAGAAACGAATTAAAAAAAAAACAAAACTTTTGCAATTGAAAGGTATAGTTCATAAAGTATTTCGTTGCAGCTCAAGTCCAAATTTAAGACTACCTTATTGACTATTACAGGGCATATTTATGTGAGTTAGAAAGAGATAAAGTACAATTGCAGTTCGCACTTTGAGTAGTACGAACTCGAAAGAAATACTTTATTAACAGTATATATAAGTAATCATTAAAATAAGTTTGGTGTAATTTATAACCGACTTTTTTAGTCATTACTCATTCACAGTGCCATGCCATACTTTGTTTTATTAAATATCTATCGGTACATTAGCTTTAGTATTAGCAAGTAAGAGGTTGCAAATATCTTGAATGTATAATCAATAGTCAGGAAACTAGAGACGAACTAGACAACAGGATGAAATCGCAAGCAAAATATTGAAAAATGTATACTGAAAGTGAGATTCCATTTTCTTTTAAACAAGCAAATATGTAACTAGAGCTCCTTGAAATTCATTTTATGGAGGTGTTTCTTAAGAATTAACGTTCTTATTTTTACAAAGATAAGGCTTTAAATTCTTCATCCACGTCATAGGTACAAACTAATTAGCAAATGCTAGCTGTATACTTTTTCATTCCTTTTTCTTGTTAGAGAGAGTTGCGAAGCGGCTTCACGCGCGCATGCTCATGCACTCGGGAGAAAACGTAAATCATAATTCGTATTAAAGCTTTATGTCTTGTGCACAGAGTAAAGGAATTAGAGATAGTCGTAAAACTGCATAACAATAAAGTACTATTTTCCTTCACAGTGCTCTTGAATAATTATTTCGTGTGCAATTCACTGCTGACAACAAAGAGAAATATTACTGCCCGATATAGTGAACGATAAAATAAAATCAGAAAGGAAAACAAAAAGGAAAACCGCCGAAGAAAAATAAGAAATAGAAGAGATTGTGTAGAGGAAAACAGAAACAGCTATAAAACGTGAAAAATTCATTTTACGCTTTCAGCTTGCAATAAACTGGACAGTAATTAATAAACTATTTACGTATATCGTTAACAGGATAATAAATATGACAAAATAATAAAGCAGCAACATAGCAGATGGTTAATTTATGATCTTCAACTGGCGCGTTATCGTCTCTCTTTACGGATAATACTCCTGCGTTATATTGTGGTACGGCAGTGCAACGCACCCATGCAGATGCAGGCGGAGATAAATTAAAGTACGCCAACAGATTTCTTACTTCCAGCATCTTGAAAATTACAACCTGTGGCGCGAAGGAGGTTCCTCATGGGAGCGTAAAAAATGAAGTGAATAATATCCTATCTTAACTCGCGATGTGCTGAAATAGCGATATGAAATTGACCTACTAGCATAAATTATTTTACATTCTTATGTTAACTTTCTTCATACGTTCTGCATAATTCAAATTTTAATATAACCGCTGTAAAACAACAAAGGTTTATTTTAAAGTAGCTTTTCATATTCAAATTAGTATTCGTGTGTTCGTCATTTTATAGATAACAACACAATCTGCCTCTGGACTTCGCTATATATTCACTGTTACAGTCCACGTTTCAGTATTCGTACTGCCAACCTCTTCGAGATTTGCTATTAAAACAATTCTCTTCTTTGGCATTCTTCTTGTAATTTATTGAAGTTTTAACTACAGCGGCATTTTGGAGAAAATCATGAATTTTGGTTTGTACCTGGAATTTCTTGATGTAAGCACTTGCCGTTAATATCCACTCATACTCTTAGAATGAAAATACAAGAGTAAGGGAAGAATATTTATACTTTGAGTGGCCACTTACAACCGAAATCTTACAATTATCTGCTTCAATCTTTTTCTTGTAATAATATTTGAGGTTCAATGCTTATTAAGGGCTATGTAATAATTTTGTGATTTACTATTAAAGTTCGATTGTCTGATGCAGTTCTTTCACAATACGTTTTTCTGGTTGGTTTTCTTTTTTTAAATATTGCTAGGATACAGATTATACCTTTCTGTATACCTAAAATATTTGATCTTCTATAGTCTCTTCTTCAATAGGAGCTGCTGGTTCTCGCAGGTTCCTTTTATGGAAGTAATAATATTGCTTTTCGCATGTGTTTGAATTTTAAATACTTGTACACTCCTTCCTTATAGTTTATTAAATAATCATAATATAAATAATAAATATATATTTATATAAATATAAATAAACGTGTATCAATACATGTGGTTTTTGCATGATGATGCTTCACCAGATACGAAGTGTGTGCGCATTTAAATAATACATTTGGTGACCGATGGATGGGTAGAGGTGGGTCTATTGTATGGCCACATAGATCATCCGACTTGAACCCGATAGGCTTTTATGTATGGGAGCATATAGAAAATTTGGTATACAATAACGATAATAAAATTGAAAACATTCAATTATGGACCATACGTCTTCAAGATGCTGCAGCCGCAAAAAGCAGGGATATTCGAGCGTGTTATAACTCGTGGATACGGTGAGTAGTCAAGCAGGAGGCGGTAACTTCGAACATTTGCTCTAGGTGGTGTTCCTGTGTTGCTTACATAAGTGTGATCTCTGTTCCTTTATAACTTTTTTCACAATTTTTTTCCTTTATCATTATTTTGTGTATACTATTTTCAGTTAAAAATATATCATCACCTTGTATATAACTGTAAATTTTATGCCCTTCACTACCTATTATTATTATTATCTATTACTTTGTCCTGTAATTGGAACTTGTTCTGTTGGACAATATTATTATTATTATTTTTATTAAAATTACGCAAACGTTTTAGTAGATATTATAGTCCAAACTGAATATGCCAGTGAAATAAATATGACAAAAATATCTAAATATGTGCTTAGCATGCCACTAAATTTAAATATTCAACAAAAGAGCACTAAACACCTTTTCAAAGTAAACACTTCCTCTACTAAGAACAGACCGAAAATTTTTAATGGAGCAAGACTCGATCGTCCTGCAGAAATATTGTCTACAGAATATTGTCCTTGTTGAAGATTTGGTATGCCGAATAGAAGCTACTATTGAAGTCAATGAATGATCAGCAATATCGCAGCTTTCAGGTACATCAATTTTACGAATTTTCTGCGAAAATAATATCATAGAAAAAATCTTGACAACAGTTTTCTGTGAGTAAAACTGATAATTTATTTTAAAGAAAGAAACAGCACGGTTTTTTAAATCGCTGAATATTATTAAAAAAATTACCGTAAGAAGTAATCAAATATGTGCGATTTCTACATGACAATGTACAGGTTAAAGTTATTCAAGCTGTTGTTAGAGATTGTGGCGTTCTTCAGATAGACCACCCACCATATAGTATTAACGTAACTCCACTTATTCCTCAACATTAATTTACACCACAGGGGCGCCGTTTAACACAGAGAATAAAATTAAAATAGTTAAGGAGGAGCATTTTAATCTTAAACTTAAATAATATTTCCACAAATGTATTTAGATGTTTATTAAACGTTGTAACAAGTATATTGAAGCCACAGGAGATTATATTGAAAACTAGTAAATAATTGTTTTTGTGTCCCTCTTTTATGCTAGTTAGATCGGGAATTTAAAGACGCAATCTTTCCATTTGTCCCATTTTATCTATTAAATAGTACTAGTAATGGATAATTTCGAAACATATCATATCGAGGGTACTCAGATTATAATTTGCAGCGGTTATTCAATGTCTATGGCTATCTAAATTATTTCCATATTTAACCCAAAATAATGGTCATTAATACAAAGATTTTCTTAATACTACATCATGTAATTACCCATCATTGAAACTTAATTCAATTTATAGTAATCATTTAATTAGTTATTCTTCTCCGCGGAAATGTACTGTACATTTAATAATGCCGTAAGATAATTGAAGTAAATACTACGAAATAACATATTTGTGTTATTTTGTAGGAAAGTAAACATATCATTACCTTTTGTATTAATGCAATTGACGAATTACTTAATAACTTAATTAAAATAAGTACAATGCCACGGCGTGAACGTGCCTATGATTATGTTTTGTACCAGAGACCTTCCCTTCAAGCAAAACAATAGTTTTTTCTTTAAAAAAGAATTTAATAACTTTGAACAATTACAGTTTCCCCCACTCGAACAACGTACATTCCATCCGATCACATACATACATATGCATATACTACATGATATCTTTCAACGCATTCTAAGCAATGTCGCAATGACCAGAACGAAATCATTCCTTAATTGACGACTCTTGTAATCTTTATAAATAACATGACAAGTGTTGAAATGAAAGTACCTAACCTTGTCCGGTAACAGCACTTGAATGAGAATTACTAGAATTATCCCCGTTTCTATTAAATTTAATTGTTTCAGGGTTGAAACTTCAGCTGTTCACTTTCCATGCCTTATTAGCGACCACCGCCCCCTACCTATACATCTAGCCTTTCGCGGACTAACAGTAAGCGTAGGACAACGTCAAATTCTACAGGACATAGATGGCTGGGTTCGACCCGGACAGGTACTGGCTGTCATGGGTCCTTCGGGGTGTGGAAAAACAACTTTACTCAATAGTTTGAGTGGAAGATTGAGACTGGATAACGGACAAATTTTTCTTAACAGGGATCTCTTATGTAAGAGATGGAAAAGAAAAATCTGTTACGTCTTACAGCAAGATATTTTTTTTCCTGATCTAACATTAAGGCAGACGTTGGAATACACTGCTAGACTACGGTTACCTGATACTATGAGCCATACACAAAAAATGCAGTACGTAGATCACATTATCGACGTGCTGGAGCTTCAACATTGCCAAGATACAATAATAGGTGATTATATTAAAAGAGGACTGAGTGGAGGTGAAAAGAAAAGAGCCAATATTGCCTGTGAATTATTAACGAATCCTTCTTTAATGTTACTCGATGTAAGTATAGTTAAAAAAAAATTTCTAATTTCGAAAACATAATTTTCTCTTTATTTCTATACACGGTATTTCAGGAGGAAAAGGAAGTATTTCAAGAGTATATTCAGAAGGTCGAAGTAAAATAAACCAATTTATTTAAGTCCGATTTTTAACCATTACAGAAACAATTTACTTTCTATTTTTTAATTATAGTAGCATTGAAATAATAGTATTTGTTAACGTTTGACAATTTAGTTTGACGTTTACTTAGTCATTTAAACTTAATTGGCATAATACATCTTTTTTAGACGATTGGAAGCAAACTATATCACATACATTTAATCATAAAGAGTATGCGACATGGTCTTCGTTTATGGTTATTGTAATGGTAACGCAACTAATGCAGTGGATGAATATCGACGTCGCTTTCCAGCTCGAAGAATTCCAAACAGGAAAGTGTTTCAAAATGTATTTGCAATTGCTGGAGAAACAGGAACGTTTTCAAGTGCAAAGATTGTTTCTGAAAGTGCTCGCGGCTTAGATGTGAAGATTGAAACAAATATTCTCGATATGGTGGAAGAGAATCCTGATATAAGTACGAGGCGTCTTGCAACGCAATTTCAAACTTAACATACAGCCACTTGGAGATGGTTGAAAGAGAATGGGTATCCATTCTTTCATATTCAACCTGTTCAAAGCCTTCACAGAGATGATCATGCTGCAAGTTACAATTTTGTAATTGGATAATACATTTTATTTAGTGATGAAACTCAATTCACTCGCGATCGAGTAAATAATTACCACAATGAACACCGATGGTCAGACGAAAATCCACATGTCACAGTTAAGCGAAACCTTCAAAATCGTTTTAGTATCATCGTATGGTGTGGTCTGTTGGACGGCCAATTATTTGGTCTATTTGTATTGGATGGTCGCCTTACTGGCGAATTGTATTTGAATTTTTAAGAAGTTCACTTACCAGAAATTATGGATAATTTAGCATTAAATGTTAGACAATGGTTGTACTTTCAACACGATGGAGCCCCTTCACATTTTACTGCAGATGTTAGAAATTTTTTGAACCTTCATTTTCCCAATCGTTGAATCGGTAGAGGTGGACCACAAAATTGGTCACCAAGGTCACCAGATCTTAACCCTTTAGATTATTGTTTGCGGGGCTGGATAAAATCTTTAGTTTATTCAACAAAAGTGGACACGAGAGAGGCACTTCTGGATCGTATTTTTAATGCTGCAGCTACTATAAGAAATAATCGCCGATCAATTAAACATGCAACTCGGACAATTAATAAACGAACAAGAAAATGCATTGAATTTTATGGTGATATTTTCGAAAATAACCTCTGATTTATTATTATTTATTTTTAATAAAAGTTCTATTTTAAATATTAAATTATTATTTATTTCTATAATGGTTAAAAATCGGACTTAACCCTTATCCGGGCAAGGGGGGCCTGCCAGGCCCGAACGACGATAAAAAATTCGATATCTTAATGAGTAATTTTAGTACGACTTAATGCTCTTTAGAATTCCTCAGAAATGTTAATTACTGTTTTCTTGTTAAGTAATATTTGTTAAATTATGAATAATCGTTAGTTAATTGACGGATTGTACTTAAAATCCCATTAACGGGCAAGCCGGGCTTAGCAGGCCCATACTTTAGGCAATTATGGTAACTTTATTTTCCGTTTTTGTTTTCTAATCCTCTTTACGTAATTAGTGTTTCCGATCATTTTTGTGTCATTTGTGCAGCAAATACATTTGATGACGTATATAGGTCGTAATTTTTCGAGGAAAGTAATATTAGGTAAAGTAGGGGTTCCCTGTCTATTTGTATATATACTAGCACTTTTTGTTCATTGCTTTTAGTTTATGCATTATAGTGAAAGTGTTATAATCATTCAGCAATGTCGAGAAAATTTTTATCGGACGCCGAACTCGCAGATATACTGGAAAACCTATCGGACGATGACCAGGCGCCTGTAAATTTTGAGTCGGATGTCGAAGATGAGGACGAAGAGGACCACCTTTCTAATGCTAGTGAAACGGAAGACGTGCAAGAAGGCAGTGAGGGACTGTGTGACACTCCTGTTGTCAGTATTTCCAAATTTGTTGCTAAAGATGATTCAGTGTGGAGCAGCCAGCCTCCTTCGACAGGACGGGTTCGTTCGTGCAATATAATAAAATCGCAAATGCATAAAGTTATCTTACCGCCGGGAAAAATTGTTGAAGATCCAATTGATGCATTTCTCTTATTTATTGATGAAGCTGTACTTACCGAAATTGCTTCACATACAAACAAGGAGGCAGAGAGGGTACTGATAGATATTCCCTGGAAACCATGTGATAATATCGAAATTCGCGCTTTTCTTGGTTTGGTCCTAACTGCCGGTCACCTAAGTGCTAATGATACTAGCTACGATGTGCTATGGAGTCGATTATATGGCCCTTCAATTTTTCGAGCAACGATGGGATTGAAACGATTCAAAAGCTTGTTGCGATTTATACGATTTGATGACAAAGGTACACGTTCCGAAAGAAGCAAGAACGATAAACTTGCACCTATTCGAGTTATTTGGGAAAAAGTAAATAACAATCTGAAAAAGCACTACCTCCCCGGAGAAAACATCACAGTGGACGAACAACTTGTACCCTTTCGAGGAAGATGTCCATTTAGACAATATATGCCTTCCAAACCAGACAAATATGGAATGAAGATCTGGTGGGCGTGTGACTCTAAAACCTACTATCCTACTATCCTAATGGTATTCCCTATATTGGACAGGAAGGAAATCAAATCGCCAAGGGCTTCGCAACACAGGTAGTGGAGCAGCTCGTACAACCGTATTATAATCAAACAGAAATGTCACATTCGACAATTATTTTACGGACTTATCATTAGCAAAAACATTATTGACAAATTGGTTGACGAGCGTTGGTACCGTAAGGAAAAATAAACGCTTCATCCCAACCGAATTTTTGTCCAATAGAAAACGTGAAGAACAAACGTCCATTTTCGGATTTACAGAAAAAGCGTCTTTAGTGTCCTACATTCCAAAGAAAAACAAAAGTGTTTTGGCTCTGTCAACGATGCATCATACTAATAACTGTAACGATGACGATAAAAAAAAGCCAGATATAATTCTGTATTATAACAGCACAAAATGTGGCGTGGACACGTTAGACCAATTGGCTCATAAATACACATGTAAACGCAGAACAAATCGTTGGTCATTTACATTTTTTTATGAACCTTCTCGACGTAAGCGGCATTGCAGCATATGTTACTTGGATGAATTTGAACCCAAATTGGAATAAAGCTAAACACCAAAAAAGGAGATTGTTTCTAGTAGATGTATCTGAAAACCTAGTTCTTCCGCACATTCAAAGAAGGAAGGCGAATGGACTTCCTCGTACCATCCAACACTGTGTCAGCTAGTTTGTAGGTGAAGAAGCAACGCCGGCAAAGAGAGCAAGAACTGAAACTAAAGCAAATTCTACAGGTGCTACATGTGTCCTAAAACAAAAGACAGGAAAGAAAGATAATGTTGTGATGAGTGCAAACAAAACATTTGTAACGAACATTCTTCATCAAAAGTTTTGTGTTATAATTGCAAGAAATGAATAAAATTTAAGATCAGTAAGTAATTAATGTTATTTATAAATGGTATTAAATATATAATTCCCATAAACTCTTTGTTTCATTAATTCTGTAAGTAAAAACATATACTAAAAGCACCGGGCCTACCAGGCCCGAACTGCCCGGTTACGTTAGTAAAATGTCTTGCCCGGACAAGGGTTAAATATATTGGTTTATTTTACTTATTTTGACCTTCTGAATACACTCTTGAAGTACTTCCTTTTCCTCCTAAAACACCCTGTATATTATACATATTAAGTTCTCTCCTTTCATTCACACTTTTTATATTTTATATGCATTAGGAGCCAACGTCTGGTCTAGATTCATACGCGGCTCACAGTTTGATGTCAACACTGAAGAAATACGCCGCCTCCGAAGGAAAAACCATTGTAGTAACATTGCATCAACCCTCATCGCAAATATTTCATCTCTGCGATAAGCTGTTGCTGTTAAGCGGCGGACAGACAGCGTATTTCGGTGACACGTCTAGGGTCGTCGACTTCTTCAGCAGCATTGGACTGAATATCATGCCACACTATAATCCTGCGGACTTCATATGTGAGTATAATCATATCGAGATCGTTTGACAGACCGAGAAAAATTCATCGTGTGCTTTTATCTTTATGTGTAGTGGAACAAGTAAAGGGTTCTAGTGACATGAGAGATAAAATAATAGCTGCTGCGAAGGAGGAGAGGAAAACCAAAGACTACCCGAATGAGCTTCAACTCAACGACTGCATTTATTTACAAGATAAGTTAGAAGGTGCTCACGGACCTTATCCACACCTAGATCGTAAGTAGTTGTACTGATCTTTCATATCTCATAAATTTCATTTGATGAGACGCGAAAATTGCTATTCATTACATGTCGTCCTTGTTGAAAATATTAACCATTTTGTGAAATTCATGTTAACGTCAATTTACTACTTAAGTACTAAATTAGATAAAAATTTATTATTTAGTTTTATTGTATTATACATGGAGCGTATATAAATAAGTGAGCTTTCCACCATTTCCAAATATTCTAATCTACGATTCATTTTTGGTATTTCCAAAAATGTTAAAAAATAAATAAATTATTTTTTGTACTCGCTTATCAAAACCTGTCATTTCACGATTCGATTTGCGTGCGTAAAAAGTCACTTTAAGCACGAGTGCGTAAAAGTAAAGTTGGTACTTCCTGGAGCTTGATTAATTTAGTGAAATTTCAAAATCATAAATCCCTAACCTTAATAATATGCTACCCAGTTCGTTGTTTTTCTATGAAAATAAAAGGAAATGAAATAGAAATTGTTATATTTGGAAGGTATGTAATTCAATGTCAGAACAGCAACAAATATTATTTTTTAAATTTATAGAAAACTTAAAAAAAAATTGTCAGAAGTGGGATTCGAACCCACACCCTCAGAGAGGACCAGAACGCTCGAGAACCCGTATAACGGGCAAGGTAAATCTTGAGTCCGGCGCCTTAGACCGCCCGGCCATCCTGGCAGATACTAATAATATTGTTAAAAATACTTATAAATATACAAATTTTGAAATTATATTTATATTTTATCTAAATATTATTATTGTTTATAATTCTCGTACAAAAAATATTGTACAAACTTCGTGCGTGAAACATTTCGCGAATTCGTGACCATAAAGCGCTCGCCTACGGCTCGCGCTTTAAACTGGTCACTCATTCGCGAAATATGATTTCACGCACTTGGTTCGTAAATAACTATTTTAACATTGTTAAGTAGCTACGATAAATAATTATTATTATACTTATTATGTTCGATCAGAGCATATGGGAAAACTCTTCTCTACAGAAGCAACTTAATCATATTCCGTACTATAGGTAGTCGTTACACGAGTGGATCCGAAGTAACGATTACCTATCTTAAAATATAATCGTTACTTTCGTATTTGATTACTATTAGTACATATCGTTACATTCGTATCTGAATACTTTTGATGCATATCGTTACACTCTTATTTGATTACTTTCGTTACACATTGTTACACTCGTACTTGATTACTTTTGGTACATATCGTTATGTTCGTGTTTGATTACTTTTGTACATATCCTTACGTTCGTACATATGTATTTATATATATGTATATATATATATATATATATATATATACAGTAGCCGCTCGATTATGTGAACTAATTAAAGCCTTACCTGTTCACAGAATCGAAATGTTCACTCAATCGAATGTGCAGTTTAAAACGTTTATTTATATGTATATGTATTCAGTTACATCAAAAAGAATTAAAAAATGAAAAATATACATGTTCTACATAGATACGTACATACATACATACATGAATACGTAATGATTTAAAGAAGTCAGTTTTGTTTGTTAAAAGACTGGTTAAATTTGTTTGAACCTTTTTTTCTTTTAAACATCTTTGAACTGCGATTTCTTTTATTATTCGCAAAGTTAATAGATCTTCAGAATTTAGCATGTTTTATTCTGCCCAAGAAATCACTATATTAAGTCCTTGTAAAGCTTCCTGAGTGGGGATGGTAGTTGGCATTGGCTCATCATCCATTGTTTCTTCCGCACTTTCAATTTCACTTACATCCTCTTCAAAATCTTCTATGACATCCGTATTCCAGTTTTCTATGTCTTTACGGCTGTATGTTATGTTTCCGTTCACTTTCTGTAGTAATGCTACAGTTTCTTGAAATGTCACTGCCTCGACGCTGTTCTTGTATTTTTCTTGTAGAATAGCCAATGGAACATCTTCTTCTGAATCAGAGTCGCTATTGAAAGCATCTGATAAAATATTTTTCCAACACTTAGCAATTATTTCTTCTTTCACATTCATCCATGCTAATGCCAGATGTGTAACAGCATCTTTTAGACTCAAGTTTTTAATGACAGCTGAAATATCATTGCTATCAGAAGCAACTATTGTGGATAAAAGGCTTCTTCTATAAAACAATTTTGTTAACCTAAGGACATTCTGGTCCATGGGCTGTATAAGAGCTGTTACATTCGGAGGCATATACAGTAAGAATTTTTCCATCATCGGAAACCAAGTTTTCTGCTGGTGGATGACTTGGAGCGTTATCCAAAAGTAGAAGAGCTTTTTGTGGTAATCCCTTTTGTTTCAAAAATCTTCGAACCTGCGGGACAAATGAATGATGAAACCAATTTTCAAATACCCCCGACGTCATCCACGCATTTTTCGTACTTGTGTATTGCACTGGAAGTGAAAAGTTCTTAAAGCATCTTGGATTTGCGGCACGCCCAATCACTAACGGTTTGATTTTATGTTCACCGGTTGTATTGGTGCATGCTAGTAAAGTAACTCTACTTTTATCCGTTTTCCGACCAGGGGCCGATCTTTCTTCAGACGTAACCAAAGTCCTTTCTGGGAGTAATTTCCAAAACAAGCCTGTCTCGTCGGCATTGTATAATTGGTCATGTCTTAATTGTAGCTCCGCTATTTTCTTTCAAAGATAATTCTTGAATGGACCTACATGCTCCGGAGCAGCTGATAACTTTTCTCCCGAAATTTTTAAATGTCTTATTCCAAATCTTCGTTTAAATCTTTGGCTCCATCCGTCACTAGCATTAAAATTAGGATTTTCATCGATAGTTTCATTGATAGCTTTTGCTTTTGTTTTTAAAAGTTCAATCGAAACCGGTACATTTTTTAAGTCTTTGTGTATAAAACCATGAATATAATTTTTTTTCCATTCGTGGCATCTTACAGGATTTTAAAGTTTTTCTTTTCCGTATTTCACTGCGCCTTGATGTGACTTTTAAAATGTCCCGTTTTTTATTTTTGATTGCACATACTGTGGATTTGGCAATCCCGTACTTTTTAGACAAATACGTTACACTGCTTCCACTGTCCAGACTTTTTAAAATTTCACATTTTTCGAGCAAACTTAACACTTTTCGCTTCATTTTTATTGTAAACACAAAAATGTTCTAGCACAGTACACCTACAACATCAACAGAACTCAGAATTACAACTAAAATAAAATACATACATACATTTGTCCGCTGTTCTTGTAAGTTACGCCGGCGAGTCAGCAAAATAATTCATACGCCGGGAATTTACCCAGTTCACTGAAACTGAATCGAATGCAGCAAAATAATTCATACGCCGGGAATTTACCCGGTTCACTGAATCGAATGTGTTATTGTTCACTCTATGGAGCTTTACTAATAAAATTTTAGTTGTTCATATAAACGAGCTGTTCACTGAATAGAGTGTTCACTCTTCCGAGCGGCTACTGTATATATATATATATATATATATATATATATATATATATATATATATATATATATCGTTATGTTCAAAGTTACAGATCTATGAATATGATTGTCAGATCATGAAAAAAAATGAAATCCTAAAGTCAATACAAACTTATTTTATTTAAAAAAAGTTATACGATTCAATAACAGGCCTGTGACTGTTAACGTCGCATAATAAAATGTTTTTTTGCGAACAATATTGAATAATACTGCCTTGGTTACGATATATCATAACACAATTATATTTCCCAAGAGATATATGAAACGCTCATATTATCCCAAGGGAAATATGAAACGTCACATTTCACCATAAAAATGTTATAATTTTTAATTGAAGCAACAAAAATAATCAGAAATATTTTATTTTCTAATTAAAGCAACAAATGAACTAAGAAAGTCTTTGCATTAGTAACACTACTTTTCAGAACCAAAATAAAAATTGCAATTCTCAAACCTTCCGCTTAAGCGATTACAACCAGATACAAACGATGAAGAATCTTGTTCGCAATTCGTCATCGACACACCAGGAACCGTAACAGATGCTGCAGATGGCTCTCCCTCCACACCCGCTATCATCTTTGCTACCTTATTTTTCTGCAACATACTGTCAGCCAGATAGCCTTCCGCAACAGACGAACTTTTCCAACCACCGTGTCTCTTTAGTGTAGTCATTGAGGCTCCCGCATCGGCCACCAAAGTCGCGGATGTTCGTCTTCCACAATGGCCTGTATACGCCTTCGAATTATCCAAACCCAACCATTCAGCAACCTTACTCGGAATCTTTCCGAAGGTATTTTTGCCGACCGACTGAAGAGTACACTTCTTATTTCGATAAGCCACGAAGAACCTAAGAACACCTTGCGGACGCAACGCCGAATATTCTCTCACCAAACGAACAGCACCCAGATCTTCTTCTTCAATAATTGTAAATTTCCTATTTACATCATTCTTCGTCTTTGAAACGTTGATCACGACCACCGACCCACGATCTTCGATATCGGAAGAGAGCATATTCACCAATTCGTTCGTTCTGCAGGCGCCAAAGATTTCCATAATTAAAGCGACCTTTAAAATTACGGTTGTAACAATCTATTCAACAGAGGAGAATCACAATGAAATGTTTACCTTATACATCAAAAAAATTTCATTAGGAGCTTCTCGCAAGAATTTTTTGAGCTGTTCTCGGGACAACACCTCTGATTTTTTAGGAACGTATCCTTTATTTTTATTTTTCACAAATGCTTCTACTTCATCGAACATTTTAACATTAATTTTTTCCTTTAAATGTAACATTGACCTTAGCATCGATCATTTTGGCCACAACGTGTTTGGTGAATATTTATGCGACTACGGATAGAATAAATTAGTCATACGTCAAAAATAAAAAAAATTATAGCAAAATACCAAATCTTCAAAAAACGCTAGCAAAATTTTTTCATCGACACCGTTCACCAAATTTTCTCTTCTCCACTCTTGAAAGTCTTCATACACTTTAGTGTAAGCAGCTTTGGATTTCGCCGGAACCAAACATTCACGGGCTTTCGCCGCTTGTGTTAGCACATTGTTTGACATTTCATCAATTTTATTTATAACAGAACGCGAAAATCAAACCAGTCAACCATGATATTTACAAACACGGCCCTTAGCAACGTCACCAATCCGATAAATTCAAAAATATACAATCCAATATTTTTCCATTTTCACAACAATATTGTTTCTCCTTTCATAGCCAATTTATTCATGAGTCAATTTGAAGTAGAATTCAAAAACAACGCTAAATATTTCCCTAGAGTCTGGATTAGGTATGTAGATGACATTCTCGCGATTTTTGACACACGGATAAGCGAATTAGACATGTTTGTTAATCAATTAAATTTGAAATTTCCGACTATTAAATTTACAGTGGAAAAGGAACAATATGGCAAGATACCATTTTTAGATACTTTACTGATTAGAAATAAACATAAAATAGAAATCGATATTTTCCGGAAAGAAACCAATGTCAACACATTCATCACCGCGGATTCTAATCATAGTTATCAACATAAGACAGCTTCCTTTAACTTCTTAGTCAATCGGTTACTAAATTTTCCATTAACAAAAGAGAGATATGAAACAGAACTAGATTTCATTAAAGATATTGCGACATACAATGGCTTTGACATAGAAATAATCAATAAATTAATTAGAAAAACAAAAATAAAAAATACCTATATTAACCCGTTTTAAAGAACACATATCACATATCAAATACAATAGACCGGATAAATCAAATGTCGCAAATCACGCTTTGAGCACACTGCACAATGTGTCGATTACAGGTTTGAAGTTGATCAAAGGAATTAATAAACCCCACGAACTAGATGCTTATGAAAGTATATTTATAGCGAAAAATAAAAATAAACATACCTCCTTGATTAGCGATAAATCACCTATACCGTTCAGCTGTTTATTCACATTTTTATTAACATAAAAGGGTGGGTGGGTAACAGCAGAAATTTTAGACATGTGAGAAGCCATACATATGAAAAAACACAAAAATTACCTCCTTAACAATAACATGTCACCTATTTATAATTAACTTTTAAATTATATACCAACAATATCTAATAATTCATAGAACCTTCTCACGTTACTTGATTGTCATTTAATATAAGTCAACACAGTCAGATGTCTTGTTTTTTCATATGTAACGGTTCCTTCAAAATTTTGTCCTTCTTAGAATTTTCAATAGAGTACAGTTTTTACAATATACGACCACACTTTCCGATTTTAGCATTTTTTAACCATTTGTAATTGGAAATATTTTTACACCCCTACCCAAAATAGATATTTTTACTATACATCTACTCGAGTAAATACGTTTAAATATACTATTGGTTTGTTGAAAATAAAAGGTGGTTTATCTAAGTTTAATAGTGGGTCATCGTAGTTTTTAAAAATCGAAGTGCCGCCCCCCTTAGAGAGGATGTCTGCCGTTCCTTTGTCCGACAATTTAACATATGTTTAGACCTTTCCTAAAGTAGGTACGCGTTTATCTCGTAGTTTTAGATTGACTTGTTAAATTTAGTCTATACAGGGTTGCAGTGTATAATAGTTGTGCGGAAGCGTTTCTCTTGTTTAACTGTGCCCCATGTGCGACTTTTAATTAGTAGTTTTTACCTACTGATGATGACAACTTAGTTGTCGAAATACGTATTTAGGATACGACTAATAATTGTGGTAAGGGGTTATATACCTTTTTTTTAAAAATATTGTTTCAATCAGAAAAAAACTATTGATTACAACACGGGGAATATGAATACATTTCCCTTGGTTGTCTATACATCCCTCGGGTTTCACCCTCGGGATGTAACTAGCCAACCACGGGAAATATACTATTCATATTCCCCTAGTTGTAATAATAGCTATATCCTATCAGTTCATATAACAGCTTATTAGAGAGTGGACACGTTTTCTTTATTCAAAATGCTTTACCGATTTTATTCTCAAGAGTATGCGGACATGCATTCTGTGTATGGCTACTACGACGGCAGTGCACGTCAAGCAGTTATTAAATACCGACATCAGTTTCCCGATAGGCGCATTCCTCATTACAGAACGTTTCTGGAAGTACACAGACAATTTCGGGAATGCGGACTGCGTGATTATCTTTTCGACCGAGGAGTAAATTTGCCAGGAGACTTAAAGGAAGAAGCAGTAGCTATTGTTACAAGGGATCCAACTCTCAGTGTACGTCGAATCGCTAGAGAACTAGGAGAGCCACGGACGACAGTTTGGCGAATTTTAAAACGTGAGGGCTTATATCCACATCACTATCGCAGGGGACACGGTTTGCTTCAGGCAGACCGCTATGCTCGTCTAGTTTATTCTACTGGATATTAAGACAGTCACGACTTCATTTTAATTTCTGCAGAACAGTCCTCTGGATAGATGAATCTACGTTCACGAGAAGTGGTGTTCAGCATAAGTGGTCATCAGAAAATCCCAAAGCTATACGCCCATCTAAATTTCAGCATGAATTTTCTATTAACGTTTGGGCGGCCCTAATCAATGACTTGTTGATTGGTCCTGTCGTTCTTCCTGGGAGGTTAAATGTTCAATTTCTTATTGACGAACTGCCAGGTCTTTTAGAGGATGTTCTACTGAATGTTCGACAAGACATGTGGTTTCACATTAATGGGGCACCACCACATTTCGGAATTGATGTCCGAAATTGGGTTAACGTCAATTATCCAAGATGGATTCATCGAGGTGGTCCTGTTGCATGGCCAGCCAGATCACCCGATCTTAATCCCCTTGACTTTTATTTATGGGGGCACATGAAAAATTTAGTCTACGCGCAAGTTTCGAACACAAGAGAAGAGTTGTTGGATCGTATTCACCTGGCTGCCGAGCAAATCCGACAAAACAAGTAGGAAATTCGGATAAGTACTTCTTCTGTTGGCTTACGGACACAAGCCTGCATTCAACAAGGAGGTGGACATTTCGAAAATATTATTAATTGAACTTTTTTAAATAAAATCAGTTTTTATTGACTTTAGGATTACATTTTTTTCATGATCTGACAATCGCATTCATAGATCTGTAACTTGAAACAAATAAAAATGGATATACAAGTTTTGCCTTTTTGTTACTTGAAATGGAGTCTACTTTACACTCCTAAAATTTGAACATAACGATACGGGACACTTGTATATAGTATAAATCTACGGATACAAGATATCATATTCATTGATTACCTATACTCTATTTTCTATAGCGTACCTACTACATAATATTGACATATCAATATAAGCAAAAAATTTTGCATTTCAATTTACTTGCACAATTATAAAATTCAGATTTACAGAATGTGTACCCAATTTAATTTATTATAAATCAATAAATTTCAAATAAGTTGATCATGTTTACCAGTGATTATTTTTAAATTAATTACATATTTTCAAATAAATACAAAACAGTTACATAGACAAATTGGGATTTAAAATGTAATTTGACTAGATAAGATCAGGAGTCTCGGTTAGAAATTTGGTGAAAGTTGGAAATACTCTTTTAATTGTCTATTTTTAGCCAATATTTCGTCACTCAATTAGTGTACTTCATCAGGATAAAGTAACGATAATTAAGTTGGATCCAATACAACATGTTATATAATATTTATACAATAAAAATATACTTACGAAGTGAACTAATGCGAGTAAAGGTTTGACGACAGCATACATATAATATGTAAAGTGCCAACAAATACAACAATGATGTTCCAAGATAAAAAGGTACAACATGTATTTTATCCATTAACGGTCAACACCATTTTATTAGTATACACTTTACCTGTTCCATGCTGTCGCAAAACTTTTATATGTAACGCTAAGAAATAAGTAATTAAACTTCTAGTTTCAAAAATTCTTTTATTGTAAATACCACTACAATATTGTTCCGCCATACAATGGCTTCATCAGGTGGATGAAATACTGAATATGTACAATACAAGTTTGAATATTTATGTGAAAATGATTGGGGAAATGGTGTTGGAAAAAATTTTTTTACAATCTTAAATTTAGTAGAGGGGAGTTGTTTAAATCTAGTTGGTCATTTAAAGCTAATCCTAAACTATTGTATCTATTAATTTCTAAGTTTTCTAACAGGTTAAGTTTTTTACTTTTTTCTTGAATGTGTAAAATTTTGAAATCTATATTAAATCTATGATTAATTTCTAAACAATGATTTGCGAAAGTTGAATCTGTTTTCATTTCTTTATGGCTTCTCTCGTGTTCTTTCATCCTAATTTTGAATAGCCATAAAGAAAAGAAAATAGATTCAAGTTTCGCAAATCATTGTTTAGAAATTAATCATAGATTTAATATAGATTTCAAAATTTTACAAATTCAAGAAAAAAGTAAAAAATTGAATCGATTCTGCCTTTACTTGATGTAAATCCATATAATGATAAAAACACACACAATGTTGTATTAGATTTACACTTTATTTAATAATATTTAATAATATATAACAGCTGTTTCACCGTACAACGGTTTCTTCAATATAACAAGCGGTAGTGTAAAACATTTTATTTAAACGTATATATTTTTTATTTTATGACTTAATGGTATTCTCAGAAATTGGAAACCGAAATATTTTTACCCGCCTCTTTTAGTATAAGGGATACATAGATAACATAAATTATATTATAAGTGACACATAACTAACAAAACATTTCAATCAAAAATAGGAAATAAGTTCAAAAGAGGGGAGGAATTAAGCTCTGTTTTGTCATTTAATAATTTATTTGAAAATTTTTGTTTATTAATTTCCATTGCTTCTAATAAATGAAGATAAGAAAAGATAAGAAAAGTAAGAAACTCGATTTATTAGATGCAATGGAAATTAATAAACAAAAATGTTCAAATAAATTATTAAATGACAAAACAGAGCTTAATTCCTCCCCTCTGTTGAACTTATTTCCTATTTTTGATTGAAATGTTTTGTTAGTTATGTGTCACTTATAATATAATTTATGTTATCTATGTATCCCTTATACTAAAAGAGGCGGGTAAAAATATTTCGGTTTCCAATTTCTGAGAATACCATTAAGTCATAAAATAAAAAATATATACGTTTAAGTAAAATGTTTTACAGTACCTCTTGTTATATCTGAAGAAACCGTTGTACGGTGAAACAGCTGTTATATATTATTAAATATTATTAAATAAAGTGTAAATCTAAAAGTAAAAAACTTAACCTGTTAGAAAACTTAGAAATTAATAGATACAATAGTTTAGGATTAGCTTTAAATGACCAACTAGATTTAAACAACTCCCCTCTACTAAATTTAAGATTGTAAAAAAAATTTTTCCACCACCATTTCCCCAATAATTTTCACATAAATATTCAAACTTGTATTGTACATATTCAGTATTTCATCCACCTGATGAAGCCATTGTATGGCGAAACAATATTGTAGTGGTATTTACAATAAAAGAATTTTTGAAACTAGAAGTTTAATTACTTATTTCTTAGTGTTATAATGAAGTTTCAACAAATATCTCCTTCGTCAATTAACTATTTATATGTAATGTATTAAAGTTTATTTTCTTCACAAATTCAGTGAAAAGCAGGTGCTAATTCTGTGAGGCACATAATACCGATTACTGATATAATAAAGCCAATAAGATTAATGCCGGCCTCGAACTTTAAACTGGTACTGAAGTAAAATGAATATGTATATGAATCACAGTATTAAAGTAATCAAAATAATCAAAGTAATCAAAGTAGCGGATACATTCAACGATTACTCAAGATTTGAGTAACGAATAGTAACTATTACTCAAAAGTACCGAAAATCGACATCTCTAATAGGCACAGAACAAACGTATAAACAAGGCTAACTATTAATAAATTTTTAGTCAAACGTACTCAAGCCGATTGGTTGCAAATTAGTTCACTGAACGCACCATATTTCAATTTATTACTCTCAATAAAGGTAATATACTTGGCAATACTCTATTGTTTACATTTAGAAAGAATTATTGATTCTTTCTAAGTGTAATCAATACAATTTTTGGAAAGTAGTAATAAAGTAGGTAATTGCCAGGAATATTTTTTACTTCAAACTAAGTATGTTAGAAATTGATCAACTTTAACTTCTATTATTTATTTTTATAAAAATATTAGAAGAAATAATTGTAATACATACTATATGCATATAAAAAAATGTGAAATGCATTCGCATTTGGTTAAACAACATTTCATAGCAAAATCAAATTTTAATACTTAATAAAATACTTAATTTCATAACAGAACTTCAGCAATACAATATTTATTATTATTAATTGAATTTTATTGGTCATGTTGATGGAGTGTCTTTAATTTTTGAGAGAATTGTTTTATTCTAGTTATTGCAAGATCTTGTAGAAAATCTATGGAATAAAATGTAAAATATAATATTTTGTAAAATTACACTGTGGCTTCATGACGTGATGCTATTTTTTTTTCGTCACCTGATCTCTTCAAGCAATCAGTTATTCTATTAAAGTACTTAAAACTCTGCTAAGTTAAAATTTTGGACCTATCCCAAGGTGAACTTTCAAATAATTCGTCTCCATTACGTACGTAACTTCTCGAACCAGCGCTAGATAAATAGAGATAGACGGATTACTTGAGGTGACCATAAAGCCTATTCCACTGCGACCTTTCTAAATATGTTGTCCTCATGTCTCGTTAGAGTACTTTCTCTAGCTCTGCTCTTTTAATTAAACTTAGCAGCTTCGGGAGCGGATCTTTTAACTATAGTTCCGCTTTAGAATTTTAAGTTCCCATTTGTAAAAATCGCGTTCTTGCCAAATCTCCGCATTGGTATAATCTCGTATAACATAGTTAAGCCTTTACTATTTCTATGTCTGTTGACTTTTCAATACCCCCGTTAATAGGCGTACTATCATCTTAACAGACTTTTTTTACTCTATTCAGTAAATCCGTAAACTTGAGCGAATGTTCACTAAAAAACTCTTTCGCCTGCCTTTGACTTGTGGAGTCTTTCTATCTTTCCCTAGATTAATTTTCAGTCCACTTTTTCATGGCTGTCTTGACATTTGTTTTTACAATGTCAAAGGAAGGCTCCAGTCCTATGAAAGCTATAGACGAAGCCTGTGTAACCATTTCGTCCATCTTCTTGTTAGGCTTATACCCTTCACGTCCTGAGATCTAAGTTAATGTCACTTGTGATTACTTACTGAGTTTGCTTAGGGCATACACACGATATCATACAAGTCTAGATTTAACTTGCTCTGAATTCAATGCTTTTAACATTGCTTGGTTGTTGGAGAAAATGGTTACGGTGCTATTCGTTCCACCCTGTCTACTAATTACCCCAACGCAATTCAGCAGCTCTTGAAATATCGTAGTACCTATACTTAAGCTCATTTGGATAACGATACTTTCTTTGACTCCATATATTCCGGTTCCAACACCTTTTTCTGTTTTAGAGCTGTGAGTGTATCAGAGAGATTCTGTTTGTTCATAAAGTTTAATTTAAAAAAGTATAAAACTCCTTACCACAATTAATAATCGTATCCTAAATACGTATTTCGACAACTAAGTTGTCATCCTCAGTAGGCAAAACAGCTAGTCCCAATGTTGAGCATAGGGCACAGTATGGCTAACACAAAGAATTGCAAAACACTTTATAAAGCGCCCACGTATACACTGTTACATCACTCGATTTCCTTCTACAACGTTATACAGTTCGTTCATTTTTGATAGATCCATCATAAACTCTGTTTGTTATCGGTTGCGACCGACTCTCTATTTGAAAGTTTAAATTCATATCGCATTAGAATACAAAAATTGTAAGTATATATTTGATCGAAATAGATGAAATTTCAGAGTTCTAGAGATCATTTACATTACAAATTTTTCTTTTAATCACAAAAATATCACATAATATTGCCACCATTTTCGCATCAAAATGCATTGCATTTCATGCAAATGCCAATAACTGAAAACGACACTGTAATTTGGTTTTAATTTCACTACTCTAACTTTGGTTATCTTAGGAAGTATAGTGTAGGCTACTAGTGTTACTATATTTTCAAGAAGAAAAAGAAGTTATTATTTCTCTGTTCCAAAATGTTGAGTATTCTCAACATTTCAATATCTCTGCAATCTTTTACTAAACATTTCGTTTTTATACACTTTTCAATCTAATTTATATTTCTCTATCTTTATCTCTACATCATCATCCAGAAATATTACTTCATTAAGCCAAAGTCCTTACGCGGTTGGTGATTAGGGTGGAGCGAAAAATTTTTTTTTTAATTTAGTTTTTCCTGTATTAAACATCGATGCTCTAAGTACTTAAAAGTGCAGAGAAAAAATCTTATCTTCCTAGGTCAACGTCTAGAGGTGGCGCACGAGACTTTAATTTGTGGAACTTTATCATTTATAAAAAAGTAAACAGTGTGGTTTAAATTTGTTTTTATTCAATAAATTCAAACAGTTACAGTCTTTTATTTACTCACATAAAGCATATTTAATACAAAAACGAAAATCATTAATTAGCAAATTGTAAAGGATCTCGTTGTTGAGAAAATTGAGATTTCGACTAAAACAGTGATATGTCTTGCCTTCTTGCTTTAATTCTAGAGCGAATGAAACCGTCTCTTGCTTCTGATCCACAAACAGATATTGAAGCTTCAGTGACGAGCTTGACACACCTCTCTACTGCTTGGGTATGACAACGAAACATCCCAAATTGACTGAAACGATTTCCCGAACGAATCAGGTTTGAAATTTCTGTATTAGAATATTTCATAGTCATTGGTGGTTCAGTTATTCTCACATTCGATCAATTTATTAACTCATAGTAATTCGTCGCATTTACTTGAAGTTGTGGAAGGCGGAACTCGCGAACTTTCTTGCTTTTAATACACACATTTTCTTTTCTTGCTTCTAATACTCTTCGGAGAGACAATTCTCTAATTTTTGAAGTATCATCTTGAAGCATGGCCAACAGCATATTTTCTGGGTGCGCGAAGAATGAATTTCTGTTTATAGTTTTTAAAACAATACTCTTAAGGTCATCTCTTAAATATAAACTTCTCTTGGCCATGTTGAAAACATGAACTGGACCATGGTTACAAGATGGCTTTGACTTTATGTCAAACCGTGTTGGCGCGTATACTTTCATAATGAAAAGTGCTAGTTGCTTAAGGTTTTCTGGTGGTATAGCCATTCCAATGTATAAGCGAAGAATCCTATTGGCGCAAGTTAGCCAGCGAGAGTGTGCTAATTTCCCAGGGTCTCTTTCAGCTAAACTTGGTGAAACTAAACCAGACGAAATGGAAGAACAAATCTCGTAAAGATATTTTTGATCAGGTACTTGAGGAGGTACTTGAGGAGGTTTTTACCTATAGCTCCAGAAAAGCTATTAGGACCTGCTGTGTTTCCATCAAGACTTAAAAACAAATGGCGCAGTAGCAATTCATTTGCCTGTAATAAGCACACAAACCATTGCAATGGTCTTTTTAAATGTGTTTCCAATAAGGCAATGGCTCCATTTTTATACCCTGTGTTGACAGCCGTTCCATCACATCCGATTGCCACCAAAGATGAATTACATTTATACTTTTTGTCTAATAAGGCGACAATATTCCTCATAATATTAGCTGCTTTTCCTGAATCCTTTGTGAAATGTCCAATATACTCAGAATTTGGCTCAGATACCATTGAAATATGTTCTTCGGTAATAGTCTTACGCTGTGACTTATTTTCTTTTGAAGTTATAATTAAAGTTTTGTCTTTACGACCATCAAAATAAATAGAAGTCAGAGGTTTTTCATTGCTAATAGAGCTCAACTGCTTTCGAACTTTTTTCCTTTCTCGACGTATTTTACTATGATCTATTATGCTTGATGAGTTTTCCGCATCTATAATGTTTAAATCAACCATTACTACGTTTACAACAAATGCTGCAGATCGATCTGAAACTCCAGTCCTGTCACAAGCTGTAGCAAGGGTTTGCAACTTTTGTCTCATCTGCTTATTTCCCTTTTGATTTTCTCTTTTGTGAACTTTTCTTTTTCCTTCATTAAAGCAAAAATCATCTTGCTCTGATTCTGATGTTTCACTTGAAGTGCTACTGCATGACCGATGTAATTCTGACATAGACGAAGAAGTACTTGAAGTCATGTTTTTTTGAACGAATTGATCATATTTTCTCTTTCGAACTTCATTGCGTCGTATAGATTTTGTTGTCAACCTATCCACACAGCCAATATACATTCTACGCTCATTTCGTTGGTCCTTTAAAAACTTTTCCTCTGCTGGAGGTATTTTTGTCACACATTTACATATGTTTCTGGACGCGCACTTACAGGTTGCGATGTCAAATAATTGTTTTTGAGATTCCTTTAAGAAATTTTGTTTTTTTACTTCACTGCACAGTTTCTTCATATTTTTGTAGTAGTTGTTGTAATAGGAAATCAATCTTGCTAAGATTTGTTGATGACTTATTATAGGAATCGATGCCTTTTTCCATATTTATTCAATATCAGTAGCAATTATTTCACATATGCACTTAATTGAAGGATCTTTTCGGTTGTTCAATTCAAGCATATCATTTTTTAGCCACAGGTAATATTTAATAATATCGCAATGCGTAGGCAACACATTTGACACATTAGCATTTAATGTAATTGGTTTTCCAAATACAGAGCAACACAAATCTTTCCTAGTTTTAGGCATTTTAAATCTTTCCTCAGCAATCACGTTTTAACTTTTGGTAATGAAAATTTTACGTTTGATTAAGTTTTATAAACTTTTTTAACACGTTGCACTTCTAAATACTATGAAGAAACTGAAAGAAACTGTTTAAAATGATACTTTATTTTATGCATGGGAATCCCCTAACTTTGTTTTTGAGCAATAAACTTAAGTGTTGCCAACAGTTTTATTTAATGGTAGATAAAAAAGATTTTTAAATTGTACTTTTCTGCCTTTATGTAAATTAGGTTATTTTTCAAACTTCACCCTTCATTCGCCACCTCGAAATAATGTCGCAGAGTCTTGTTATTTTGCATAAATAGTGCTTTCTAATAGGGTCATCAATTAACAATACAGGAGTTTTCAAAATTAAAAAAAAATTTTTTTTATTCATTTTCACTCCACCCTATTGGTGATACTTTCATTACTATTTCTTCTTAACAACTCGTATTGAAAGGATTTCCTTCATTAATTAAACGCATTTGCCTTACTAAACTATTTATGTATTTTTACACGATTACGTAAGCGATTCAGTTTATTTTTAATATTCATTGAATTTATAATGAGACAATATGTTCGCGTACTTCTTAAGTTATTCATACTTGCGATGATTAACAAGTACACGAACATATTTTCCCATTACTAACTCAATGAACATTAAAAATAAACTGAAGATACTAGCAATATCTCGCAGTAGATAGTACCTTATTATAGAAACATAAAATAAAGAGCCTTACTGTACTAGTATTTCTTGTGTATAGTAACAATTGCCACCTTACTTTAAATGGCATACCATTAATTAAGGTCAATTTACAATGTGTTCTCGGCTTACTTATTTGAACATTGTTTACTCATTGTTTCTATGTTTTGTGTAACGAAATTAGTTAAATGTAACATATTACATTATTTATGGTATAGTAATGTGGTAATTTTTGCTAAATAAAAATTAGTAAAAACTAGAAAAATTAATTTTAATCATATAATTGCATACAGTACATATTATGTACACTTACTTATCTCGAGATCTCTTCTAGGATAGGTGTCGAAGTGATGATCCTTCAAGTTTAGTCATTTTTTTTCAGTGTTTGGGTAATTTTGTGTTTCCACGCTTTCCTCAATCTGCTGTGTCTTTCTTCTGTGTTCCTTTCTACTTCTTATATTAGATTGGCTGCACTATCTTCGTTTATTCTTATTAGGTGAACGAACCATCTCATTTGTTGTGTTTTTATTTTTTCTAATACGCTTTTCACTTTTAGTGTTTGTCTAATTATTGCACTTATTTTGTTCAATTCTACTACTCATTCTATTCGTCTTAATAGTTGCTTCTCGGACGCTTCAATTTTATTTTTCAAATTATGTGTTAATGCCTACAACTCGCTCCTATACAAGCATCGATACTATAGGCATTGTTTTATACAGGGTGGGGCACGGCAATCGGATGTTTTTGAAATAACAATAAAATCGTCAGTTTATGCATTAAAAGAAATTTATTGGTAGGATTACATACGCAAGATTTTAGCATTTCATAATTTGCGGAAAATTACTTCAGGCATGTGATGTCCGTTTTCGTTTACGCATTGTTGTAGTCGTTCACGAAAACTGACTTCCACTCTTTCCAGCAGGTTTCTAGGAATTAAATTAACTTGTTGACGTATCGCTTCCTTCAGTTCTTGTAACGTACGAGGTCTACCCTCGTAAACACAAGACTTGAGGAACCCCCATAGAAAGAAATCACATGTGGACAAGTCGGGAGACCGAGGAGGCCATAAAACATCACCAAATCTCGAAATGAGATGATTAGGAAACAGAGTACGAAGAACAGCAATACACGCTCTGGCAGTGTGTGCCGTGGCTCCATCTTGCTGAAACCATAATTGTAGAAAATCCAAACCTCTTCTTTGCAATTCAGGGATAAAATAGGTGTTCACCATATTAATGTAACGCGCCGATGTTACAGTAACGGTAACATCGTTTTGTTCAAAAAAGTAGGGACCGATAACGCCAAACCTCCCCCACTCCACTGCGCACCAAACTGTAACCTTAGGACTGTGCAGCGGTCTTTGATGCAGCTCTTGAGGATTTTCGGCAGCCCAATACCGACAATTTTGTCTATTGACAGCCCCATTAAGGTGGAAATGGGCTTCATCACTCATTATCACCAACATGTTTTCGTTCTGCTCATAAAGTGTAAGCATTTGTTGGGCAAAATTCACTCGTTGCTGGTAATCCCTTTCATGCAATTCCTGCACAACCGCTATTTTGTATGGATGCAAATGTAATTCACCATGTAAAATCCTTCTTACAGTACGATTACTGATTCGCAGTCCGGCCGAATGAGCCCGAGCAGAGCGGCGTGGGCTTCGCAGTATCGCTTGTCTAACCCTTTCAACGTTCTCTAGAGTGCGCATTGTACGTTGGGATCCGAGCGGTTTTATTTTGAGCATTGAGCCTCGTGTTCGAAGATTATGAACCCAACGTAGGATTGTGTTACGCGTGGGGACAGAATCATTTCGACGAAGTTCACGTTGAACCGTAGTCACTGATTCACCACTTCTAACGAAAGATTCATATGCAAATATGCGCTGTTCTAGCGTCCACGGCTCCATGACAGTAACTGACAGTAAAATGCTTTGAGTCAGGGAAGGTATCCCCACCTGTCAAATGCCCTTTCCTTTTCTAATAATTCGTTATTTTCAACATTTCACATTTGTTAAAAAATATTCTCTAAAGGGTACGATAGAAACTATAACCTTACTCGTACAGTTGCTAATTTCATTTTGAATTTTCCGCATTTCTTGTATGTGGACTACTAAATAAAGTTAGTGCACTTGTGATATTCTTTTGTACACTAATCCGAAATCTACTCGTTCCTGTGAATTTGTTTAGTTTAAAATCTCCGTTTTCTTTGTATTAATTTTTAAAATAGAAAAAAAACTAATGGTTGAAATCTTCACTTTCTTAATGCGTAATCATAAAACAACTTGAATTGTTTCCCTAGCACAGTTGCTTCATCAAGTACTTACAGCTAAAGAGCACGTTACAAACTAAATTACAAATATAAAGTCAACAAGGTTAATATTATTTTACAACGTTTCTTAAAAAAAATCTAAGAATTTACACAAATATTGTAGGTAATGAGAAAATGTGGTCCATTATTATTAATTTTTATTTATAATTTAGCGTAAGTATAGCTCATAAAGTATTTCGTTTCAGTCCAAGGCCAAATTTAAGGCATAAGATTACCTTAAAATGACTAATGTGTGTAGTATTAATGCGTGTATTTATGTGTGTTAGAAAGAGAAAAAGCACAATTTGTGGTTCGCACTTTGAGCAGTACGAACTGCAAAGAAATACTTTATCAACCCGGCTCTTGTTTAAAAAGTACACCTCCACCCTAGCTCCCGGTTCTAAGCTATATTGCACCTTCCACCATCCAGAGTCAGGAAAGCCTGGTAAGAGAATATAATAAAATAATATCGAATCCCCACCTTCCAGTACACTGTGATTTGCCTGATGCCGGCCTGTCGAGACTATAGTCGAGATTTCCTCAACTACTGCTAGCAGAACAACTTATAGCAGAAGATTTCAACCCAAATGGTAGATGGAGAGAGTATTGGGAAAGCTTGAAGCCCGCTCAAGCGGCCCATATCATTGATCCTACCGTATCCTTACCAGGAATAGAGCTGCCTCGACATGAGTGGAAAACATTCAGTAGAATAAGAACGTCCCTCGGAATTTGTCGTGACTCATTCTATAAATAGGGACTGACTGATACACTAACTTGCGAATGCGGAGAACCTCGCCAGACTATTTACCATATTACTGCTGAGTGCCCCCTTACAGCATATGGAAGTGAAATGAATGACTTCCTTGAAGCAACTGACTCCGAATTCGACTGGATGAATGGCCTCGATTTTAAAATTTAAATTTTAGATGTATAATCCATACTCTAAACAAATAAATAAAAGTTAAAAATTGAACTATTTGGAAATATTAGAAATTCTAGGAAACAAGCGCTTAAAAAACACACATTCATATATAAATATTGGAAGTTGATCCTTAATTTAGTTGAGTAGACTCTTGGATAATGATCGAATAGGCCGAAACAATTGTTAGAGAAAAAATCTAATAAACAAGTGAACAAGTGTTTTTAATTTATCTAAATTAATTAAGCTAAAATCAAAACTTCTGCTACCAAATTCCTGCTATTTCTTAGACACATTCTATAATAATTATATCTGATTTACGCTTTACCTGTGAAACGTTCGGTATATGTGTATTTATGTCTTTTAAAATTTATATTTTATTTTTATGTTGATTCATATTTAGCTTTCGCTAGAGTCATGCTATTATTCGCGCAATTTATTGCTATTATTATATTCCATGTTGCAAATATATTTTGTTTAAGGGGAATGTAAATGGACTGAGCTTTACAACGATTCATTTTATGACACTTTTGTAAATCCATAACAATATCATAAAACTGAATTCCTTCAAGTTGATCAGGGTCAATTACAGAATTGGCAGATATTCAACACAGTATTTTTCTCAATTCTTTTTTGTTATTTACTACCATCACTTATTATTATGTTTGCTGTGGATCTATACGTTTTGAACAAGATTATAAGATGTGTCCACGTTATTATTAAAAACACTTTTTTTGTGTGCAGATGTTAAGAGCTTTACTTTGTAACATCATTTATTAGAAACAGATTGTCGTACGTTACGCTAGTATTAATGGTTCTTGGAAACTCGAGGACTATATAAATCGTGGTAAATATAGACTTAATACTAAGTATTCTAAATTCGTTTTTATTTTTGGGGTAATTAGACTATTGTTACCGTTTAAAACAACGAATTGTAATTCTTAATTCTTTAGGCAAAATATTAAATAACTTGGACCTCATAAATATCAAATTTGTTTGGAATAATGTTCTGTAAACAGGGCGTAGAATATAATTCACATTTCTAGGATTTATAATTGTACAGAGAGAAATATATAGTATAGCTCACTACAATTGTAATTATACGATACTATAAACGATAGTTACTATAGTGACAGCTATCAAGCTGTAGTAAAAAATACAACATTATTGTAGTTTCTTAAAGTGATTACTTGTTCAATGCAGATGTGGTGAAGCAGTATAATAAAGTTATGGTAAAAAATGTACGATGGCGTAGGAATTATTAGTTGGTGGTCTAGAAAAAAGTACTATGTATTATAATCTTCTCTAATGCCTCTTTTACCTTTCGGTGCCGAGGAGTCGAACTCAGTCACCGAGCCAGAGTGCCACTTTTTCCTGTTCATCCATTCAGGAACTGACCGTAGTAAAGTCTGTTTGACTATGCCAGCTGGAATACCATTATCTTAGTTACGCTGCCATACTGCGGTGGTGGAATTAAATGATTCGTTGGTATAAGAATTTATTAATGAAAATTACACCGTATTATTTTGTTATATCGCCGCTATTTACTCATCGGCATAGATCGCCGTTGATGATGCAAAAATAGTACAATATATAATCAGAAATAAATTAATATTATTACTACAGTATCACAATAGGTACTTATAGCAAAAAGAACTAAATGCTTCGATTTTAATAATATCATTCGACCAAGGTAGAATACATGTAACAAACTTCATGTAACAAACTGCTTTTAGGTCAGGTAGACAAACGAACGATAACATATATATACTGAGAAGACTGATGGAAAGGAAGATAGGGAAAGGAGAAGAATTATATTTAACTTTCGTAGATTTGAAGGCGGCCATTCGATACGGTAGTTAGAGAGGAAATATGGAAATACCTGAAGGAAAGAGAAATACCCACAGAATTAATAAAAATAATTAAAAGCGTATATGAAACAGTAAGATGTAAGATACAGATTGGAGGAAAAAGAATCCGAAGAATTTATAATGAGTAAGGGAATAAAACAAGGGGATAGTCTAAGTCCATTGCTATTCATACTGGCTATGGATAAAATAATTAAAAGAATAAAGGAAAAGGGAAAGCAATTAGAAACAATAGTAGGGTATACGGTCCGAATGAGCAACCTGTTGTATGGAGATGACATAGTGTTGTTGGCAAACTCCAAAAATAAAATGCAGAAATTGGTAAATATATGGAAGAGCGAAATTGGAAGAAGCAGAAGAGTGAGTAAGACGAAAGTAATGATAATTAACGAAAATAAAAATTATCAAAACAACAAGGAAATTAAATGTGAGGAAAAAATATTAGAAAGGGTATCAACATACGAATATCTAGGCACAGTGATATCAGAGGACGGAAAAATAGACGCAGCAATCACAAACAGAGGCAACAAAGCAACAAGACTGTATTACTCAATAAACAAAACAATATTGGGCCATAAAAATATAGATATGGAAATTAAAAGAGTAGTACACAATAAAATAACAGCACCAATAATAACTTATGCAACGGAGAGTTGGGTAATACAAAGAAAACACGAGGCGAAAATAGAGGCAATAGAGATGAAACACTTAAGAAAAATATTAGGGAAAACGATATGGGAGTTTAAAAACGAGGAGATAAGAGAAATGACAAAACAGACATCAATATTGGGAAGAATAAGAGAGAAACAGCTGAAATGGTATGGACATATAGTAAGAATGAAGCAAGAAAGAATTACGAAAAGAATAATGGAGGTGGGAAAAATAAGGAAAGGGCAACGAGGGAGGCCAAGAATAAAATGGATAAACCAAACAGAGGAAATAGGAAGGAAGAAATGAGAATGATGGCAAGGGATAGAAAGGAATGGAAGAAATGGGTAGAGGAAGACTGGAACTCCCAATCCGACGCCTGAAAAGGCATAAGGAGTAGGACAAAGAAGAAGAAGAACTTTACTGAACTATAGTTGCAGTGTATATTTCTACAATACATTCACTATAAATATTTTGTTCTCTGTACAACTATATTTTTCTCAGTGTATGTGGTATGTCAAAATTAATACTACTACGATATTTGTAGATATAATGTAAATCTTCAAAAATTTACATACCGCAAAAAATAGAATTATTATTAATTTAAAAAAACACTCTTCTATATGAATTGTGCTGTAGTAGGTTGAACATAGTTCTAATCGCTCAATTTTGTAACATAAATATGCGGTACTCTAATGCACAATGACCTAATGTTTTTGAAGAAAAGCAAAATAGCAAAACAATTTGAGAATGCGCAAATTACAAAATTTTCTATGCTAAAATATGGCGCAACATGACTTTGAAGCTTAGAAAATAATTTTTCAACATGCTCGGATCATTTCAAGTTTTCCTTTATCACAGTAACAAGCAACTTACAGCTAGTATAACCATGTGAATTCTAGAACTAGCCAAATATATTTTAGGCATATTGTACTTTCTATCACTGAAGAAGTATGCATTTTGTACGCCAAAATTCACCAAACAGACTTAAAATTAGTCAAATGAACACCTTATCTTATGGTCCACACTGAATGCAATCTTCTTCAAATTAAAAGAACTAATGTATTCAATGAAATTTTCAAATGAGAAGAAAATTTCGTCCAATGTAAAATATATTTCGCAGAGATCGGACAATCTTTTCTTCCAAATGCTCCTTAAATACAGAAATATCGTTTAGATAGGTGAGTTATAGTTAAGAAGGGCTACATGAAAAACGAAATTTATTAGTAAGTGTCTGGGATGGAAAATAAGGGTCATTATTCATACTTTTAGGGCGCGGCTCGTGATGACGTATTTGGGAGTGCAAGTACAATGACGCGAGTGCTTCGTGTATTCTCGTGTACTAACTGTAACGTTTTCTTAGGAAACACCGAAAACACACGAGCCACTCGCATCATTGTACTTGCACTCCCAAAAACGTCATCACGAGCCGCGCCTGCTTTTAG
Organism: Melolontha melolontha; assembly: GCA_935421215.2. NCBI lineage: Eukaryota > Metazoa > Arthropoda > Insecta > Coleoptera > Scarabaeidae > Melolontha > Melolontha melolontha. Next base: position 96,296,745 of record OW285242.1, on the reverse strand, counting down.
TCCTCTAAGTGAGCCTCTTAAATAAAATTCACGTGAAACAGATGAAACGATCCAAATGGGTTTCATAATGATTGATTACGTAGAAAAAAATGGAATACAACATCAGCATAATTAAATTGATATCTTTTTTATTACATTAAATGTTAGATAAAAACAATTTTAAATAATTAACTTCACTCAAATATTCTACGTTTATTCTAGATGGCAAGAAAAGCATTGGATAATTATGAGTAAACATAGCTAGTAATTAGATATTTCATTTGGCTTAATGACGTATCAAAAAAATCCAATGAAGTGCTTCGTAACTTCAACAAATACATCACATACGATAATACACATACAGTTCATATTCTTATATATGTTTTTATTTTAATATATTATAATACAAGCTAGACTAAGTTATGTAATTTGGGCCTTGAGCTCCAATTCATTTTGAATATATTGACAAAAATAAAAAAGATATAGTAACATTTCTCTCTTTGTCATTAAAGTTTTTTCATAATTTTGCTTCAAAACATAGCAATATAAACCAATAATTCATTAAATTTCCCCATATTGAGCGTTAGGTGTTAGCACCTTCAGGCACAAATATATTTTTTGTTACATATTTCTTTTTCTTTTCAGAGGACACCCTAAATTCAGTAGAGGCAGATGGAAGAAAATTATGGTTAGACACGCATTCGCACGCCTCTTCATCAGTTAGTTCCGATACTCACGATTCAGATTGTTACTTTTCCTGGCCAACGAGTTTCTGGACACAGTTTAAAGTGTTATCGCAAAGAAACTTTCAAGAGGCACGACCGCGTATGTTGTCTAAACTGAACTGGGTTCAAACGATAGGTTTGGGTATCATGGCGGGACTTCTGTGGTTTCAATTAGAAAGAAAAGAATCAGCTCTTCACGATATCCAAGGTTGGATGTTTTTTTCCACGACGTATTGGATGCTTTTCGCGCATTTCGGAGCATTGAGTTCATTTCCACCAGAAAGAGAAGTGATCAATAAGGAGAGACAATCTGGTGCGTACAGATTGTCCGCGTACTATCTAGCAAAAATGATCGGAGAATTACCATTGACTATGACGCTACCTGCCATTTATCATTTAATATCCTACCCGATGTTGGGCTTTCATTCGCCCTCAGTGTTCTTTACGCTGTTGTGTTTTCTCTTGTTAAATACAGTGGTGGCGCAAAGCGTGGGTTTTTTTATAGGTGCTGCGTGCATGGACATGCAAGTTAGTATTACGATCAGTGCCCTTTATACATTAGCCACGCAATTGTTTGGTGGTTATTTCGCCACGAACGTACCCTATTGGTTGACTTGGATGCGTTACCTCTCGATGGTCCACTATGCTTACCAAAATATGCAGATTATCGAATTCAGTAAAGACAAAATAACGTGAGTATAAATTACCGTTTATTAATTAGAAATTCTCTTAAGATCTTTAACACACTTAAAGTGTTACAAATGAAATAATAATAAAACCTCCAGAATTTACTTTTATTCTGGTTCTAAATCAACTAACTAACAGGCTTAATTATAGACACTCTGGAGCTAATACTTTTTTTTAAAATTGCACTCATCTCATTTACAAAACATATAAATGTGATGCAATATATATTCTTACAGTATATCGATTTCGAAAGCTAAAATCTATCATTTACTAATCAGAATGCAAGTATCACTAGTCTGAATTTATATAAATATTAACTCATGATTTAATAATTTAAAGTGAAACAAACATAAATTTAGATACCAAAGAAATTTGAGGTCATCAATACGTTAAGCACACATTGCGCATTTGTTACAAATGAAACAGATATGCATTACACACATCTGTATCTGTACATATGGACATATATCTTGTATTTTCCAACATTTACTTCTGACATAGACACGTGTTTCTGTCACACAATAGACTTCGTCAGTTTGGCTAGTGAAGTAAAGGTTGATGGAAGGTATAGCAAATTTTGTCCTATCAGGTGGCACCAGATAATCTGGTGACATCTGACGGGCAAAAGAACTATGCCGAAAATAGCTTATTTTCTCTCGTCCAGCTATGCAGGTACAGAAGGAAAAAAATACCTATATATGTATATACGTATCTCTAGTGCCACCTAATAGGACAATTATACTCTGTTCACTGTAAGTTCCGATTTTTTAAACGTCGCTTCCCCGGATAACTGACAATTACATAATAGGCTATGTGTTATCACTAGAGAACGGACACGCTTACCACTCAGTGCAGTACTGGCGAAAGACTGTATTTCTAAAATATTTAATTTTATTTATATAATTGGAAAACGAACGGGTGGTGATCTATAAAATAACGAAATACATATTTATTTGATGAAAAGTTGTATTTATAAAGTTTTTAAATTTATTTATATAATTGGAAAACGAACGGGTGATGATCTATAAAATTACGAAATACATATGTATTTGTTGAAAAGTTGTATTTTTAAAGCTTTTATTTTTATTTCTATAATTGGAACATTTTTATTTGTTCATTTTGTCGTTCAAGTTGAGTAAAGGAGTATTAATATTTACTAGCGTACTGGCGAAAGGCTGTATTTCTAAAATATTTAATTTTATTTATATAATTGGAAAACGAACGGGTGGTGATCTATAAAATAACGAAATACATATTTATTTGATGAAAAGTTGTATTTATAAAGTTTTTAAATTTATTTATATAATTGGAAAACGAACGGGTGATGATCTATAAAATTACGAAATACATATGTATTTGTTGAAAAGTTGTATTTTTAAAGTTTTTATTTTTATTTCTATAATTGGAACATTTTTATTTGTTCATTTTGTCGTTCAAGTTGAGTAAAGGAGTATTAATATTTACTAGCAATAGTTTCTCAAGGTTTTCTTCTGTCAATTTTGTTCTCTTTGAATTAAGTATAGCAAACGCCAATTAAGTTGGCGCGAGGAGGGGTAAGTTCGCGCAGGATTAGAAGTAGTGGGGAGATTTATATTTGGTTTTACATCAAATGTCAGATAATTCTAACCTCTGAGCGTGTATCACTTTATGATCCCCTAGCAAAGACATTATGTTCCGTCAAACGTCAATGACAAATGTATTCTGACAATTAGTTGAGTAGTGGGGGAGGACGTTTTTAAAAACGGCTTCTGCGCACACCCTCCTCGCGCCAACTTAATTGGCGATTGCTATTATAAATAGAAAACGTCCTTTCTACATCACAACTGGTTATAGGTGCATACTGGAAATATTCTTTTATTTCTTCATATTTAGCTGTTAGATTTTGTGGAATTGTCTCCATACATAATTGCTGCAATGTAATTAAATCTGGATTTCTATTAAGAATAGCTTCAAACTTTTGCCGAAGGCCACATCCGAAGTCACTTGGAATACTTTTCAAAATATTAACAGCCACATCTAATGTGGTTAATCCGTAATTTAATTTGAGATTTCGATTTTCAAAATAAGTGATTAGTTTTGGCAATTTTCCAAAGTGTTCGTGAAGAAAGTACAACTGATTTTTTAAATTTGGGATTTGTGTGAGCTCCTTGCACTCACCAATACTTCTAGCATCCTCCTTTAGCAGTGTTACGAAATGCTTTAGACTATCGAAATTCTCAGCATAATAACTAGTAGCTTCCAGCCATGTTCCCCATCTAGTTATTACTGGAATGGGAGGCAGTGACAGAGATGGAAATTTTTCCCTGAAAAGAGCTACTCTCAATGGTGCTTTTCTGAAAACTTTTTTAAAAGCTGATACAAGTCTATCAACTTCCGGAAAAGTGTCTCTGATATATTCACAGATTCTGTGGAGAGCATGTGCTACACAAGTAATATGCAGCATATTAGGATATGTTTTCTTCAATAGTCTGCCTGTTTTAACATATACGCAGCACTATCACTGACAAATAAAAGTATTTTTTCTTTGTACGTGGCGTCCGAATGAAGCATTTTTTGCATATTCTCCTTAATGGTTTCAGCAACTGTTTCCGCATCAACTCTATTTATAACACTTGTTGCTATTACATATGAGTTATAGGGAATAGTTGGATGTAGTACACCAGCTACAACATTTACCACACAGCGTCCTAACATATCCACCGTTTCGTCGGCGCTTATCCATATGTATTGATTTAAAAGATGGCTTCTAATGCGTTCTACTGTTCTCGTATAGCACCTAGAAACATAATATTTGCGTAAAGTTGATTCATCAGGAACATTTCGACCAGTATATTTTTTCAGAAATGTCTTCAAAATTGTTCAATTTAAATAATGGAATATTAGCCGCCATAAAAGTTTTAGAGTTCAGATGTGTTTGCGATCCTAAGTGACGAATTTTTGACGATATTTTACGGATTTTGTAATAAATTTCGGAATCACTGACAATGGACATACAATCAGTATGACCGTCAATCCAACTCGCCATTGTTTTACGATCCCGTTCTCGACGTTTTTCCATATCATATCTGAAAAAGTAACTTAAACAACTAGATCTACATAAATGAAAACTAAAAATGTGTGCGTAAGTTATTGAAACTGAACGAAATTCAATGCACACTTACGTCAAAATAATTGGTGGAAATAGATTCAATCAAACGATATTAAACAGGATCTATCACAAAAATTACGATGTGAATAACAGTTAGAACTACGAAAACAAGAAACTAACTCACAGCACTTTATTTATCTTATGAAATATAAATTAATAAATAAAATATAAAAACTCCGCTTCTATCTGCGCTCATGAAAACACTTTAAAAAGCACTATATTCTCCTAATACAATAGCTGGCTTGTCCATTGTTATCGCCGAAAGCCCAGGTGTCCGAGTAAGTCAAACAAATACTTCATTGAATTACGCCGGGATGTACTGTGCGACGTTATACACAATTCCAATTGCCGATTGCGTTTTATGGAAATTGCGTCCGTTCTCTAGTTATCACTTAAGTGATACATGGGTTATGTTTTTGTATTGATCCATGCTGATCGCGTAATAATGAAGTAAAGAGTTATTAATTAAATTAAGAAGTTATTCAAGTAATTTATAACTACGTACATAATATATCAAATACAAAAGAGCTAATATTACTACCCATGTCTTTCTGCACATGAAACAATTTAGAATTAATGGTACACAAAATAAATTGAATAGGAGAGAGATCGCATTACTTTGCTTGAATGGTTTAAGTACTGCATATAATTAAAGTGGATAAGAATGTATGAACATAATTCAATAAATTAAGTAAAAAGCAACTATTTATTTGAAGATTTAACTACACAGTATCTATTCACAACAGTTAGAAAATATTTTGTAATATCAATACGGTTTGATAAGTGCATCCTTCAACTTGAGCATAAAATCGATTCGAGAGGGTGGCTTTCTACCTATTTTATAAAGACTATAATTATATATGACTTTTGCTTCCATGGTTCGTTTTCGTCAATTCCTTTACGTAGCAATTTGCGTCTTTAACAAAATAGGGGCTAACATCAACCATGTATTTAGTACTTCAGTCACATAGCATCATAATTATCAACCCATATTTCGCAGGTTTTGATTGGATATACAAGCGTAAGCTACATCTTCCACTAAATGCAAGTTTTTGTTCAACTATTGTAAAATATGAAGTTGGAATATATGAATCTCTACTTTTCCTTTCAGCCCTAGTTTGCTTTTCATCAAATCTCAATGTGTTTAGCTGGAAATTAAACTGCTCACAACGCAGTGGCTCTATAAACAATGGCCTGATTGTTTGTTAAACATTTTTTTTTGCATTTAGATTAATATTCTTCATTGCAGCTGAACAAATAAAGAGTCCGACTATTGCATAAATTCTTTGCATGTCTGCAAGACTGTAACAGTGTGCATAGTTAGCAATGACAATATGGCAATTTCTACATCAGTCAAAGACTTTTTCTTTGAATCGTTAATGAAATTTTATACTAAAAATAGGCTAACATGTAAATTGTAAAAATAAAACAAACAATTATCATTTACTTGAATATTTAGAGCAGCTGGAAAATCAGTCGATAAACAAAGCATTAGGTCAATACTAAACATTCTTAAAATTAAGTTATTTTTGAGGTCTTCACTTTAAATTAATCAGAACCATCACGATCAGTTGTACCACAATAAATAATAAATTCTGCCATTTCATTTTATGTTGCAAATGCGCATTTTGGAGGGGGTAATATCCGAATACATTTGATTTTTAATAATGGCATTAGGGGAGACTGTTGTACTTTGGACCGATTGTACCTTGGTCCAGTTTAAAAATTTCTGCTTCATAGCGATCTATATGGGCAATGACTATCATAAACATAAACGTTACGTTCCTAGATAGCACCACATGTAATGTCGATAATACGCATTAATATATTGCTGAACAGATCGTCGTCGAATTTTAAGGGTGTTGAAAGTAAATTCTTATCCGGTTCTAAAGCTTAAGTTACTATTGTTACATTTTCCTAGGAACAATATTTGCTTAATTGGTGAGTAGAATCATGTATTAGCTATTTCCATTAGTATAGGAGTAAATTAAAACAAGTGTTAAGACGTATAGGTTCATGAATCTCTCACATGCCAAAATTGTACCTTGGACCAACAGTAAGAATGCACCTTGAACCTGTCCAAGGTACAATTTACTTTTCTGCGTTTTATTGAAAATTTAAAATATTGATGTTTTTTTTTAGAAAATTATGCCTTGAAGTAAACAAGGTGTGTAAATCTCGAGTGTTTAAAAGTTGGAAAATTAGCCAAACATAATTCAATTTCAAAAATAACTTTACTTCGGCATTTAAAAGTTCATAAATTATCAAATAATGAACATTTTTTCTATACATCTAATATTAAATATAAAGTACCTATTCGGCGAAGAAGAGGAAAATATGTTAGCAGATTATGTATTAACGGCATCAAAACTACATTATGGGTTATCAAAGGACGCGTTGGCTAAGTTAGCTTATCAGTTTGGAATGGCAAATAGCAAAATTATGGCTCCTAAGTGGACGAACAAAGGAAGAGCTAGAAATGAGCAGGAACGTCTTTTCTTAGAGAGATATAAAAGTATATCCCTTCGCAAACCCGAAGCTACAAGCCCTTCTAGGGCTACGAGTTTTAATAAGACTAACGTATTTGCCTTTTTCAAAAATTTGAAAAGTTGTGATCGTTTCCAGTTTACCCAAGATAAAATTTATAATTTGGATGAAACGGGAAATTCTACAGTTTATAATCCACCACGAATCTTAGCACACAAGGGCCAGAAGCAAATAGGGAGCTTAATATCTGGAGAACGTGGAGTAAATGTTACAATGATCGCTGCGGTAAATGCAGTGGGAAATCACGTCCCTCCAATGTTAATATTTCCCCGCGTATATTTCAAAAACCACATGCTTAAAGGTGCTCCGCCCGGAACCATTGGCTGTGTAAATAAGTCAGGGTGGTCAAATGAAGCAACATTTCTTAACTATATGAAACATTTCAGTGCTCATGTGAAGCCAACGCCAGAAGAGAAGGTGTTAATAATTATGACACACATTTTCATACCAGCAATAAACTTCGCCAAACAACATGGGATTATTTTATTAACCATGCCGCTGCATACTTCCCACATACAACCTCTAGACCGTACCGTGTTTGGTCCATATAAAACTTATTATGGAGAAGCATGCAACTAGTGGATGACTAATAATTCGGGGAAGACCATTTCTATATATGATGTGTCCGAAATTGTTGCAAAAGCTTTTAGTAAAGCATTTACGGTTTCAAATATTATAAACGGCTTTTCTGTTACTAGCATATACCCTTATAATGAAAATGTCTATGGGGACGACGAATTTTTATCGCCATACATTACAGATCGTCAATATGAAGAAAATGCACTTACTTCTGATGAAAATAATAAAGAGAATAAAGAATTTGAAGCTGGGCCTTGTGGTGTTGAAAAAATTAGAAAGACAACATTTCCTGGAGTGGTACCAAACATTGTTTCCCCTGAAATAGTACGATCTTTCCCAAAGGCACCTTTACGAAAGCAAGGAACAAGAAATATAACAAAAGGCAAAACTAGAATTCTAACTGATACACCAATTAAAAAGGAGATTGAAGAAGAAAAATTACGTAAAGTTAGAAAAACTGTTGAAAAGAAAAAAGTAAACTTATACTGGGACTTCTAGCAGCAGTGAAGAAAACACAAAAGTGGTATTGAGGAAGAATGTTTTTCAAATTTAAGAAATGTGGGTGCGATGAAAGAAATAGAAGATCGAGTCGATTGCGAAATATTAAAAGCAAGCTATATATTAGTGAAACTTGCAGGGAAAAAACATGTAGAATATTTTGTTGCGTAAATTAATGGAATATTTCGGGATAGTTATAATGTTACATATTACAAACGCATTCTAGGAACCACAGCTGCAAGAAATTTTGTATCCAGTACTGAGACATCATTTGTAAATTCAGAAGATCTAACTATGCAACTTCCCCATCCTACTAAAGTTGGAAGTTTTAACCGAGAATCGGCTCAAATATGCTTCGATATTGACTTCAGTCAGTATAAAATGTTATAAGTTTGTAAACTAGTTAAATAAAGACTTTTTTGTAAATGACCCAAAGTACATTAATCTATGGTCCATGGTACAAAAGCATATTGTACCTTGGATCAAATGACATTGTTTCTTTAGCTGCCATTATCATATATTTCCATTAATCATAAATAAAAAACAAGCCTAATATCTCTAGAAAAGTCTACAGAAAATAAGACCATGCAATTAAAATTTGCTTTTCTTTTCTCTATTTTCAGTATAGTGTATTTTTGTAAAATTGGTCCAAGGTACAAGAGTCTCCCCTACCACATAATGTAGATGGTGAAATTCGATATTATGATGCCTTCCTGAATCCCCTTAATTTAGTGAATGTCGGAGAGAGTGAACAGAGTAATACTAATAAATAAAACACACATAAGATGTTTTAGATTTACACTTTATTAATAAAATAATGACAGCTGTTTCGCTAACACAGTAGCTTCTTCAAATTCAACTTAAGACTAAAGATACATACAATTGAACAGAGTTAAAAAATTTAACAGAGTATAGTATTTTTACCTTATTAGAACAAAGAGAAAACAAATAATCTTGAATTTTACCTTTACCACAAGATTGTACTTCTTATTGAACCTGTCTTTTATGTTAACTGTTTGTCTTTTAAGCCAGTTACAGTCGTGCATTGATAATATCTACTAAAAATTGTATTTTTGTTTCAGATGTTCGCAACCATCAAAGTTTGAATTATGCAAAGATCATTCTGAAATACCAATAACGGCCATATTAGATGCACAGGGACCCCATCTGCCTCTATGGGCGAACACCCTTGTATTGATTGCATTCCTGGTCGTCTTCAGGTTTCTCGGCTACATCGTATTACGTTACTTCCGCAGTCCAAAGTGACCACGTTCTAATAACAAATGTGATAAGAAATACCTTTAGATATTATTTGATATAAAATGTATATCATTAGACAGTTGACGCTTCCCATTTTCTTTTTCAATACCAAACTCTTTAAAATACTTTCGGAACTTTACCGGATATTTTTCAAAATAATTTCGAATTGTACATACATGAACTAAGTAGATATGTCAATTGTCTTTCTCCTCATTTAAATGATGAAAAAATAATATACATGTATATAAATGTTTTTTTTTGTTTCTCAAGATATGCATATAAGCGTAAACAAAATTGTTCTAAACAATTAAAAAAAAGTATATATATATATATTCGTAAAAACGAACTTTTTGAAACTACATTATAAAAGGAAATATATAATTAATATTAATTATTATTTCAAGAAAAAAGTGACTGCTTCATACAAACAGGCTGTGCTACGTTTTATTATAATTTAAATAAGTGTGTTAGTAAGTGTATAATTATTAAATGATAATTATAATATTATAATAAATAAGCATGTGATCCATTCCAACCTTGTCTTTAGTGTGAAGAAGTGTTGGTTCTTCACGTTAATCACTAAGGTTCTAAGGCCCTTAGGACCCGCCCAGTGTGCCTTGGTTATTGGTGCCAAGAAGGATCAACCAGCTAAGAGCTGCCACAGAGAAATTAAATTGCGCATATAATATTTCATCATTACTATTATTATTATTATTATTATTGTAATTTTGACTATTATTATAAATGAAAATATTATTATAATAATAATATAAAATATTTGTAATAAGAAGAGACTGTGATCGCGAGAATATAGGAATGAATGCATGATAAAAAAGAATGGTATGACGATGTGCTGTCTTTGGTGTTTTTTTTTAAAATTTTTTTGTTACTACTGCACGAAGTACCGAATACTTTTTTTAATGTATCTAAATAGTTTACTTTAAGGCCATTTTCGAATTATGAAATAATAATAATAATTTACCGTATACACATATTATGATAGATATTTTACTATTTTATTTGAATATATGAAGAAATAATAATAATAATATTGTGAGAAAAAGGGAACGAAAGAATCAATGCGTAAACGATTGAATTCGCGTGTCGTTGAATGTTTTTTTTTTATAAAGAAAACGAACATCATTGTAAATCTGATTCTTTGTAAGGTTATGTCGATTGTGGTAGGTCGTGAAAGTACTTGATTTATGAGTTTTATACCTATATGTAATTTAATGTATTTTTTTTACTGCAAGACACATATATTACATTGTATCTGCTACCATTGAATTGCTTCAATTCAGATAATAATTTGTATGGGCGACTCCGGTCTATTCCTGTAGGGAAAATGTGCAAGCTTAGACAAAATATTACCTGATTATTTACTAGAAGAATGTTACATTATATTACTAACATTTGCTTCGAAATATAATTATAAAATATTGCTTCTCTTGAGACGTTTTTAAATTTATAAAAATTATAAATTGATTGCGTAATTTTTTGAAATTAAACTTTTATTTTAAATCTTCTTTTCAAAGTACTTGTTTAGTTACATTCTGTTCCATAATAGCTCATAAATAACCAGAATAACTGGTGAATGTTATAGTCATACAAACATCTTATGGAGAGACGATCCAGTGCTCGTACTCTTTTAAAGATAATATTGTTTTAGAAGCATTATTTATGTCTATATGGAAATATTTGATATTATTTGAAGATAAAATGATATTAATTAACCGAACCTAATTCTTAAGTCCGGTGGATGCAAAGGTTTTAGTCATCTAACTTCATCACTGTTTTACGTGAATTTATTTGTTAGTTCTTTCGAATGGATGTTAAAAGTCTGCTATTATACGTCACACTATTCTTTTTTTTAATTTTAGCTCGATATAGAAGGCCACTTCCAGATCGTATTCAATCAAAGTTTGGTACATATGACGTAAATCAGGTTTCAATTATTTTGAAACTTTTGAAAGATTTCTAAATTAAAATAACTAGGAGACCACCACGATTTCATGCTGTATCTCCTAATAGGTTTCAATATGATTTTGTAGAGGCCAACTTATTTAAATTTTTGGCGAATATATGCTTAGGCAATGTTAGTCATCTGTCCTTGGAGGATATAGATTCATTTGAGTTAGTTTTCATTATAATTATCACATAAAGAAATTAATTATTTAGTAATTAACTAAACATTTGATATGTTTGCCTGAAAACATAAAAGTGAAAATTAAATATTTCATTTTTCTCATATGGTGGCTTGTCCTTTGTAATCTGCAGATCTTGTTTCTTATTGTAATGAAAATAAGTAGTATTAAATGTGCTTGTGTTAAACTCCTAATTACCTCCTACTTCTAATTCTGCCCGAAACCTGCGCTGTTCTAATCAATTTTGGCTTAAGAATTTATAAACTAAAAGATTTTTCAGATATTTTATCTAAGTAGTATCATTAAATAGTCCGTCGTTTCCTGAAAAATGCCGTTTTCTATATTTAAAGCAAAATTAAATATGTTATATAAATGTTATTATTACACAAGATTATAGAATGCAAGAATTATTTTTCACTACATCAGTGAATATAGCACAAATTTATGATGAATTTGTTTGGCATTTACAACAACAATGTGTTTATAATAAACTTCAGGAAGAGGAACAGCTAGCAGCTTCCTTATTATGCTGTTTTTATAAACCATAGAAACTTTTTTTAATGTGTAGATAACACAAAAGTTAGTTCTAAAAAATCTTTTATTGGTCCTGCAGGATTGCTTCCTTAGTTCGAGAGTTAAATACTAGGTATTTCGGTTAAATAAAATAAAAATATTCTTGAATCTATTATATTTCAGCTCCATTTTAATGCTTCCAAAGGTAATAACTACTAATCGGGTATTCTTTTATCGAAATAATGTTTTTCGTTTTTGCGTTGATAAAAATCCATCTACATTAACGTATCAAATCATACCACAGCTTAAGAAAATATAATTAGTATTGCAGATCTGTAACTGTAACAGTAGTTTTCTTTAGTAAAATATAATTATATATTTTTTCGAATAGGAAATACCATATGATCATATATTTCTACCCTCTAGAAGGCAATGACATTTTTCTTTTTTAAACTTAAGTTGGTACCGTAATTTAAGTTAACTTATTTTACAGCGTGTGTGTGATATAGGTTATTTTATACTGATGACAGATTAGGTTTTGTCATTTTGACAAATAATTACATACAAACGTTTCAGTTGAAAAAATAAAAAGTTTAATAATAAAAACAGCTACAATAAATGTTCAAAGTGAGCTCCTTCATTTTCTATGCATAGCGCAACTCTTCGTCTCAGATTATTGAAGGCATTCCTTAAATTGTGGTGTAATTTCCTCACAGACATTTCGGATAGCATTAGTAAGTTCTCCAATTGTATGTGGACGATTCGTAAATACTCTATTTTTTAGATGTGGATAAATAAAATAGTCCAAAATTGTTAAATCCGGAGATCGTGGTGGAAAGTCTACTATTCGATTATCAAAGAATTCATGCAATAATTCCATCGTTTCTCTTGTCTTATGGGCTGTTGCATGATCTTGCTGGAAATACCCATCGCGGAGCTCATCATCATGTAATTGATTTACAAATGGTAGCAATAAATTATTACGATATCGTTCTGCATTTATCGTATTATTAAAGAATATTGGACCAATAATCCGTCTACGAGAAACAGCAAGCCAAACGCCTATTTTTTGTGAATGCAAGGGTGTTTCAAGAATTTCATGTAGATTTTCACTAGACCAGATGCGCATTGTTTGTTTATTTATATATCCTGATAAATGAAACCATGCTTCATCGGACCAGAAGGATTTGTCAAGAACGTCATCGTTATTAATCGTACCTAAGAACCACTGACAGTAATTAACTCTTGTTACAAGATCGATTGGTAAAAGCTCTTGCACGCAATGAAATTTGTATGGAAATTTTAGTAAGTCTTTTTTAAGGATTCTCTTGCAGGTCCCATATGACAGTTGTGTTTGTTGTGAAAGCTTACGAATCGATTTCTTAGGTGATTGATTTATTCGTCCCTCAACATCTGCTATATTTTCAACTGTCCGCTTTAGTGGTCTACCAGCACCTGGTTTTCGAGACACAGACCTTGTTTCACGGAATTTAACCACTGACTTTTGAATTAATTGCCGCAAACTGTCATATGTTTTTGGAAAATTTGGAAATTCTGCCCGAAATTCTTCTATACAAGGCTGCAAGGAGTACGACCATTCTCCATTTTCTAATTTTACACCATTCCTAAAGTATGATTCGATCAGAAAAACTTTATGATTTATTGTAAACGTTTTTAAGTATCAATTAATAAATACATTAATGACAGATGAGTTTTATTTATCAGAACATACACATAATGACATATGTATTTTATTTGTCACTACCAACACGATATTTTCAAGAAATAATTTCATGGCTTACTAGAGGGTAAATATAAATGATCATATTGTACTTATTTCTAGATATGAATAAATTTGATTTTTTTATTGCTTTATTGTGCTGAAGAAGGCATTAAAACTAATAGGTTGAATTTGTAAGCACGTATCTATAAATTAAATGATTAGCATCTTTTCTCAGTAAATATTTTGTTTTCGAAGAATCTTGAATATTAAAGAACAAATTAAAAGGAAATGTTTTGCACATTTTGTTTACAATCCTAAGTAATTATTACAACTACTGTCAGCTTTACTTTCTTTATTAGTTATATAAGTACTTGCTTGCCTAACTTAACTGTTATAAACCTAACATAATTATTAATTCTGCAAACTGGAAAGATTAGAGTGTATAGGGAAAATATTGTATTAACTAAATTATATTCCACTAGTACTATACAAAATAATAAAAGTCATCCAATTATAAATAAATGTTTTGTACAAATCTCTACGTGATATTGTTTATAAGCGCCAGTCTTCAAGACACTCCCAGATGTTAACGTGTTCATTAATTTTTTTCCTAGATACAGACTGAAAATCATGTCATAACGTTAAAGTTAGTTAAATTTACAAAAATTCCACATTAGCCTGTGTGGTATTCTATTATTCAATATAATGGAATGGTGTACAAAATTTATATTTATCACATTAATTGTCATTTATGCGATAATTTTCTGTCCATGTGTATCTGTCCTACATAATCTCAATACGGTTTAAATCCGAGGTTACTGCATGAAATCTTCGGTAAAATCGAAACTATAGAATTTTATCATACAATGCAATGTAATACCGCGATATCATAAAGTTTCTGGGTCCAAGATGGCATTGAAATAGAAAATATATGTCTGAACTTTATCCATATTATCATACTGGTCATACACATTCGTCAATAATTCTTTGTTGCATATCTTGCAAATTAGCAACAGGAGTTTTAAATATTCTATTCTTTAGGTGAGGAAACACGAAAAAGTCCATAATTGTCAAACAAGGTGATCGTGGTGGAAACTCAACTTCCGTATGTAAACTTATGATCCGATCGTCAAAAAACTCACGAAGAAAAGCAATATTTTCTCGTGTTGTGTGTGCCGTTGCACCATCTTGTTGAAAGTATCCATATTGCAATTCATCATCATGCAACTGTTCAATAAATTCATTCAGAATGTTTCTATACCTCTCAGCATTAATTGTGAAATTAAAAAAAATAGGGCCAACAACTCTGCGGCGAGAAACTGCTAGCCAAACACCAAGTTTCGCATTATGGAGAAACGATTCAATAAAAATATGAGGATTTTCACTACTCCACATTCGAGTATTTTGGGAATTGACATACCCCGAAAGATGAAACCATGCTTCATCAGAGAAAAATAACAAATTTAGCAGGTCATCATCTTCTATTAAGTTATTTGCAAACCACTGGCAGTACGCACGACGGCTAGGGTAGTCTACCGGCAAAATAGCCTGATGTGATTGCATCTTATACGGATGCATGTGTAAGTTTTTCTTTACAATTTTCTGACATGTTCCATAAGAAAGTCCAATCTCTTGAGAAAGGCGTTTCGAAGGTTTTGTGGGTTCATTTACCATACGTTGACGAACATCATTTATAACTTGTTCCGAACGAACAGTTGGTCTACCAGTACGTGATTTATGACCCACAGAACCAGTCTCACGAAACACACCAACAAATTGGAAAGGCAATTATAAAAATCTTTGGGAATTACAGCTAACTCTGGAAAGTGCTCTCTAAAATCATCCAAACATGCACGTTGACTGTACACCCAAATTCCATCAATTCGCACTCCACTCCGAAAATAGGCTTCAATCATGTACGCTTTTTGCACTATATTGTAAACCATATTTGAATTTACTCGAATGTGCTATGTTTCAAACTCGACGTTCAAACTTGCTTTCAGCAATTCTAACACATTAATGGATGACAGATAATGTCATTGTCAAAATAATTTACAAAACAGAGTTATAGTTCCTAACTTAAGTTCAGACATACAATTTATATTACAAAGCCATCTTCGTCCTAGAAACTTTATGATATCACGGTATTACAAAATTTATCTTTATCATATGAGAACTAAGTGTCATTTATGCAATAATTTTGTTTTTATATATCTCTGCCCTACATAATTTCAATATCATTTAAATCCGAAGTTTCTGCGAGGAATCTTCAGTAAAATGGATACTTTGGGATTTTGTTTCATAATGCAATATTATCTTAAACAATTTATATTTATCACGTTACAACTAAATGTCATTTATGCAATAATTTTGTTTCCATATACCTATATCTGTCCTACGAAATTTCAATATGGTTTAAATCCGTTCCTTCGTGTAATCTTCAGAAGAATCGATACTTTTAATAATAAGCAATAGTAAAGAATCCCAACCTAAGCAAAATAATAAACAAATTTGATAATATAATAATAGCAATTAAAGTATCTAAAATAAATTATTCTCTTCCAAAGTACTTCCAGACACTTGCCACATATACCGTAGTCGACAAATTTTAATTTCTGTTTGCCTATAAAGTGTATGCTTGTTATATCCAACGTTGCCTGCTTTCAAACTGTGGAGGAAGAAGCGGAGTGGTGGACACACATACACATTTAACATGCCCTATTCTTTAACAAACACTTACCGTATATACAATACTTATTTCTCTACGCGCGTATAGTAATAGTCGATTTCAACATACATGTTTTTACAACTCAAGAAAAGACACAAGTCATAAAATGGTATTATGCCGGTAGACACTACAATGTACCTGTACATACCCGATATCAACAAAAATTAAATGTATGGGCTGGTATTTTAAATAATTCAATTGTAGGTTCTTTCTATAGGGACATATCAAACAAAAAGTTTACAGTAATCTCCAGGAAAGATTGCATAATGTAAATGAATTGCGAGAAAAGATATTGAGAGCATTCTTAACTTTAATACCGGACATGCGCCAATAATTTTATTATAAGTTGGCCAAGAACAATGTGGTGGATTATTTGAACCTTTAATTTAGAATGTTTATTTTTTATTATTATCGGAGAAGAATTAATTTATTTTCTTTTCATAACAGTTTCATTTATTTCCTTTTTACATAATTTAGAATTAATATTTCATTTCATTTATACGCGGAAAATATAAGCTTTGTTGGACATCCTCATAAAAGTAATACACCATGAAATAAATATTTTTCTGTAAATATTCGTGGCGAATTTTAGACGTATTTCTAAGATGCGTTCTACAACCCTCTAAAGCAATAGACTTACTGACTAACTATAATCTGACTGAACCTTATCGTACCTCACTTAATCTACTTGCATACATTCATTGGCAACCTTGCTATATGTCTTTTTTTACTTTTCTCCGTCGCGCTCTTTTCCTCTTCTGCTTTCGTACCAGAAATTAAAATTTGTCGATTATGTACATACTATATTACATACACACTACTGCATTCTTTTTTTTTTAATCAAAAAGATTTACTTTCAATGAAAATAACACAAAATTTCAAACCAGTAATGAAGTAGAACATTTTAGTATCCACTCATTTACTTGGCATAGGCTGGGTAAAGGCTAATAAGGTGGATTGAATTATTAGATGACTTACATACTAATATGAATTATTGAAGTCACACACAATGACTACATGTTCTCGTTTCACTATAAATGATAATTGCTTCGTTGTTAAAAAAGAAATCGTTAAAAATAGAGTGCTGTTAATTGGATTCTAATTAACATAATTAATAATTAATAATAGTTTTCATAAATTATTTATTTAAATATTACAAATATTAAATAAGATTTAGATAATTTTCTAAAATTATATCGGGAGATATTAAGTAAAAAGTATGTTGCTAAAATATTTTTTAATATTTATAATTTATATAATAAACAATCTTTGTAAACATGTTAATGAGTAAATTAATTTTGTAATATAGAAAATTTATATAATAATATAATTACGATATAATAAAATAAATGGTTATAGAGAAATCTAATAAAAAAAGAAATACATTATACTGTAAAAATTCCACATAGCTTCTAATGTTAACGCAAACACGAAAATATAACTGCCACATCACATATTACTTCAAACACAATAGAATTCAATTAGATAAACGTCTCTTTAATAACTACTATTTGCTCTTCAACTATCCTATTCATAGATTGACGCAAATGTTAGTATTATATAAGTGCATTCATTTTAAAGGAAAATTAAATGATACTTGTAATGTAAATGTTTCTTTTATTGATATTAATTTGTATCAAATTCCTCTCATAGAGGTGCACATTGTATATTATTACTACAATTTCCTAATATTATTTTTACATTATCATCATTCGTTACTTTCTGTGATAATAAGCAATACACATGTTAGGGTTATTTTTTAATAAATTATTTAATCTGATCTAGTAATTAGGATAAGTTTTGTCGATCTTTTTAATAATCTTGTACATCACATTGCGACACCTACTATGTATAAAAACAATGATAATAGACAATGAGCATTTCTAGTTGCAGGGAAAA
The DNA here is from genome assembly GCA_935421215.2 of Melolontha melolontha. NCBI lineage: Eukaryota > Metazoa > Arthropoda > Insecta > Coleoptera > Scarabaeidae > Melolontha > Melolontha melolontha. The sequence goes on along the minus strand of OW285242.1, from coordinate 96,278,315 downwards.
ATCTACTAAAATAATTTCGAATAATCATATTATACTGTGTTATTATACAGAAATCACTAGAATTTTACTCGACAGGATAAAACCCATAAATCAAGTTATTACGTTGGCAAAGGAGCACAAGCGGAAAAGGTATTTTGAAAATATATGGGCGATAGTGCAATCTAAGTGAAGTAAAAGAAACGAACAAAAGTACGATCAATAATTAGCATTTTGTTCGATATATGTACAGTAACTCTCTGAAGTAATAAGACATTTTGTTTGGGCATAGACAACCCAACTCACAGTCCTGCAGTAAGCTAACCCCTACGTCTTTCTTCTATTTATTCAAGTGTTATATCTATTTTCACTGAATATAATTTGTATTATCCATATGCAAACAAGGTTTTTCATTTCATTTCACTACTTTGTTGGGTTGGTTTACATATGTACTCTAGTGGATAGAATAATAGAGAAATATTTCATAATAATTTTGATTTTGCTAATATGAAAATGACAATATAAGCAATATAATAGTAAATAGCAATAATTTGTAGTAAATTAAATAAATGTAACGGAAATTTCTATTTGTAAATTTATAGAGAATCGCCCGTAAATATTGCTGTAGTGCAAAACTATTTGAAGATTAATTAGCAGTAGTTGTACCATATAAAAGTTCACGTAATTTTTCTAATATTAAAACTGGTCTAAGAACAAAATTTAATAAATCCTACATCTTATGACTACGGAATCTTAAATCTAAAATTCACTCAATAGCTTCTTTTAGTTTTCTCTAACTTGTGTAACATATTACATTTGTATACTGTATACATACAGGGTGTCCAGAAACTCTCCTGACAAACGAAGACCGGAGATTCCTTTGATAATTTTAAGACAATTAAACCCAAATTCACCTAGTCCGAAAATGCTTCCTAAAGGAGCTAGAGTTCTTTGAAGATGGCGCCTTGTATTTATTTTTTTTTAAATTCCTCCAGAACGCTTCTATTTAGAAAAACAAAAACTGGTATGCTTATTTATCCTCCAGAGATGAATCGATTCCACCAATTGCGAATTTCTAGTACCGGTCATAGGCGTCCGTTTTGGGTAGGTCAACGGTTATTTTAAGGCATAACTTTTTTGTCTTTAACTTTTAAGCATTTGTGACACTAGATTATTAAATTTTCCGGTATTCCAGTACTAAAATGTACTCTTACTTTAAGTCGGTAGGATACACCGTTTTCTAGAAAAATCGATTTGTAAATTTTTCGTTTTTTCTTCATTAAAGTTCAATTTATTATGTACCTACTTATTTTTAGCGACGAAGTTGGCTTGGACTATCAAGGCATGGATGAAAATTAATTTAATAAATTAAAAACAAATTATTTATTACAATGGAACGAAACTAACAAAAAAGGAACAAGTATCAAAGGTAGATTGTTACAAAAGTTGCTCGATGTGATGACCATTAGTCTCTATGCATAAGTTTACCCTTTTGCTTAGAGAACGCCGAATTCTTGCAAACATTCCAAAGTTATTTCTAAATTCGTTGCAAGCATCTTGTATCCTTAGCCAGAGTTGTGCGCGATTTTGTATCGGAACGGAATAAACAAATGCTTTTATGTATCCCCAACCACAATAATCGCAAGGATTCAAATCCGGCGACCTTGCTGGCTAAGCAACTGGACCGCCTCTTCCAATCCAATGGTCTTCGTAGTTATTATCTAGAAAGTCTCGTACATTCATGCTAAAGTGGGCCAGACAGCCATCCTGTAGAAACCATAAGTTTTGCCGAATATTTAAACGCACCTCATCTAACAAATCAGGTAAAATATTTTGCAGGAAATGTAAGTAATCAGCACCATTTAAACGAGCAGGTAATTCCACAGGTCCAAGTAGATAATCGTCAACTACTCCTATCCAGACGTTTATGCTAAACCTATGCTGATGCTTAAATTCTTGAACAACATCTTGATTTTTCTGATTTTGTAACCATCTAGCGAATTCTACGCGAGCAGGAAAATCTCCTTCCAGCAGTGCTTGCACCTTTGTAAAATGAAAAGGATATAAATTTTCTTTGTGTAAGATATTTCCTACGGAAGATTTTGAAATTGTGGGGTACATGGCAGATAGTCTTCGAACGCTAATTTCTGGATTTTCCTCAACTTCCATTAAAATAACATCTTCATGTTCTGCTGTTACATCATTATGTCTCCCTGTTTCATTATTTTTTGGGACCGCTGAACCAGTTTCTCTTAATCGTTGATGAAGAGCTGTAAATGTTGAGTGAGTGGGATGCTGACAATTGGGAATTTTTTCAGCGTATCTACGTTACGCCGCTCGAGCGTTACACCTCATTTCACCATAAACTAAATGCATATCGGCGTATTCCTCATTAGTAAAAACCATTTTTTTTTAAATTGAAATGGTTGTGTTTGAATAACACAAAGTAAAAAATGAAAAGATAAGCTTCGCGAACTGACAACAATTTGACAATGAAAAACGTAGGTTTTACTTCTGTTGGCAGTTCAGAGCTAAACATTGCAAAAAATAAAAAATTGAACTTTAATGAAGAAAAAACGAAAAATTTACAAATCGATTTTTCTAGAAAACGGTGTATCCTACCGACTTAAAGTAAGAGTACCTTTTAGTACTGGAATACCTGAAAATTTAATAATCTAGTGTCACAAATGCTTAAAAGTTAAAGACAAAAAAGTTATGCCTTAAAATAACCATTGACCTACCCAAAACGGACGCCTATGACCGGTACTAGAAATTCGCAATTGATGGAATCGATTCATCTCTGGAGGATAAATAAGCATACCAGTTTTAGTTTTTCTAAATAGAAGCGTTCTGGAGGAATTTAAAAAAAAATAAATACAAGGCGCCATCTTCAAAGAACTCTAGCTCCCTTAGGAAGCATTTTCGGGCTAGGTGAATTTGGGTTTAATTGTCTTAAAATTATCTGAGGAAACTCCGGTCTTCGTTTGTCAGGAGAGTTTCTGGACACCCTGTATATACAACAATTTTTCGAATGTTTTAAACTTCCGATCTTGATCTTGACGGCTCATTGAACTGATATTCATAGATTTTTGCGTTAATGTTAAAGTCATTTTAGAATATTGCTTCTTGAATAGCAGTTCAACTTTCTAAATAAGCATAGGCAAAACCTAATCGTTTTTAATTTTCTTGTAGCTGTTGTGTGAAATTATCAATATTCAGCGTATCCTTCCATTACTAAATAAATATAATTTTAGTTTATCAAAGTTAATTTTTAAACTTAATCTTTCAGAATTTTCCTTCGGTAAGGAAGAGCAAAATAAGGATTTCAATTATGTTTAAATTTAATTAACAAAATAAATTGTTGATACAAATTATTATTCATCTCTTACATATTAGGCGTTAAATTGTGTTTTATTTTATTTAAAAAAAAAATGGAAAAGATAATAGACAATATTTCCCGTCTTTTTATGTATTAATAATGCAAAACTATATGTTCCTTTAAAGAAAATATTAATTGAAATTTCTGAGTTAAATATATACATTTATGTTATTGATTTTTCTTTTAAACAATCCGAATTTTATGGAGTGCCTGATTAACAAAGTAGTCACTCAATCATTTGCAAAGATTTTGAATAAATATTACTTTTTTATATAGAAATTGTATGTATTAATTACTGGTGTGTATTATAAAGAAACTAATTCAATATCCGTTTGAGTAATAAATAAATAAATTAATAAACGAAAGTGACACAAAAATATCTAATAAGTATTCAAAGTAACTGGTTTTCTGCGACAAATTTATTATTAAAACTGCTACTAATTTTCTGATATTATATCACTTAGTAATTCTAAAATTTTCGACTACACTGAGTAGCATCACTTTATTTAGTCTATTTTTATTACTTTGCAGTCACAAAAGCAGATGAGAATAATTGCGCACTACAATAACTATTTTTATATGAATCAGAATAATTGAAACATACATGAGTAGGTAAACCCCACCAGTTTTGTATAATACAAAGGTATTTTTAATAATATGAAATATTATTAAAAATCTGGTGTGAAGAACACAAATACAGGTTCACTATTAATATTTTTGTGAACGTGTCCGAACATATCCCTCCCCAGAGACGTAGATACGTATTTCGCCTTTCTACAGGCTCATCGGTACGCCCCTGCTGGAGAAAGGATATCTTCAGACACATTCACAAAAAGAACCACATCGCCACATCACAGAAATTATCCAGACCAAGCGTAGAAGTAAATTCAGCGCTGCCTGTTGTCAGACAGCCGACGGTATGTGGACGGGGCGAGTTACTTCGATAATTTCTGTGATGTGGCGATGTGGTTCTTTTTTGTGTCTGAAGATATCCTTTCTCCAGAAGCGTACCGATGAGCCTGTAGAAAGCCTGTAGAAAGGCGAAATAGGTATCTACGTCTCTGGGGAGGGATATGTTCGGACACTTTCACAAAAATATTAATTGTGAACCTGCATTTGTGTTCTTCACACCAGATTTTTAATAATATTTCATGTTATTAAAAATACCTTTGTATTTTTATATGAATTGTAAAATAAGAGTAATTAATTAAATAACTTCGAATAAATGTAACTTAGAGCAAATTACTTTTTATATGCTTTATTTTGTTAATAATTCATAATTTCAGTGAATTACATTTCGAAACGTTCTTGTAGACTGTAAAACTATTACATAAAAACATAAATAATACAAAACTTATTTTCTTTATATTTATTCCAAGTCTAATTACTAATTAGTTATATTTTCCACTAAGGTGCATTTTACACCTAAAAGAATTATTAATTTTGTTTAACGTTTTTTTTATATGCACGGTCGCTCAAAATATTTTGTATGCCTTTTTTGCAAAAGTGCTTATGCTCTTCTCCTGCATTAGAGGGTGGTGATATTTTTTTCGCTAATATTGTCCCTAAACTGCGTATTTATATAACTAAAAAAAGAATGTAACCGTTTTTTTACTCATATATCCGCAGTAACGGTGATATTACCTGAATGTATGATTACCATCGTGTTCAGTTAGTCAAAGTTGTGTATAGGGGGCGCCAGCTATGTACAGTTTATTTATTTAACGCTAGACACCCTCCTACACTGTATTATAACCATATAAATACTACAATTTAAACTATATATACAATTAATATTATCATTATAACTACCTTGATAAACATATATATATATTTTTCTTTTTTTTTTAATATTATTTTTGGACCAAATATCGTTTTTCATATACACATAATATGTAGCTATTTTGTGTTTTCATTTTTCCACATACATTTGTCAGTGCATAATTTTTTTTAAATAAGGCTCCATTTTTTTATATAAATGTAATAAGTATATATAGGTAATTTTAAAGAGATATTGATATTGTGCATAGCTTCAATTTCAATTTTTTGTTTTGTAAAACATTTATATGCATTTGTGTTTGGGAAAATATTCAAAAAAATCCTTTCGAGACCAATCACGTACTGCCATTTTTTTGATATAACTAGCGTAGAGTGAAATTAAATAAATTTAAATTAATATATGTACCTAAAGAGCCATCTTTAAAATCTTTTAAATAAATGTTCGAGATGTTACGCGAGCTAAAAAATCGTTTTATTGTTGCCGTTTTATTATATATAATCTAAAGATAAAGATTATGATATCAAGTTGTCATATCATAAATAATCTACGAAAAAGTAATTAAAAAAATTAAATCTATACTTCCATATATAAATGTATGTAGTGTACAAAAAAATTTGTATGTATGAAATAGCTAGTCCTAGTATCCAATCTAGGATATATTTATATAAAAACAAATAAAGAGTTTATAATATTGACTCAATTTGTGTTTTATTTTTGTTCGAAAAATCCTATGTTGCCCTTGATTCTTAAGATTTTATAAAATTCTTTAGTAACACAGACGTTAATTTCTGTTTGATTGATCCCTGATATGGTACATGTAGAGAATACTTGCAAACAATTACAAAAAATTAGTGACTAATAGAATAAAAATGTTTAAATATTCCTTTTCAGAAATATTTCATAAAAAAGTTCAATGCTTTTTATCGGAAAATGCTTTAAAAGAGAAATATTTAAAATTTTCTTATACGAGCGCAAAGAGAAATGTTTTCAGCTTGACTATGGAAACGCAGTTTTATTTCCAAATCATTATTTTTCTAATCAGTTCCTTTCCAACTTTACAACACTTAATCCAACGGCGCTCGAGCTTATTTACACCATCCGTATAGTAAAATTGCATTGCGTGTACAAAATAGGCATCAGCTTCAGACAGGGTAAACGGTACAGTTGTTGGCACATATTCGATATATTCTTACAAAGTTGCAACATTGCGCCATCTCTAGTTGCAGTTTCGTCCAACTACGCACACTCAGTACAACAAAATAATTGTTAATGTGACTTTCGGCTTTTGTGTGAACTGAAAATAAGGCATTCTTAAGAAAATGGTAAGAATCTCGCACAATTAAATGTCGTATTTTAGCAGTTTTCTATTGGAATAGATGAAAAATATTTAGTAGATGCATTGTTTATAATATTAGAGGTCTAAATAAGACCCATTTTTGAGGTTAATCTGACTCATACATTTATTTAGACAATGCCAATAACTGTACACGAACATAGGTTCTAATTCAATTATGAAAGATAAAGATACAAAAAAAATCATTTTCATTAGTTTTGGTCGAAAATGTTTATGAATATTGTGTTTAGTAAATTGCACGTCTAAAATATGTGATTGCTAGCATCAGTACAGTTAGTGGCACCATGCCAATAATTGTCTCATGAAGAGTGCAAATCACTAATATATGAATTATTAACTAGCGCTATGCCGAAGCCACGTGAAGCAGCTGAAAGATATATAAAACGATATCATGAAGATAACTTGGCGAAAGCAATAGAAGCCATAGAAAATGGAATGGGAAAAAAACAGCGTCAAAAAGTTTGGTGTACCTAGGTCAACCCTTCAGTTTCGTTTACGTAACAAATACGTGAAATCCAGCCATGGTCCTGCGCCTATTAGTTCTGTTAAAGAGGAAAATATTTTGATTGAATGGATTCTGGAAAGTCACAAAAAGGGATTTCCCTTAAGAGAAAATTTGCAAACCAGTGTAAAGGAATTTCTGGATGAACAGCCTAGAAACAATCCATTACCAGATTTGCCGTATTCTATGTTTTCTAATATTGTTGGAATTCCAAATATAGAAAAATTTAAAAATGTAGGATATGACATTGAAGATGGAAATGATATTTTCGGATATTATATCAATTGTGTAAAGAATATAATAAAGACAGCAATTCTCAAGATAACATTCTGAATGCTAAAACAGCAGAAAACTGTAGTAATGATTCACAAATATACTGCGAAATGATTAATAATAATTATATTGACGATATTTGGAATTTACTGCAAGTGAGAATTAATGAATATTAAATCACATTCTTACATGTAAATGTCGACTTATTTAATGAGTATAAATCTACAATCCGTCAAACTAAGTTTGTACTAGTATGCAGAACACACTCTTTCGCGACAACGAACTTCCTGGTAGTTAGGTTAATTAAGAATTAAGAAATACTGAAAAAACAAGCCTATCAACGCGAGGAAACGTACAGACGACCGTTTCGTTCTAATTGGAAACGGTCGTCTGTACGTTTCCTCGCGTTGATAGGCTTGTTTTTTCAGTATTTCTTAATTCTTAATTAACCTAACTACCAGGAAGTTCGTTGTCGCGAAAGAGTGTGTTCTGCATACTAGTACAAACTTAGTTTGACGGATTGTAGATTTATACGCATTAAATAAGTCGACATTTACATGTAAGAATGTGATTTAATATTCATTAATTCTCACTTGCAGTAAATTCCAAATGTTAACTATATATACAGAAAGTATAGAAATGAAAAAGCAAGGTCGTCATCGAAAGGGAATGCCGTACATTGAGAAGTTCCAATTAGAACGAAACGGTCGTCTGTACGTTTCCTCGCGTTGATAGGCTTGTTTTTTCAGTATTTCTTAATTCATATTGACGATAGCTCATTTGATAATCATAATGAAACAGAAAAAGTGGATGCCGATAATAAAAGAAGCGGAGAATTGAATAATTCTTTAATAACTTTTAGCGTTACGGATAAAGGCTTAGATCTAGAATCTCTTGCAACAATTAATGAGATATTTAATATTGAAGATATGGCAGTGATATTTGTTGAAGAGCTAAATAACACTGGCCTACAACCATTTTGGTGCTGGAGATTTTAGACCCGATTTTAAGTATGTCTTACATGGCGATATCAAAAATGTTACCCGTTTTCTTCTGTCAGCTCTAGTTCCCGAGAAAAAAAAAACAATTCACGAAAAAATATATATTTTATTGACATTAAACATCAAGAAATTGTCTTTTGAGTGATTTTCTAGAATGAAACTGACTCGGGCAATCTCGCATGATTCCCCAGCAATAGTCAGCCATCATATGACTGTCCCACCTTCCTTGGTATCTATTCTCCATTGTTTTTAGGTCTTGGTGCAAACGTTCCCCTTGTTCTTCGCTTAGATCTCCTAAATTGTGTTGGAAATGATGTAGATGACTATTGAGATAGTGTAATTTTATACTCATATTACAGCCTAAATCTTTGAATCGCACCAGCATTTCCTCTACTAGTTCTACATAGTTGTCAGCCTTATGTTTTCCGAGGAAATTTTGTGCAACTGCTACAAAAGATTGTCAGGCAAGCCTCTCCACATCATTCATACAAGTCTCAAAATTAGTTGTGTCTTTCAGCAATTTACGTATTTGAGGTCCATCAAACATACCTGCTTTTAGTTTTTCAGTACTTAAACCAGGAAATTTGTGAGAAATAAACTGGAAACATTGACCATTTCTATCGAGAGCCTTAACAAATTGCTTCATTAGCCCTAATTTTATATGCAATGGCGGAAGAATGATTTTTTCTCTTGAAACTAAGGGTTCATTTATAATATTTCTTTCCCCAACAACAAGAGCATCTCTCACAGGCCAATTTTTTGCAGTCCAATGACGTGATTTAGCTCGACTGTCCCAGAGACAAATTAAACATGGGTATTTAGTATAACCACTCTGTTGACCCAATAAAAAATTAACCATCTTCAAGTCGACGCAGATCACCCAGTTATGTTCAATATATTTTATTTTTTGTAAAAGATTTGAAATTACCTCATATTCTTCTTTTACACATGTTGAGTGAGTAATGGGAACGGGAGCATATTTATTTCCATTATGTAGAAGAACTGCTTTTAGACTTCGTTTACTACTGTCAATAAAGAGACGCCATTCATTGGGCTGATAGATCGTTAAACCCATGAAAGCCAGCAAACCACTCACATTACAGCAATACACAAAATTTTCATCAGATGAAAAAAAATTCAATAACTTTCCCTCTCTCGTGCGATATGTAGACTCTCGAGCATCTGAGGAAAGACAATTTTTTTCTTTTAATCTTGACGCTAGTAACTCAGCACGTTCCTTCGAAAGATCTAAGTCTCTGATGAGGTCACTAAGCTCATTCTGCGAAAAAGGCTTAGGCTCTGATGTTTTTCCGCAGTATTGAAAGTCATCATCTACTTGGGAAGAAATAGGTATTTCAGCTTCATCCTCCTGAGATTGCTGCACTACCTGGTGAAAAGTTGGTATTGGAACATTTTCTGAATGAGGAACAGGTCTTTGTACTGAAGAAATATTGGGGTATTTCCATTTATGGCGATTATTTTTGTTGATGCCCACTATATTAATCATACAAAAGTAACAGTCGTCATAATGATTTTTTTGTTCTCGCCATATCATAGGCACTTCAAACTTCCAAGACTTACGTTTCCCTCTCTCCCATTGTCGCAAATGTTCAACGCATATTTTACAAACACTATGAGGCACCCACACTTTATCTTGGTGTAGAATTTCAATACCGAAGTAAGCAAAATACAAACGACGCACTGTGTTTGTAATCGATTTACGCTGATTTTTCAGTATGTATTCACCACAAATATAACAAAATATATCAGGATCGTTAACACAACGTCTGGACATACTAGCCATAATGAAATAGCAACACAAACTTTATCGATGATATTGTAATAATGACTAGTTACGAACAAGACCATAACAAGACCGACAACAATTCACAATGAGGGTAGTAGGTAAACTAGAGCTGATGAGTTAAAATGGCGTATTTCAATATACTGTACATTACCTACTTTATCGACAATTCAAACAGAGATGCACCAAAAAAAATTTTTTTTTGTAGGCCTGTGTAATCTGTCTCCAAAAAGTAACCATGTACCGAAACAAAGCGAAAAAAATAATCATGACAGTAGTCCACTAAAAACTATAAAAGGTTATCTTCTTTGGCCAGATACTCCAGAGAGAAAAGGAAAAAGAAACGCGGAACGAATGCCATTTGTATTGACTTCGCAAAAATGGAAAGAACTACAACAAGAGAAACAAATAAAGAAAGATGTTATTGAGGAAGAAAAGCAGGAAAGAAAAAGGAAAAGAGCAGACCTTAAAGAAATTAATGAAAAATCGAAAAGAAACATCATCAAGAAGAAAGAAAACAAATGAGCCAAAGAAAATGAAAATCAGGTAGATTCACGAACCACGATAAATGAGCTTAGAGGATTAAACGTTTCTCAAAAAAAAAATAAGTCGGAAATTCATAAAGCAGAAGTAGAGGACGTAGAACGTGATTTTTCTCATTGCTATGAAAACAAAAAGCCGCAAATACATATTGTATCTGATATAGTAATTAAAAAGCCAAAAGAACAACACATTAGAAATCTCCTTTCTAGTGGAAACAATTGTCAAATAGAACAGTTTAAATGTGATTTTATAAATGAAACTGTAGAATATGTTGAGTTGACTACAGTAGTCCTAATTTCTCGCTTAATGTTCAGGTATCCAAAGGAATATGTCATACATGTGTTTTAAGTATTACTGTAATTGCCAAAGGACTTAGGTGTATCTCATGTAGTCTTACATATAATATCGCTTGTATTAAAAAACATAAAATGTTGACTTTGATAATACGAGGGTACCTATATCAGATATAAACGAGACTGATTTTTTTAAACTATTAATGCTTTATTGAACAAGGTTAATACAAATGTTCTATTTTTGTACATAATCTCCCGCCCGCGCAATACATTTTTCCCAACGGATTGGAAGCTTTTTAATCCCGTTATCGTAAAAACTTTTAGTCCGGTCACACAGCCACTGGAGCACAAATGTCTCTACCGCTTGGTCGCTGTCGAAACGCTGGCCTCCAAGAGCTTCTTTTAGAGGTCCAAACAAATGGTAGTCACAGGGTGACAAGTCTGGACTGTAAGCAGGATGTTCCAAGATTTCCCAGCCGAATTGTTCCACTTTTTGCCTCGTAATGTTTGCCGAATGTGGTCTGGCGTTGTCGTGAAGGAGAATGACATTTTTAACGGACTGCGTCTTTCTTTTTCGTCGTAAAGACAATTTTGCGGCATCCAAAACGTCGCAATAATATTGGGCATTAATTGTGCGGCGATCATGAAGAAAATCAAGCCTCAATGTTGGCTTCGGTAACGCTCGTCCGTGGGCGTCGAACGTGGCTCTCGTTTTCAACTTTCTCCCGGCCTCCAGAAAATTGTTTATGCCATGCAAACACGCGAGGTCGTGATAGGGTGTTCTCCCCGAACTGTGCGTGCAATCTGCGTAAAATGTCTGTTGGATTCACCCCCTCATTGGTCAAAAACTTAATAATTATCCGCTGCTCCACGGAAACGTGCACTGCTTGCTCATTCATGGTCACTGCACTACTGAACGGTCTCGACGGAATTTCAGACGTTGCTCTCCCCACCCTAAGTGCTTTGTCTACATAGCCACCTACTTCACCGATTCAAAAAACTTTTGTACGAGTCATTAAAAAATCAGTTTCGTTTATATCTGATATACCCTCGTATTTCCTTCAAATGCAAACCATGTAGGTAAAGAAAAGCAATAAACACTGAACAAAAGTATTTTGTATCTTATATAGTAAAAGTAGTTGGTCAAACTAGATTTGCTTGTGTATAAAAAAATTCAAAATTGAATTTATTTTATTAGAATATCAATTCTTGAAAGCACACATTCGTATTAGTACTCACAAACCTTACTTTCAATAAAAAAAAATTTGTAGATCTCGGCTTCCGGGTTGGAACCGCGTCGAGTTAGGCGTAATTGCCAACGTTTCGTCCACTGTTTCAAGGGACTTCTTCAGGGCTGTACGTAGATGTTCGTCGTTTCGCAGTAGCTTGAAGAATGTCCTGAAGATGTCCCTTGAAACAGTGGACAAAACGTTTGCAATTACGCCTAACTCGTCGCGGTTCCAACCCGGAAACCGAGATCTACATCTAGAGAAGGACCGCGGAAACCTACACCTACAAAAAAAAAATTTTGAAGCATTTTAATAGTATTGTCAATTATTGTCAAATAGGCTGCCAATAAGTATGCAACATATGCCAATAACTATAATAAATTAGCCTTTAACATATACGTAATATATTTTACTATATAAGGTTTTCTTTGAGAGAATTTATGTCATTACTGCAAAAATTAGGATTCCTCAATGCAGTGTAAATGATAAAGAAGTTCTAAAGTTATAATATTTACTTTTATATTCAATATGTAGTAAACAACTTCTTAAAAGTGCCAATTACTATACGGCTTACCCTATTACCTCGTAATTTGACCTAAATCTCATCCCAATAAGCTATTTTTTCAAACTAGGGTATAAAAAGAAGCCACCATTTTTGCTTGTGCAATCAGTAATACATGAGCTGGGGCTTAGTCGTAATGAAACTAATTTCTTCTCTGCGAAATATGATCATGTGCGTTTGATTTGATTGTTCAACATGTCCAGTAATAGTAAATAATAATAGTCTCTCTGGTTCTCGCATTCTCGAGATGATCGACCCGCTTCGCAATAGCCGATGGAACTGTTTCTGTCTAGCATTTAAATCTCCTACTTACTCGTCTACTGTTGTTTTAATTTGGATGCATAATGGTTTCACCTACATTTATGAAGCGGCATATCCCTTGCATCTCAAAAAAACGGTAGCAATACTTTCTTCCCAGACGATGGAGCTATTTCTGACTTTTTGGAGCATTTGAACCAGTTTATATTGATTGTCTAGACAATCGTTTCTTAACCTGAGGGTCGCGGTGATATTAAAGCGGGGGAGGGGGAGGGCGAAATAGCCTAAACAATAATGAAAAATCATTTTATGAGAAATTTTTTTTTAAAACATTCGGCGCTAACAGATGAAAAACCTTTTTCGCAGAGATAAGCGAAAGGGATTAATACTTTCAATGCTTCTGTTACTAAATTTCCATATTTATTTCAACGAGCAAGTCAAAATGTATTATTAATCTTCAGATGTAAATTGCATTTGTAGCGTTTTGTCGGCAGACATTTCGATGAGCTGGTCGTGAATCTCAATTGGCAACTTAGCAGCGGCAGCAACGTTTTCACTAAACGAATTCACTCTTCACGCAAATGTACCTTCACGCAATCCAAACTGTGGTGAATAATAGTGTCTTGTTCATTAAAATTTTTTTCAATATAATCCGTGAGGTATATATCGAGATTTTTTATTTGAAGACGAATAATCCAGATATCAAGCTCCTTAATGAAACCACGAACTTTGTCTGTAATTAACAAAATATTTCTATCACGTCTTTGTAAATTCACACTCGTTCAAGTCGTTTAAATGCGAAAATACATTAGCTAAGTAAGTCAACAACAACATACACTCATTATTCTGTAAAAATATTATTTATTCATCTCGCAATTTCAATACTCAGGTTAAAACTTTCCCTCGCGATAACCAATTTAGGAAAAGGAGAGATTTGTTATTTTCGCTGATTTCATCTCATAGTTTAGCAACAGCATGTTCTGTAACGGTCGGCTTTTAATAAAATTAACCCTTTTTACAGCTTCATAAAAAACATCAAAAAGACATTGCCTTGTTGTATGACGCGGTACTGTTTTGCGAAACAACATATTTTCTTTCATCGATATGTCCCTATCACATTCATACCTAACAAAACATAAGAACTGTGATATGTTTGCTACATCTGTTGAATCATCAAATTGAATACTCAAAAATTAGCTCAAATTCACTTGCTGAATTATCTCAATTAGCTCAATAACAGAACTTTGAAATGATGTTTCGTGATTTTCATTGTTTTATTAGTAGGTATACCGGGTTTCTCTTTTGTGATTACACACAGGTATAAAGCATTGACTGACTTATTTTCATTTCCAATTACACATAGGAATAAATATATGGGGGTGTAGACAACCAGTTATACACCAGTCACATTTTCAAATTGTCAAAAGTTTCGTTTTTCGTTCCTATTTAAATCTTAAATTAAATACATTTTATTGAAAAATACATAATTTAAAACCGTTAATTATCCCAACAGGCGTATAACTTGTGCGAAGACAATTTTAAATATTTTTAACAAATTCAAAGAAGTTGGATAGTATATATTTCAAAATTTCAAAAATTCTTGTAGGTAATAAATATGTTACTATTTCTTTAATAATCACAATAACATTTGGACTATACAATTATTTGATAGCATCACCACTGGAATTAAAGATTGAGGGCGGAAAGCAAGGCTATTTTCGTATGAAGGAGGATCAGTTACTAGAGTAGCAACTGCTTGAGAACCTCTATTTAAAGAGAAAGTTTTCGTAGTACTGAAAATGCTACCCCGGTAGCATTTTCAGTTTACTTCTTTTCTAGATCAAGAAATTATTAATATGATGCAGAAAGTAGATCCCGAAAATAAAGAACAAATGCCTGTAATCGAAACAGACATTAGTCCACATCAAAAGTCACTTTCATTATTTGAATTTTTGCAAGAAAGTATAAGAGAAAGTAAAATCAATTACAGTCGATGTAATAATAACTATAAAGCAATACCTCGAAAGGTCAAATTCAAATCAGGACATAGATTCTCTTTTATTTTGGAACGTAAGTTTTAAGAAAAAAGAGTAAATACATTTTTTATTTGGATTTTCTTTTTGGTAACAGGAATGGAGCTGAAACCCTTAAAACAATGGGCTAGGAAATACTTCTTTATTCGAGCGAGTTCAGCAGAAAGTGAGAATGTATAGTACAGCTCGTTTAATAATAGAACAAAGTTGTGCAAGACTAAAACCGAATGTTAATATAATATTGTTCCTAAATATAATAATATATACAGTGTGGTCATAAAGTTTGGAACCAAGCTTATAACCGCATTATTTTACATTTTTAGGAAAAACGCTCGGACAGGTAAATTTTCTTTTTTAAAACGCCATCTTTTGACATACAATTTTTTTCTATGACGTCATTGGTTTTCGAGTGATGACGTTATCAACACTTTCTTTAAATGGCAACCATATTATTTTTTTCTCGTTTTTGGTAGATCTTTATATCCACCAAATAGTGATGTAAAACAATTGGTATGTTGCATCACAATTTTTTTGAAAAAATGAAAAAATACGAAAATTTTATTTTTGTACAAAATTAAAATTAAATTAAAAAAATACATCTGAACTTAAATTTATTGTAACAGTTAACGTAAATTTTCAAAATGGACCCCACCAACCAACTGACACTGTCCCAGCCGAGTGTAAACACTTCGTATACTCGCCTCAATTATGTCTGGAGATATTTGTGCAAGTTCTACGCGAATTCGTTCTTTTAAATCTTCTAAATTGTTCGGTTTTTTAAAATACACTTTCGATTTCAAATAACCCCACAAAAAAAAGTCTAACGGAGTCAGGTCAGGAGAACGAGGTGGCCATTCTATGGCGCCTCTCCGTCCAATCCATTTATTGGGAAATATTTCGTCAAGATAGTGGCGAACCTCTACACCATAATGGGGAGGCGCCCCATCTTGTTGAAACCAAATATTTGGATGGGGTACATCACCATCCTCGTGATTTGGGAAAATAACAGCGAGCGCTGGAACCAGTTCAAATCTTAAAAATTCTAAATATTGCACAGCAGTCAAATTTCCTTAAAAAAATATGGTCCTAAAATTTGTCGTCCAATCATTTCAACCCATACGTTAACTTTTCCTCTGCGCTGAGTATGACACGCTTGAGTCCAATGCGGATTGTTCTGCGACCAATATCTGCGATTATGGCGGTGAACAGATCCATTTAGGCAGAACGTAGCTTCATCTGAGAAGACGATGTTTTCCAAGAAATTTGGATTTTGGTCACAACGTAACATTACGTCTTCACAGAACTGCAGTCGACGATCTTCGTCATCCTCATGTAATTCCTGTACAAGTTGAACTTTGTAAGGACGATAGTGTTCTTTTTTAAATAAGTTGACGATAAATGAGTGAGCCACCTGATTGGCTAACGCAAGTTGTCTGGTGGAAACATGATGCCTTTCTTCTGCTTCTAGAAGCACATTTAATTTCACATCTTCTTCTACTTGAGGTCTACCTTGCCGTGGTCGATCTTTTACGGATCCAGTTTCGGTAAACTTTCCAACTAGTTTTGTCACCGTAGATCTGGTAATTGGAGGTCTATCAGGGTGTTCATGGTTAAACAAATCGCATGCTTCTGCATGCGTTCTTTGTCTGTCCCCATACCCAACCATAATTAAAATTTCGATTCTTTCTCGCTCAGATAAATGTGCCATTTTTTATATTAGCGAAATTGAACAATATTTACGCAATATCTCTAAAATTTAACGTCAAAAATAGAAGTAAATAATTCAACAATGTTGTCGCCATAGAAACAATTTCAAACTAAAATTTTTGTACATAAATTGTATAAAAAGAAGCAAGAATGTCATAAAGAAATATCTTGCAAAAAAGTGCGTGTTTTTGTTTTTGTAAATTTTTTGCATAGTAACATGAGTACATGTGCTTTTGACGATCCGGTTTGTTCAAGAAGAATATTTAAGTCCTCACACAAGACAGAAGTGTGAAAAAAACTTACTTACATATTTCAGTAAATTTTGTAAGCTTAATTAGTTTTTGAAATCTTCAATTTTTGGGCGATAATTTTAATTAAGAAATGGTCTGCCACATTATGTCAATTTTTTAAATAAATTAAACTTCTTTGGCCCTTTTTTGTGAAACTATTTAATGTTAAATAAGATTTTTTAATAAGTAATTGGCCGATTGGGAAGACGAATTTCTTTTGACCTGGAGCGAATAACGCAGATAACTATTGATAGCAAAGCATTTACACTCGGCTGGGCCAGTGTCAGTTGGTTGGTGGGGTCCATTTTGAAAATTTACGTTAACTGTTACAATAAATTTAAGTTCAGATTTTTTTTTAATATAATTTTAATTTTGTACAAAAATAAAATTTTCGTATTTTTTTCTAAATTTATATTATTTTTTCCAAAAAATTGTGATGCAACATACTAATTGTTTTATATCACTATTTGGTGGATATAAAGATCTACCAAAAACGAGAAAAAAATAATATGGTTGCCATTTAAAGAAAGTGTTGGTAACGTCATCACTCGAAAACCAATGACGTCATAGAAAAAAATTGTATGTCAAAAGATGGCGTTTTAAAAAAGAAAATTTACCTGTCCGAGCGTTTTTCCAAAAAATGTAAAATAATGCGGTTATGAGCTTGGTTCCAAACTTTATGACCACACTGTATATAATAAATATTAATAAGCAAACTAAGTATTTATTTTATTAAAATTACACCTAACCTTTTCCTATTAGCTAAAGATATAACTCAATGAGTTTCATCTTACTATACTTTCTAACTATTAAAATGACCGAAGGGGTTTGAGTTCATTATAACTTCTTATTTAAGACATAATTATTAATTTTTTTAAATTTTAAATACAGTATATTAATGGAGAATATTTTTAATTTAATTATGAAAAATTATATCTCGCAAGTGGTGGCCATTTTCTGCTTCGCATTTTCCATAACCTTTCGCAAAACTTCAGGTGTTATGTTGTTGATTTCGTCGCGTATATTATTTTTGAATTGCTGTATGGTTCGAGGCATATTAATAAAGACTTTTCCTTTCAAATAACCCCAAGGGAAACAGTCTGAAGCGGTTAAATCCGGTGAACGCGGAGGCCAATTAAAATCGCTTGTACGGGAAATAATTCGTTCACCAAAGATGTCGCGTAAAAGAGCCATTGTGTCCCTCGCAGTGTGCGCTGCGGCTCCATCCTGTTGGAACCATACTTGCGGATGGTTTTCCACGGCTGGCCTTAAAAAATTTTCCAACATTGTCCGATATCTAACACCAGTGATGGAAACGGCGACACCGTGTTCATTTTCAAAAAAATATGGGCCAATTATCCTTTCCGACGAAACACCGCACCAAACGGTACACTTAAGTGGGTGTAATTCTCGCTGTTGAACTACTCTTGGATTTTCCGTAGCCCATATGCTGCAGTTTTGCCTATTAACGAACCCATTTAATTGGAAATGGGCTTCGTCGCTCATAATTAAATTATGAATAAAATCATGATTTTCTTCTGCTTTTTGACGAAAATAAATTGCATAATCAAGTCGTTGCTGGTAATCTGTCAGTTTCAATTGTTGGACAAGCTGAATTTTGCGACCCTCTTGAGAGGCCAAGTTGTGTCGAACGTCTCCTGGTTGATGTTTCTCCATCTTCCCGAATACTTTCCTGTACCCGTTCAATATTGTCATCAGTGTGCACCGTTCGTCGTCTGCCGGCACCAGGAAGGTTCCTTACTGACCCTTGTTCTCGAAAATTTGCAACCAGACGGTTTATTGTTGACTCTGAGGGTCCAACCCGCACATTAAAATAACGACGATATGCACGCTGAGTCAAAACAATGGAACGTTGATTTGAGAAATAAAGTTCAACGATTTTGGCACGTTGTTCAATTGTGTACTGTTCGATTTTAAATTCCCCAAGTCTTCTTTACAAAATACTGAAAACAAAAAAAAAATTATAATAAAAAAGTTATAAGGAATTAAAACCCCTTCGGCCATTTTGGGCCACCCTGTATTAAAGATATTTTCGGCATAGTCTCTTTCGTTCGTCAGATGTCACTATATTATATGGTGATACCTGATAAGACAAAATTTGCTATACCTTATTGGCGATTTAAGCTTTAATTACTTCACTAGCTTAACTGATGACGCCTAATAGTAAATGGCAGAAACACATGTCTTAAGCAGAAGTAAATGCTTTGAAAATACGAGGTGTATTGTCCATATGTACAGTTACAGATGTGTATATTGCATGTCTGTTTCATTTGTAATTAATGTATTGTTTGTACGTAGATTTTGGTGTACAACTGGTTGCCTGTGCCACCATATATTTATTCCTATGTAGAATAGGAAATGAAAATAAGTCAGTCAATGCGTTATACGTATGCGTAATGACAAAAGAAAAACCCGGTATACCTACTAATAAAACAACACGAAACATCATTTCAAAATTCTGTACTTATATATGTATTTTTTCTCTTACTGGATTGACGTTTCCCAGGAGTCGAGAGGAATTAATTATTGTTATTATTTTCTTGTTTGACGATACCAAACCTTCTTTGCAAGTAATGGATTAATTAAATAACATTTTCATTTCTTACTAAAACTTATATGGGCGCTTCGAATGTTCAAATAGAAATATAATTAGAAACATATTAGCAGAAGAAAATTAAAAACAGATGGTATATATCTGCATATGTATACCGCGATTCATTAGACATCTCAAGTCAACTCAACTCACATTCGTGAAGTTCACGGTCATACGTACCATCAGAACCATCAGAGCAAGACGGCAACCTGTTAAACTTCAGAATTCTTAATAAGAAGAAAGCCACATACTTGATCAATGTATACAACGAAAAACATCTGTGATGTAATGTGTTTTATTTCTTATAATAAATATTTAAAATCATTGGGTATGTAATTATTATTATTATCACCCATTAGATACAGATTAACCAGTCAAAATAATCTTTATCTGTCCATTATGTATAAAAAACATTTTAATTTCATCAACACGTTTCACTGCTTTACTCACTTCACGTGCTTTTATTTCTTTTGTAATTGGTTCACTCATGTTACGATAAAGTAGATCGCTATATTTTAAACGAACTACATTATCATTTCATGTATAAATTATTGTATATATTATAAATTTTCCCTTGTAAATAATAATAATGAAATTTGCTTTTATGTGTTTATTGCATCATTTACATCATTTACAAATTTAAAAGTTGATGGTCTAGCTTGCGCCTGCTGTATAGACAACTTAATATACTTCGAACAAATTTGCAAATATTTTTTAAAATATAATGATTCTACATCAAAAATAAGTTTTGAAAAATACTTTCTAAATCTTGCTTTGCATGTAAAATTATTATGTGATAAGCAAAATTGTGAAAGTTTATAAATTATGGTTACGCATTTTGATAAAAGCTGTAAATTTGTTGAATTAATTTATTTTAATTGCCATTTAACACAATTATTTTCCATTTGGTATGCATTTGAGTTGTTACATATCATACTCAAGCAATAAATTTTGAATAATATCCTTTGAAAATATACTTATTTCAGTTATTTATTTAATAATGTATCTATAATACAGCATGATTTAAAATTTTACGTGTTTGTGCAACGAAAATGATAATTTACAAGAATCAATGAACTGTCAGCCGTTTATCTAAAAAGTCATGGACTATACACGCTCTATTGCGCAATTTTAAAAGCATTTTGTTATTATTGTGTGAGTAATTATTTTAATTTAATTATATTTGCAAATTGAACATTATAGTGTGAAGAACTGTCTTTTTTTGTCATTTTGTAGTTTTTAGGCTATGTTGGGTGGTCCACTGAGAAGATGCAGACGTGTTTGGCCAGGGGTTCTTCTAGTAGTGAGTATATTTATAGTGACTATTTGGAGACGTAGTTATAATTTTGGCGGAAAACATATTCATCCAAAACATATTTATAGGTAGGTGTTCATATTCATTTTAAAGAATATATAGGTGTATTTTAGCGTATGAGAAAAATTTAAATTTACTAATGTAATATTTTTCAAAATAGTGTTTAGTGCTTGTATTACCAAATTGAAGTTGTTAATAAATAATTCTGCACATTTTTAACTTCTTGGGTTGGTAATAGTAATGTACCTTTTTAACGAAACTGCTTTCTCTTAAATGATGTACAGTTTATCGAAAACGTTATACTAGCCTATATAATTTAGAATTTGTATCCTCTTAGAATGATTTAACTATTTGTTAAAATAAAATTGATAAATTTTTATTTTGTAAACCTTTATGTGCGTTTTCTTTGCTTATTATCTCAGTAAACTTATATTTTTAAGGTCCTCATAAAACGCATGTTGAGTTATTTCAAGCTAACATGTAATAAATTTTTAATAATATATAATATTATTAAAAATGGGGTGTGAAGAGCACAATACAAGTTCATATGTATTTTTAAATGTATCTTTTGAATGTATTTCACAAGTAGTGAAGACACGATAATACAGTTTTTTTATAGATACGGTGGTTACCGACCATAAGGAACACCCGGCCGGTTCTGCCATTATTATAGAGACAGCGCTGAATATTCCTTCACGCTCTGTCTTAATAATATCTGCGAGATAGCTAGGTAGTTATGTTTGGTTGAATGTGTCTCTTCTCCAACAGGGGCGTATTGATAATCATGTAGAAATGTGAAATACGTATCTACGTCTTTGGAGAAGATACATTCAAAAATACATATGAACTTGTATTATGTTCTTCACACCCCATTTTTAATAATATTATATATTATTAAAAATACTTTTGTATTATACAAAATTGATAGGTTTACCTACTCAAGTATGTTTCAAATTATGTTGTTATGTAATAAATTATTACTTAACCGTGGCGATTTGGACCCTACAATGTAACCGGTTCCAACGGTGAAAACTTTAATAAAAATTTTCGTATATAGACTCAAGCTAGAGTTTAGAGATAATTATAGACGTATAAGTCAAAAACGTGCTATTCTCTGAATAGGTACATTTGTGGATATACTCCTTACACAATATGTTCAGATATGCCTCATATATGCATTTTACAAAATGTGAATTGATAATTTAAATTACCTAAAAAATTATAAGTCGGTATGAACGGTAGTGAAACATTTACCATTAGTTCTTCATACTTACATCATATAAAATTCCATTTGAAACATGTACTTTTCGTATTTAGAAATAAATTGAACATGTTGAATTTGAATAAAATTAATTATTACTATTCAAAGAAAATAAAACGAACACAAATTACTATTTGCTGGATGAAAATATTGTTTGATCGTTATTACTAATTTTGAAAGTCCTATTGCGTCTGTATTTTGAAAACCTAATGAAGACTCTAATAGGCTGTTTTTCCCGCTTACTTAAGGTATTTTCTTGTTTCTCCGAATTCGTCTCAATCATCCCTTATATTAGTACTTCATTGTCTTTTTCAATTAAATTAAATTTAAATTTTGGTATTATACCATTTTAATTAAATATTTGACTTATTATATTTATAAATTATATGGTAATGTTCTATTCTTGATTTCACGTTAGTCATGTTTTATGTTTAATAGTCTTTTCTTCAATTTATATTTTAAGTAAGATATAGTAGAATTTTATAGGTTTGTTTTTGCAGGCGTTTTAAATCATTTGAAGTATCAGGAGTGTGCGAATTGAAGAAAAAGTATTCGGGCAGGGAAATAAAATCAAACGCTAATAAAACATTTGTCGTTTTTGCAATTTTTAAATCGTTGTGAAATAATTTTCAATCGATTGGAATGGTTTGAGTATTTTCGTGAAACCGAATATCAGACAAATGCGCGTTTCATTTTTATGCACGGAAAGTGGAGAAACGTAGTAGCCATCGTTGTGATTCTGACTGAATGTTTTTTAAATCTCCATCGCGTTCGTTGTTTGACTGTTTTGTGCAGAGCTTTGTATAAATCGTAGTGGTTTTATGAAAAGAATGTCGGATTTATTTAGTTTATCCACTAGTGCTGAGTGGTACTTTACCAGTGAAGAAGAAATACTATTTCAAGATAAAATTAAAATAAGGAATGAAAATGATTTTGAAAGAATTATTCCTCAATACACAGACAATGAGTTCATAGAACATTTTCGCATAAGCAGACATACTGCTCAAGAAGTATGTGATAAATTTGAAAATTCTGAAGTTCAACTATTTGTATTGTAGATGTCATTAGCTGCCACGAATTTGAAATTCGTTTTAGCAACGAAAAAATTGTGGACAGATTGGAAACGATTGTAATTGACGCATGCGTATAAAAGTGATAAAATGATTTTCAAACCGTTTCAAAACGCCTGCAAAAACAAACCTTATATTATTTTTATGCGTTGGCATAGCGTGCTGGTATGTATTTAATTAAACTAATGTCGGTATAATTCAAACATAACCAATATTTATGTAAACAACATTTAAACTTTTATTTCTTTTATATTACTTTATTAAAATATAGTTTTTGTATAGTTTTTATTATAGATTTCTCAATGTTTAGTATTCTACCTATTCCAGCCTTTAGCCCGCTGTTAATTCCTCTGGACAGTTGAATAGTGATGATAATTATTTTTATTATATTATTGTTATTATATTTTGTATCCGTACAACGTATTATTCTGTTGCCTTGAATTACTTTAATTCTATCTTTTCTAATGGACGTAAGCTGGTGTTTATTACTATTTAAAGATGTGTATTTGTTGGTGGTATCATCTCGGATAAGTTGTTACATTTTATTGTACATCCAATGTATTGCTTCCAATGATACATCAATTTATAAGATATGACTATAAATCATGTATACAATGTTTTTTTTTGCTTCTACATGAAATACTTTATTTTAACTTTTATTTCTAGCATGAAAATGGAACCGAACTTTATATGAAAAAGTTAAATACAAACTATTTTGTTTCTTGCAGTTAAGTACTTAGATTATGAAAGTCTGTTTGAATATAGATATCCTTTTTATTTATACCTATTCTTTTTATTTAATTCTTAGATTATGGTTTTAATTATAATTATTTTTTAAATAAATATATACTCACCGGTACAAAATTCGATCTATATACGTTTTTTTTTTTCGTTTGTTCTTTTCTTTTCGTTTCATCCATAAATTTGAAGGTTATTTTAATGTGTCATAAATATTATGTCAACTACGCTTTGTTGAACTTTTTTGGAACTATTTAAAACCTTTTTTTTGGCATTAAAAGCGTGCTTATTCCGTGGTTAGTGTTAGTTAAATTCAAACTGTTTTTTTTTTTATTTTGGATTATTTTTTAATCGTTCATTTTGCTTTTTTTAATTCTTATTCAACAAAGTTTGTTTTCTGTTTTTAAATTTAAATATGATCTTAAATCCAACAGACACAGCCAGAGCAATAGCTTTGATACATACAAGATGAGTGATTACAATATTACGTGGTTCGAGTCCTAGGTATTTCTAGGTGTTCTGATCAAAAAGTAGTAGAGCGGTTTCGTGCAATTAGTGGATACACTAGACGAGTCGGTTCTAGCAGAAGAAGGTGTGTCATAAATGATTTAGAAGAAGTACGTGGTGTAGCAGTTAGTGAAAGAGCAGTAAAAGAAGGTTGCAGGAATATGGATTGACTACTAGAAGACCTGTATACGGCCTGCAGTTGACCAGAGGACATCGCATAGAGCGATTGTGCTTTGGTCGTGAACATCAGAACTGGGTTAATGAGGAATGAGCCATATCTTTTTTACGGACGAGTTTAGATATAATGTCAGCTCTCCTGATGGACGTCAGAGGGTATGGCGAAGAGCTGATGAAAGGTTTGGCCAATGTAATATTGTTCCAAAGCTTAGTTTCAGCGGTGGATGGAAGCTCGTACGGATTTATTGGTGGTAGATGAGGGAGCTCTGAGTGCAGACAGCTACATTACGCATATCCTAGAGCCACATATGGTGCCTTTTGACAATTTTATGCTAATGGATGATAACGTCCACTTTCACTTTGCTCGAGTTGTTAATGAAAATTTGAAGAAGTTGGAATCCATCGTATGATCGGCCAGCAAGAAGTCCAGCTAAGCGCGGCAATAGTTCAAGAATTGGAGAACGTTGACTAAAACAACATTCGACTCCTTATTGAAGACATACTAAGAAGAATAGAGAGTGTAATTCAGGCACAGGAAGGCAATACACGCTATCAATCTCCATTATTTATCATTTACAATAAAAAATACATTTTGTTGATTTAATCATTATTCCGGTTTTTACATTATTTTTGTTGTTCCGGTTATATATTTTTTTAAATTGGTTTAAATTCACTACAATTTGCTTTAAACTTTACCAACAAAAAGCTTTACCAACAAAAAAAAATAATTCAAATTTAAAAACTAAGTAAAAATAACGAAATTAGTAGATGGATCGGTGTACATTGGATATATTTTGCAATTGTATTCTGTATGTAAACACCACACGAGCACGTGTCTCTTACATGCATCTTTATTATATGACGTTCAACATTGATTCTTTACTTCCTTGTCTTTCATATTTCATGTAAAATATATAGCAATATTTATATTTTAAAAACAAAAACGTGTATATTTGTCTAAGAAGCTGTCATTGGCGTTTAATAATCACGCTACAATGACTAATTGATTTTCAAATAATCGTAAATTACATATTAGTCATAGTAGTCTAGTAAATAGTTATAAATCATAAACTTATCATGAAAACAAACACGGCATGGTAAAGCAATTTCCCAGATGATATTCCAGATATTTGAGTATTTAATTCTTTCAATTAATAGATATTGTATTAAATTCTTACTCCGTCCATCACTTAATTGAACTAGTTAAATAAGTATTAATAATTTAGCGATCACACTAATAACTAGCAGTTTAAATTCTATATTATTACTTAATCAACAGGGTTTGGCAAATATTGGGTAACGCCAGATTGTTGAATATAAATTAGATTAGAAAAGAAACTTCTAGGACTTTTAGTAGCAGGTAATATATTTTTAAAAATATATTATTACCGAAAATTATTTTACATGAATCAATTTTTGCTTTTTTAATGATTTTGGTAAAATAGGGCAGATAATTGCACTGCTTGCGGGGCAACTTACGAACTATACGTACGATGTGACCGAGATAAAGGGGGCCACTATGGGGATCTTGGAAACCTTAAGAGATTTGATTAAATGGGAGAAAAGTTGCGTAATCAAAGGACTAATAAATTGGTGTTTAGATTTTCCTGAAAAATTTTGTAGTTTTTGAGAAATTTTGAAAAAATAGAATTTTTCGATTTTACAAACTATATTTTCCTGGCGTTAATATTTGACCTAGTGCAAAACCAATGACACTTCTCCACAGCAACTTTTAATGCTGTTTAAGGTGGCGTTATTAGTTTTTTAATCCATTGTTTCGCCTTTGCGGAACCATCATAAATTTTTTTTTTTTAAATACGGCCATGATGTGTTTATATTAGATTCTGAAAAACTTTTTTATTGCGAATTCAACGACTTATCATACTTTATCATTTAATTGCGGTTTCGTAATTTTTTCGACCTTAATCAAGAAAATTCCTAGTATAGACCTGTACCAATTTTTTAAATTTTTTAAGAATAAATGATTTGTTATGTTCATTAACAGTTTATTTCATTTAAATATTTAATAGCAATCCAATGGCTACATTTAAAAGAACAAAGAACAAATTAAATTAAATTAACAGAAGACATAAAAAGTAAAATACAACAACAAACGAATATGAGCAAAACAACTAAGTTTAGAGCATATGTTAGAAAAGATTTCCATTATTTTCCAGGCACAGATAGCACCTTCTCACCGTCGATTATAACACCCTAATAAGGATTTGTGGAATAATATTGGCAAATGCTTCCAGAACTAACCCCTTCAGTTCTTCATCTGTTGCAAAATTTTGCTGATAAACATGATTCTTAACGAATCCCCATACGAACAAATCAAGCGGAGTTATATCGGGTGAACGCGCAGGCCAGGATGTTTCCGAATGCGTGCTAATGATTTTCTCTGGAAATCTCATTGAAAGATATTCCCAAACGGCTCTAGAATTATGTGCAGGTGCACCATCTTGCTGTATCCAAGAGTTATGAATCATTGCTAGGGGCATTCTATCGAGAGCATCCTCTAAATCGTTTTGCAGCAAATGCAGGTAACGCTCTGATGTTAAGGTATCGTGGTAAATAAACGGTCCTCAAACGTTGTACCGAAAATACCAGCCCACATATTAAAACCAAAATGGTGTTGATGCCTTGACGTTTTGTTTAAACGTGGATTGGTTCCAGACTAATAATGGGACATTTCGTCTATTGAAAATGCCATTATTCGTAATCATACTCTCATCAGACGATATTATTTTCTTGTGTACCATTCACAGAATGAGCGACGCCGTTCTAAATCACCTGGACAAATTCTGTACTTGTACGGATGTAATTTTTGTTTTTTTTTTTTAATATAAGGTGTCGTTGATTTTGGTATACCAATGTTTTGTTCAATCCGCCGGACTGATGTACCGGGATCCTCAGTGACGGCCAACAGAACATTTTGAACGGTTTTCTCATTGCCCGTTTTTCGTCGGGAAACTACAGGATTTCTAAAAGAACCATATGCTTTAAGGTTTGCTACTAATTTTCTTAAAGTCATTTTATTTGGCTGCCTTCTTTCAGGATACTTCTGCAAATACATACGCTCTGTAACAGAACAATTTTGGTTGGATGAAATGAAACATGCCACCATGTCAAACTTTTCTTCATTAGAAAACATAATTAATAGAAAAAAATTTAAATTATTGCACAAAAAATTAAACACCAAACTAATGTGTCAAAAAATTAACGCAACTGTCAATACAAATACAACAGTACCACATTTGCTTTCCAAAGCTTGCTTTCGTCTAGGTGATTCCGGCGTATCATACATTTGGAAAACGCAAAAAAATCGAAAAAATGACGAAACCGCAATTAAATGATAACGTATGATAAGTCGTTGAATTCACAATAAAAAGGGTTTTCAGAATCTAATATAAACACATTAGGGCCGTATTTAAAAAAAATAAGTTTATGATGGTACCGTAAAGAGGAAACGTTGGATTAAAAAACTAACAACGCCACCTTAAGCAGCATTAAAAGTTGCTGTGGAAAAGTGTCATTGGTTTTGCTCTAGGTCAAATATTAACGCCAGGAACAAATAGTTTGTAAAATCGAAAAATTCTATTTTTTCAAAATTTCTCAAAAACTAAAAATTTTTCAGGAAAATCTGAACGCCAAATTCTTAGACCTTTGATTACGCAACTTTTCTCCCATTTAACCAAATCTGCGTCTTTTAAGGTTTCCGAGATCCCCATAGTAGCCCTCTTTATCTCGGACACATCGTATACTAAAATAATAGGTAATAATTAAAGATCGGCACTTAGGTAGGCAAACATAATTTGAGAAACTATATTCAAGGACGAAATCACTTTTAATGATTAATTTATAATTTACAATTTCTTCTCTCGAAACTCTAAAGACATTTTTCTCTCTAATTTTATTATAATTTGTAAGAGATTTTTTTATTAGATTGGACAGATTTATAATTGGATGTAATTTTCCAGCATCTTTTTTAATGACATACTTGGTAACTTGCCAATTTACAAAACATTAATTTCATCATTTGTTAGTTTATCTTAATCAATATTGTGATGACTCATCCAACGATGCGTCGCGCGTCATATCTCTAGCGCTTTCTCGATGGATGTAGAACGCTCGAGAAGAGAATATATAAGCCGTCGAGGAAGGGATGAGGGCATTCATTCGATACCAGAGCATCGCGAAGTGAACATAAATATAAATACATAAATGTGCTTATTGTTAGTAATTAGTTTTTAAACTGTTATTCGTTTTTATTATTAATATAGTGTGAGTCTAAAGTTACCGTTAGTTTTATTTAAGAACCCGAAAAGACAATTACATCACAATATAATCAAATGCATAGTTTCTTGAAATGACCAAGATTAGCACTAGGTGGGTTTCACGAATGCTTTTGCTATGCGAAATGCGCGAACTTTTTGGAGACGAAACAGATTTAATTATCAACCAACTTATCATCATAGAATAAAGTTAGTTCGTCATTATGATCCTGAATTGAAGCAATGGTGAATGCAATGGCTTGTTAAGGGCTCGAATGTCCACGCAAGTTGTGAAAAATTAGGAAAATAATAGCAATCCTTTTATTGACTTTGTGTCCGAGATCTTACTAATCGATTATGTGAAAAAGGGAAGTATAATAAGAAGAGAATATTATGCATGTAGAGAAATTGAGAAAATGGAATGAAAAATAAATTGTCGTTGCTGCTTTCGTCTTTTGTTTTCATAATTACTCCTTGAAATGTAAAAATAGCTGCTTGTTATATGAGCAGCCATTGCTAGCTATTTAGAAGCTTCCACGCCTTTTCGTGTCTGTAAAATTTTGTTTAGAATTTTTCGATATGTTATATGATGCATTGATATTTCGATGTTTAGATTGCCTACTTTTTTTGAAATAAGTACTTATGTATGTCTAAATATAAATATAAAATTTACGCATTAAAGTATATGAAATATTTTTTTAGAGGTAACCAGGAGGAATATGTTGACAAGAAAGGGATGCGCGTGATAATCGGTCATTATATAGGAAATGGCGCACGAGATGTTCCAAATGCCACGTATGAAATGCTTAACAAGAATAATTTTCATCCAGAGCCTAACGCTGGTAAACTTGGCATGCCAGTGGTCACTGAACCAAGAGACCTACTCCAAATGCAGCAGCTTTTTCAAATTAACAGGTTTAATTTAATGGCTAGTGATAGAATACCCTTAAATAGAAGTCTACCTGATGTGCGCAGGAAGAAGTAGGTACTTAAGTCCAATTTTGGTTAGTCAAATACTAATTAGGTAAAATTTTAATGTTTCAGATGTAAATATTTATACAAGAATTTCATTAATTACCCAAAGAGCAGTATTATTATTGTATTTCACAATGAGGCTTGGTCTACCTTATTGCGAACAGTTTGGAGTGTTATTAATAGATCTCCAAGAGAATTACTGGAAGAAATTATATTGGTGGATGATGCTAGTGAAAGAGGTACATTAATATCTGTTCAAAGTCTTTAATTACACCAAACCTTTCCAGAATTTTTGAAGAAACCTCTAGAAGATTACATCGCTAAACTGCCAGTATCAACTAAATTAATTAGAAGTAATAAACGTATAGGACTGGTGTTAGCGAGACTAAAAGGTGCCGACGTAGCTAAAGGGCAAGTTTTAACATTCCTGGACGCTCATTGTGAATGTACTGACGGTTGGTTGGAAGGATTATTAGCCAGGATAGCTGAAGATAGAACAGTGGCAGTTTGCCCTGTAATAGATATTATAAATGATGATACTTTTGCTTATATTAAGAGTTTCGAACTTCACTGGGGCGCTTTCAATTGGAACTTGCAATTTCGTTGGTTTACATTGGACAGCAAACAATTACTAAAACGTAAAGTAATCACGGATCCTTTCCCAACGCCAACCATGGCTGGTGGTTTATTCGCAATAGATCGTAGTTATTTCTTTGAAATAGGGTCTTACGATAATAATACGAGAATTTGGGGAGGAGAAAATTTAGAGCTGTCATTTAGAATATGGCAGTGCGGTGGAAAAATAGAAATTGTTCCATGTTCTCATGTTGGACACTTATTTCGTAAATCATCTCCATATACGTTTCCTGGTGGAATATCTAAAACTCTTTATTCTAATTTGGCTAGAGTTGCGTCAGTCTGGATGGATGAATGGGGAGAGTTTTATTTTCGCTTTAATGAACAAGTGAGAAAAATAAAAGACGAGCAAGATGTGTCAGATCGCTTAGCATTACGAAAAAAACTGAAATGTAAAAGTTTCGAGTGGTATTTGGACAATATTTGGCCTCAACATTTCTTCCCTAAAAAGGATCGATTTTTCGGTAGAATTCGTAGCATTGCGAAGGATCAGTGTTTGGAAAAACCTATGGGCAAAGGTAATAGTAATCAACCGATGGGTTTAGCGAAATTAGAAGATTGTGTGAAAGACGCTGACTCAACTGTCCAAATGTTTGTTATGACAAAGGATGGATTTATTATGACCGATGATTCTGTTTGCATGGATGCTCCTGAGAAGGAAGTGAATGGTTTTTCTAAAGTTAGAATTATGGCGTGCAGCAGTTCCACTCGACAAAAATGGACGTACGAAACTGAAGTAAGTATTCTACTAATAACACTGCACAACAATATGACAACTTTTGTCTGATGATTTACTTTTATCACGTGATGTTTACTAATTTGACGTCGCTGATTTCAAATATACCCTCAGTTTTTCTTTGTAAGAGCTCTTGTTTACGAGAGATAGCTTTCACGAAAAAATCGCTGTGTTAGTGTGTTAATTTGCTTGTAATTAAGAAAATATTAAGTTTTCTTAATATAATTTGATATGGCATCGTCAAGAAGAGTTTGTGTCAATAATTCAAATCATTTTTGTTTCATTTGCGAAGAGTATATATTTAAAGAATACCGTTTGAATGTGACAGCGTTCGTGACTGAGGCTTACAAAAATTACTTTGGTCACATATTGGAAATGAAAGATAAGCCTTGAATTCCGCAAAAGGTATGCAAAACGTGCGTTGAGTTTCTACGTTTGTGGACAAATAAGAAAAGGAATAGCTTTAAGTACGAAACCGCTATGATCTGGACTGAACCCTTGAACCACCACGACGACTGTTATTTTTGTTTGCTGAACATAACTGGCATTAACCGAAAAAATCGAGCTAAATGGGAATATCCTTCCATACGGTCGGCACATAGACGTGTTTTAAGTCCTAAAATATCACTTGAACCTCAAGCTGATGCTTCACAGGAGGAGCCTATGCATTTTGAGGCGAAAACTGACAGTAGTGATAGTGACTTTGAATGTGACCTGAAAGCGCCAAAACTATTCAATCAAGATGATTTAAACGACCTTGTCAGAGATCTGGAACTGTCAAAGGCTGCTTCAGAAATTTTGACTTCTAGGCTAAAAGAAAGAAACTTAGTAATAAAAGAAAAGAAAATTTCTTATTACCGCACAAGAGAACAAAATCTCCTCAAATATTTTGCTGAAGAAAATGATTTCGTATTTTGTAAAGATGTACCTGGTTTAATGGCTGCAATGGGACTTCAAAATTACGTTTCTAGTGAGTGGCGTCTATTTATAGACTCATCAAAACGTAGTCTAAAATGTGTTCTCTTACACAATGGGAATAAATTAGGGTCGTTGCCTATTGCACATTCCACAGTAAAAGAAGAATATACAACTATTGCTCTGGTTTTAGACAAAATTATATACGTGGAACACAATTGGCTCATATGTGTTGATTTAAAAATGGTCAACTTTCTTTTAGGCCAACAAGGTGGTTATACAAAATATCCCTGTTTTCTTTGCTTGTGGGACAGTAGAGCTAAATATCAACATTGGATTAAAAAAGTTTGGCCTCCTCGGGAAGCGCTAGTTGCAGGACAACAGAACGTGATAAACCCATCTTTAGTATCAAGGGATCGTATAATTTTGCCTCCGTTACATATAAAACTAGGACTTATAAAACAATTTGTAAAAGGTCTTGACGAAAATGGAAATTGTTTCCTTTTCCTATCAAAAAAGTTTCCAAAACTGAGTGCAGAAAAGATAAAAGCGGGAATTTTTGATGGGCCACAAATAAGATCATTAATAAAAGACTCAAGTTTTACGGACACTATGACAGAGATTGGGAAAACGGCATGGAATGAGTTTGTTTGGCTTGTTAAAAATTTTTTGGGAAATAAGAAAAGTTCTGAATTTTCTCAACACGTCGAACAACTGATGAGTCACTTTCAAAGGCTTGGATGTACCATGAGCATCAAGTTACACTTTCTTCACAACCACCTGGACTATTTTCCCGCCAATCTTGGGGACCTAAGTGAAGAACAGGGCGAGCGATTCCACCAGGACCTCCGTATCATGGAGGAACGCTATCAGGGCTACTGGAAAGCACACATGATGGCTGACTATTGTTGGAGCATTCAGAATAGCTCTCTGCCTTCAGCTTTAGCAAGAAAATCATATAAGAGAAAGTTTTTTTCATTATAAGAATTAAATAAATTAGAATTATCTCTAAATTTATAGTGTTTTATTATAAAAAAAACACCCGTGTCATATTTTTTAAACTAGAGCTGATGCAGAAATTTCAATCACGGAATTGAAATCGTCATCAAAAATTGGACTAATATCATTTAAATAACCCAATTATCAGAAATGCTGTTGTGCAGTGTAATTCATATTCAAGTAAAATAATAACATACCCCTTCGAAAGATTCAAAAAGGTGTTCTAAACATTTTCTTAAAATGAAATGAAATGTAATCGAATTTTCCTTAACGCTTTCCAAGCAAGACTTGCATCAATAAAGTTCCGATAAAAATATAATTGAAAAATTATTCGAAAAATTATTATTAGAAAATATTGACTACGTTACCAAGAAAAAGCAAACTATTAGAAGGCAGGAGCCTAGCAATGCGAGTCGCAAAATACATTGCGTATACAAAGAAATCATTTTAAATAATTTTTTTTTTGGTTATCCGAACTAGATCTGTCCAAGGTGATGTAACGCTATATCTGGATAAATTTTGTAAGAATTTTTTTCTATTAAACAGGTGTCAATTATTTTAAAGATTTTTGAGACAATAAGGAATATTATTTGTCATATGCTTGGGTAGTCTTCTTGCAAAGCCTTTAAGCCAAACTTTTCAACGAACCATAAATTAGTCCGTTCTGTCAAACATTTAGATGCTTAGGGAGAATTTTTGGGGGGTTTTATAAATGGTATTGAAATACAACCACAATTGAAATGTTTTCTTTTTATATAGAGAATACAATACCGCATGAAAAAATGTACTCTTATTTCTTGTACCGGTGGTGTGGGTCTTTTTTTCATACTTACTTAGCTCTTAGTTCTTATAGAAGGGTACATGCCCATCAATATTTTTTTTCCTTGGAACGATTACGGAGAAATTGACAAAAAAATGACACGATGCGAATTTCAAGGTAGCTTTTTAATCCTTAAAACGGTTTCGCCACGGTAATCGAAAACGGTTTCTTTCCTAGTTTTTATAAGACTACTTGACTGCCAAGTTTTATTCACATCAGTATCTCTGGGTTAGGGAAGTTTCCATGTTAATCTGCACACGAACACAAACGGTATAACCTTATTTCCTATTTTTATAATACAGAATTTATGAAAAACATTTAGAAATAAAGTACTTACTGGCTTACATAATTTTTTTACCTCTTTCAATCTTACGGATGAGAGGCCGGTGAAGTTGAGCCCGCAATTGTGCTCTTTTTCCAGAACTATTGCCATATTTTTCTATCAAGGATTGTCTTCAGTACCTCTCCTCACTTTTTCTCATTTCTACCACTTCGTCCAGTCGAATTCTTTGCGTTGCCTTATCCTTGTCATTCTTTACTTAGTCGTTCTTTTTACATGATCAAGTCATCTTCATTGATTTTACTCTTTCATTTCTCTTAATGATTTCACGTTCACGAATTTCCTTATAAGTTCCTGTCTAAAATTACCATTCCTTATCCTGTCCATCAAAGTTTTCCTTTTTTCCTCAGATATGGCATCTCCATCACCTCAACATTTCCTTTCTGTTCTTACGTGCAAACCAGATTTGGAGTTAGTAGATAAGCTATGCCGGTTCTAAAACAAAATCCCATGTATTTTCTAATGGAGTCGCATTTTGCATTTTTGAGGGTGAGACGTTAATGCGCATGCGCCAACTGTCTGAACAGACAGATCTGTCTTTGAAACAGATTGTTTCAGTCTGAACAGGCTGAAACAGACAGGTCTGTCTGTCGGTCTGAACAGAGAGACAGGTCTGTTTCAAAGACAGACCTGTCTGTTTAGACCGTTGGCGCATGTGCATTGCCGTCTCACCCCAAAAAATGCAAAATGAACCTCCATAAAAAAATACATGGGAATTTGTTTTAGAACCGGCATAGTTTATCTACTGGAGTTACATGTTTGTATAGGGATAATCGATATTTAGCACGTTCACTGCTGTAGCTATTAAACAGTCTTTTTTTCTCTTATGCGATATCAGTTCTATGTGACTGTTACTAACCATTTCGTTGCACCGGCACCAGTCATATGTGTCTGGTGCGTAGTATCGTATTTATGAACAGAGGCTCAGCTTATTTGTTGGTGTGCTAAAAGGAAGTAGGAGCTGTTGTCAAGTTAATATAATGAAATATATTCAACGCAATGCGCAACTGCCTTAGGTTAAAAATAAAGCTGCAAATAATATCGCAATTAAGTTTTATTTTTACAAAAACATTTTTACATTTGTTTATTGAAAAAGGGTTTCTAGTTTCTACACTAGAATTAATTATTTTGTGTTTGATTGCTTTGCATTAAAGCAATTTAGGCACATTGCTGGTTTCCCCTCGTAATCCGAGCAGTATGTTGATACATTTTTCACATGTCGGTCTGCCTCCTTACTGGACTGGACTGCGATATCATTTTAAGCCTTTTCGGAGGGTAGTATAGTATGACGGCAACTGATTGCTAACGTCTACGCCTTTTTTGCATTATTATAATCAAGAACCGATTTTGGTTTCATAATTATTTTGCCTGTCCTCCCCTTTCACCTAGTGTCATGAAGAACAGCATCATGTTCTATTTTATTTGAAATCATTAAAATGCTTCTCTTGTCTTGCCATTTTATTAATTTTATTCCGGTTCCATTAATTACTCCGGTAACTTCATTTTTCTTTATCTTCTTTTGGATAAAATCTTTAGGCAGACCTATGCAGTTGGTTCTTAGAGTACCACAATAGAATGTTTTTCTAGCATGTAATTGTTTTACTAGCGGAAGACACGAATAACAATTATCTGCATACAAGGTGCGTAGATTTTGCATTAAATGTAAAACAACATTTACTGCATGCGAATGTTCATTTGACGATTGATCTGTATCCCTGTCATAGCATATTTTTATGTTGTAGGTATAACCTACCGTACACAATTTATAAAGTTTTACGCCGTACTTATGTCGCTTATTTTTGGTGTATTGACGTATACCCAAACGACCTCTCGACGGAATCATGCTTTCGTCGATAACAACATTTCTTCCTGGAGTCAACATTGATTGAAATTTTTATTCAAAAGATTCAACAATGATCTTAATCGAAATAAATTTGAGTTTTGATATAATAAATCATTGTCGTTGAAGTGAAGACACTGGAGAAGCAACAAAAACCTATCTCTCTTCATTACTCAGCTAATATAGTTATTATGATATAAATCATTCTCAGACCAGTAACTGTTAAGTATTGGGACTTTCACCAGTCCCATGCATATAACAACGCCGAAGAATTTATACAATTCCGCAATATTCGTTTCCGTCCACATTTTCAGTCTTGATTTTGGCTGTGCATTATTTTGTTGCGATGCATATCTGTTTGTTTCTAAGGTAATCAAGGTCATAACGTCTTCATTTAAGAATAATTTAAATGCTTCGACATGACTCTTACATATTTCAGGATTTATATTAATTTTTTATGGATCCGGATAATTTAGGATCTGTATATTTGTATTATGATAGATAGGTGTCCAAACGTCATCAATATTATCTGAATAATAAACAGTATATAACTAAATGTGGAAAACTGATGAGAATTACCTTGAATGACATGCATATTATCCGACAAAAGCTCAACATTTGTTTTTGCTCCTGTAGTGGCGTTTCCATACGTCTCACCTACCGAGATTAATTCGGATTCTGAATTAGGTTCGTAATCAGGATCAGTACTGGAATAGTCGTCAGCAAACGGATCTTCTGGCTGTTCCTCTGATGAATTTTCATTTGACAAACTACCATTTTTTGTATTATGAGGAATTAATTCGTGAGAGGTCGATTGTGGTTGATCATCTGGAAATATTAAGTTACGTTTTTATTTATTGATCATTATATAATGAATCAATATACTTACAATATCAGCCAAACGGGCTAGTTCAACAATTCTTTTACTTCTCGAGGACATTCTTAGACGTACTAAATCTTGCAGTAAAAGTTGCACAAAAGTCACTAGTATCTGGCACACATTGTACATTGAATTTCACTTGCGTGTATTACCAATCACCGGTATCTGGTATCGACGACGTGCAT
Source organism: Melolontha melolontha (assembly GCA_935421215.2). Taxonomy (NCBI): domain Eukaryota; kingdom Metazoa; phylum Arthropoda; class Insecta; order Coleoptera; family Scarabaeidae; genus Melolontha; species Melolontha melolontha. The sequence continues at coordinate 96,241,049 of OW285242.1, read as the reverse complement.
ACAATTTCACTTGTATGCATTACCAGTTACCGGTGTCTGGTATCAAATAATTCGAAATACAAGTAGTGGACGTTATGCCGATAAAATAGGTACCTATGAAATAAATATAACGGGTGTTCAGAAACATTCGAAGTCAAAGTAGTCCTTGAAAATATGAAGTCATGTCTGATACATTTACTTAATACAATTTTATAGGTTATCATACACGCAAATGTCAGTTTATGTCGAAATATATTACTTTAATATGCCATATTAATTAATATAAACTAGTCAAATAATAATTTTAGAAGGTAACAGTAATTAATTTGCAAATTTCAAATTAAGTATTTTGATATTTTAGACAATTCTTGCTGAACAATAGCACCTCTTCATGCGATAACTGGAAAAAATTACATAATCCAATTAATATGCTGTTCATTCTAGTGTAATAAAGCTCATCTAATCTGTAGTAACATGTAAAAAGACAATGCAGAATTAAGAGGAAATAACTTTACAAGTAAAGGTTTTATTCATCTTATAGTGACAATAGTATCTAGTTATCGTACTAGTTTAATATATTAACATTCAACAAATTATTGTAAGAAATGGCTTAAAATAAATTTGAAACAAATAATTGTAGAGATTGTAGAGTCCTTAGATTACAACCTTATAATAAATATCATAAATTGTAGTTGTATAAATTACCAACAATAATGACCATTATAAAAGATGTTGAAAATGTCCACCACCTTCTTCCAAGCATTTTACGCACCTCCTCCGAATGCTACTAAATACATTTTGCAGTATGGGACTATTTCTAATTTCACTAATTTTATTTATAATTCTGTCTTGGAGATCTATATAATCTTGCACTGGTACTTGATAAATTGAATTTTAAAAAAAGGTCATAAATAGTAATCACACGGTGTAAGATCACAAGATCTTGGAGGAAATTCATGATCGCTGTTCAAACTAATTAAACGATTTCCAAACACTTCTTGTACCATATTCATTGTTTCCCCCGCTGTGTGAGCTCTAGCATCATCTTGTTGAAAGTATCCCAAAGCTAGTTCATCATCGCGAACTTGATTAAAGAAAGGCAATAGTATTTCCTGTCGATATCTTTCTGCAGTCAAGGTACCATTAAAAAAAATAGCACCAATAATCCTTCTTCTACTTATAGCGCACCAAACACCAACTTTCTGAGGGTGTAAAGGAGCTTCAACATAAAAATTATTGGGCTTTATATCACTCAACATTCTCATGTTTTGCGAGTTAATATATCCACTAACATGAAAATAAAGTTTTGTCTAGGACATCATCATTAAAATTACTACTAGTCGCGGATAATCAATATCGAGGATTTCTTGCAAACAAGTTATACGATATGGGAATAACTGTAAATCTTCTTTTAACACTTTATGGCAGGAACCAACTGACAACCCGGTTTGTTGAGCAAGAGTTCTTACTGAAGTTTTAGGGGCATCAGTCATTATTTCTCTAACATTTTCAATCACTTCTTCTCTCCGGACTTTTGGTCGCCCACCACCCTCTCAACAATTCTGATTAGTGTACACGGAAAAGTATTATAATCAAAAGCAAGGTTGGGAAATTCATCTCGAAATTCTTCCAAACAAGCTTGAATTGAATTCTTCCACTGGCCATCGATATTTTGACCATTTCGAAAATATGCTCCAACCATGAATGATTTGTGTACGTTAGTAAATTCCATTTTCAAAATTAAAAAATATAAATTAGTATCTTCGATATCAGATTCTGACAATTTTTGACAGACAACAGTTGACATTTAATAATTATTACAAATCAGATTCTTAAGTAAAGATATACGATTTTTTGTTCAGAGCCCACTTGACTTCGAATGTTTCTGAACACCCGTTATGTGTAATAGCTCCGAAATTATACACAACACAAGTTATGGTAATATACGGTTATTACATTCCATTCTACCGGAATTGGCAGTACCAGACACATGGGGCCGGTAATGCAGTGAACGTGTTAAAAATCTTAGTTCTTTTTCTTTCAGAATTTCTCTCTTGGAAAAACAAATTGCATGTCGATGCGACAATTCACATCAAGCTTTGATACAAAATAATACAAATCTGTATAAAAACAAATTTGTATCTGTATATACATGGACACACAGTACGTATTTACCAGCGTTTGATTCAACCACCAGACGCATGCGTTTCTGTGTAACCACTTTGTCAATGATGGGTTTACGAAGACAAACGACTGTAGGTACACTTCGCGGTCATGTAGCAAATTTTGTCCTATCCGATGACATCAGATAACCTCATGCCATTTGACGGACAAAACCGACCACGCCTGTGCAAAGTGTTTCTTCTCGAATAGCTAAGCTATTACAGGAAAAGAAAAAATACGCATATTACTGTGAGTCCATTAACTCGTCGCCAGGTGGCGTGGTATAGCAAAAACAAATTGCATGTCGATGCGACAATTCACATTAAGCTTTGATACAAAATAATACAAATCTGTATAAAAACAAATTTGTATCTGTATATACATGGACACACAGTACGTATTTACCAGCGTTTGCTTCAACCACCAGACGCATGCGTTTCTGTGTAACCACTTTGTCAATGATGGGTTTACGAAGACAAACGACTGTAGGTACACTTCGCGGTCATGTAGCAAATTTGGTCCTATCCGATGACATCAGATAACCTCACGCCATCTGACGGACAAAACCTTATATGTGTCCATGTATATACAGATACAAATTTGTTTTTATACAGATTTGTATTATTTTCTATCAAAGCTTGATGTGAATTGTCGCATCGGCATGCAATTTGTTTTTGCTATACTACGCCACCTGGCGACGAGTTAATGGACTCACAGTAATATGCGTATTTTTTCTTTTCCTGTAATAGCTTAGCTAATCGAGAAGAAACACTTTGCACCGGCGTGGTCGGTTTTGTCCGTCAGATGGCATGAGGTTATCTGATGTCATCGGATAGGACAAAATTTGCTACATGACCGCCAAGTGTACCTACAGTCGTTTGTCTTCGTAAACCCATCATTAACAAAGTGGTTACACAGAAACGCATGCGTCTGGTGGTTGAAGCAAACGCTGGTAAATACGTACTGTGTGTTCATGTATATACAGATACAAACTTGTTTTTATAAAGATTTGTATTATTTTGTAATTTCTCTCTTCTCACACGCTTTATAGTACACAATAATCGTCTGTATGATATGTTGTCCTTTCTTTTATTTTCTTTTAGCCTGTCTATGCTGGCTTATAATTACTCCCAGATATTTAAATTTGTCAATTTTTTGCGGTTCAGGGCCCTAAGGGCCACTTGTCGGGGACATTTTTCTCACGTCAATTGTCGCATGATTTTATTCTCGCCTTCGATTTGCTATTCTCGAAAGCTGTTCGATATTTGATGTTAAAACCGTCGTTATTTTAACTTGGTTCATGGTATCTTTCCGTACTCGGGCAATTAGGTAACGACGTTTAAAGGCGGGTTATACTTAAAATGTACAAATAAATATAACAAACCAATAAAACATGCGTTGAACACTTTTTATTTAGGACAGTATCTATTAGCCCCCCTTATTTTTATTATTTCGTGTTTGTCATTCCACTGTACCAGTCGAAAATAATTTTGGTAATTCGAAAAGGTGGATATTGTAAAAATGGATTTATACTATTGTATAATATTTAGATTTAAATCAAAAATTTAGATAGAAGATTGCAAAACTGGATAGTATTACTATATTATATGTACGACATTGGACAAGTGAAAAATACATAATTTTTTTAATAATCCGTTTAATTCACGATTTCAAATTGTTTGTTTCAATTGCTCGAACAAATTTATTAAGCAAATATATAAAAGAATGGAAACCTATTTATGCGATTTAGCTATAAAATTGTTAAAATTAATAATCTGAATATTACCATTAAATATTTATTTTTAATAAAAGAGTCTCTTGTTAAATTCAATATCCTTTTTTCAATATCTTATAGTTGTTACTTCGGTGCATTATTTTATTATTTGCTTGGATATAAAATTTCTGAAATAATTTATTAATGTGTAAACTTTCAAATTTTCTACGAGTTTAATTGCATTTAAAATAACTAATCAAAATTTATTATATTTAACAGGTGTATGAACATAGTGATTATTTTATTATAACTACTACAATAGCTGGCAAATATGTAATTCACTGCAACCCGCTATGCTTTACTTTTATAGATTTTTCGATGTCGACTACATTTTCCGCCCGTTGAATGTCGAAGGCTTTTTGTGCGACAATTGTCGTTACTGAAATTCAAAAATACCTCTTTGGAAAAAATGTTCGAAAGTGACGTTAATATCGCAGACGACATTTGTCGAACGATTTCGAGAATTAGGTCCCAGTTCGTTACCTTCCCATTTTTATTTTATGTTGATGTGTTTTCGATAGGTACTATCATTGGTTTTCTTTAATAGTTATTGATTTTCATGTTGATAAAAGGATATAGATATATCCTTTTATATCTAAATTCTTACTTAGTGGCTTTCTAATCATGTCTCTCTATCAACTTGTCTTTAAATTATCAGTCTCAATTGACTTCATTTCTAATTTCTGCCTGATTTTTAAATGTTAATACCTATATTCATTTAAAAAGCAAGGGTATTTTGAAATTTAAATTTAGTAATCTTACCTTGTAGTAGATACAAATGATTTTATTAACTGATGGCTTTAAAAATACAGCAGTTAGAAATCTAATGTTTTCTATTGTTAGAAATTCTATCTAGCAAACATGGCTACTCAAACACAATACAAAATAATCCTCTTTTGCATGTACCAAGACCACATTTACCACTTATGTCCGAATTAGGTTATTTTTTCAGTTTATAAAAATCAAACTAATGGATACTAAGGCCACACATATCAAGAAAATAATATCTGAAATGAAAAATATTGGATAGTTTTAGAAATTGTATGTGGGCCGTTAATGACCCGCTCGGTAAATAAGCGTTGACTAGAGAATACAATCCCGAGTAGGTTTTTCAATCCCGGGATTACGGGATTCTTGAAGCGTAATCACGGGATCCCGGGATTAGACTATGTGGTTTCTAATTGGGCTCAAATGAAAACAAAAACTGAAGTAATTTCTTAAAAATTATTTATTAATATTGTTGCACAACACAATACACAATATACTAAAATAAGGAACACAAAAGACAATACAAAAACCTATTTAGAATTTCGAAAGTACAATCGCAGAAATATCAAAGCATCCAATGTTTGACCAAGCCTGCTTCGTAGATTATTGCCAACATAAGCAGCAGCTAAAAACGCTCGCTCAGGTTCTACACTGGCTGGAGGAATAGACAATAGATATTTAAATGCTAATTCTAATTGATATCCACGAACTCCTCTATTTTCGAACAGGCTCATTTCGCGTCTAATGCTATTTACCAACTCCGATTCATTTTGTACTTCAGGATCTGGGTATTCCATGCTCTTATTCTGGACGGTCTAAGTCCTCTAAATTGTCATCATCATCGCTATCGTTCATATAATCAGCAGTCACAGTTGGTTCATTTTAGTATCATCTGAGTCCGAGGTAGGGCTGTCTTGCCTGTCTTGAAAACAATTCTTTATTTTATAAAGCACATCACAGACGGCCAAATTGATACCATGTGCAAGACACAGTTGTTGTTCAGTGCAAACAAGCTGTCCCACCTTTATCATAACGTTCGGTCCATCGGTTACAGTAGCAACGATATCAGTTTCCAGGGAAATATTAAATTTACTTAGACGCTCTTTCAATATACGAAGACAATTTTCAGCCGTCGTACTTCCATGAATAGGAACGAGTCCTAAGCTCCAAATTTTTTTATATGAATGAACGTTGACAGCCATGTATCGTTTATTGGACGTTGATGTCTACTCGTCGAAAGATAGAGTGAATCTTTCACCTGCACTTTTCAAATGTTTTAATTCTGTAGTTACTTACTTTCTGGATTTTTTCACTGTAATTCATAACACGCTTTCGAATTGTGACGGCTGACTTTAGTAAATCCGTGTATTTCGCTAAGAGCAATTTTCTCAAATCGTCTGAAGTTATGAATACACTGAATGGAAATCCATCTAATGCAATCATTCTTGCCAAAACATCATCAAGGCTATCGTCGGCACTTTTAGTAAAATAATCGTCTTACTTTCGTTTAGCTAGTGGCGGTGCTGTGTTCAGATTTTCAAAATCTTGACTTGTTGAAGCTGTTAAACGATTAACGTCAGCTAAAATCTTAATGTTATGTTTTGATGAGAAATGTGTATGTAATCCCTTAGTCGATCCACCCAAAGCCTTGAGAATGGCAGGGCATCGCTTACATTTAGTACTATTCCCGTCTTTCGCAACTAAAAAATAACTCCACGCTGACGACGTATCATTGTTTTTTTATGTTGAACAAAGTCTCCCGCCATTTAAAATAACTTTTAGCCTTATAACCTGCGTACCCTTGTCGCTGGTAGAATAATAAATAAAAAAAGTAAACCCTAATAAGCGTATTTATACTTTCGTACAGGGAATCCCTGGCGGGGAATCCCTCCCAACAATATTATGATATATCATATGAGGTGATCGGGTGATTCCCCTGTTGGCCCGTTGAGGAATTACTTTAACAGAATTGTATTGAAGTATGCCGGGCGAGGAAGTCCCTTCTAAGTTACATATTATTTGGGCTGTACCTGTGTAGTTCTTTTATCATAAGGCGTACCTAAGGTTGCTTTTTGTCTTTATGTAATAAGTGCCCTTAATATAATCTAGGTCATGTCATTGTCAAGGCGCAACGGATTACGGAATGCAAACTGGCAATCCCGAAAATCTCGAGATTAGCCAAGTACAGTCTCGGGATTTACGGATCAAAACCCGGCCCGGATCCCGAGATTCCGAGATTCGGAATCCCGGGATTGTATTCTCTAGCGTTGACACATAAGGAAATTTTATTGATAGTCATACTCGATACAAAACGTTGATAAAAAATATTATTACAAAAATATTATTAAATATTTTTCATGCAGCGAATCATCACAACTTTGGCAAGACTTTGTAGTTTTATTTTTACATATTGCAAACCCTCTTCTTGGTTGGGCCGTATTAATTAAATGTTGTCCATTTTCTGGAATTGTATTATGGTTTAGACGATTTACGGCCCGCACCATTTGCAATTTTTTCATATTTTGGTAAAATTGCTGTAACAATCTGTCTTCTAAGTTGTTAAGTTTCAGACCATACTGTTTGGATAAAACTCAGGCATTGCTCATACATCAAACAGTTTTCGTAATATCAGTTCCTGTAATATAGCAAGTTGCTGTTGGGTTATTTCTTGCACTTCTAACAATAAATTGAATTTTTCATACTATTCATTGCTCTAGGTCTTCTTTCTCGATTTCTTCCTTTAACACTTTTAGTTTCTCTATACTTCCGAAAAAGTCTTGAAGTTACACTTTGAATTATATGAAAGTAGCCACATGCACTTGTCTAGCTTGCTTTAAAAGTATACCACTAGCTAACAAAGCAAATATAAAAATGACAGTGTAAATATGCTAGGGGATAATCACAAGTCTGACGCATTCTATGTATTACTTTTATATAATGAAAAAAAATGCAAAAAACGTGAGTCAGTTTTTATTGATATAATCTTTAAGAAATCGAGGCACACAGAAATGTTCTTAACATGATTACTATTTACCCGGAAATTTACAATATCCTTAACTTTTTTCAATTATTTTATGTACTAGACGGATTACTTAATTTATTTCTGTAGGTACATTGAATGTAACTAATTTTAATTTGCCCGAAGCAAGTCATGAATAATAAATCGTTCTTTACTTTCAGACAAATCAAATTATACATTCCTCGAATAAGAAATGTTTGGACATACCAGAAGCGGATAAATACGAAGGATTGATAATAACAGAATGTAGAAATACGAAAACACAAGAATGGTTGCTAGAAGATGTACCTTGGACGAAAATATAGTATATTTGTCTAAGATGCAATGTCACAACCAAACTAACATTCCAATTAATAGCCAAACATCATTATATATTAACATCAGAATCTCTTGAGAATCAACAATTGTATTAACACAATATTTTAATGACTGAACGAATTTATACTATATACATAATATACTCTATTTTGTACTATGTGCTATTATTCATTTAATTCTTATTATTATGATTATATAACGAAATACTCCTTTTTGTACTACTTAAGTCGTGCAGATAATAAAAGTTTACGGACGAATAATAAAGAACGTTAAATGCGTGGGCCATTTAATGTTTAACAAAACAACTTAGTGAACATCTCAATTAAGGACGGATGAACAACCTGGTCCACATGCATATATATATATAATCAAAGCATCTATTGTTACACCCACTATTACTGAGATAAGCGCATCATTAATATGGGATACAATTAATCTTAAGCACAGGAAAGTCATTACACTCTTTTTAGATTTTAATATATGTTGGAGGATGGTTCTAACGCTCCAAGAAACAAAATTTAAGCAGTATTCTCTCATTAAATGAAAGTAATAGACCGCACGTGATGTGTGTGTTTATGGTAGTGAAACTTTTCAGTTTAGGGTATTGTTGTACGATACAAAAGGAAATTTAGTGAATAACTGCGTCGTATTTTTGTAGCTATTATGTAATGCACAATGGATTTTCATTAAAGGAAAGCGAACCTTTAAGGGAGAATCGAAGTATACATATTAAAAAAAAAGAATATGTCGAAGCTTAGGTGTTTGCATGTAATTTAATTACGTAAAATGAATGTGAAGGCGTAAAGAGGCGAATTATAATTAGCTTGAAATATGTAGATATATTTCTTAAATTACTAAACTATGTAAACGCAGTAAAGATAATTTTTCAAAATTAAAAGGATGTAATTGTAAATTTTTTAATTTTTCACTTAAGTATTATTTGTTCATTTCACCTTGGATACGGTTACCATAAACACGGTCATATCGCCCTTGGGCGTTATAACAGGGCGATATAGCTCATACTACCCGCTAATTTATTTACAGTTTTTAATGTTGTGTGAGTATAAATACGGCCCAAGAAAAAATAATATACATTTTACAGAACTAATAATTTGAATTTTTAAGAAAGTCTAAAGAAAAAAGTAAACCTTTAGCATTCTTTATTAAAATTAAGAGTGTCTGAACATTGACAACTTGAAAACTTCAAAGTGTCAACAAGTGTCATTTGAAATAAAGTTAAGATTAAACCGTTGATTTAAGGAGCCATGTTAGATTCGTAATGATGATTCGTAACGACATGACAGTTGTCAGAAATCTCGGAACTTTTCCAATGTAATTTGAATTTTCCGCTTAAGAAATTTAAAAAAAGTGAAAAATAAAATCTTGTATGAACCTCTGGTGTTATGGCAATTATATTGCCCGAGGTCGACGTTAATTCAGCACGTGGGCCTCTGGTCCTCGGGCTGAATTAACGTCGACCTCGGGCAATATAATACCCATAACGCCCTTAGTGCATAAATAACTATAATGTTTCATATGTTTGTATGTACAGTCATGGCCAGATAAATGTAGTACAACCTTAAATTTCATATACATATTGCAGTGGTGTTTTCCCTGCAGAAGAAAGAAGAAAAGAAGAAAAATTATATTGAACATTATTTGAATAACATTGATGTAAAAATGTATTTTATTTTATTATGTGTATTTTATTTCAGACGGATAACGATAAAAATTTAAATTGTAAATGATAAATTTTTTCATGTTTGATTTTGATCCATGACTGTAGATCGTCCAGGCTTAGTTTGATGTTCAAAGTCGGCGCCAACCTGGAAGTCATATCTAGTACAGAGATATATATATATATTATCGCTATCTTGATTTGTTATGTTAGGTGGGGATGCCCTGGCGTTTCCTGGAATTAGATTTTAGAGATTCACTAGTGCCTTCTGAGATAGGTTGTATTGATTTAATATTAAACAAGATTTAATTTTGTTTAATATATATATATTTTGAATAATTCGTTTTGTTTGTTTGGTGATTCGTTTGTATTTTAAAATTCATTTGTCGTGGTTTTACAAGTCTTGTATACTTGTAATAGATTTAATTTAAAACACCTATCTGAAGAAATAAATCTCTCGTGTTGTGTTTTCGATACATTAATTAATGTAGGTATTATTTAAATATTATAATTTAAATATTGAAAAGAGCTCTATAAACTAATAATTTGTAATTTTGTGAAATTTTTTTATAATCAGAAAAATATCTAGAAAATTTGTCAGACTGTTTTTGTGGAGTTTAGTTTTTATTCATATAAATATTTTAATACGATTAGAAGGTGGGGCAACTTTTGTGCTTTGTCATGTTAAGTGTACGCATGACTGTAAGATTTTGATTTTACGCGTAAGATAGACAAATTTCTATCTTGACGTTTGAGTTTGGGGTTAATGGTATTGTTGACATCTGATAAATTTTGTTGTTATTTTTATTTCAAATCTTTGTCCGAGAGTCACAGGGGGTTTTTCTCCTTGTGCGTGTCATTTATCACAAGGACTATTTCCTCCTAGCTACTGTTAATTTTGCTTTAGCTCCCTTTACACTCGGTAAAGGGATTTTTTTTTCTTTTTTTAATTTTTTTTTAATAAATGTAAATTAGGAGATTGTGAATTTTATTTAATGCTATATTGTTTTTCTTTACACGTATCTTGCTTGTTCGAGAGTAAGACCTGAGATAAGGAGATTCCAGCTTGAAGTTTGAGCGACTGAGCTACCGGACATTCGTTGTGAACTGCACCATTAAGCTAAGGCACAGTTCATAGCAATATGTCATAAATTTGATATATTATTATTGTAAGACGAGCTTCAGCTTAAGCTACTTGTCATAATAAATTCAAATGTCAGATCATACTGGAATATATTTACTTTATTATTGTTTGAGTTAAGAAATATAAGTTCAAAGTACAATAATAAGTTAAATTTAAATTTAAAATTGAATTAAGGAATACGAAAAATAACTTTAATAATAAACATTTTTTAACAAAAAGCTAATATTTTGTTGGACTGCCATCAGCATCAATTACTGCCCTTAACCTTCTAGGCATGGAAGCCACCAAACTTCTAAAATAATTTGGTTTGTGAATGAGAGATTGCCAAGCATTTTAAATTGCTTCCCACAATTGGTCCTGATTTTGAAATCTTATACGTGACATACTTTTGGTCATCTCGGCCCATACGTTTTCTATTGGGTTCATGTCCGCACTCTTGGCACTCCATTGCAAAATCTCAATGTTATGCTCTTCCATCCATCGCGACACTATGTTTGCACTATGAACTGGACAATTGTCATGCTGATATATAAAAATGTTTTCAGGATACACATGTTGGACTGATGGTAACATAAGATTTTCCAAAATATGAATATAATTCTGGGAATTAAATCTCCCATTTATTCTATGACACATTCCAACATTGTGGTAACTTATCCATCCCCAAATATTTATAGAGAATCTTCCTTGCCGATCTGAATTATCTATATATTGCTCCTCGTATCTTGTACCGCCAGGTCTGTAGACACGAACAGAACCATTACTTGTGGATTGAAATGTTTTCTCATCAGTGAAAGCTACATTTTCCCAAAACTCAGGTCCATTGTTCATATGATTTAATGCGAACAAAAGCCTGACTTGCTTCCTTTTTTCACTAACCTGAATTTTTTTGGCTGCAACACGCGACCTTATGTCTCTATCTCTTATTCTCCTGCTTGCAGTTCTACGTGAACCAGGAAAAATGGTCTCCGCAACTGCTACTTTCACTGAATCGAAAGATGTTCTCGGAGATGTTGAACTAGATTATGGTTCTGCTGTTCAGTCTAAATTCTTTTAAGCCCAGTACCCGGCTTTCTGTCTATGCTCTCATCAGTCTCCCATCTTTTCTTAACCTTCATCACGGTGGTTTTATTTAACTGCATTTGCTCGCAATTTCCCTAATACTGTACCCTTCTTGTAATTTAATTAATATACGAACTTTATCAGTTGCGGTTAGCTTTCGTGCCATCGTAAAAATATGTTTGACGTTTTTAATAAAATTTAAAATGATTTGACATATAATTGTCAAAATACTAACTTACACCATAAAAATTAATTAAGAAAAGCTACATTTGTCTGGCCACGACTGTACATTAACTATTCATAATTTGTATATAAGAGAGCTTATTTTGAACATAAACTTAAATAAATACACTTTTATGTATTTATTTGGCGTATGATTTCAACGACAGAAATAAAAGAAGGAGAAAATTACAAGTCGATCTCGAATATACTTAGCCAATTAACCAATCAATTACGGTACATATGCTATTCACAAAGTCATTCCTACATTATATGGTTTATCTTTGTGGAGATATGGGCCTTGAGAAGAAATTAACTGTAAATCGACAAAAAACTAATTTGGTAGCTTTTTCCAGAGAAAACGAGAAAGCTAATGATCTGAACAGCGTAAGACTGTTCGGACAAGAATATTGCATAACATTTGATGCGAAACTGAATTGGAGCAGACACCTAGTCAAAGTGATAGACAGGACAACGCAGCTGTTTTGGAGATGTAGAAAAGCTGTTGGAAAGACATGGGGACTAAAGCCAAGTGTGGTACACTGATTGCACACATCGTTAAGTTCGGGGAAACATACGACGGTTTTCCAGGATGAACTGTTTGCAGTCGCAGCCTGCGCCGAGGAAATTCTGAAATCCGGCTACGCAAACAAAAAAAACATAATGAATCATAGATGATGATACCCAGGCTAATGAAGCCATTATGAATCCAGGTCTAAACTGGTGAAATATTGTTTTTAGTGTTTGCCCTACGCTAGATAAGTTAATGTCGTCATACCTCGTGAATAGTTCTGGGAATGTGTTTTACAATGGATTTTCGTCTAAATTCTTTCCATTAACTTCAGGGGTACCTCTGGGTTAAAATCTTGACCCCCTGCTTTTTAACATCTTCATTAATGATATCTTCGTGATCTCTTAGATAAATTAAACTGTCAATTTCTGGGGTATGCTGATGATCTTAAAACCTACGACATCATCCGCACACACTCTGACTGCATCAAATTGCAAATCGATCTTTCTATAATTCAAGAATGGTGTAGCCGTAATCAAATTCTATTGAATATTTCAAAGTGTTGTGTTGTTTCTTATACTCGCTGTACTGACCCTAAAATATTTTATTATTCTGCCAGTTCAGAGTTGGCGACTAGAAAGTCGGAAGTACATGATCTGGGCATAATTTTTGACTCGCAACTCATATTTTCCCAACATGTTTCACGAAACTGCACCCAAGCTTCGAAGTCACTGGAATTTCTTGTTAGGTCGTGTTGAAACTTGCTTCAATTAAGAATTTATATTATGTCTAAATCTTTTATCAAACAAAATTTATTGCCCAACAATATTAGCCTATATTGTCTTCAACCTACTTCTGACACTCGCAAATGCAGTACTTTTAAATTACCCAGAGCGAAAACCAATGCACTTTTAAAAGTTTCCGGTCTACATTATCTGTAAGATTTTTGACAAAGTTTATAGTGCTGTTTAAATTAGTCCTTTCTATTTTTCTGTATATGTATACGATTGATCAATATTCATTTAATTTGTTTTTGTTCCTTTCTCCTTTATAAATTTTTAAGTACTATTGTGTACATGTTTTTATTTAATGTTAATCCTCACCACAAATTATATAATCCTATATTGTCCTGTTGGTAGCAACCGCTGTTGGGCGAATAAAGTCCAGGCACTTAAGCACAGTGTTCTCTGTGCCACCACCAATAGATCTCTCAGTTTCACTCTGTTAGTCTTGTGTCCTCGATAAAAGCCACTCTTCTTCTGAGGGGAAGTTTGAGTACACTCAGATCTCTTCCGAAATGTTTCTGTCTGAGTCCCTTCAGTTCCTTGCACGTGCATGTTACATTAAGGCTACAATAGGGCTCTCTAACCAAGCCCATGTTGTACAGACGCTTCCTTAAAAGACAATGTCCGATTATTGAGCCGATAATTACTTTAGTTCGTTTTTGTTACTACGAATTAGGTTGGCTGAAAACCTAGCGTCCAGCTCGCTTAGTAGTGTTTTAGTATGGAGTTGACCTTCCGTTAGCCTCGATTTCTTTTTATGTTCCCTTTCTAGTCATAACCAGATATTCCTTCTAGCGGAATCCTTAGCGATTCCGTATACAGGTTCTGGCCCTATGAAATTCCTATTAGTACCTTCCTTGGCCAGTTCGTCGGCTATTTTATTGCCTTTAATTTCTTCCTGTCCTGGCACCCATATCAGTGACACAGTATTGTCTTGTGCCAGTCTATTGAGGATCTGTTTACAATGTTTCCCAAGTTTAAACCTGATAGATGGATTCGTAATGGCTTTAATAGCTGCCATACTATCAGTTATTATGTTGATTTTTTTTTTACACAGCCGGCTTACCTCAGCACAGCCTGCGACCGCAAACAATTAAGTCTGGAAAACCATTATATGTTTCCTAAGACTTAACGATATCTTCCTTCAAGGGCACATTCTGAATATAACTGCATCTGCGCCCCGATTGGATTGTGATCCATCCGTGTACCAATCGCTCGAGCGACATTATGCCTATTCCCTGGTGGTATAAATATGTTCAGCTTAGCTGTAAATATAATCTCAGGTGCGATACTGTCCGCCGCCATTTGAAATATCGGCTCTTCTAGTAATAGTTTCTGTAATATCCGTATGGCCCCCTACAACCTTATTAAGACACCATACGCCATTGGCATTCAGCCTCGGGATCGGAGCTATGGCCTCCGCTTTCACTAATAGTTTTAACGGAGGGAGACCCACGATAGACTCCATGGATGCGGTTCTCGTGATGTTCATAGCTCCCGTGATTCCCAACAAAGCTTGTTACTGGAGAGTCGTGAGAAGCCCCACCAATGATATCAGCTCCATCCTCTTCCACCAGACAATTGCCCCATAGGTAATCGTTGGTCTTACTACTACTGTGTACAACCAGTGTACCACATTTGGTTTTAGTCCTAGGTCTTGTCAACAGCTCTTCTGCATCTCCAGAAGAGCTTTTGGCAAGACCTGGGAATTAAACAATTAAACCACTAGAAACTTGAAACTTGTAAGAATTTGAAGTATTATCCACTGCACATTCCGATAACGAGCTTTTCTGTTCTCTTCGGGTCTTCAATAGCCTGACAAAAGGCAATACTGTGGCACTGATATGGGTGCCAGGACATGAGGAGATTAAAGGCAATGAGATTAACTGATCAAGGAAGCCTCAAAGGGAAACTGCATAGAACCAGAACTTGTACGTGGAATCGTCAAAGATTCCGCTTTTATAAGGGAGATTTGGTTATGGCTAGAAAGAGAACATAAAAAGAAGTGGAGGCTAAGAGATGGTCAACTCCATACTAAGACACTATCGAGGGAGCGGTACGCTAGGCTTCTAGTTAACCTAATTCGTAATAATAAAATAGAAGCTAAAACTATTACCGGCTTGATAATCAAACAGTATATATAATCAACAGTCCTTTAATGAAGCATCTGTACAGGATGGTGTTGATTAGCGAGCCCTGGTGTAGGAGTGAAGAACAGGAAGAAACTAGCCTTCGTGTAATATGCACTTGTGAGGAATTGAAAGGATTTCGGAAAAGATCTATTGGATCCTACGAGTGTGCTAAAATTTCCTATGAGGAGGATATTGGCTGTTATCGAGGACACAAGAGTAACAGAGTGGAACTGAGTGATCTATTATGGAGGTGTAAAGAACACTGTGCTCAAAAGCCTGAACTTACTGGCGTCCAACCCAAAGAATTAGATAGATAGATACGTAGATGGTTTATCTTTTCTTATGCTGCTCTACAATTACACTGACGCTTATTGATCACATTTCGCATACACAAGTCAATTTAGACGATTTTTCGCTATTCGAGGTAGTTGTATTCCAACGGTGTCTTCACAATTGTGTCATTTGGTTAATAATCTACCGATTATGTCTGAAATAATTTGAAGTATAAAAACCAAAATAATTTATTACAATTAAATATTTTCAATATGAAATACTCGTATCAATTACCCAAGAATAAAAATTTGAGCTTTCTCCGTACGTAGTCAATTCCCTCTGCATATATAGGTCAGTCGACTGAGGTGGTGTTCTCTAGTGAGCATGTTATTTTAAGTAAATCGATCTTTTAGCGAATTAGACCGAAGCTCAGATATAATAAAACCTATATGATCTAATATCAACAACCGACTTAGAATCTTTTTGTTTTGTTGATAGATGTAGCAGGCAGTTCACGATGAAACATCATATTTTTAAACTTAATGTAAATAGTTAATTGACGAAGGAGATACTTGTTGAAACTTCATTATAACGCTAAGAAATAAGTAATTAAACTTCTAGTTTCAAAAATTCTTTTATTGTAAATACCACTACAATATTGTTTCGCCATACAATGGCTTCATCAGGTGGATGAAATACTTCACCTGATGAAGCCATTGTACAATAAAAGAATTTTTGAAACTAGAAGTTTAATTACTTATTTCTTAGCGTCTTAATGTAAATAATATTTTGTTTCATTAAATTTCATTAGATCTCGCTAACAATATTGTTACGGTATGCTATATTATTATTAAAGAAATTAGGTATCGTAAATTAACTCTCAACAGTATATCGAATCCGAAACGACGGCATTTCTCAATGCCAATAAAGTTTTAAAACATTATAAAGAACTGCATAGCCAGCCAAAGTAGATTTATTTAGTTAAAAAGACGTCAAGGTCCTTAAACTAGGTGTTAGAGAACAAAGATTTTAATTTACTATCTTAACAATTTTTTTTTTTAATTTTGTAATCTTAAATTTATACAGAGAACATAAAATTGTATTAGAAATTTTGGATATCTTTGTTACTTTTGAAGATATATAGAAATATGAATACGTCACATTTAATAATGTTTTATACAAGGTGTGTACAAATTGTCGCAAAAGCTACACGTAGCGACATTATTCGTTCGGTTTTGAATAAAAAATCTTAATCTTAAAATGTCGTATCATGCTTCGTAAATTCGTAAATGTCAAAATTTTACAGTAATGATTTTGATTGAACTCACACAAATACAAGCTTATTGTTCTACAACGTTGCCAAATGTGTTTTTCGTGGAAGTACGTTAATGAATAAATGTTTAGAACAAGCTTTTAAATCAAAAAGAAAACGTTTACGAAATAATACTAGTAAAAAATTTTACTTTAAACTAAATTGCATCTATCTCTATTAACAGATATCGAAGAGCAAAGGTTAGTTACGCACTAAAAGTCTGAAATTCAAGAACCTCGTGAAAACAAACAAAGCATGATACGACATTTTAACATTAAGATTTTTTATTCAAAACCAAACGAAGAACGTCGCTGCGTGTAGCTTTTGCGACAATTTATACACACGTTATATAAAAGATAACATACTTAACATCAAGTGAAAAATACAGTAACAAAAAATTTAAAAAAACCTATTTGTATATGTACGTATTCTACGTATGGACACGTGTTTCGAACTCATTTTGGTTCTCGTCATATTTTATATACAGGGTGGCGCAAGACTACCGTTATGGTTTGAATGTTTAATAACTTTTTTATTTAATGGCTAATTATTATTATTATTTTTTTGTTATAAAGTATATTAATGGGGAATATTTTAGGCTTAAGTATGAACAATTATATCCCGCAAGTGGTGGCCATTTTCGGCTTCGCACATGCGTGCTCTTTCCAGTACATTTTGCATAACTTTTCGTAAAATTTCCGGTGTTATGGCTTGAATTTCATTGCGAATGTTTTGTTTTAGCTGTGGTATGGTCGCTGGCTTATTTACGTATACCCTTTCTTTCAAATAACCCCCAAGAAATCAGTCTGGCGCTGTTAAATCCGGAAAACGTGGGTGCCAATTGAAATCGCTTCTGCGCGAAATAATGCGTTCGCCAAAGAGGTCCCGTAACATAGCCATTGTATCCCTTGCAGTGTGGGCTGTGGCTCCATCTTGTTGGAAGCACAACTGTGGATGGTTTTCTACAGCTGGCCTCAAAAAATTGTCCAGCATCGTTCGATATTCAGCACCATTAACCGTAACTGAGGCGCCATGTGCATTTTCAAAGAAATATGGACCAATGATCCTTTCGGACGATACACCGCACCAAACAGTACACTTAACTGGGTGTAATTGTTGCTGATGAACTGTTCTCGGATTTTCCGTAGCCCATATCCTGGAATTTTGCTTGTTTACGAAACCATTCAAATGGAAATGGGCTTCATCGCTCATTATCAAATTGTTAATGAAATCGCGATTTTCTTCTGCTTCTTGTCGGAATGAAATGGCATAATCTAGCCGTTGTTGGTAGTCTAACGGCTTCAATTCTTGCACAAGCAGAACCTTATACGGGAACATGTGCAATGCGGCCATAATCCTCTGAACCGACCTCCGCGATAGCCCCAGTTGTGCCGAACGTCTTCTTGATGTTTCTGGACTGTCCTGTACACTATCCACAACACGTTGGATATTTTCTTCCGTGTGGACCGTACGTGGTCTTCCGGTACATGGAAGGTGTTTTACTGTACCATGTTGTCGAAAATTTTCAACCAGGCGGTTTATTGTTGGTGCTGAAGGTCCAGTACGCACATTAAAAAAACCACGATAAGCACGCTGCGTCAATACAATTGACCGATGATTTTCAAAATAAAATTCAACAAGTTTTGATCGCTGTTCTGTGGTGTATCGTTCCATTTCTAATTCCCCAACTTTTCTTCACAAAATTCTGAAATAAAAATAAAAAATATAAATTTATTAAAAAAGTTATTAAACATTCAAACCATAACGGTAGTTTTGAGCCACCCGGTATAAATAGAGTTAGGTACTGTAAAAAAATATTAGCAGATTTTAAACTAACATAAAAAAGGAAATTTGATGATAAAAACATTTAAAATTAGTAGACCAGAGTTATTATTGTGTATTGGAGTTGACGTATTTAAATAATATCTTCATGTCTTTTGAAGTACTACTTGGGATACAAAGCATTAGTTTTCATTATCGTAGTTCATTTAGTAAGTATTTTTTTGACATACGTTTATTAAACAAATAATGAATTATAAAGATTTTTACGATTTTTTACAATTTAAGACGAACAGTATTCTCCCTTTATTAATTTATAGTTCTAATTTTATTTAACTGATGTGTTAGAAATTCTATGCGTTGAATTACTGACAAAATGAAGAAATAAGTTCCAGGCAACCAAAAATATTTATCTATATACAGTTTTTGCCGAGCTTAAACCACTAATAACAGTTCTTATGAGAATTAGTTACTTTCTTCGTAAAATGATAATTAGTATATATTTCAATTCGTAATTCTTAGTAACTATTTATACTTTGTCTGAATTTAATGAAGCGCAATATGTTGCCGGAAAACAATAAGTAGTAATAAATAGTAGTAGGCATTTAAACAATTTTATATATTTATTTTGCCTCAATATCTGCGGTGATCAATTTTTCCATACGTTATCCGCAATTTTCAGGCAGTGTGTCGTAAGTATGTACTGAGTAATGTCCTTAAATGGATGATTTATAGGTGAATGTATGTTTATTTGTATGTATGTGTTGTTTGCGTATCCTTATAAATTTTAAGTATTGTGTCTTGTCCACCATAACCTGTATTCTAATGTATTGTTTGCCTTTGCTTTTTATGCAGTAATCTTCATTTACTTTTGTTTGTTAATACATTCCTTGGCTAGTTAGATAATCATGTTATATTTCGTTTATTATTTTATTCGTAATGATTCATTAGGAAATCATATTTTATTAATGTTACTATTTGGTTTCAAGAGATTACCAAATG
This sequence comes from Melolontha melolontha, assembly GCA_935421215.2. Taxonomy (NCBI): domain Eukaryota; kingdom Metazoa; phylum Arthropoda; class Insecta; order Coleoptera; family Scarabaeidae; genus Melolontha; species Melolontha melolontha. The sequence goes on along the minus strand of OW285242.1, from coordinate 96,221,131 downwards.
TATCAGAATAATTGAAACATACATGAGTGGGTAAAACCCCACCAGTTTTGTATATTACAAAGGTATTTTTAATAATATAAAATATTATTAAAAATCTGGTGTGAAGAACACAAATACAAGTTCACTATTAATATTTTTTGTGAACGTGTCCGAACATATCCCCCCCGCCTCAGAGACGCAGATTCGTATTTCGCCTTTCTACAGGCTCATCGGTACGCCCCTGCTGGAGAAAGGATATTTTCAGACACATTCACAAAAAAGAACCACATCGTTGGTTCGCATTGGTTATGTGGACAGGGCGAGGTACTTCGGCTGTCTGACAACAGGCAGCGCTGAATTTACTTCTACGCTCGGTCTGACTTCTTATACTCGGTTTTTTTTATACCTGTACAACTTATCTTTACAAGGCCCTTTGAGATATACCTTACCTCCGATATTATACGCCTATAATGCATCGCCGTATCATACCTACATTAAGTTTCACTAAAACGTAGGTTCTTAAACGCCGTTCACGATTCGAAGACGTGCACGTCATTGATGATGTCAAAACAATCTTGCGAAATCATTTGCAAAATCGATTTGTTTACATTTTAGATTAGGGCATTAAACGCTTATGTCAAACTTGCAATATTTAGGTTATAATTTGTAAATATCCGAATTTATTAATTCTGTTACAAAGTAATTAAGCAATAAAAACAGATGAAAACTTTATACGTATTTAATAATAAATAGAAGACTAAAACGACATTTGTGTTACATCAGTATATATGTTGAAAGAAAATGAGAGATACCAGGTATTATAAATCAACAACAACTTAAAAATAAGTTACTCGTTTTAGAGCAATATGTGGTAATTCCACTAGCCCTCTTCTTGGATCATCCTTTTTATACTGGAACCCAATGTTTCGAAACACTTTCCATAAAGATGTTTTACCACCCATGAAAATAGCCCATTCGACAAGGTATAGTTTTTAAAGATGTTAGGGTAATATGTTGTTATATAATTTTACCACAATTACGAGTATATTATAATACAGTCAATTTTTTCAAATATCTTACTAATTCTTTACATCTTCTTTCTTTCTTTTTGCCACGTTTCCGCTTGGGGCTGCAAAACGCTTACTTCTAAAACTTTTATTGCACGCTACAAAATAAGTGCTATATGTAATATGAAATTATAGTAAAATACAAATACGATTACTTCTCTCGCTAATAAAGGCAGCAACGGTCCATCATTATCGCGTTCTGCATCACTGTTTGCAATCGCGGATGCAATATGTCGCTTAGATTGGCTGTAAAACGCTTTTCACATTTCAAACCAAGAGTTAACAAACGCTAGTAAAATATGACAGAACGATATTTGTCAACACTGGACATTCGCACTAACATCAATATGCATTCGCAATGATGTTGATATATAAATATTATACTTCGTTATTCCCAAAATACTGTTGATGATGTGCACGTCTTCGAATCGTGAACGGCGTAAGCTTTTTTTCGGTTTCAAATACTTTTATCGAAAAAAAGCAAAAATACTTATTTAGAAAGATGGGCCTTAAGTTAATTTTTCCATTTCGCAGCTATACATAAAATTTCAACTTCCTATCTTTTATCGTTTCTTTTACTCATATAAAAAATATTTTAGATAGCGCGCAAACCGCCTTCATGCAGCATGCTACAGAGATAAAATATCGCCGGAAAACATACGCGACATTTTAAAGTAGGGTAGGATAACATTAAGAACGTATTTCAGTACAACACACAATACTTCGTAGCAAACAAAGTGCGATAGAGGTCATTTTCTGTTGCCTGGTGAAATTTTACATAACATGCCTTTTTAACATTTATCCTTTTAACGTAATAACATTTTATCAATGTTACAAAAAGTTGACTTTGTTTCCTTGTTGTATTTAGACAGTTTCGAAATTTATACTTGAGATTTAAATTTTTGCTATTAAAAATAAAAATACATTTTAAAACTAATCGATCATCTCACACTTACATCACGCAGAACATATTTCGCTAACGTTATCCTGAAAATAATTTCACTTATACGTGCTTAAAATTTTTCAATAAATTGCTGTAAAAAATTAAGTTCACTATTTACTTAAATGTCTTGCATAAAACGATATCTAATTTATTTTGTACTTACTTTAGACTTTTACTGCATAATGGACTAAATTCTAAACACTGCTCTATTTGTTATTATGTTTATAGTCTTATTTTTCCTTTTGTTTTTGACTTTTACTATTGTTGTTTGTCCATATACAATAAACAAGTTATTATTACTTGATAAACACTGCAATGAGGTCTACAAATTAGTTTAGACTAACGGTTTTATATATAGCTCTCCACATTTTCAAGACTTTTGGCAGGTAGTATATACATGTACACTCCATACGCGTTGACATTTGTCATAGCAATAATGTCTCGTAATTGCACTTGAGGGGTTTAGGAACAACAAGGCCGATGAGTTTTTTTTTCTTTATCGCGCACATTGTGGGAAACAATCCTATAGACTCACATATCATACAGGACATGATAATGAATAATTATTGTCGCTTTTCTTGAGATAACTCGGATGATGGTTAAAATGTATATATATATATATATATATATATATATATATATATATATATATATATAACACCTTTCGCCCAACCCATCGTTTTCTTAGAAATTGTTATTAGCTTTTTTTTCGGACGACATAATTTTTAATTAGCAATGTACGCAGAATTAAGGTGATACAATAAATAAGAATTAATTGTTGTCATAATGATATTTTCGACATGTGTAAGTAATTTGTAATTAGAATATCGAAATGATTGATCAAACTTTTTTTAATGTTGTCTTAATCTCGTACGTTGTTTTAATTAATAACTGAATTTAAAACAAAAAATTTTGACTTTTTTATTAACCTATGTAAATATAAATTTATGTCTTTATAAAGAGTGTGTATAACATTATTTTACTTTTGTAATTCCGAACGATTTAGAGGATTGGCCATTTTAAGTTTAATTTAAACGTTATTGTCTGAATACCAACCCAGAGTAGTTTAGTACAATAGGCCGCCGTTAAATCGTGTCAAAATGTTCCTGTACTATTCCTGGTAGGAGAAGTTTTTCCGAACATTCTTTGCAATGTATCCGATGTTGGTTCGGATATTTTACGGCAAATTTATCTAGAAATTTATCAACAGATCTCGTGTTATCAATTTCCACAGTACTACAAATTAATACATCCCGCCGTTCTCTTTTCTCAATTTTTTTGTGGTGATATCTCTCTTGGTTTGCATTTCGTACAGTTATTGAGACAGAAACAAGTTTCAAATTTATTTATAATAATATAAATTGTTTGTCTGCAAGGTACAGAACGGTCTTCAAAAGTCAGCGCAAACAAATTCATGCACTCCATTGCAGACTTGCCAGCATAAAACCATTTTTCTAACTGAAGCTTTTCAGTGGGTGTATAAAGAGCCATTATACATTAATTTTATTGTACGCTTTCAAGCTGTAACGGCCGCAGCTAAACTGAATGCAAAATTTCCAGTCAATCGGTATCGGGGACAATCGTCAGTCGTCGCGGTCTTCGCTGGCATTGGACTGGCTTTCTCATGTACGTATACATTGTATGTACTCATACGTTGATTCTCTATGCCTAATGATATTTAACACATACGGTATATGCAGAGTTTTATATAATCCTTCTTATTTGGATCATGATTGGATACTACTGACCCTTTGAAGGGCCGCAATTCTTAACACGTTTACTACCGCTTGGCTCTTATATGAGTCGGCTGGCTTTATCTTATAGACCACCGGCTCATATATGAGCTGAGGACGTGGCTTTACTTAAAGTGATTTTATTTTATATGGTCTGTTGATAGAAGTTTTAAACTCCGTAGAGGTCTATACGAATGTATGACACATATGTGAGTCAAATGATCTCTGGATCTCCTATGAAGTTATGTTGTTTTCGTACATTCAACTAGTATCATTTCTTCTCTAATAAATCTTTATATAAATGTGTAAATAAATATTATTCTGAAATGTATTCGTCAAAAAAAAGACGTTTGACCAAGGCTGAGCCACAAGAAGAAGCAAGAAAAGTTTTTGAAGCAGATGAAAATGTTTTGAACCCTGATGAAGATGACGATTCTTTTGGAGAACCATATCAAGATTCTGGAAGTTACTGGCAATTGTCTTCTCTCGAAAGTTCAGGTTCAGTGGTGGCTAATGACAGTGAAAATAATATCAATGACGAAAATAGTGATGATAATGTGGACCAAAGTGAAGAAAACAATATCTATCTTGAAGATGAATGGACTGATATAGAGCGAGATCCAGAAATATTCGATTTCAATGAACAAGAAGGTATGAAAGTAGATATACTTAAAAATGCATCGCCTCTTCAAATATTTTTTCTGCTTATAAAGATTACCTCTATTGTACACTTATTCGGCGTTTATAATACGAAAATTTATGGAATAAATTAAATTACTTGTTTAGAAATTAAATATGTTGAATATTATCGTTTATAATACCGGCCCTAAGACTTTGAGATTTTACCAATAGTCCATTCTTTTAATTTTCGGTTGAATTTGAGTAATACTAAATTATCAACGCTATTACCTGATATTCTAAACTGGTTGGAACTAGGTGTTTTCGATTTATCTAATAATCAAGCATTTTCGATTGCTTTCTGTACAACATATTGTAATGTTTGTCTTTTAGGGTTCTTAAATAAAACTAACAATAACTTTAGACACACACACTATATTAATATTAAAACGTATAATAATCTAAAACTAACTATTAACACCAATAAGTACATTTATGTATTCTATATTTATGTAACTATATTTATGTACTTCGCGAGACTGTAGGATTCAATGAATGTTCATCCCTTCTTCGACGCGGCTTTTATATCGGTGAATACTCCTTCTAGAGCCTTCACGTAGGCCTCGCGAAAACATCCAGAGGGATGACGCATCTCGCGTCAGCGGATGAGTCATTACATTGCCCCCTTCTTAAAAATGAAGTTTCGTCCCGAAATATGTCATGCTTTGGTCTCCTCAAACGATGACGAAATCGACAGGTAGGGCCTTTGTTACATTGCGACGTCATATCGAAATAACAGTCCACGGTCTTATCTTGCCTGGATGGACAGGAATATTCAAGCTGGTAACTGCATACCAGAATTTCCATACCAGTATGTCGGAAGATTACTTCCAACATGCTCCTTACAATTCTCCAGTCCAGGCGGTCCAATCCACAACCCAATTTTGGAACTGCTAATTTCAGAATGTCTTGCTGTAACATTTGTTCGCGTAAGTGGGTCAGGGCCTCCCATAAGGCTCGATAGGTTGGCTTTAGGCTCGACAGTTCTTTCGTGACCAAATAAAATATGGGCTGTCCTTCATTTATTATTTGGAGAGTCTTCCCAATTGCTGGCCCCTGCTGCCTTAGCCTTTCGATTCTGCCAAATCTCTCTTTAAATTCCCAGGCAATTCCTTTGGCCATTCGTAGATCTCGGGCTACGCAATGAGCAAGCGCGTAGTCTGGCGACACCGTGAACAAATCCTGCTGTTTCTCGATGGTTACCCCAAATCGAGCTTTTCTCGAACCAGAATACTCTTGCATAAAGTCTTCGAAGGTTAGTTCATGGTATTGGCTATCCAATCGGCGCAAGTCAACGGTTTCGTCATTGTCTCCAGAGTATGGGGCTAATCGATTAAAATGTACGACTCTTGGCTTAGTGTGAGGTGTTCGCCTGATGCGGTATATTACATCGTTGATCCGCTTCAACACCTCGTATGGCCCCTCCCAATTCTTTTGAAGTTTTGGAGATAGGCCCCGTCGACGTTGTGGATTATACAACCAAACCCGATCGCCTTCATGGTAACCACTCTTCTCGGCGTTGATGTCATAGCTCTCTTTCATTCTGTCACTAGCATCTTGGATATTATGTCTGACTTGTTCATGGATATTATCTAGTCGTCGTCTGAGCGTGCTGACATAATCTTCTCCGGCAAGATCAGCACCAGGCTTGCTCCCAAACTTTAAATCACAGGGCAATCGGAGTTCCCTCCCGAATAGCACGTTGGCTGGTGATTGGCCTGTTGTCTCTTGAACGGAGGCTCGATACGCCATTAGAAATAATGGTAAATGTTCGTCCCAATCTCTCTGGTGTTCGGAGACCACTTTGGATAAGTGTCTGATCATGGTCTTGTTCATTCGCTCTACCATCCCATCTGATTGTGGATGCAAGGGAGTTGTTCTCGTCTTCCGTATGCCCAAAAGTCCACACATCTTTTCGAATAGACTGGACTCAAAATTTCGCCCTTGATCGGAATGAAGTTCCAAGGGTACACCAAAACGGCTGACGAACTCCTTCACAATCACGTCTGCTACAGTTCCAGCTTCTTGATTTGGTAGAGCATATGCTTCAACCCATTTGGTAAAGTAATCCATGACCACTATTATGTATTTATTTCCTTTGCTGCTTTCTGGAAAAGGACCGGCGGCGTCTATGGCGATCCTTTCAAATGGGCTTCCTACATTGTATTGGCGCATGGGTGCACGTCGACGCCTCTGGGGACCATTGCTTCCGGCGCAATTAGCACACTTTCGGCACCATTCTTTCACATCTCGTGAACATTCACCCAGTAAAATCTCTGGCGCACCTTCTCCAGTGTTTTATGGACTCCAAAATGTCCCCCAGAAGCACCATTATGGAGTTCTCGCAATACCTCTGGTATTCTTTTCTTGGGAACCACCATTTGCATCTTCCGCTCGCTTCCATCGTGATTTTCGACCTCACGTCTCAGGAGATCGTCTTCTATGGTTAAAGAATCCCATTGTGCCCAGTATGACTTCAATTCTCGTGAATGGGGAGCAATTTCTTGCCAGGTCGGTCTTTGCCCATTTCTTTTCCAAGCCCTGAGGACTGCAAGATCCGGATCAGCTTCTTGATCCGCGCGCAAATTGTCAGGTTGCCATTGGTCATCAACAACGGTGGTTCGAAGAGCGTTGGCTGATTTGTCTTCGATTCTGTTGCAATGTCGACAGTCTTCTGGACAGGGCCTTCTGGAAAGGGCATCTGCATTTTGATGTTTGAGGCCTGCTCTGTGTTCAATGACAAAGTCGTACTCCTGTAGCCTCTCAATCCATCTAGCTACTTGACCCTCTGGATTCTTAAATTGCAAGAGCCACTTTAAGGCGGCATGATCAGTGCGGATCAGGAACTTCTGCCCATACAGGTACTTGTAAAAGTGCTCAATGGTCTTAACTACTGCCAATAGTTCTCTCCTGGTTACGCAGTAGTTCCTCTCTGGTTTGGACAGGGTCTTGCTGAAGTATCCAATGACCTTTTCTTGTCCATCTTGGATTTGAGAGAGCACGCCACCAATCCCGACGTTACTGGCATCCGTATCCAAATCAAACCTCCCAGATGGCAGCGGATAGTTCAAAACGGGTGCACTGATCAACGTACCTTTTAACAACTCAAAGGCCGCTTGGCATTCGTTGTTCCAAATGAATGCTCGATTTTCTGTTAGGCGAGTAAGTGGTTTTGTAATGTTGGAGAATCCAGGGACGTAGCGTCGATAATATGTGCATAATCCCAAAAAGCTTCTTAGCTGATGTTTGTCTTTGGGTACCGGCCATTTTTCCACAGCTTTTACTTTTTCTGGATCCACAGCAATTCCTTTTCCGGAAACCACATGTCCAAGGTAATTTACTTCCTTGCGGAAAAGGTGACACTTCTTTGGACTTAATCTCAGGTTGGCATCTCGCAACCTCTGGAATACTACTTCCAAATTTTTCATGTGATCTTCAAAGGTCTTCCCTACCACAATCACATCATCGAGATATACCAGGCAGGTATTCCAAGACAATCCCCTCAGTACAGTGTCCATGAGTCGCTCAAAAGTAGCTGGGGCGTTACACAGTCCAAATGGCATGACTGTAAATTGCCAGAGTCCTGTACCTAAACTGAAGGCAGTCTTCTCTTTGTCATTGGGATCCATTCCCACTTGCCAATAACCGCTCTTTAAGTCGAGAGTGGAGAACCATTTTGCTCCTGCCAAGGTGTCTAGCGTATCGTCTATCCTTGGGAGAGGATAGCTGTCCTTTTTGGTCACACTATTCAAACGACGATAGTCCACACAGAATCTGGTAGATCCATCCTTCTTCCTGACAAGGACCACTGGTGAAGCCCATGGACTATTCGATGGTTCAATTACTCCTTGGCCTTCCATATCTTGTATAATTTGCTTGGCTTCCTCACGTTTTGCTAGTGGTAACCTTCTTGGTCCTTGTCGAATTGGACTTGCATCGCCGGTATTTATTTTGTGCATTACAATATTTGTTCTGCCCTTCGTACCAGTTTCAGTTTCAAAGACGTCTTCATAATGTTTGATTAGGTCCTTAACTTGACTTTGTTCCTTCTTGCTCAATCCTTGACAGGCGGAGTCGATTATCTTGGACAATTTCTCAGAAACCTGCACGAATCCGTTTTTCTTCGCCTCTATATGATGAACGACGGCCGACACTGGTGAACACCACCCCAAAATAGTACCCTTCTTCAATGAAACAGGGTAATGGTTCACATTCATTACCCTTATCGGTACAGTCTTCTGAGTCTTAACCAGCATTTTGGCAACTACTATTCCTCGACCCACCTCGTCATCATCAGCCTTTGGTTCCAACATTGTAACATTTCCGTCCAAATAATCACCTTCCATACACGCCGTCAAAAATGTCTCACTTCTTGCATCCAGAACAACATTCTCTGAAGTAATTACTTGTACATTCCCACAATCTTTCCCATGAAGAAACAATTCCTCATTATTTATTTTTAAAGTGCCTTCTTTCATGTTTAACTGGAAGCCGTAGGTGTTCATGATGTCTAATCCCAAGATTATCTGTTCTTCTATGTTGGCTACGAGAACACGATGTCGGATTGATGTTGGTCCTATGACAAAATTGACATCTACTTCACCTTCCACAGAAGCTGCTTCTCCAGTAGCTGTCCTTAGTCTCCATTTGCTCGAAAGTAATTCTTTATTCCTGGATATTAAATCGGGTCGTATAATGGTTTTCGTCGATCCAGTATCTAGCAAGCAAGCATAGGTTCTTCTTTCCATAATAGCGTCCACATACAGGCCATTGGTTTGATTTTGCAAGGATGCGATTTGGGCAGTCCTTGGGACTTTCGGATTCTCAGCAGATTCTTTCTTGGTCCTTTTATCACATTTATTCTGGATATGACCGTTTCTTCTACAATTCCCGCATGGCCGCCCACTTTTATTTGAATTGATCTGATTTAGGACTTGACTAACCACCTGCTCCATGAACTCCTCATTTTCCTGTTTGTCAACAGTGCAGATACGAGCATGGTTCCGAGAGGCTCGTTTTGCAGTCTCAAACTCAAGCGCGTGCACCAAAGCATCGATCAAGGTTTTCGGTCTTGCCAACCTTAATGCTTGCTGCGTATCAATATCCCGGAGACCATCTATGAACGTCTGGACAGCTAGGTGTTCCATGAAATTATCTGGCGCCATCGGATATGCAAGTCGAACTAGACGAGCAATATCTGCCTCAAATTCCTGAAGATTCTCGCCTTTCTTCTGTGATCGATTCTTCAGTTGGGTATGGTATACTTGCTCCAAATGCGCATGGCCATATCTCATCTCCAAGCGTTTAATGAGTTGAGAATAGTCTTTACGTTCCTCAGGAGGCAATGTCTGCAAAATATCACTAGCATCACCCCTCAATGCTATGACTAAAGCAGTCGCCTTCTCGGCAGAAGACCATGCGTTTGCTTCTGCGGCCGCTTCGAATTGCGTCAGGTAAGTTGCCCATGACGTCTTTCCATCAAAGGTTGGTGGCTTGATTCTGGTCTTTGAAATAGTCACAAATTCTTCTTTTATTTCGATGGGCCGCGGTATAACTTCTTCGTTGACCTGCTTGGGATCAGAATGACTCGTGGTGGCGGGTAATTTCATCTCAATCATTATTGCCTCTAAAAGTCTAGAATGTTCTCCAATTTTCTCTTCTACAGCTATGAAAACCTCTTCTTTTAACGCTTCTGATTTTTCCGCTAATCGCTGTTCTAGAACTTTCTCCACTTGTTCCAGACTTTTTTCGAAGTTTCTAGAATTTTCTAGTAATTTCTTTTCCAGATTTTTCTCGAGGATTCTAGCGGTTTCTAGGATTCTTTGTTCCATTTGTTGCATTTGTACTTGCGAATCTATTAGACGCTGTTCCATATTTTTCGCACTATCCAGATTCTTCTGTTCCATTTGTTCTAGAGTTTTTGCTATATTTCCAGAAGTTTCCAGGCTTTTCTGCTCCATTTTAGTTTGTGCATCTATTATTCGTTGTTCCATATTTTTCGCACTATCCAGATTCTTCTGTTCCATTTGTTCTAGAGTTTTCGCTAAGTTTCCAGAAGTTTCCAGGTTCTTCTGCTCCATTTGTTGCATTTGAATTTGCGCATTCTCTATTAATCGTTGTTCCATTTTCGTCAACAGCGAATTCACGTCAGCATCTCCGCCTGGAACTTGAAAGACATAATCCTCTGGATCCTCGCCTTCTTGGATCAACACATTGCGAAGCCGTTGCTGGAGGATTGACTTTTTGCCAGTTGTATCCTCATCCCTCTCTTCTAATTCTCGTTTCAAATCGGACACTTTTAATTCTGTCAGTTTCATTCTATTAGCCATCACGATATTTAAAATAACGTCTTTCCGCACTGTATATTTATTTAAACGAATACTTAATTAACACTTAATTGTCTACTTAGTTTATTATTTATTAATTAGTCCACACCTGAATACCACTGTAATGTTTGTCTTTTAGGGTTCTTAAATAAAACTAACAATAACTTTAGACACACACACTATATTAATATTAAAACGTATAATAATCTAAAACTAACTATTAACACCAATAAGTACATTTATGTATTCTATATTTATGTAACTATATTTATGTACTTCGCGAGACTGTAGGATTCAATGAATGTTCATCCCTTCTTCGACGCGGCTTTTATATCGGTGAATACTCCTTCTAGAGCCTTCACGTAGGCCTCGCGAAAACATCCAGAGGGATGACGCATCTCGCGTCAGCGGATGAGTCATTACAATATCTACACAACTATCGGATGAAATTAAAATGAAGAAAGATGGTGGTCCGTATTGCAAGAATGTTTGATCAACAACTTCATGGCACTCTACTGTATACAAAAACCGCACGAACTTATTTGTTAGGGTGGGTTGGTCTAAGAGCGCGTGATTGATAAGAGTGCGCACACGTCGTAGCTCTGAAACTAGATCAACTTTCGATGGGTTCTGAAGAAGTTTTTAGTATTTTTAAAAGATTGCGTTAGTAGTTTAAAAAGTTTGTTGATGCGGTAGTGCGTAAGATTGCGCAGTGGGGAAGAAGATAACAGGGTGCGTGCACTCTTACACCCCACAAATTATCATCGATATTTAAATTTTTTATTGATCAATCTAATGCTTTCATACAGTATTCTTTGCAGACTTAGTTCCTGAAGAAAAAGTACTACGTGAAGAAAGAATCATCCACCAGGAATAATCCACGAAGCCTGTAGAAGGATCCAAATGTGTAAAAGCAAGCGGTCTGTGACACTCTCACTCGGGATGCCCGAATTCAGGCTGAGGAAGCGTTTGACTAGCACTTGCCACGCAACTTGGTAGATTCGACACTACATTTTAGGCGTAGTACTGTAGTAGTACCGTATGAATACGCAGAAAAGAATAAGATACCTCACAGATTTAACCAAGAGGCCAAAATAGCATGTAAAGAATGGTTGCGTTGCTAATTACAACGCTACCTAGACCTGTCTTTGCGCAAGCCAACGAGCACAAGCATTGCCTGAGCTTTAGACTTTAATGGAGCACAAGTGGATAGATTTTTCATAAATCTCATAGCACTTATGGACAAGTACAACTTCCCACTAAACGCAATTTATAATATGGACAAAACAGAGATGTCGACGGTTCCAACAACTACTCCTAAAGTATTAACACAAAAAGGAATGTGCGCTGTCAACCAGATTTCTAGCGGTGAAAGAGGAACGAACGTAACTATTGTGAATGTTGTTAGTGCTACGGGTCACTATGTGCTATTGGTAATTATTTTTGTTCGAAAAAGAATGCGTGCCGAGTTGCCTGATGGTGCTCCAACATAATCGATAGGTATGGTCTCTGATAGTAGCTTTATTAACTCAGATTTATATTTGCAGTGGTTGACACATTTAAAGGACTATGCAAGGCTAACTGTGGAACACCCAATGTTGCTAATATTGAATAATCACGTTTCGCATTTCACTGTCGCGGCTGTAAAATTCTAATGTGAGAATGCCTCCACACAGCAGCCGTAAATTGCAGGTATTGGACAGAGAATTCCACTCAGTGCTAAAAAAATTCTATGCTAGTGAATGCGAGAAGTGGTTGCGCAATCATCCAGGCCAGGTTATAATAGTTTATCAAATAGCTTCAACATTTACACCAGCTTTTTGTCAGACAGCAACGGTAAAACGCGCAGCTGAAATCTACAAGACCACTGATATCTACCCTTACAATCCCGACGTTCTTACAGATGTTGATTTCCTGGCTAGTTCTGTGACAGACCGAGAGAAGCCAATCGAATCTTCCACCGAACCAACTTACGAATCTGTACACCAATATATTGTGACCAATCAAGACCAGGAGCCAATTGAATATGCTGCTGAAACATCTGGAGATTCCATTCAACCTACTCCCATGATTGAACGAAAGCCAATAAAATCAGCTGCCAAACCTGCACCCCAAAAGTCTCTTCAACCAAGTAATATGTTGGGCGATACTTGCATGGAACTTGGTGCAATTCCCGACTGTTCAAAAGATAAAGATTATATGAAAATCTCTGTACTGTCACCATTCCCAAAATCGAAGGTGATGAGGTCGGTAAATAGAAAGAACAAGAAATCAGAAATTGTGAGCAGCTAACCTGTTAAGCAAGAACTTAAGAAGCAGATTGGAGACAAAAATAAAAAGGACAACAAAACCTGGAAATGTGTAGGTTGTGGAGAAATTTATGTCGGGCCCTTGTAGAAGGTTGGATAGAATATTTTACATGAAAATTGTGGTGACATGAGAAGTGTGCAGATTATTCTGGTGAAGGTGCCTTCATTGGTCACCTTTGTGAAGATTAGAAGACCCGTACGAAGCTTAATTACTTATACGCACTTTTATTGACTTCGCTGGGCATTGTTATCCGACCGGTGCGTTTGACTTTCTAGTTTCTATCGCATATATACCAAATAATATCCAGAATATGTTCCTAATGTCGTTAATTATTGACAGTCGAATAAGTGAAGTTTCAATGTTAATAAAGTTGATTTTCCTAAATGCATTATGCACTTATGTGACCAAGTTTGAAAAACGCGCGCTCTTAGACCATTCTACCTTACCTGCTTGTTTTTATGTTTATTGTATTTCAGATTTTACTTCTATTCTGTATCTGTAGAGCGTTTTTCATAGTTTGATCAATGCAAAACAACAAAATTACGGTGAGAGGGGAGGGGGGAGGAAGAGGGAGAGAAAGAGAGGGAGAGAGAGAAGGAAAAGAGCAGAACAATAACTGCCGAAGGAAAGATATTAAAAAAAAATTGGCCTTTAGGCACCTAACAAAAGTCGGAATGATGGACATGTAAGTAAATAAGGAAAGCTAAAGATTATAAAATAATAGTGATTGCGCAAATTATATGGGCTTATGGGAACATATTAGTACAAAGAATGATGAAAATTAGAAGAGTAAAATCTATAAAAGAAGTGAAGCCTGAAGAAATTTATGGACCAAGAGAATAAATGAATTAGGAAAAAAGAAGGAAGAGAGAGCAAAAGAATTGCAGAAGCTGGAAGAAATTAAAAGAATAAAAATCTGTTAACATGATTAATACCTGTCAGTCACTTTGATATTAATTAAGAAAAGAAGGAGAAGTTAAAATTTTCTTGTTAGCAAAAATATAATTTATCAGAATAATTGAAACATACATGAGTAGGTAAACCCCACCAGTTTTGTATAATACAAAGGTATTTTTAATAATATAAAATATTATTAAAAATCTGGTGTGAAGAACACAAATACAGGTTCACTATTAATATTTTTTGTGAACGTGTCCGAACATATCCCTCCCCAGAGACGTAGATACGTATTTCGCCTTTCTACAGGCTCATCGGTACGCCCCTACTGAAGAAAGGATATCTTCAGACACATTCACAAAAAAGAACCACATCGTCATATCACAGAAATGATCCAGACCGAGCGTAGAAGTAAATTCAGCGCTGCCTGTTGTCAGACAGCCGAAGTACCTCGCCCTGTCCACATAACCAATGCGAACGAACCATGGCTGTCTGACAACAGGCAGCGCTGAATTTACTTCTATGACGATGTGGTTCTTTTTTGTGAATGTGTCTGAAGATATCCTTTCTCCAGCAGGGGCCTACCGATGAGCCTGTCGAAAGGCGAAATACGTATCTACGTCTCTGGGGAGGGATACGTTCACAAAAAATATTAATAGTGAACCTTAAAAAAATATTAAAAAATTAAAAATATAAATTTTTTTTCTTAATTGATCTACATTTTATATTGATACATAGGTTTATCGCATACTATAAAACGAAAGGTAATAGTCGCGAATAAAATATATGCTTAATAATATTATTAAACCCACCGTAATGGCAATTCCAACGCGATGATAATATTAAGACTCTCGTCATTTGCCTATATTATGGCTTTAATGAAATTATTATCAGCAAATATCGCACAGGTGCGCGCAGTTTCAGCTGTTTTTATAGTTATTTATTATTTAAATGTATCAATACTAAGTGTTTTACTACTGCAAATCTTAGTCGATTGTATTCTTAAATTAAATAGGTTAATTGTAAATATATACCGAGCTCGACCATACATAATGTCAACTCCCTGCAGATAATAATTGAAATAGTTAATTTTTCTTTCTTTATTTATGTTATTACTGCAGTCATTATTACCGTAAATATAAAATAAGATATGGCTATGAAGAAATATTTATTTGTGTTATTGAACATGTCGTAAAATGCAAAAGAACTTTAAAAACTACTTATTACTTTCTATGTTATGGCAAAGCAATATAATTTTATTATAATTTGGAAGCGGCTAATTAACAAATATTCGACTTATTTTGAACGTAATAGCCGCAGACTGAGTTAATGGCAAATAAATTAATCTGCCGATAGCGATTTAAATTTTAAACTTGAGTCACTGTTAATGGGATTATGTTAAATACTTCTGTTTTTCTTTACTTGGGAATAATTAAATTTAGATTTTAGTTCCTTATTATTCATTTATTAGCATTAGGCATTGTTAGCATGTTCCGACTACTTATACCACTTTACATTTTTGAAATTATGATTAGGGTTTAAATGAGTTTAAATACGTAAAATTCATAATTTATTTTTACTTATATTCTGAAATATTGATATGGGTGTCAGGATATGAGGATATTAAAGTTATAGTTTTAGCAGAGATTTATATATATATATATATATATATATATAACAGAATAATTGAAACATATATGAGTGGGTAAAACCCCAGCAGTTTTGTATAATACAAATGTATTTTTAATAATATAAAATATTATTAAAAATCTGGTGTGAAGAACACAAATCCAGGTTCACTATTAATATTTTTTGTGATCGTGTCCGAACATATCCCTTCCCAGAGACGCAGATATGTATTTCACCTTTCCACAGGATCATCGGTACGCTCCTGCTAGAGAAAGGATATCTTCAAACACATTCACAAAAAAGAACCACATCGTTATCTCACAGAAATTATCCAGACCGAGCGTAGAAGTAACTTCAGCGCTGCCTGTTGTCAGAATTTGAATTTACCATATATATATATATATATATATAACATTTGATAAATTATTGGAGGTTTTCGGCATTTATAAGAAATATTTACAAATATCAAGTTAGTATGTATGTAATTGCAAAGTAAGGGGGGATGTAAACATTGCTGTCTACAAATTACAAAGCAAATCATACGAAACTTTTAATTGAAAAATTCTTATTAAAAATTTCGTATGATTTGCTTTGTAATTTGTAGACAGCAATGTTTACATCCCCCCTTACTTTGAAATTACATACATGAAATATTTACAAATATCAAGTTAGTATGTATGTAATTTCAAAGTAAGGGGGGATGTAAACATTGCTGTCTACAAATTACAAAGCAAATCATTCGAAATTTTTAATAAAAATTTTTCAATTAAAAATTTCGTATGATTTGCTTTGTAATTTGTAGACAGCAATGTTTACAATTGTAATTGTAATTGTAATTGTGCAATAAATTTGTAATATATATATATGTATATATATATATATATATATATATATATATACATATATATATATATATATATATATATTATAAATTTATTGCACAATTACAATTTATTATATTATTATTATTATTATATATATAATAATAATATAATAAATTGTAATTTTTATTAAATTCATAACTTTTCTTGATACCATTTTACTAATGCTTAGGTAATATACTGTGTGTAATTCTATTGTAAGGTTCTGCTACAGATCTGAGGTAGAACTATATTTTTGACCTAGGTATAAGTTGATTTGATATCACTTGAATATTTAATTTGTCATATTTTTGGTGCATTTTGCAGTTCGATTCAATTTATTTATATTTTATTCTTGGAACAATTTGCTGATCAATTTTATGTAAAATTTTTGAATTATATTGATATTTTAATGTCATAATATACCCAGCGTTCATCTTAATTTGTCATTGTTTTACTACGTGAATTCTTTTGCGGCCACTTTGTTAACCTTGTTTTTTTTTTGTTTGTCAATATACGAATTAACTATTTTCGATTTCTCGTCGTTCTGTTTCATAGATGTATTAAAACTGATTAAATTTAAAACATTAATGTTTTAAATTTAATCAATTTTAATATGTCTGTGTACGTAACTTTCATTTTTTAACTCTATATTCTTACCTACTGAGACATACACACACAGATATATTAAAATTGATTTAATTTAAAACATTAATGTTTTAAATTTAATCAATTTTAATATGTCTGTGTATGTCACTTTCATTTTTTAACTCTATATTCTCACCTCCTGAGGAAGCAACAAACTGGTTGTGAAATATAGAGATAAAAAAATAAATGTGTTTTAATTAACAGAGCGCTTGCCCGTTTTTATTTTATTATTAACCAATATAGTCCGGTCGATAATTTATTTTAAGTTTGTATATATATTATAAAAAATTTTAGTGCTAGTTCTTAACGTTAATTAATAATTATTATTTATTAATTAATTAATTATTTTTAATTTTAATCCGTTTTCTAATTTTGTACTACGAAGCTTTTATTTTTAGGGATCACGAATTCATAAATCACATAAAAGTAAGTACTATATAGAATTTTTAACGAATAAATAAAGTAACATAACTCGTACCGAGTTCGAGTATGTCTTATTAGAAACGACAGGAGACGATGATGCCTCTGGACTTTGATTACCATTTTATTGTCTAGTATACAATAGAAATAATTCACTAAATCATTACTACCTCTTCTTTAAAAATATATAAAATTTAATGTACCGACTCTCTTGTTTTTCCCCTCTTACCTTTTAATGCTATTCCAATATGACTTTCTGGCATTCACCTCCGACTTCTTGGAGATCATACGTGAATAGTTTTAAAAGTGATCGGTTCGAGTATGTCGTGCAGCTTTGTCGATCCGAACAATGGATCATCTACACTACATGCCGAACGCGTACCGGATTGTTAGGATTTTGAAGGAGCATAATTGTCATTTTGATATGTTACGACTTGCCATAACTCCCGTGAAAAATTCTTCGACGTCCATATTTAGAAAACGATATCGTTCTGACATTCTATAGATGTGCGGATGAAATTGCTGAAATCTTCTTTGTTTTTTTGTTTGCATACAAAATCATGCCACAAGAAATAAAGAATTATGCATTAAAATTCATAATGAAATGAATAAATAACAATAACATATTAAATTGATACATATATTAATATATCTCCTCTTGAATGTCAAGTTATATAACTCTATTCCATTGAGTATTGGCGTTGCGTTATGCTAATACACAATAGTTGTATTTATTAAAATATTAAGCAAACTTTTTACTTAAAGTTTAAATGTGTTAGGTGTGATATAGTAAAATTTTCTTATAGATTATTTCAACTAAGAAGTAGTAGAAATTGTTCATCAGGAAGAGGCGAATACATCCTGCCTTCACGTAAATTCTTATTTCGAGTGGCTTTTGATATACATATTGTAAAATATTTGTCTTTTTGGGTTCGTTTGATCAAAACTAACGGTAATTAAAACACACTATATTAATAAAACAAAATACACTATATAATACTTAAAACTATTACTAATAATAACAATATTTATATTAATATTTATTTCACGGTATTTACTTATACCACATACTCGTTGCTTGTCGTCTGCCTGTCTCCCTTTCATTCCGAGTTCTTCCGAGGTCTATAGCTCATTCGAAAGTCTTCCAGTAGCTTTTTTCTAGGAGGTCCGGGAGACCTGTTGACGTATTCGTCGCGTAATACCACTCGGCTGACATATCGTCGGATGACTCATATCACAATATGAACATTGAAAAATAATGATATTATTAAAGTAAAATTTCGACAGTTATCGTTTTTTTTTATGATACCGTTGTATTTTATTTGGTGCAAAATACGTAATATTAATAACAATTTTATGTTCACAAAAACGTTTAATTCGAGAATATTATTCAGGGGTTATGTTAGTATTAACGTCATTAATAAAAATTTACCAGTCGATTATAAAAAAAACTCTTCCAAATGAGTACGAGTTTGTTGGACCATATATGCTGGAGCATTGCCTTGTTGGAAAAATTCTTCTGTATGTTTCATCATGTAAATGATGAAAGTCAATTCTTCGTCTTTCAGCATTCATTACTCTGTTAAAAAATACGAGTCAAATAATTACTCTGCTTAACACTGCTAGTCAAACACAAACTTTTTGGCATTTAATGGTGTCGATACAAATTCATGAGCATTTTCTACTGACTATGTGTTCTCATATTTTGTTTGTTTAAATACCCCGAAAGATGAAATGAGACTTCATCAGAAAAGAAACACTTATTAAGAATGTCATCGGATTTTTGGCTATTATGCCGTAAGTGATTTTTAATGGCTCAGTTATTTTGATTGTGTAAATATACTCGTATATGAATTACAAGAAATGAACGCGCGCAGTTATTTTTTTTTGGTGCTTTGTGACATATTTGCACTTTTACTCCTATATGCGACTTTATACATTTTTTCTCATACTCACGCACACATGGATCGCCAAGGGCGGCGTCAGTGCCCGTATTCTACCAAAGCCAGGATTATCCTAATGTGTGCTGTTAAACCGCATAGTAGATGTACATAAAGTGTGTGTGCTTTTTAAATATTTGCGAAAATGCCTAAAGTTAAACCAACCGTCGACGAAAAGATACGAAGCTATTTGGAATTGAACTAAGAGAACAACAAATTAATTTGCAAGGCCTATATAAAAGCGGTAAGTTTAATTCCTTGTATCCATTAAGGAAATGTTTCAGTTAAAATACAATTTAGTAGATTCATCGCGAGAAAAAATGCACATATTAAAACTGCAGTTCATCAAGAAAATATGAAGAAACTAAAAAATGGTAGTACAAATAAACAGCAAATTGGAATCGAACCACACAAATTGAGCAAATGGAAATACTTTTTGCCCAACTCCGTTCCAAGTGACAAAATTTTATTAATGCTTTTCGATGCAGCTGCATACATGCTAAAGGAATATTCTAATTTAAAAGTATTTTAGGAACACCTAATATATTGTGCATGTTTAGCAAATTCAACCATACATGCTGCAGAAATGCTTGAGGTTGTTGAAAATGATCCTGTTGTTAGTACGGGTAAGAATTTCTGTACTTACTGGACAAACTGGGACGGCTGTGTAAGACATTTTACGAGAAAATGGACTGCATCCCTATCATTACCAATCTGTACAAGAACTTCTCCCCGCAGATCTTCCCCAAAGAGTTCGTCTTTGTGGATATAGATACTCTTTCAAGAACCATTTTCTGTGACGAAGCTACAAGATTTACAAGATGTGAAATTAACAATTTCCACAACGAATATGCGTGGGCAATCGAAAACCCTCATGCTGTTCGAGAAACAACTTTCAGAGAAAATTCTCCGTAAATGTTTGGGTTGGAATAATTAATAATATAGTTATTGGACCACATATCTTCGACGACAATTTGAACAGTGAAATGTACCGTATTTGTGTGAAGAACGACATTCCTCTTCAAATCAGAAGGACGACGTTGTTTTTTTACATTATGGTGCTTCAGCTCATTATCCAAATCGTAGGATAGGTCGTGTAGTCCCATTGTTTGGTCACCACGGTCTCCGGATCTCAACCCATTAGATTTTTTCATGTGGGGACATGTGAATATACTTACCTATTCAAGGGAAAGCCTAACAATAGGGACCAACTCATCTAGAATATTCATGCAGCATTTTATGAGATGAAAAACAATACGGAGAACTACAACTGGGAACGAGAGCTCCAACGGAGGCTTGAGTTATGCATTGCACAAGGCAGTGGTCACATTGAGCAGCTTTAATAATTGCACTGTCATTACGCTTTTCTTAAAATAAACCTAATTTTTTCGTAAGCCTTGAAGTAATTTACTTCAGCTTTAAACCACGATATTTCAAGAACAGTTAGGAATTCGAGAAGGTGAATAGAATCATTTTTGCTTAAAATTAGTTATTCAATTTATATACGAAGTATCTCGGATACCTCGGCGGTCACCTTGTTTATTGGGTGCGGAACACTGCATTTGGCAACAATAAGTAGTCAATAATTAGAGCGTTACGTTTTTACGTAAGTTATTGAAATGTAAAATAGGAAAATATCAAATCCATACGTATTTCAGTTTTGTTTTTGCATTCAAGGTTGACATTACAGCACTATTTATTTTCTGTTAGTGTACGTTATAATTATGTTAAGGATATTGCAAAATAGGAGGAACATGAGGAGGTACTAGAATCGGCTATGTCCCTCTACTAGCATCAACAAATATTCTTTCTATATTAAGAATTTTTACAGAGGAAGAAGGGATCATGGAAAAGTGGGGGCAATACCTTAAATCACTTCTGGAGGGAACATATTGAATGTCGGAATATGAAAACGAAATTAAATCTGAAAAATAATACGGCAAGAGGATGACATTATCATAAAAAAAAGGAGCTACTAAAAAATGAAAGTAGACAAATGATTAGATAACAACAGAATTGATAAAAGTGGGAGCGGGCCAAATAATAGAAAAACCGAAAATATTAATAAATAAGGTACTGAACAAGAATAATAACAACAATGTATAACACAGATATAGTGCAGTGAGCAAATATTAAGCAAGGATATTCGAAGGGAGATTAAGAGAAAAACTTGAAGTCAGAATGGAGGATTCACGACAGAACTTTAGTCCAAATAGAGGAATCACGGGAGCAATTTTGATAATATAAGTATGTAATTGAAATTGAAAAAAATAACAAGAGAAGGCGGTAAGAACCAAATACATTTATTAGATTCAAATAGAGCTTTCGATAGAGTAGGGAGAAATTACATCTAATCAGTTCTGGAGGAACGAGAAAAACTGTTAGAAGGAGTAAAAAGTTTATACAAACAAATGGAAAACATCGTAAGAGTTAGGCAGGAGATGTCACAGATGCCTGAAACGACAGAAATGGAAGACGAGGTTGTATACTGAGCCCTTATTGTTCTTGGCAGTGTGGAGCGAGGCAATTAAAAAAGTAAAAGTTCCGGTAAGTTCAGGTCTACTATATTGATAACATAGAAGTGATGGCAAGAAATGATACATTGATCGAAAGGCAAAGAAAATGATAGTGAGTAGGAATAATAATAATAATAATTCATGTCTTGTCATTTCCCATCAGCTTAACAAAAATTTGCAGTGGGCATTATCAGACCATGAGTTATTATTACGTATGCGCCCGTGAAGTCACTCAAGCTATTTTGCTGTCGCCTTTACCTTAAACCACGAAACCCTCTTGGAGAGCGAGTCTGGAACTCGGTCTCGCAACGACCAGCACCATAAACCAGTATCTTACTACTGTGTTATCAGTGGACTCGGGGCGAAGATGCGCGAAACAAAATTAGATGAAAAAAAACTCCAGCACTAGTATCACAGGATGAAAAATTAGAAGAAGAAATAAACAAAGGGTAGAGATAGCGGCAAGGTTTTTTCAAGGCAATAAGAAACTAATTCATAGGAAAAACTCAATTTAAAGAAAAATAAAGATAGAAATAGTTAAGAGGGTAGCACTACCAATTTTGACCTTAGGCTGGGAGACATGGACTTTGACGCAGAAACAAAAAATCCAAATTCAATGCATTGAAGTTAGGTTCCTCAGAAAAATATATGGAAAAACAAGAAATGATAAAATAAGAAACATTGCTTTCAGAGAAAAGTTGAAAACAAAACCAACGCATCACACAATTGAAAAAGGATAACTGCAATGGTATATATACGGAATGACAATGAAAGAAAATAGAATAATAAAATGGATATACGAGGTAAGATCACACAAAAACAAGAAAAGAAGATCAAGGCGTAAAATGAAACGAAATACAAAGATATATATGAGTGAAGAGAGACTAATTCAACAGGGTTTGCACTCGAAAGCGTAAAAAGCGTCAGAGTTGACTAAGTATTGAGAATTTCGTTTAATTTTACACAGTCTTTGAACTGAAAGTTTATAGATACTCGTAAATTTCTAACTCTTAAACCAACTTTTTACAGTTTTTTGAGAAAAATGATCTAATTGTTGTAGTGTATTATACTAAAGATATGTTTTACATAATTCCTTTCACGAAATTCAATATTCAAATAGCTTCACAAGATAAAATGACTATGTATTGCTCTTAACCTTAGTATTGGATAGAGTTAGTTCAAATCATTAATTAGCTTTCAAAGTCAAGTCATAGCTTATGACCCACAAGTATTTCCCCTTGTACAAATACTTTACTAATTTTTAAATTATTAGTCAGCCTGTACATGTGGTTTAGAACACTTTGGTCTGTGTCCTGGCGAGCATAGTTATTTCTTTAATTTCACCCACAAACAAAAATCTTTGGCCGCCGTTAATTTGGATTAAAAGAAATTAAATAATATAGATTTATTCACAGGTAAAGTATTGCATATAGCAAGACCTAAAATTTAAATTAGTATTAGCATATATCGTTACAAATGGTTTTACATGCACAAACAGTAATCCAAAACAAAGAATATATAAAAAAATTAAAAATATTATTGCTTTCTCTTCGCTTTTACTGTAACGGTAGTATTATCCTTACTACATGTCGTAAAATAAAATTGTCGTAAAATTAAGTTTCACTGAACTTTTGAAAAATATAGTATAACAAACTCACAGCTAAACAATTAATGGTTTAAAACTTGTAACTTACACATAAATAAATTTTATTACAAACTATATGTATTGCAGGTTATAACTAATAAATTTCGGTTTATTTAATTGTTCATTTCTTGTTTAACTGTCCTCGAGAAATAAAAAGATGAACAAGAAATATTATAATTTCGAGATTTTATAGATATTTGGAACAATTTTACTATCCATCAAATCATCAAATATGTTCTCATTTAAATTAAATATTAATAAAGCCAGGAAAGTAGATTAATTGTTATTTTGGTTGAGAATCTTTTAGATTTATGTTAGTATTAACTTTGAACGCTCGAAACCTAGACGTTTTGTTTAATTATGATAGAATAACATAGCGAATTATGAATTGGAAAATATTTTAGAATAAAGAGATATAGGTGTTAATGAGCCGAAACATTTTCTGTAATAAAAAACAGTCTTGGTTAGGGAGCATTATAGACGATTTTATGGTAGCAGATTTACTATGCAAAATCTATGTCAATCACTCTTTTATGTTTAGTAACGAAAAGGCTCTTAAACTCATAACATTTAGAAGTTGCATTCCGTATTTTAGATTCGAAATTATAACTTTGTGTGTTTTTGTGGTGCTTTTTTTAACTAATGTTTCTTTGATTAGCTGGTGGTTGCGTCCCCGATTATGTGTGGATTGGGTTTTATCGCCGAATTTGGTGAGGCTATTCCAATTTTTAGTAGAGATAGCTGTCAAAGTCATATCTTTAGATTACTCCAATTCTTATTGTAGCCATTAATATTATTTTTTTAAAGTTGGATAAAGTTGGATAATAGTTTATTAATTAATAATTTATTAGTTTGCTTGTTATGGTTTCTCTATGACCTGTTTTTTTTTGTAAAAAGGTTTAATTTGTCATTGTAACAATTTTGCTATTTTTTAGTCTTTCGTTCTGTTTTTTAATTCTGTTAGTCGGTGTAAGTGTGAATTACTTGCCAGGAAGCTCAACAGCAAAAAAATTCCACAGATATAGAGAAGCCATATTTATTTAACTTGTTAATATTAGCAACCAATGAATAAATGATGTTTTTTTTGCGAAAATATACAATGGAAGCTAATGGCTATTGGTTATCAAATTTTAGAAAAATTTACATTCCTTGAACGATATTGGTTGATGGAATTTAAATTAACTAAAAAGAACTTCCGCTTCTTGTTTTCTTCCTATGACAAGCGCCTAAATCAAATGATTTCCCTCTATAATCTTCAATTAAATGACTTGTTATTCTTTTCTTATAATTTAATTGAAGACAGCATCCATTATTGTCATCTTTCTATAAATTGTTTAGTAAATAATATAATTTTAAAGCATTTTTTTCCTTCCATGTTTCAGCGTCATTCTTACCGTCTTTGTGAACTTTGACTAGATATTTAAAGATATCCTCTTTCTCTAGCCGTTTCTCATCTGGCTTTATTGACTGGCTTAAATCTTGCCGTACTATTCTTCATGTATCGACTAGATACATGAAGAATAGAACAGAATAGAATATATTTAATTGAAAATTTACATTTTAATTAAATAAATTAATAATAGGTTACTTACAATTTTAGCAAAATATTATAAGTTTCTTCGAAAGGTGCCGTTTTAATAACATGACCAACTGTAAACGAGTTCTAATTCCAATTCTTTAGGGTTAAACACCAGTAAGTCCAAGTGCTTAAGCAGGATGTATCATCTCGAATATCATCTACTCTGTTAGTCTTAGGTTCTCGATAAAAGCCACTATTCATGAACATTTAAGTTTTAATGTAAATAGACCGATAACCCAAATATTAGTGAAGCTATATACACATATATATATATTGTTATGAAACAAAATACTGGCAACTGGAAACAAGGGGAAGAAGAATTAAAATATGCAAAGATAGTGTATATTTAAGTTATAGCAAACCCAAACTGTACATTACAAGTGTAATTTATCAAATAAGTTAATAACGCGTATTTAATTGTGTAATTTTTTTTGAATTTTTATGAAAATCATTTTGTCATATTTCAGTAATAATATTTATTTATAAATTTTAATATCCGAAAATAATTAACTTATTCGATAATATTAATTTTATATCGAAAACTTTTGTACCGACTGTAATGTTTTTTGAATTACTTTACCACGGGAATTCAATGTTTGTATTTATGCGCATATCAAATTAATAGAGATTGAAAGCAACCTAAACGTCATTTCTAAATTAATATAATTAATTTTAAAACCTATCTAGACGTTTATTCCACTTAAATAAATTATACAGCGTGGCCCAAAATGACGGAAGGGGTTTGAGTTCATTATAACTTCTTATTTAAGACATAATTATTAATTTTTTTAAATTTTAAATACAGTATATTAATGGAGAATATTTTTAATTTAATTATGAAAAATTATATCTCGCAAGTGTGCTCTTTCCAAAACATTTTCCATAACCTTTCGCAAAACTTCAGGTGTTATGTTGTTGATTTCGTCGCGTATATTATTTTTTAATTGCTGTATGGTTCGAGGCTTATTAATATAGACTTTTCCTTTCAAATAACACCAAAGGAAACATTCTGAAGCGGTTAAATCCGGTGAACGCGGAGGCCAATTAAAATCGCTTGTACGGGAAATAATTCGTTCACCAAAGATGTCGCGTAAAAGAGCCATTGTGTCCCTCGCAGTATGCGCTGTGGCTTCATCCTGTTGGAACCATACTTGCGGATGGTTTTCCACGGCTGGCCTTAACAAATTTTCCAACATTGTCCGATATCTAACACCAGTGATTGAAACGGCGACACCGTGTTCATTTTCAAAAAAATATGGGCCAATTATCCTTTTCGACGAAACACCGCACCAAACGGTACACTTAAGTGGGTGTAATTCTCGCTGTTGAACTACTCTTGGATTTTCCGTAGCCCATATCCTGCAGTTTTGCCTATTAACGAACCCATTTATTAAGTGGGCCGGGAATGTGGGCAATTTCTAGGTTTATCTTAGTTAGGTAATTGGAAATGGGCTTCGTCGCTCATAATTAAATTATGAATAAAATCATGATTTTCTTCTGCTTTTTGACGAAAATAAATTGCATAATCAAGTCGTTGCTGGTAATCTGTCGGTTTCAATTGTTGGACAAGCTGAATTTTGTATGGAAACATTCTTATTGTATGCAAAATTCTCTGCAGCGACCCTCTTGAGAGGCCAAGTTGTGTCGAACGTCTCCTGGTTGATGTTTCTCCATCTTCCCGAATACTCTCCTGTACCCGTTCAATATTGTCATCCGTGTGCACCGTTCGTCGTCTACCGGCACCAGGAAGGTTCCTTACTGCCCCTTGTTCTCGAAAATTTGCAACCAGACGGTTTATTGTTGACTCTGAGGGTCCAACCTGCACATTAAAATAACGACGATATGCACGCTGAGTCAAAACAATGGATCGTTGATTTGAGAAATAAAGTTCAACGATTTTGGCACGATTTGGCACAATTGTGTACTGTTCCATTTTAAATTCCCAAAGTCTTCTTTACAAAATACTGAAAACAAAAAAAAAAAGAAAATTATAATAAAAAAGTTATAAGGAATTAAAACCCCTTCGGTCATTTTGGGCCACCCTGTATTAGAAAAGTTCAATTAAATACCTTATTTCAATATAATTTTGGACGAATGGAGGCCTATGTAGAAACAAGAGACAGTTAAAGTCTTTTTAATGAACTGGTACAAGGAACGCGTTGTTTTAGTAAGCTAAAATTTTAAAATCAGAAAAAAAACATGAAAAACACTAGTACTCACCGGAAATTTATATCGCAGCCAAGTAAAATATATAGTGCTACATTTGGATACATAAATTATACCTCACGTAAGTTATTAGAGGTTAGAAAACTTTGTAATAAAACAACATCCCTTTCCATCCATTCAAAACCCGACGAAAAGACTACAATCCCGCTTTTCAGTAGGAAAATGTTCCTGTCCATCCTCCGAATCATTCCACTACATATAAATATTTACACCACTTTATCTATAAGAAAAACATTCGAAATTCATATTAACATATGAGGCAGTTTTAGATACATTTTAAAATCATAGAAAAATAGTCAATATATACCTACCTAGTAATGACGGTTCCTATTTAATATAATTTTAGTAACATAACTAATATTTTTTCTTCGGTAAACAATTTTGTATACTTTAATTTCACCATCATTACCATATGCCTATGTTAGTCACGTGATCTCGTAATGCAATTGCCATCTTATCACCATGTTTTATATAAGTTGATATATCATAGATGACAATATCATCTATGAAGAAATAATAAATTGTTATTCAATGCCTGAATCCGTCACTTTTATTTCTATTTTAACACGACATCTCCTATGTATAGATGGAACCTGCTTGCCCGGAAAAGATAGAAACCTATGATTGATAATACTTACCCATTTATTGCTCTAGTACTAGAATTTATATACCAAAGATTGTGTTTATTTATTTAGGTATTATTAAATCAAATACTAAATGATATAATATAATTGATACAGTATTATGCCAATTGCCAGACCAACGAGGGGCTTGAATAAGCAGAACTAATATAATAAATTTATAATTAATATGTAAATTTCTCTCTTATATTTTATACATATAACAGCATAATATCTCTTATGTAGATATCACACTCATATTATAACAATATATAATAGAATTGGTTTAGAGGGAGGCAAAGTTCATGTCACTGATCGTTCGTTTTATATCACTCAAATATTAATAATTTAATATCAAAATTAAAACATTCCAAGTATTTTTTTGCCATTAGGTAGGTATTTTATGATATTTTATAGTAGCTAATCCACCAGAGCAATGAAGCTTAGAAGTATGCGAAATATCATTACATAAGCATAACTATGATGTTCCTATTCCCTTAAAATGGATCCAGATTATACAAATACGGCGTTTCGACGTTTGGTACCTTAAGAAGAACTCAATGATCATTTTTGTTTACGGCACATTCATATCTATACCTTTACATTTGTTTCTTTAGTAAAAATGTAGGCATTTTCGATTCGCTAACTCTCTTATATGCGATATAGGAAGTCTGTTGATATACTTGGAAACAGTACAACGATAGCTTCATACTTTGCATTCTAGAAAAGCAAAATTTTTTTATTGCCATATGTAATTTTTTTTAGTTAGTGTATTCATTACGTACTACCTCTCCTAACTGCGCAGTAGCTAACTTTGATACATTTCACAATGATATAAATAAAATACTTTTGAATTTGTATGTATGAGGGGAGATTTTATATTATCTACCTAGCCATGAAAAAATTAAGTGATCTTATGCTGTCAAATAGCTGTCACATTTAGATCTATAGTGACCAAGTTTGGTTCAAATCCAGAGGATTTTACTATTTTTATAGAGCTTTATTTAACGAAAAATTAATCAAATTCAGTTAGAACATAGAAGCGTGGTAAAATTTTTGAGGAAAGAAGAAAATGGACACAAAAATATTCATTAGAGGATTCCTAACGTATATGAGGAAGATGCACCGTCATATTTTAGACTAAAATTTTGACCTAAGCAATTTAAATTGGGTAGGGAATCAATTCAAGGCAATCCAAGACGCGGCTGGCCTATCGAAGCAAGAACTAAGGAAAACATGAAGAAAGTCGAGGAACAGGTCTTTTCAGATCGAAGGAAGAGGTTGTCAATTATTGCTGTTGAAGTGGTGATATTAGTAACCACAGTATTAAACATATTACATGATGATTTAGGGATGAACACAGTCTCATCACGATGATTGCCTAGCGCCTAGATTGCTTACTCTCGAACAAATGTTGTGTCGGCAACAAATTTATAAGGAAGACTTGAAGGTTTCAGCTGACTATAAAAACTTTTTTACTAAAATTATAACCGGCGAAGAGATGTGCGGCTCCCGCCGACAAAACTACAACCCATACAGTGGGTTCACAAGTAAAAAAGGCAAGGACGAAAAATTCTTACGGAAAATTGATGGAGATGATGTTTTGGGATACAGAGGGAATCTTATTAATTAAATACATGAAGAAAGGCTATACAATTATAGGAGAAGCATATAAGAAAACAATTAAAAATTTTGAAAACTACCAAAATTTTGTTCAAAAAATTATACTGCTCCTTAACAACTGTAGAGTTCATAAGACTCGTAAAGTCCGAGAAATAATCAATGACTGTGGCTTTATAGAGATGCAGCATCCAGCCTATAGCTCGGATTTGGTATCACGTCATTATTATAGGAGTTTTTTTGAAGACTTACCAAAATAATATTTCGGAAGATATAGCCTCCTTATTAACCATAATGCCTTTCATTCATACCTAGGTGGATAATACAAAAATAGTCCCTCATATTTAAACTGTATGTATGTATTTCCTTTTGTTGTTACTATTATGTGAATTAATAGATATAGTAAGTATTATTAACTATATAAATAGTATAATTGGCCGTTGGAACGTTCACTGTATGCGCATGAAAAATTATGATGTAATAGAATTGTTAAATAATTTAAAAGTTATTTTAGTGCAATTTTAAACAGAGATGTAAGTTGGAACAAAATATTAAAAGCAGACTATCGGTAACAATTTTGGAAATATATAGGGTAGATTATAGGCTAGGCTATATGCAATCTATGTACTACCAGAAAATGGGCTACGTCATTTGAAGGCCTAGTTGACGCGCAAAGTTTCAAAAGTTGTCAACGTGGCGGTTGGTGTTTGTGCTAGCAAACGTGTTTAAAAAGCTAGAACAACGATCGCTGTTATGATGTGTTACTACAGTTTTGACTAATTTATTATATAGATCGGCTATTTAGCATTGCCTTCCACAGATCATCGATGAGCTATCCGAAAGTTATCCCTAAAAATTGGGTTTAGTCATAAAGCAATGTGTTAATGAACTCAATATAAAGAGACATGCTATATTGCATATAACTCGACAGAAATACAGAAATGGAATCGGTATGTAGTATATAGTGTCATGAGTCTGAACTCAAGTGACAATCAAATGAAGGGCATTATTCTCGGTATCCGCGTGCAGTGAAAATTTGATAGTAGGGTCAGATTATCTTGGTCATTTAAGACAACGAAAGTGCTATCATTAGTTATGTCGTTCCATAAGGTGAAACTGTCAGTATACTATTGTCAATTGCTTAAACACCAGTTATGTTCGCTTATGAAATGCAAAAAAAAAGATATTTGCTTAGGATTAATCTATTTTGCTTGACAATTTACATTGTCGTATGTCCATAGCGACACTCATGATGCACAGGTGGCACCGGATGGTCTTACATCTTTTACACTTTTCTGATATTAGACTGTAATTTATGAATTGTTTTCGCGTATTCAATCATCCCTTCAAGTGGTAGGACATTAAATTTTTAAGGTCAATATATATCATGTCAGTCGAAGCAATCACTGACATCTACAGATTTAGTAGTCGATGGGATGTCATAATTTATTATTCGTCCTATTCTTTACAGCCTTTTTTTCCTCTTTAATATACTGTGTGTATATTACATCGCCTTTGTCTTAAAATATACTATTTCAACTTTTAATTTTGTGGTACAATAACCTTTTCTTTTCATTCTGTAGTGAAATGCATGAAAATATGTTTATTGTTACTTGAAAAATTAAAAGATGAATGAAATATGCGCTCTTGTATTAAAATGACATCATTTTCGACGAAATAATTTCCATTTTACGATAATCTCAGAGACTTACACACGTATAACATGTATATGTATACAGTCATATACATAAGTGCATATGACTCCAACTTTATGCACACGAGTAATAAATATAAATGGACGTAAAATATACGACATAAAAATATAAAACGTCTTACTATAAAAGTCAAGGTGGTGTAAATGATACTTGTCGGATCGCATTATGTAGGTGCGTATGTTGCTTTAATTTTTCTTATTGTGTCTCATAACTTGTGTGTTTGTGAAAGAAGAATTGGCAATAAACATTTTTAATAATATTGAAACAATATGGTATGTTTATTTTCGCAAGTGATTCATTTTATTGCAAGTTTATTTTTCATGATAATTATACATCTCATGATAAATGCTTAAATTTTAAGTATATGTCAGATGTAGAAGCAATGATTAATAAAATAGAATATAAATTTGAAATTTATGCATTCTTTCTGTAAAGAGAAGATATAATAATAGTCTTCTAAAACAAAATATTTATTCATATGTTAACCTTGCAGTAACAATTTTCCTGTTAATTAAATCTTTCGTTTGCTTTAGAGCTTTTTCTTTGCTTTTGATTTTAATCTATTTGAAAATTGTTAGATCACATAATCTTAATACAAGGCACTAAGTGGAACAAAAAACTATTTGCAAAATTTCAGCTAATAGTAAATTTACACTCGAAGTACGGATTTTTCGTTTTAGTAATGTAAAGATAGACAACTGTTATTTTATTTCCTAACTTTACTATAGTGGTGTACTATTGTCATATTGTTTGAATCGTATGTATTACCTATAAACATTTTTAATAATATTGAAGGATATACGGAATAATAAGGACAACACGAAACAAAAAACACATTTTATTTTTATATATAATAATAATAATAAAAGTAATAATAATAATCAGACACAGGTAATGTAAATATAAATACAATAATATCAAGTATTTCAGAGAATGGACGACATATGAGAATATTCAGTTTCATCAAAATAAATAATAAGTTGGAAAGAAATAGTAATACCATTGGGAATGTAGCGATGGGGTTACAACAACCACCAAAGCTGGAACAATTAGACAACGTGTGGCGTGAACAGATGATATGAATAGAATCGGCATGCGTTGTTATTTCAGAGTAACAAAAGTAGACATAATATTAAGAGGTAACAAAAACGAATTTCGACAGTATTCCCCGTGGATCCGCGGCTGTCCTTCTCGGACAGCTCCGGATCCGATCTCGGAGCCCTGGCATAATAAGCCAGTAACTACTAGCCTATGAACCGGTTATATATTGGAATGGCCCTTCAACTCTGTATACATAATTAGACCAGCTATATTCCAACTTTTTTATGCTCTTCGTTAAATGTAAATTTTCACCCATTCTTCAGGTTCAGAAATTAAAAAAAAAAGATTATAGGGGAGTAGATCAGACGAATATGGGATAAAACAGCAATTTGAAACCTAATTCGATCAATGAAGCGGTTACAATTGCAGACGAATGAGCTGGTGCATTATCTTGGTAAAAAATACTTACCCAAGTAGATGTGGGGCCTGATCTAACTCTAAAACCACATTGTAATACCCCCAATGAAGCAAGCTCTGGGCAGATGTAGTCTAACGTGTGGAGAAAACTGGGTACTCAGTCCCAAAATGATTATATGGCTATACACATGGGTAATTAGATCCATGATCAGCTATGGAGGTATATGGTGGTCAAAAGATAAGCAAAAAAGTTAGTAGGCGGTGAGGTGGCATACAGAGACTAGCGAGCTTAAATACCACAGGCGTATTCCCCGTGGATCCGCGGCTGTCCTTCTAGGACAGCCCCGGATCCGATCTCGGAGCCCTGGCATAATAAGCCAGTGCGTAACTAATAGCCTATGAACCGGTTATATATTAGAATAGCCCTTCAACTCTGTATACATAATTAGACCAGCTATATTCCAACTTTTTTATGCTCCTCGTTAAATGTAAATTTCCACCAATTTATTCTTCAGGTTCAGAAATTTAAAAAAAAGATTATAGGGGAGTAGATCAGACGAATA
The DNA here is from genome assembly GCA_935421215.2 of Melolontha melolontha. Lineage (NCBI taxonomy): Eukaryota > Metazoa > Arthropoda > Insecta > Coleoptera > Scarabaeidae > Melolontha > Melolontha melolontha. The sequence goes on along the minus strand of OW285242.1, from coordinate 96,187,759 downwards.
TGGGATAAAACAGCAATTTGAAATCTAATTCGATCAATGTAGCGGTTACAATTGCAGACGAATGAGCTGGTGCATTATCATGGTAAAAAATACTTACCCAAGTAGATGTGGGGCCTGATCTAACTCTAAAACTACATTGTAATACCCCCAATGAAACAAGCTTTGTACTCAGTCCTAAAATAATTATATTACTATACACATGGGTAATTAGATCCATGATAAGCTATAGAGCAGTTGTATGGTGGTCAAAAGATAAGCAAAAAAGTTAGTAGGCGGTTAGGTGGCATACAGAGACTAGCGAGCTTAAATACCACAGGCGTCATGAATACAACTCCTGGAGGTGATACTTTTATAAGAAATATAAAATAACGGGTGTTCAAAAAAATTTGAAGTCAAGTAGATTTTGAACAAAAAATCGTCTATTATTTCTATTAAATATTAAATGTAAACTGTTGTCTGTTAATAATTGTCAGAATCTAATATCAAAGATAGTCATTTATATTTTTGAATTTTGAAAATGGTATTTATTAACCTACACAAAGCATTCATGATTGAATCTTATTTTCGAAATGGCCAAAAAATCGATGGACAGTGGAAGTACTCATTTCAAGCTTGTTTAGAAGAATTTCGAGATGAATTTCCCAATCTTGCTTTTGATTATAATACGTTTCAGTATATACTGATAAGAATTGTTCCAGTTTTTCGACAAATCGGTAGTGTGGGACTACAAGAGGGTAGTGGGTGACTAAAAGTTTGTACAGAAGAAGCGATCGGTAATGATAGATGAATAATGGCTGATGCCCCAAAAACTTCAGCATGAACTCTCGCTCAACAAACTGGGTTGTCCGTTGGTTCTCGTCATAAAGTTATAAAATAAGCTTTACAGTTATTTCCGTATCGTATAACTTACTTTGCAAGAAATCTTCCATATTAATTATCCGCTATGAGTAGTGTAGTTTTCTGCAAATGGTTTACATATAATTTTAATGACGAAGTCCTAGCCAAAACTCTCTGTTCTGAGGAAGCATGGTTTCATGTTAGTGGATACGTTAACTCACAAAACGTGAGGTATGTGGAGTGATACAAAGGCCAATGAATTTTTATGTGGAAGCTCCTCTGCATCCTCAGAAAGATAATAACCGCAGAACTATAATAAACACCCGGCTAGTTCTGCGGTTATTATACAGACAGCGCTGAATATTCCTTCACGCTCTGTCTTAATAATATCTGCGAGATAGCAAGGTAGTTATGTTTTGTTGAATGTGTCTCTTCTCCAACAGGGGCGTATTGATAATCATGCAGAAATGTGAAATACGTATCTACGTCTTTGGAGAAGATACATTCAAAAATACATATGAACTTGTATTGTGTTCTTCACACCCCATTTTTAATAATATTATATATTATTAAAAATACTTTTGTATTATACAAAATTGGTAGGTGTTACATACTCAAGTATGTTTCAAATTATGTTGTTATATACGTATTCGGTTCATGCCGACAAGTAGTGAAGACACGATAATACAGTTTTTTATAGATACGGTGGTTACCGACTATAAAAAACACCCGGCTAGTTCTGCGGTTATTATACAGACAGCGCTGAATATTCCTTCACGCTCTGTCTTAATAATATCTGCGAGATAGCAAGGTAGTTATGTTTTGTTGAATGTGTCTCTTCTCCAACAGGGGCGTATTGATAATCATGTAGAAATGTGAAATGCGTATCTACGTCTTTGGAGAAGATACATTCAAAAATACATATGAACTTGTATTGTGTTCTTCACACCCCATTTTTAATAATATTATATATTATTAAAAATACTTTTGTATTAAGTAGATACTGTTATCACTATAAGATTAATAAAACTTTTGCTTGTAAAATTATTTCCCTTAACTCTGCATTTTATTTTTAGGTATTATCACAGGTTAGACGAGCTTTAATAGAAAATGAACAGCATAGGACGCGGATTATATAATTTCTTCCAAAGTAAGACATCGTATGAAGAGGTGCTTTCGTTCAGCAATAATTCACTAAAATATCAAAACGCCTAATTTTAAATTTGACAATTAATGACATGACTAATTTCTGTTAATTAGTATGGCATCTTAATGGAATATCTTTTAACATACTAACATTTGTGGGTGTGTGATAAAATTGTGTGACTTCAAATTTTTAAGGTCTACCTTGACTATGAATTTTTTTGTTAGTTATACCAGATAGGGACGTTGGAAAAAGACTCACCCGTCCAGGCAGAATCTGTATGGTAAACCGATGGCTCTAAAACACAACAGTATATCGGACCCGAATATGTAGTCTCAAAGAAAGGACAATGATCTAAGTGAGCGTAAGTAGAGATAACACGGTATTTTAAGTGGAGGTTGCCGCATTACATCATTGCTTTAGAGAAATTAATAGACATGGTACAAAGAAATACACAGTGACCATTTTCTCCGACAGTCAAGCAATATAATCTAATGGATACTGAATTTAGTGCAAGTTAAATAAAAAATTGTATGGAATTGCGTGCGCCCTAAATGAGCTGTAGTTACTGTAACTGACATTAGCATGGGTCCCAAGGCACGAAGCCTATAGGTTTAATGAGAAGGCGGAGGAACTGGCTCGGCAAGCTTCGTCTACAGCCTTCATAGGAGCGGAGCCTTCCAATGGCATTACAATCACAAATTATGAAAACAATCATGCTAAATGGGCTGAAAATAGATTTAAGGAAAGGTAGAAGAGCTCTCCATGACAAAGAGAGGCAAACCAGTACCATTCGCCTAAGTTTACAAAAGTCCTATTGAATAGAGACAGGAAGTTTGTTAAGATCATAGTGAGCCTGTAACGAGACATTGAAAGCTTAACAAACATATGAATAATACCGGCTTGATAGAAGAATCGACATGTAGATTCCAAGAGAAAAAGGAAACCGCGAATCATGTACTATGTCATTGCGAAGGTCTAACAATAACATGATTCTTACAAATGGGAGGTCAATATCTCAAAGCGGAACTATTTCTTGAAGAACCGCTCTCGAAGCTGCTAAACTTCATTAAAATAGAAGAGCAAGAGAAAGTAGATCTAGAAAGGGTGCCTTCAGTAACCTAATCTAATCTAATGGTGGTGAAAGAACGCTCTTTTCTTCGACAAACGTGCTCGCTTTTCTTTAATTCGACATTAAAATAACCCATAAAATTAAGATGGTACGGTCCTGGGATCGTTCTTCTCCCTTCGACATAACCAATATGAATGATGTCGTTCATATCTCAAAACACCGCAGGCATACCCTTTCTGGAAGATGGAACGACTCTTTTGTATATATTTGGCCTGTTCTTTCATATAGGACGTGAAGTGATGGATATATGTTTCATACACAGATATGTCACGCAGCAAGAACTCACATGGATTGCACTTGTATTCGTGTGAATACACATTGCGTTGAAATTGTCACGTGATTTCGCTTTTGATTATATGACTTATCTCGGCGATAACTTTTTCATATTCAAATATTTGTGAAAGATATTGAATACGTTTTCAATAAAAATGGTTTCCACTTGAGCTATTTCATGCACCATCGATCGGCGGTCTTTCAGTGTCTTTTATGGAAAAGTTATGGACCCTCAAACGAACCTCGCGTTGTATTAAATGTCGGTTTTGTCTAAAATGATAAAAAATCGAAGTCTTGTTGGGTTGGGTGTGTGGGGGTGTCACAGCGATGGTCTTCTTAAGAACATCCCCTCTGAAGTAGAATGCAAAATTGAATAATCACATTTAAGAAAACAACAGATTATCTTCCAAGAATGTAAAAACTGTATCAGCTAGAAAAATTCGCCTATTCAACATTTTAATAATAATAATAATAATAATAATAATAGATATATTTGCCCAACAGATATACATCTAATTACAGGACAATTTAAGAATTTGATAATACAGTTCGTGTGTTACATATACTTAAAGAAGGCAGAAGTAAATAACAAGTGGTGTGAGGTGGTTGATACAATGCTATACGATAAAGCTATTGGGAGTGTGTATATTAGTTAATAGGATGGGTAGGGGGGTGGAAAATAGATCAATACTTTTGTTGGCTGTGAGAATTTCATTGCAAAGGGTACACATTGAATAGATTGGGGATTTCCGCAAAGTATTGGTTTTAGGAGTTTGGCAGTATAATGCGGTGTACGGACGCGCGGAGCGCTGTGGTGTCGCGAAAGGCAGCTTACTCAGTAGTTTGGGGGCATCAATGTTATTGTGTAGTAAGTTGCAGAAGAATGTAATGCTGGTTAATTTGCGACGGTGTTCCAGTGAATCGAAATGAAGTAATTGTAGTAAAGTAGTATGATCATATCCCTGCCGTGGGTATTCGCCATATTCTTTAAAATGTAGATATTTTAAAAATCTACGTTGCACTTTTTCAAGTGACTCAATATGAGTTGTATATATAGGTGACCATATCAGTGAGGCGTATTCTAATTTAGATCTCACGTAACAGTTGTATAACTGAATAATGGTGTCAGTAGACGTGAAGCTTTTCGAGTTGCGTATAACAAACCCCAAGGTCTTGAGAGATGTAGACGTCACATAAGATATGTGTTCCGAGAATGACAATTTGGAATCGAATACAACTCCCAGATCTCCCACAGTCGAACCCCGATTCATACATGTACCGCCCCACTGGTAGTAATACACTATTGGTTGAGACTTACGAGTATAGGTAAGTATATTACATTTTGGCACATTCATCGCCAGCTTATTGTCATGACACCAGGCAAGAAGTTGGTCAATATCCCCTTGCAACTCAATGCAATCCTCTATTGAGTTAATTTCCTTGTATAGTTTCAGATCGTCTGCAAATAGCAGCTTCTCGCAGGCAATCGCGCCACAAAGATCGTTAATATAAATTAAAAATAAAAGTGGCCCCAAGTTATTACCCTGTGGTATTCCCGATGTTGGACAGAATATTTTAGAGGAAAAATCCACGATATGTGACCAACTGCCGTCTGTCGCAGATGTAAGACCTCATAAAGCAAGTCATGGATGGAGAGAATCCTACAGCGTCAAGCTTCTGTAATAAGATGTCGTGATCTATTCGATCAAAAGCCTTGGTGAGATCCGTGTACACGAAGTCAATTTGTCCATTGTTGTCAATGGATTCAGCCAGCGTTTGCGACATAATTGTTAAATTAGTAACTGTCGATCTCCTATTGATAAAGCCATGTTGATCTTCAGACAAGTGGCATCGAACACTGGGAAAGATATAGGTATACAGACAGATTTCGAATACTTTCGCGAAGTTATTAATAATTGCTATGGGTCTATAGTTCTCTACCCGGCCTGTGTCGCCTTTCTTATGAACAGGAGTGATTCTAGCCACCTTCCAGCAATCCGGGAAGGTATTGGTTTCTAACGACAGATTGAAAAGATAAGTTAATGGATTCGCAAAAAGGTAAGCACAACCTTTAATTAAGAAACTTGGTATATTATCGTTGCCCATTGTGAATTTATTTTTCAGCTTCTTCACTGCTAATAATACGTACGACTGTTGGAGTACTGGCCTGCCCACCAAATTACTGTCTATTTGACGCAACGTTGGCTTGACAGCAGACAAAGAAGCTCCGTATGTGGACTGGAAGAAGTCCTGAAAGGCCTGAACGATGGCCTCTGGTGTGGAGTACGATATATTATTGACGTCGCTAAGCGTTTCGGGAATTCCTGATCCTGCCTTTTTGGAGGAGATGAAGCTCCAAAATTCTTTTGGATTTTCCTTCAACTGCGATTGGATTGTGGCTAGATAGTTTTTGTATAGTATAGAAGTGTTCGTTCTAACTTTATTACGTAAATGTTTGAACTGTTGGAGATCATCGGGATTCCCATACTTTTTATATCTCAATCGGTAGGAATGTTTGAGCCTTAAAGTCTTGATATGTTCATAGGTAAACCAGACTGGGTAGGAATGAGTTTTAGTTTCTTTCTTTAATGGGACGAAGGCATCTAAATATTCATAAATTTTTGCATAAAAGTGCTCACAAGCATCACGGACAGTGTTGTAGGCATTCAGAAATGACCAGTCAACAGCCAACAGTGCTCCATACAAATCAAAGTAGTTTGCCTTTCTATAATTGTATATCCTTGCTTCAGGATTGGTAGGTATTGATGTTGTGCGATTGTTGTAATAACGGTAGTTTAGAGTAAGCGGTGGATGGTGTAAGCCTACATTGACTAATGGTATATCTTCTTTTTCAGCTGTTACAAAGTCGAGGTCGGTAAATATCAAGTCCAGTAATCGATTGTCCGAGTTCATTATCGAGTTAATTTGTTGAAGATTATTGAATAACATGAAAGAGTTGATTAGCCCTGACTTAGCGTCGTTCGAATGTACATCCACATAGCGTGGTATGTTGAAATCGCCAACAATAAGAGTTTTAGCGGATTCTGATTGGATACGGGTCTCAATAACGTTCAAAAAATTTTCAAGATCGGTGGGAGACGTAGCGGGAGGAATATATATTATGTATGTGTATTTTAGTAATACTTATACAAATTTCGCATGCAACAGTATCAATAAATGGAAAATTACAATTAATAATTGTTTTCTGAATTTTCTGAACAATGCAACCCATTCTCGTCTGAAATCTCGCAAAACTCTTTTGGCAAAAGAAAATCCGAAAGCATTATGAGATATTGACTATCAAAGCAAATAGGTAAATGAATTCAACATGCGCTATACTCAAACGGTTGACCTATCCAAGCTACCTTTCCTAAGAAAATAGTTTTTGTAAAGAATACTAAATTAGACGCTAGACAGCAAAATTGTTGGTATATTATAGAATAGTTGTAATTGACTATAGTTGACCTGGTAAAAGAAACGAAATACCGCTACAAATCTTCAACCTCAAATCATTTTTCTAGCAACACTCATTAATAATATTAAAATTCGCTTGAAGTACGTGTGCATCCCATGTATTATCCATAATACTATATGTATTTTTGTGTCATCAACATAATCCAAGACTGAGCAGTTGACCGCAATTATTAAATTTTTAATCACTATGTTGGACAATGAAGGTACCAGCTTAGATATCTGAGGTACTCCAGTGCAGAAATATATACCTTGGATTTAAAGCCATTAAAGCAGACATAATTGTGTCTATTATGTAGGCAAGAGTTTACAAGCATTCATAAAGATGTACTGCCATCATCTATTATGTCAAAAATACGTGAGAAATTGGCATATATAATAACAACTTTGTCTTCGCCATTAATTGCTTCACAGAAGCTTAAGGTTCTATGATTCGTAATAGTTGATCATGATACACGATAAAAATGCCTTAGTGCTGTTGAATAATTTCTCCTAGATGACGGCTTTGAAAACTTTTGCAAAACTGGACGAGATTGTTAATGGTATATAGCTATTTACGCCAGTAGTATTCTTGTGCATGACAGGGGGGGGGGGGCTAGTAACTTTCCAGGCATCGAGAAAAATCCATGCTCGTAAAGACAAATTAAACATTTGACGTAATGGTTTTGCAAAAATCGAGACAGTCTTCCATAATGAAACTGGGAATGCGATCATGTAGAGCTCTTAATTTTCTTAGGTGCTTCAAAACCTCCACCGCTTCTGATTTGAGAGTAGTTAAAAGGGGTAAGTCCGTCTGCTTGTCAGATGTAACAAACTACAAGAAAAAGGGGACGAAAAGGCATCAATAATATATTGAGCATTAATAAAATTTGTATCACCAACATTAACCGTTCCTGAAATTCTGGAATAGTTACGTTTGGATTTTACAAAATACCAAAATTATTTAAAATCGTCTATCAACGCATGGTCAGTGTTTCGTATATAAATTTGATATGCCTGAGAGCTTCTTAACATATTCGCGAATATGGTAGCGGCATAATAAGTTAGTTTCTGCAAAATGATGAATCGTATTTAAGTTGATAAGTATATTACATTGAGATTTGAAATGTATACTTCCATTAATATGATAAACGAATGAAAAATAATTTAAAAGAATAGTATTTTTAATAATATAGAAATATTATTAAAAATGGGGTGTGAAGAACACAATACAAGTTCATATATGTATTTTTGAATGTATCTCCTCCAAAGACGTAGATACGTATTTCACATTTCTACATGTTCGTCGTTACGCCCCTGTCGGAGAAGAGACACATTCAACAAAACATGACTACGTTGCTATCTCGCAGAAATTATTAAACAGAGCGTGAAGGAATATTCAGCGCTGTCTATATAATAACCGCAGAACTAGCTACGTGTTTTTGTAGTCGGTAACCACCGTATCTATAAAAACTGTATTATCGTGTCTTCACTACTTGTCGGCGTGAACCGAATGCGTATATAACAACGTAATTTGAAACATACTTGAGTGGGTAAAACCTCACTAATTTTGTATAATACAAAAGTATTTTTAATAATATAAAAAATATTATTAAAAATGGGGTGTGAAGAACACAATACAAGTTCATATATGTATTTTTGAATGTATCTCCTCCAAAGACGTAGATACGTAGTTATGTTTTGTTGAATGTGTCTCTTCTCCAACAGGGGCGTACCGACGAACATGTAGAAATGTGAAATACGTATCTACGTCTTTGGAGGAGATACATTCAAAAATACACATATGAACTTGTATTGTGCCCATTTTTAAAAATATTTTTATGTTGTTAAAAATACTTTTATATTATACAAAATTAGTGAGGTTTTACCCACTCAAATATGTTTCAAATTACGTTGTTATATACGTATTCGGTTCACGCCGACAAGTAGTGAAGACATGATAATACAGTTTTTATAGATACAGTGGTTACCGACTATAAAAACACGTAGATAGTTCTGCGGTTATTATATAGATAGCGCTGAATATTCCTTCACGCTCTGTCTTAATAATTTCTGGAGATAGCAACGTAGTTATGTTTTGTTGAATGTGTCTCTTCTCCAACAGGGGCGTACCGACGAACATGTAGAAATGTGAAATACGTATCTACGTCTTTGGAGGAGATACATTCAAAAATACATATATGAACTTGTATTGTGTTCTTCACACCCCATTTTTAATAATATTTTTATATTATTAAAAATACTTTTGTATTATACAAAATTAGTGAGGTTTTACCCACTCAAGTATGTTTCAAATTACGTTGTTATAATTTAAAAGAGTCAACTATAGTTAATCTAAATAAATTTTTACTAATCGATAGGCCAAAAATAGTGTGTATAAAAATATGCAATTTGGTGTTTCGAAAATGTTATCTGTATGCTTCTATTATGGAGCTGTACATATATTATAGATATAGTGTTCTACAGCTACTTAAAACTAACGATACGTAAAATTTCCATTAAATTTAAATGATGTAGATCAAATTAGAATAGATTACATGACATTATTCAGGTAGTGTGTGTTATCCATTTCTTAACAATAATAAAAACCACGTATTTTCTTCATATACTCAAACAACATATAATGAAATAACGTTCAAGTAACAAAAAGATTGTTCTTATAACTTTATTTTGTCAGTGACTACATCCTGTTTTACGAAACGTAAGCCCGAAAGGTATCAAAATAGAGATTAATTGCTTTCGATTCGGTTTTGCAAGCGATTTGCCTAACACAATGAAGATTTATCGACCACAATGTGAAAGAGAATTCGTGCACTGGACGTGTGCGTTCCGGAGTGAAAGAAATTTTATTTCAGACCTCAGTAAAGTCTACTTTACCAAATCAAATCATATAAAATACACATGCTTAGCAGTGGTTTGTGTTATCGAGATGTGGCAAGTGAAGTATTACAGAATGGCGATTCACTTTCGATTTAGACGGTTACATATTTCCAAAACGGTGTACTAAATTGGAAATGCGTAGTACTTACTGTAATGTTGCAAGTGATCGCAAAACGACATTCACTGGAAAGAAGATATATACTTATATTTTCTTTACTTTCACCTTGTTCTGAAATAGGTGTTGTTACATCAGTATTGATGAATAATATCCAAAAGAAAAGAAAGAACAAGCCGACCCGACTGAAATTTCCTTAATAAACGAGGTTGTTAGGTAACACTGGTCAATACGATTTTCGGAATTTAAGAGGGCATGAGTGTTTTTTTTTATTAAATCAGAATATATGCAATGTTGTATCAAAATGACATGGGGTACTTACCTCGTGATGTATACTGTTTATTTACAAACACGAAAATAAGACCACATTTTCTGTATACCGATCACTCACCTTACAAGGTGAGTTACTGGTTTAAATTAGCTATTAAGTACTATGAACGTCTATAACGTATCTGTGGTAATTTGAAAATTGCTAGACTTCTTCTTAATCTTCAAGATAACTCTATATAATTAAACACAATTGTTTTGATGTTTATGAGGCAGATGTACCGCAAACAACATTCCTTACAATTAGTTAGAGGCCGACTAAATATAGGTAATTCTTCTTCAAAATAGAGAAGTATTAAGAATAAATACATTTCTTGTCAAACTTCAAAGAGTTATTTTGCCTTGTCTACGTATAAAAATGAGATTTTGGAGGAATTTCGTGTAAGTAATAAATAGAGATAAGGAAGACTTTAAATACAGGGTAATAAAAAAATTGGAGCTTTATTTTTAATTGAAAATAGTACACACAAAATAATGGCAAATGAAAAAAAAGTAATAACAGTTGTAAAGTAGCAGAGATATTAGAGCAAAAGTTAGAAGCTACCGCCAGTAAAAGCTTTTAAACTGAAAATGAAACTTTTCAAAACCCAGCTATTAAAAGGTGAAATGAGTCACATCTCCACTTGTGCACAGCATACTTTTCAAGACAAGCACGTCGTGTTGTAAATGAAATTAATCTTTTGATAGAAGAATTTGATAAAAGACCTACTCTATTTAAAGAATTATAAATTCAGTTTAAATTAATTGAAGATCTATTTTCTGTGAATCCCGAGGACATACCAGTTTAATTGTAGCTGGAGGATATCGAACTACAATGTTCGGCAATTTACTGAAGCAAGCACAGAGAGAGAGAGCAGTATGCAGGATTGCAACAAAAATCTGGACCGCGAGACGTACAAGAATCTTTACAAAGTTGCACTAAAAGCTATACGACTAGAGACAATAATAGTAAGCATAGAACACGGACGGACTTCAATTAAAGTCACAGGTAAAGTTAAGAGGAAATTTCGATAATGGATTCAGATACGTCTGATGATGTAAAACGAAAAAGAACGGCCGTACTAGAAGAGGACTCATCCAAAAGGTCGAAGAAAACATACAGAAGCCCATTAAAAACAAATGATGAAATGCTGAAAGAAATTATGGGAATGATGAAAGGACTCTCCACTGACATAAGAGATATTAAGACAGAACAGAAAATACAAGGAGAAGATACCAAAGCATTGAAGGACGAAATAAGAGAGCTACGGAAAAAAACAGGTAGAATACAAGAAAGAGATAAGAAATCTGAAGGAAATAAATGAAAAAGCGATGGCTGAAGTCAATGAATTAAGAAGTGAAGTAAAATTATATAATGAAAGAATTGAGAAATTGCAAAGTGATAGAAGAAGGAAAAACATAGTAGTACAGGGGATGACAATGAATACAGGAGATGGTAATATACTGAAAGATGAAATGAGAAAGATTATACAAAACGAGATAGGCGTGAAAACAATAATAAAAAAGGCTAGTAGATTAAGGATAAAAACATGTCTAGTCGAACTAGACAGTGAAGAGAATAAAAAAGAGGTCATGCAAAATAAAAGTAAATTAAAGAATAGACAAGGCAGCCAGATATTTATCAATGAGGATCTAACAAGAGAAGAAAGAGATATCCGGAGGAATATTAGACAGAAAGCAAAAGAAGAAAGGAGACATGGAAAACAGGTTAAATTGGGGTTTGCAAAGCTACTGGTGAATGGGGAAACTTGGAAATGGAATAGACAAACAAAGATGCTGGAGAAGATTGAAAGAACAATAAAAAATTGAAAAAACTAGCCAGAAAGACAAAGGACGGCAGTATGGAACTGAACAGGCAACGAAATGGACAGGAACTGAAATCAAATAACATTAATGGAAACGTTTTTAAAGTACTGGAAGAAAAGGGAACTGAAACAGATGGTCAAATAAATAGCACTGAACAAAGATGCGAAGCAAAAATCTATAAATGTAAACAAAAAACGAAAGGAAAGGTGTGGAGAGTAGCAACATGGAATATACGAAGTATAATGGGAAAGGAAGAGGAACTAATTACAGAATTTGAAAAAGCAGACATAGATATCTTAGGAGTAACTGAAATAAAAATGAAAGGCAAAGGGGAAAAAGCAGTAAAAAATGGTCATCTCTTAATATATAGTGAGGTAGAAATGAATCAAAGAGCGAAAGAAGGAGTAGGTTGTATAATAAAAGAAAATACTATTAAATATATAAGAAAGTGGGAGGCCTTATCAACGAGGCTACTGAAGATTGAAATGGAAATCGAAAAACAGGCAAACACAACAATAATAATTGTGTATGGACCAAATGAAGATGACGCAACAAATCAAAAAGGAGAGTTTTGGGAACAATTAGAACAGGCAACAGAGGATGTCAATGCAAGACTAATTGTATTGGGCGATTTTAACGCAAGAGTTGGGAAAAAGGATGAAGAATCAGGAAAAGTAATTGGAATGAAGGGGGAAACAGTACGAAATAATATTGGCAAGAGACTTATTGACTACTGTTTAACTAATAATCGAATAATCACGAACACATGCTTTGCCCATAAAGAAATACATAATACACCCGAGAAGTTAGAAGCAGGGGTGAAAAATCAATCATAGACTACGTACTAATAAACCAAAGCCATAGGAAAGAAGTCGAAGATACTAGAGTGCAAAGAGGTCCAGAAATATACTCAGATCACTACTTGTTATTGTCAAAAATATTCATTCCAGGAAGGAAAAGCCCAATGGTGACTAAGAACAAAAAACAGAAGACAAAAGTGGTTATAAGAAACTATAAACTCAGGCAAAATGAAATAGCAACAAAACACAAAGAAAAAATTGAGCAAGAAATGGAAGAACTAAATAAACTGGACACAAATAATAATGTGGAAATATTATGGACAAATATCAAAAGCAAAGCTGCAAAAGATGCGTGTGGAATTATAAAAATAAATAAAAATAAAAAACAAACAAGCTGGGTGGAGCGACGAAATAAAAGATGCGATAAAATATAAAAAACATGTGTGGGCGAAATACCTCAAAGCGAAAACAGAAGAATGCTACTCTAATTATAAACAGCAAAGAACAAGGGTAAAAGAACTAGTGAGAGCAGTAAAACAAAAGTCATGGGAAGAATTAGGGGAAAGAATGGAAAGTGATAGCCACGGAAACCAGAAATTATTCTATAAAGTATTGAAAACTTTCAGAAGTGATACAAACTATAATAGCAAATACATAAAATCAAAAGAGGGAAAAATACTTGAAGACGACAAAGAAATAATGGACAGATGGAAAGAATACTTTGAGGATATGCTTAATATAGAAAAAATAGTCCAAGGATATAATGAAAAAGAAGAACAAATAACCACCCAATTAACAGACGAAGGCGACCAAGAAATAAAAATAGAAGAAGTAAAAGAAGCAATCATAAAAATAAAAACAGGAAGAGCAGCAGGTCATGATTGTATATCACCAGAAATGATCAAAAACTTGGGTGAAAAAAGCATAGAAGCTATAACTAAACTGTTTAACAAACTATGGACAGAAGAGAGAATACCAAAAGATTGGGAAATAGGAGTGATATTACCCATCGTCAAGAAAGGAGATTACCGTGAATGTAAGAACTATAGGGGAATAACAATGATGAGTATAATGGCCAAATACTGGAAAAAAGATTAAAAATACAAATAGAGAGACACAGCTAGGAGATTCACAAAGCCGTTTTAGGAAGGGAAGAGGAGTTCAAGACCACATATTTACTAAAAAACAAATAATGGAAGAAAGACAGCAAAGCAATACGTACTTGGCGTTTATTGACCTAGAGAAAACGTTCGATAGTGTACCAAGGAAAGCGATATGGGAAAGCCTAAAAAGAAGAGGTGTAAATAAGAAATTGAGAGACAATATAGAGTGTATGTACAAGGTCACAAAGAATTATGTACGAACGAGAAATTCAGAGACACAGATATTTGAAACTAAAGAAGGATTGAGACAGGATGGTGTACTGAGCCAATCGCTATTCAACATAGTGATGGATGACGTACAAAAAGAAATAAAGCACAAACTGAAGAAATTACCAGTGGGTTATAGAAATATGGAAATAACGACAATAACTGACTGCATCTTTGCAGATGATTTAGTAATATTTGCAAAAAACACGACAGACCTGCAAGAAAACGTAACAATATGGAACGAAGCCCTTCAAAACCGAAACTTAAAAATTAACATCGATAATACAAAGGTAATGGTAATTGGGAAAGAAAACAAGCAAGCATTAATAACACTGGACAATTCAAAAATAGAGCAAGTAAAGACGATGAGATACCTGGGCGTAAATCTACCGAAGAATGGTAAGAACGAAACCGAAATAAATGAAAGAATAGAAAAAGCAACACTGACATACTATGCTTTGAATAACAAATTTATAAGAAAGAAAGAAATATCAACCAAGACAAAAATCCTAGACTACAAGACTATACATAAACCAATATTAATGTATGGTAGTGAGAGCTGGGTGTTAACCAGGCAGCAAAAAAGTAAAATCCAGGCGGCAGAGATGAGATTCCTGAGAGCAGTCAAAGGTATTACAAGAAGAAATAGAATACGGAATGAAACAGTGAGGGAAGAACTAAAAGTGGAATCGATATTAAAGAGCATTGAAAAGCAACATCTGAAGTGGTTCGGACATGTAATACGAATGGAAAACCAGAGACAACCGAAACGGATATGGCTGGCAAGGACACAGGAAAAGAAGACTAGAGGAAGACCGAGAAAAGAGTGGAACAGTGTAGTGGCAGAGTGCTTGGAAGCCAGGGGAACAAAGTGGAGAAATGTAGAAGTAATTGCAAGAGACAGAAGGGATTGGGCAATGTTTGTTCGTAAATAAAAAGTTTTTTAGACGCCTTAACACCTTCGGGTATAAGAAGGCTTTATCGAATATATATATATATATATATATATATATATATATATATATATATACATATATATATATATATATATATATATATATATATATATATGATTTTTTATGCTTGCACGTTTTCCGGTTTGAAGATGCTACGTGACTTGAAACTTTTTTGTCGCTGTAACATAAACTTTGCAGTATTTACAAAATAACAAACGCCCATCTCTTGTAAAATCATTATAATGCTTCACAAATTGACGTAAAATTGCACTTAGACACTTTTTTTTTCGGCATTTTGATAGGTGGTAGTACTATGGTAATTAGTACATAACTAATACAAACTAAATAATCCTCTCAATCAAAAATATAACACCGTCATAGCTATGAAAAATAGAGTAGCACACATAAGTCACACTACCTTCTTAAAAGATAATCTTAGAGAACTTTTTAGCATCTTCGTTAACAATGGTTATCCTAGGCATATATTGAATAAATTAATATACAGCACCAACTTTTACGACGGCCCTACTGAAGACCTGAAGACGTCCCTGCGGATAGTGTGATCTACAAAAAAATTCCGTATATTGGTGGTCTTACTCACTTAATTATATCACACTTCAAACAATTTAGGAACATTAAAATAGCTAAATACAACACATTTACTGTGAAAAAATTGTATAGTAAGACCAAAGATGTAACACCTTCGTTTTTAAATAGTAATGTCATCTACAGGATACCATATTCGGATTGTCGTGGCGTGTACAAAGGCCAAACGTCACAATGGCTAAAACAGCGTATCACACAACACAAAAGTGATGTCCGTATTGGTAAGAGATCTTGTGCTCTGGTGGATCATGCACTTTATCTCGGCCATACATTTAATTTCGGCGATGTCAGAATTGTGGACGCTGAAAATAATTACAAAAAAAGATGCTTTTTAGAAATGGTGCATATCAACGGAGACACTAATAGCGTAAATTATAAGTCGGATACTAATGGACTAAGTATAATCTATTGCAATATACTCGGTGTTGGCGGTTAATTTTACCTGCCAAGTTTTATTAACCAGTCCTTGTATCATTTGATTTGTAGTTGTTGTTGGTTTCGATTTTTTATGACATCAGTTTTTTTGTGTGTGTTTTGTAAGTTTAGCATATTGATTTGATGTTTTAAATTTGATGAATTTTAACATGTATTTAGTTATTGTTATATTGTTTAATATATTGTGGTTTTGTTAAATATGCAGACACTCCTGATAAAGTAACAAATCCGTTATGAAATATAGAGTGGAATAAAGGAGTTTTATTTTTACTTGACAGACCGCTCACCCGTTAATGAATTTTTACTTGTATATATATATATATATATATATATATATATATATATATATGATAAACGTAATGTTAATGAGAATTAATAATCATTAAATTCTCACATTACTGCCAATTCCGCTCTAATTCGTTGCATTGATTTCTACACCTGACAAAATCACATTTGCCTAAGAATGTAGCTGCAACGCGTCGCGGCGCCAACTGATCGGGTTGTACGGGAAAATGAAAAAATGTGTGAAAGTCGTATCCACCCTGGAATGTGCAGACGCCAGCGTTTCATGGTTTTACCAATCATCGGTGCACCCACATACAGAAATAGACACGACTTTCATTTCTATACTGCGTATATATATACTAATTATGATAATGGTAATGTTAATGAGAATTAATAATCATTAAATTCTCACATTACTGCCAATTCCGCTTCTGGATGTGGGTGCACCGATGATTGGTAAAACCATGAAACGCTGGCGTCTGCACATTCCAGGGTGGATACGACTTTCACACATTTTTTCATTTTCCCGTAAAACCCGGTCAGTTGGCGCCGCGACGCGTTGCAGCTACATTCTTAGGCAAATGTGATTTTGTCAGGTGTAGAAATCAACGCAACGAATTAGAGCGGAATTGGCAGTAATGTGAGAATTTAATGATTATTAATTCTCATTAACATTACGTTTATCATAATTAGTATATATACACGCAGTATAGAAATGAAAGTCGTGTCTATTTCTGGATGTGGGTGCACCGATGATTGGTAAAACCATGAAACGCTGGCGTCTGCACATTCCAGGGTGGATACGACTTTCACACATTTTTTCATATATATATATATATATACATATATATATACAGGGAGATTTTTTCCTGATGATTAGCATGGGGATCTCGGAAGCTAGCGGAGATAGAGAGACGATTAAATGGGGAAAGAATTGCAATTTTTCGAGCTCAGTTTAATAAGCTTCTTGTTTTGTCAAAAAATGCATGGCTAACTAGATATATCGCAAAAATTATTTTTTTGCTATTTTGTTCTGCGCCTATGTTTCTGTTATTATTGACTTTAGCAAAAATGTGTAAAGGAAAGTTATAAGTAATTATATTCTTAATAATACTGTATAACCAAATTTTTCATTTAAGCTATATTTTTTAAGTTATGACACAAACTTGTGCTTTTCCTATTGCAAACCATAGTCGGCCATAACTTTATAAAAAAGGCCTTCTTTCGACGTTTCAAATGATGTACCACTTGACATAGTTATTTTTATAAATAATCGAATTATGGACGTTCCTTTCTTTTAATTTTCGAATTGTTCTAGTAGTATGCTATGAAAACAATGAATAGATTCACATCGCGCTTAGTAATAAAATTCAGTTTAGTTATTAAAAATATTCTATTAATTTCGAAATTATAAACATCATTATTAATGAATAAATTAAGTAACAAGGAAATTGTAATATAAATAAGGTAGTATCAAAACAATGTATTTAAAGTTAGTTAACTATTTAATACTAAAAATTTTCGAAAGGTCCACCATTATTTTGAATGCACAAGTCACACCTTTTTAAAACTGAATTTGTTGCTTTTCTGACGGATTGTGCATCAATATTATTAAAAACTTCTAATACAGCTTTTCTAAGGCCATCTAATGTGTCGGACGTCCTTTTATACACCCTATTTTTACCATTACCCATAAATAAAAGTCTAAAACGTACAGATCGGGGGATCGGGGTGGCCATGTAACCGGCGCGTTTCTTCCTATCCATTTGTGCAGGAATATATGATTTAGATGATTTCATACCGTCAGCTGATTATGTGGTGGCGCCCCATCGTGTTGAAACCATTCGAGCATACCACATGTTTGTAAGGGTAATTCTTCTAACATATTATCAAAATCGTTCTGTAGGAACTGAAGATAACGATCACCGGTTAATATACCATAAAAAATGTAAGGGCCAAGAATTGTTGAACCAATGACACCGTACCAAACATTAAATCCAGACCTAACTTGGGGGTCTCCTCTAATCAACAGGATGCGGATTTTCTTGCATACATAAATGTTCGTTGTGTCTATTGAACATGCCGTAGTTTGTAAATTGTGTTTCTCTGTTCATAAAACATTGAATCTAAACAGTGGGTCAGCTTCACACATGTTAGCAAACCAAGTAACGGGTGTTTATTTGAAAAGTCGATTTAGTAGGATGTGATTTACTGAGAACATTTAAGTATGTCGTAAAATGTAAATTAAAATTTACTACTTAACCTACGAAGTCGTATATTTAGACCATTTCATACATACAAATAAATAACAAATGTGATTGACATTATCAAATGTCATTTGGATTTACGTTTACGGAACAACAAACACATACTAATATATATGCGTCTTATTCTATCAAAATTTCAAAGTAACCTAGATTGACTTTTCAAATGAACACACGTTACAATAATCAGTGCGCTTATTGTAATCATCAGGGTGCAGTGTTTGTACAACTGATATTTTATAGCGATGAAACTTATACTTTTTCAGTACACGTGCATTTTACATTACACGTGCCAATACGTTTACCTCTGCCTCTTCATTAGTACCTCTTGCAATCTTTATTGGTTTACAGAAAGAACCATACTCCCCGAAATTTTTGTAGAGTCTTTTAAAGGTAGGAAGAGAAGCCTGGCGACGATAAAAATACTGTTCGAAATACTGTTGCGCAGCTTGTGCGGCATTTTTATGGCACAAAATGTAACACTCAATCATATCACGCTTTTCCTGATTAGAAAATTCATAATCATATTGATATTTAACGAAACCACAATTGACAATAATTAGAAATTGAATGTCAATAATTGTTACTTGAATTATTATTAAACGCGATATGTAATCATTGTTTTTATAGCAAACTACAAGAACAGTTCGAAAATTAAAAGAAAGAAAGGGTCATAATTTGTTTATTTATAAAAACAACTATGTTAAGTGTGACATCATTTGAATCGTCGAAAGATGGCCTTTTTTATAAAGTCATGACTGACTATGGTTTCCATTAGAAAAAACACAAGTTTGTGTCATAATTCAAAAATTATAGCTTAAATAAAAAATTAGTTTATACAGTATTATTGAACACATAATTATTTATAACTTTCTCCTTAACACATTTTTTCTAAAGTCAATAACAACAGAGATATAGGCACCGGATAGTTCTTGCGATATATCTAGTTAGCCATGCATTTTTTCCAAAAAACAAAAAGCTCATTAAATTGAGCTCGTAAAACTGAAATTCTTTCCCCATTTAATTGTCTCTCCGTCTTCGCTAGTTTCCGAGATCGCCATGCTAAACATCGGAAAAAACTCGCCTTGTATATATACCGGGTGGAGCACATAAAGTGTTACAGAGCAATAGCACTCAAACGATTAATCATATCGAAAAATGTTTCAGGCAAAAGTTTCAGTGTTCGGGAAGGCGGTCATACTGGGCCACCCAGTTTTTTGATCGGTGTAGGCCTAGAAGCTACGTCAATGTCAACTCCAATTTTTTAAATGGAACCATGTATTATCTTTTCAATAACATTATTACAGATTTTAAGACGAATTCAGCGACCTACAACACAAGGTCATTCTAGTCACGCAAAGTATGAGAATAGTCGAAGAATCGAAAAATATCGGAATAATCAGCATCAACTGTCAACGCATACGCTTGTCAGTTAGTCACGCATTACCTTCTATTGTGAGTACATCGGATCGCGAAAATGAACGATTATCAAGAATATTTTGATATGTTAAGGAGCTGGGGAAATGCCGCAAACATTACAGAAACGCTGAGCAGTTGTACGTGGCTCGTTATCCGGACAGACAACAAAAATCGCACATGGCATTTAAGCAATTAGCTGACCGTTTCTGTCGGTTCGGTACAATGAAACAAACACGAGCCAAACGTCGACCGATTGTTGATGAAAATGCGGCTGCTATCTTAGCTTTTACTGCACAAAATCCCCATGCGGGCACCAGGCAAATGGAAAGAGAGAGTGGAATTAGTCGGCGATCTGTATTAAGAATATTACATCAACACAAATTACATTCGTATTGTATGTCACTGCATCAGGATTTGTACGGCAATGATTTCCAAAATCGCGTCAATTTCTGTAACTGGATTTGTCGAAAAATGGACACGGATGTTTCATTTTTGAGTCATGTGCTTTTTTCTGACGAAGCTAACTTCACAAATACGGGAAATGTGAATAGACATAACATGCATTACTGGGCAAATGCGAATCCTCGATGGACGAGAACTGTACGATATCAACATCCGTGGTCCGTTAATTGTTGGGCCGGCATTGTCGGCGATCACGTCATTGGTCCACATTTTTTTGAAGATCACTTAAGTGGGCAAGTTTACGCAAACTTCCTGCAAAACGTACTGCCCGAATTACTGGAGGACGTGCCCTTGCTAGTTCGCATAAACATTTGGATGCAACACGACGGTGCACCATCCCATTATGCTCTATGTGCAAGACAAGTGATGAATGAGATTTATGGTGAAAAATGGATAGGACGAGGCGCTACTGTTGCTTGGCCACCTCGTTCGCCAGATCTAACACTAATGGATTACTTTTTCTGGGGTTTTGTCAAAGGACACGTAATGGCGGAAGCACCTACAACGCCTGACGACATGAGAGAAAGAATACGCCGAGCATGTACCGAAATTACACCACAAATGTTGGCTAACGTTAGACGGTCGTTTCCTCGGAGAATTAACCACTGCTTACAAGCGGAGGGTGATCACTTCGAACATCTTCTGTAGGTAGACCCAAACCAAAGTTAGTGGATCCTTTGATGCTGATTATTCCGATATTTTTCGATTTTTCGACTATATTCATACTTTGCGTGACTAGAATGACCTTGTGTTGTAGGTCGCTGAATTCGTCTTAAAATCTGTAATAATGTTATTGAAAGAAAATACATGGTTTCATTTAAAAAATTGGAGTTGACATTGACGTAGCTTCTACGCCTACACCGATCAAAAAACTGGATGACAGCCTTCTCGAACACTGAAACTTTCGTCTGAAACATTTTTCGATATGATTAATCGTTTGAGTGCTATTGCTCTGTAACACTTTATGTGCCCCACCCTTATATATATATATATATATATATATATAATAAATATAAAATATTTACAAATTTTATTTATTCAGCTTGCTGTTCTGAGAGATTTTTCGGAATACCAATTTGTTCAAACTTTACCTATGGTATGAATATGCCACAACACAGTAGTATGATTAACATTTAACATGCTTGCAAACTCCTCTCAAGATTTGGCTTCGACCAAAGTCTTTCATCTCCACCATGAAATTTCTCGCAGTAACCTTGTACAGGGATAGTGTCACTATAAACTCTATTTTTGTTAGAGTTGCGACTGCTACATATTTTCACACTCAAATTCAGAGTGTTGCAATGCATATTTATTTCATTTATATCTATCCTGCTTCATTCACGAAAAAAAAAACGATTAAGTAAATACCTGAACAAAACAGACATTAACCTCATATAGTTTCAAGATTTTCCATTTATTGGAAATATCGCGCGATATTGCGCAGTGCTTCTCTTCAAAAGAAAATACTAACATTTCATACGCATAGACGTAATAATATATACATATTTGAAGTAGTTTATTTGTATTTTATTGTAGTTTATTATGAATATTATCCAAATTTTAAGTAGTCGACCTTCAAAGACTGCACTCTTGGTATCATATATAAATTTGTATGCTTTAATAATAGAATATAATCAGTTTTTCTCATCTTTGTAATATCGTAATAAACATAAATTATAGTCCACATCTAAGTGCGTCTACACAGGCTTAGTATACTAAAACATTATTTCATGGACTGTATTCATCTCAAATATCCCCTCGAATCGGTTAGATAAGCCCCTGTTTTACGTATCTGTGCGTATAATGTATCTGTGACCGCTGGCTGTTAAGTCACCGGTTCTAATCTTGAAGATCATCTCAGGTCTCCTCTACAAGATACTCCACTTTACCATAAGCTACTGTGTCGAGATAACGGGAAGAAAGGGCGTTCCTTTCGAAACAGCATACACTAATATAGTGAAATCAATGTGACGTCGAAACGGTTTCTTCTTTTACTCGCACAGTCTTGTCCACGCAATCGATTTACAACTTTCGACCGTGGCTACCGGATCAATTTATATGCAATTGTATCAGTCGCACTTGGAATACTAATAAAATGTTATAAAACAGAGAAAGTAATGTCTGATATGGTATATGTGCGTAAGCTCCATTTATAAATAGTAGAGTTAGAGAGCTTTTCTTGAGTCATCTGTGTGACTGGAATATTTTTATTTTCAGTCCTTTCGTAGTTTAAATTTTATGATATAGATTTATTTTTCAACGAATACGTTCTCTTCAGTAAATAAACAGTTTCCGATAAATTTTATAATTTTTAAGCACACACATATACATATATATATACATATATACCTTTTTGATTTTGCAATGTAAGATTTTTAAACAAAAGAACACTTTAATTTGGTTCAATATGAAAGGTAAATATTAAAGTACATATTAATTGATTCCTTCGCGTTATAAGTAATAATTATGGTAATTCTTTTATTGGTCGCTTTCTCTTAATTTGTAAGTTATGGTTTCAACTTTTTAATATCGCGGAAAAGTTCGTGCTTCTGACAAACAATAATTTACTTTGCAAGGTCGAACAGTGTTTTCACGTGGATTTATTGCCTTAGGTATAAAACATTTTCACGTAACTATAAAAACATCCACACTTAAATGTTGCGTAGAAAATACTAAAAAAATGATTTAACACAAGTTATCTAGAAACCGCTTAAAAAGTATTTTTAAGTGAGAGCTCATATTTCTAATAAATTTCTGTAAAGTTCATTATTAACCTAGGCAAGACTCTACGTCGCTACAGTTTCCATAAGTACTTTTAAACCTTTTTTGGTAGAAATATACAGTTTACATATATGTATTTACATAGTTATTGTTTCCTTAAAACTGGTGTTTTAGAAAGGCTTTGGTTTCTTTTGGGTATTGAGGATATGTTTTAATTTAATTTCATTTTGATAGTTGAATATTTACTTTCACGTAATTTTTTTTATCTAATATACGTTACGTTTATATTTATGAATTACACTAACTATCTCTAAACCCTTACTTATTCCGAATTAACTGCAGTATATCTTCTCCTTCTGCAATTTCCTAATCTAATCCTCTTAATATTAACCTTATGGCAAGAATTTTGAATTATCTCGTTTCTCTTTATAACGTCCTTATTATTTCCTAGTCCTCTCTATCTGTGGTTACTTTTCTTGTGTAACACCTTTCTTAATCCTTCAAAATTTATATCTACTAATACCGGTGATGATATGTCTTCCAGTGTTTATGTTTTTGTTCCTCGCAACGTCCACGGTTTTACCTTGTTTGGCCACGCGTCATCTAAAGATTTCAATATTTCATGTATGGAATTCACTCCTTTGACGTCATACGTTGATTATTTGTAGCCTCCGTTGAATCCTATATCATTTTCTTCGTCTATGTTCTCTTTAGCGAATTTTTATGATTATATTTAACACAGCTTTTCAAAGTTTGACTTTGCCTAATACGTCTAACCATTGTTTTCCCTCTTGTATTTCCTATAAATTGTATTTGATTAGCAACTTTGTACCTCAATTTTTGATCTTACCTTGTTTTTGGTCTCTTTTAGTAAGGGGGTTGAAAGTGACAATCGAACTTCTTTGGAATTTCCGATATATATTAATTATTCTCCTTACATTTAGAATCGTTCCAGCGAGTATTAATATTCTACACATTCCTTAGGGACCTGTTTTATATAGTATTTTTGATTTTGCTATCTGAAATAATGAAATGTCATTCACTGCTATATTGTCAACTATGATCTTCACGTACATGTGGACAGGGTATGTGCGTGCGTTAATATGAGTAATTATATATATATATATATATATATATATATATATATATATATATATATATATATATATAAAATAATATGTTTCGAAGTAATTTCATAATTTTAGCTTGTGTCTTTTTGATTGTTGAGAATTATTATGTAATAACTTTTTTATTTGGAATTTTCTTTATCGTACCCGAATAAGAGAGCCTCTTTGATTAATTAGTCTGATCCAATAGCTTTGTTTCTTTTATTAGAATTCTTTAGGAACGATATTTAATTTAGACTTCCAGTCGATTCAGTAAGGTTTTTGTCTTATTTCTTTTCTATCTAATTGTGATAGTAGTAAAATGATTTCTTTAATCAAGATGTTTATTTTAATCTTTTTTTTTGATGGGGTCTACATCTCTAGTTGTGTTTGTAACAACTACGCAACCTTTCTTATATAATAGCAGGTGTTTAGCAAGTCGCTAGAAATCTAATTGTAATAGCTGATTAATGTAAATTATTTTACATGCTTAGCGGTTGAAAGTTATTATGATTAATATTAAACAATAGTGAATATTGTTCTAAAAGATTGTTTTAACGTTGGATGCGACGGTTAACAAGGATTTCTTAAGGGACTATCGAGCACGTGGCCTGGATCTTCATTTGTTGCATCCGACTTACGTACATTAGGTGAGTTGTTCATACACGATGTCCTCGTGTAAAGGCATTGCTTCCTTCATTATTTTGTTTGTGTTCACTGTATTGGTTTTCTTTCTTGAATTTAATAGAGGCTTATCTGAATCTATTTTTTTGGATTAGCTTGAAATAGCATCTCATCAAGCACGTGAGAATATTATCCAGCACGTGATAGTTTGTTCTTGTCTCAATCACGAAGTTATTACCAGATGCTAGGTGGATTTTCTAGTCAACTGGCTGGTGAGCGTTTTAAATTACACCTTTTCGGATCTATAAGGTAGGATCCATTGTTCTTTAATTTACTGAAGACTGCAGACTAATTCATTCAGCGTCTTACGATGAATGTGGCGAGTGTAAATTTGTATATAAAATATAGATAGATTATGTCATTCATTTTTCTGTATGAATCTACATAGTTATTTAGTTAATTACAGATATCGATAGCCATAATCTTGAATCTATAGGGTTACCGAAATATTTCATGTCACACTAAGGTCATGCCCGATTTTGTAATTGTTACTTATTAATCATTTTACGTAAAGTCATTTAATTAAGTTTCTTATAAATTTAGTATGATTTAGTAGAAAGATATAGATCAAGGCATGTCATAAAGTAATTGTAATTTTGCTTTATGCAATTTCCTTTATTAAAACTGAAACTATCGATCATTTAATTTTGTGTTATATTTAATCATTTCTGAATATACTGTGTGTACCAAAATCTTGTTAAGTTAAGCTTACTATTTAATCTAGCTTTTTTTATAATTATTATTCAATCATTTCTATACGTCGATCTTATTTTTTTATTTAAATCTTATGAACTATTTTTGGATTTGTCTTAAATTCAGCTATATTATGTGCTTTTAATTCAAATTAACGTTATTATTCAATTATTGCTGTTAAGGCCTAATTTTTTTTTGTACACGATTTAGTCTTTTCTACAACTTACTATACTGGGTGAGTCTTTAATTCATGTCCAGTCATTACTTTGGTATCAATGAGAATGAATATATCTATTTCACCGTAATTATCAAGCTGATCAATGATATATATCTTTACTTTCTTATTGTATTCATTAATTTTGTGGGTTGAAAACGTACTTAGATTTCTTTTTTTATTATTTTGGTCTTGCGGATTTAGTTTAAATATTCACATGGTTCTCATATTGCTTAAGATTTGGACATTGTTTTGTTGTGTTGCCGACTTATTATTTGTTAAAAAACTTTTTCGTGTTATTGTTTTACATTTGTTGCTTTATTGTGATGATAAAAACAGTATACGTACATACCTATGAGTTAGTCAAGTTACCGGCAGTGTCTATGTTCACTGTAACGGCTAAAGAGTTTAAACATGGTGGCGCCTATCAAAAAAACTCTCCATTCGCTCGCCTCTATAACTGAGTTGAAGAAGATCTTAGTTGAAGATCTCCGGGGCAATCATGCTAAATATCGTAATAAATCGTAATCGTAATAAATCGGAAGTAGGTATTACGTTGAGTACACAGGCGCAGAACTATTGCTCGTGGGGGTCATATAGCACTTACTTAAGACATTCCCAATTTTATATGTGAAGAGTAAGAGCGTATTAATTGCGCTTGGTGTAAAATCAGAGATTTTTTAAATACGGCTTACTGGTTGCTAATTTAGTTAACCATTTTGAGTTTGCCGACATTTGACAATAATGGATAGGTTATATTAAAACAAACAACTTCAGAAAAGTATCCAAAAGCTTATTTTGTAGGCCACAGTAAGTAAAGGTATATTTAACTTTCCTTTACATCCTCCATCTTGTGCACGTGTATTAATTATTCTAGTTCCTTCTCTTGTTAATTATTTTATGTCTCTCTGCAACCGATTTTCGTAACCAGTTCCTGTGCCTCGTTTTTGGACCATTATTCATTGGTATTTTGGTTGACCTACTATATATTTCCGTTGGTGTGTTAGCGGAAGATTTGAGGCGGAATTTTATTAGTACATTTCGAATAAACTGTTGTGTGATTGGAGGTGTATTTAATTATTATTTATATTAATTGTATAATTGAAATGCCCGTCAGGTTTGTTAATTAGAGGTTTACACGTAGCAAAACCGATTCTAAATACAGTGAAAGCTGTCATAAGCGGGCAGTCACGGTTCCAGGATTTTTGCCCATGTAACTACTATATAGGTACATACATATATGTATGTACATAATATGTAATGACATCGACACAAACAAGTTATTTAGGAACAGCTGGAAAATATCTTAAAATGGATGACTGCTTCATTTTCCTTTGCTGTTCTTCCATACGGCACTTCTGAAAAGGACATTCCAGATTTTTGATATGTTCAAAAGCCACATAGTCATATGTAGAAAACTTTTTCAGTTCCCTGATGCAATTTAAAGCTTCGTCAAAGCACTTTATTTTATTTTCTTTTTCTTTTTGTTCTTGAACGTCTTCTATTTCGTCATCGGTCTCGTTCGCTTCACTAACTTGACTGGATGTAGTAGTCTGGTTTTCAAAATCATCATCTTCTGTTGGTGTCTTATCATCAATTTTTATAAATTCGTCTAGGTTCTGGTCGCTGGTAATATTTAAATCTTCTGCAGCTCTCCTCATCATCTCCATTGTCGCAAAAACAGACAACGGTAAGTCATCCTCATCCTTAGAGTCAAACTGAGGAACCGTCGCATCCGTTTTTCTGAACCCAGCCTTTCTGAAACAATTTTGTATTGTTGATGGAGTGACCTTTTCCCATGCCGTTTTGATAAAATATAATGTCTCTAAAATATTAATTTTTTTTGATAATTCAGATGATGATTTAGAAGAATCTATGTTTGATAAAATATGTTGTATAATCTGGTTGCGGTAATAAAACTTGAAATTTTGAATGATGCCTTGGTCTAGTAGCTGGCAAACAGAGGTTGTATTGGGAGGCAAAAAAAGAGGTGTAATTCTCGAGGATGTGAAGCAGCGTTATCTAAAAACAGTAAAATTTTTCTCTTTTCAATTCCCATTTTTCGATCAAGCTCGATTAACCATTAACCCATTATATCGCCTGTCATCCAGGCTTTCCGGTTTGACATCCACTTGACAGGTAAATCCTTAATGCTTATGTTTTTCAGTGCTCTAGGACGAGCCGATTTTCCAATCACTAGTAGTTTTTCTTTCTGCCCTGTCATACTTGCACAAAACAACACTGTAAGTCTTTCTTTGGCCAATTTCCCACCTACACACTTTTCAGATTTTAAGGAAAGGGTCTTATTGGGAAGCGCGCGAAAAAAAAGGCCACTTTCGTCGGCGTTGTAAATGTCTTCGCATTGGTATCCGAGTAATAGTGAAGGAAGTTTTTCTATGAATGCATCAACTGTCTCTTGGTTTACATCAGCTGCTTCACCAGAAATGCATTTAAAGCTTACATTATGTCTTTTACGCCACTTTTGTAGCCACACATCAGATGCACTGAAACTGGTGTAGCCGAATTTTTCTGCAATTTGTTTTGCTTTTTCTTTTAGAAGCCCTCCAGGTGTGGGTATCTTCCGATTTCTAGCATTCACGAACCACTGATAACATTCTTTATCGATGTTGGAACCTTCAGTTCTGAAAAAAGTTTTTTTTCGATGCACATTTACACCAGACTGCCATAAACGTCTAATGTCCTCTTTATTTTTTGCTAACATCGTAGCTTGCGTCCTTCCTATCGAAAATCGCGCTGGTATAGCCCGAGTAGATAGTTTTTCTTTATCAATTATATTCAATATTTCCATTTTTTCTTTTAGTGTTAACATTCTTTTTTTGTGGAGGCATTGTTAAAAATGCACACACCCGATTCTCTATCACAACTAAAGCACAAAGAACCAACGACCAGCTGTTTCTTAAACGGTAAATCCCCTAAGGGAATCACCGAGTCTAGAAATGTGTAATGCGTGTTAAAATCTTAATTCGCCCGGTTGTTGGAGCTTCGTGGTCGCTTGTGGGAGATATTTTCTGGCTTTGGCTAAAAAGATGTTGCCCGCGCCTGTTTATAGGAGCGCTCGCTTATGGGAAGGTGTCTTATGTATTAAAAGATAGGGCGAAAATCGGTTCCGAACAATTTGGACGTTTAAGGGAGATGGTCGCTTATTAGAGCTGCCCGTTAAGGGAGCTTTCACTGTAATCATAAATTTTAAATAGGTTTGGAATTACAATTGTGAATACTTTTATCAATAGTTCTGAATTAGCAGCACAAGAGATAAGACGTTATTTCCTTAATGAGCTTAAGTTTAAACATATATCATGATGTAGAGCTCTGTAATGCTCTCGATCAAGAGTAGGCCTTCCTTAATTAATTTGTACGATTCAAAAACTTATTTTTAGTAATCTTAGATTTAACCAGTTTAAATAAAATGTTTTTTTCTGTTTATATAGCGTATTAATTTATTATTGCGTTTATCTGTGGATTACCACCACTACACAAGGCTTTAATTAATTAATTAGTTCATTTCATTACTTTAAATGAAACATATGTTTCTATTAGTTGGGTCTTTTTATTGTGTTCTTTGCTTTTATATAAATTTACCTTGGTGCGGTTGTTTTTCCCACGTGGAGTGCGTTTTGTGTTTCTAGTTTCAACTTTCGGAATACAGGGTGTTACTTTTATTCTCAAGAAGGTGTTGGCTTAATTTTTAACAAGCGACACGACCATCTCCACTGAGTAGGCCGGTAAACAACTTTTTGTTCAGGTGTCAGCAATACACCATTAGGTAGATTTATTCAGATATCTTTGGGTTTTACTGAATAGCTTACTAAGATCGTTGATTAATGTTGGTATCAAACTGGACGAACACACATTTAAAATCAGAATTAGTGCCGACCTGAAATCTGAATCAGAGGGAAACAAGTCCCAAATCTATATATACTATAAGTTAATAAACTTCTAATACCAGTTTTGACAACTAAGTTGCCATCTTCAGTAAATCAATTTGAAAAATAAAGTGTTAAACGTGGCGTGGGATAACACTGGCGATCCCACAGGGGATTTGGTGAAGAGCATATCTTCAACGGTTGTACCTTAACCAAAGGCGTTACGTTTAACACTGTTTTTCTTTTTCAGATTGTTCTACTAAAGACTGCAAGTTAGTTGCTGAAATACGTTTTTGCAACTTTATTAACTTATTGTGGTTAGGGATTTTTCTTGTTTCTGTCTGTTACACATTTAAGATAGTGGAAACGTAGATAATTTGCTGGGGATGATCTAAAACTTCATCGGGAGTTTTTGTTTTTTCTGTGTTTTACTTACACCTTTTCTTAATTGAATGTCGAACACAAGGAAATTCAGTTCATCGTCTATGTTGTATTTAACATCCCTCAGATATCTTTTATAGGCTCTCGATTCGTCGTATTTATGCCATCATGCCTTTATAATAAGATTCTCTTGCGTTAATAATGTCTGTTTATTTATTATTAGAGACCGGACACGAGAGGTTGATGACTCATCGCCCACGAGTGTACTATTGAACATTTGTATTTTTAAAGTTTTTAATTTTACTTAAATAATTATACTTATAATAATAAAACGGTATATATACGGCTACAAAATACGAAATACTTTTTTATATGTTCATTTTGTAATGTGTTCAACTTGAGTAAAAGAGTATTAATATTTACTAGCAATACTTTCTCAAGGTTCTCTTCTGTAAAATTTGTTCTCTTTGAATGAAATACATCCTTGTAAATAGAAAACGTACTTTCTACATCACAACTGATTATAGGTGCATACTGGAAATATTATTTTATTTCCGCGTATTTTGAAGTTAGATTTTGAGGAATTGTCGCCATTCACAATTGCCGCGATGTTATTAAATCTGGATTTCTATTAAATACTGCGTTTAACTTTTGTCGAAGGCCACATCCGAAGTCACTTGTAATACTTTTCAAATTATTAACAGCCACATCTAATGTTGTTAACAAACACTTAATTTGAGATTTCGATTTTCAAAATAAGTGATTAGTTTTGGCAAATTTCCAAAGTGTTCCTGAAGAAAGTACAACTGATTTTTTAATGTGGAATTTGTGTTAGTTCCTTGCACTCAGAAATACTCCGAGCATCGTCATTTAAACATGCAACGAAATTTTATAAACTATCGAAATTCTCTGCATAAAAACTAGTAGCTCCCAACCATGTCCCCCATCTAGTTATTACTGGAGAGGGAGGCAGTGACAAAGATGGCAGTTTTCTCTGTAAAGAGCTACTCTCAATGGTGCTTTTCTGAAAACTTTTTTAAAAGCGGATACAAGTCTACCAACTTCTGGAAAGGTGTCTCTGATATATTCACAGATTGTGCGGAGAACATGTGCTACACAAGTAATATGCAGCATATTAGGATATGTTTCCTTTAATAGTCTGCCTGTTTTTAACATATATGCAGCACAGTCACGACAAATAAAAGTATTATTTCTTTGTACCTGTCGTTCGAATGAAGCATTTGGTGCATATTCTCATAAATGGTTTTAGATACTGTTTCCGCATCAACTGTATTTATAACTTTTGTTGCTACTACATATGCGTTATATGGAATAGTTGGATGTAGTACACCAGCTACAACATTTACCACCACACAGCGTCCTAATATATCGACAGTTTCATCGGCACTTATCCATAGGTACTGATTTGAAGGATGGCTCTAACGCGTTCTACTGCGTTCGTGGAGCACTTAGAAACATAATATTTGCCTAAGGTGGATTCAACAGGACCATATCGACCAGTATATTTTTGGAGAAATATTTTTAAAGTGGTGTTGTTAAGTTTATTTAATGGAATATTAGCCGCCATAAAAGTTTCACAGAGTTTTTCGTTAAAATGGTCACATTCCAACGGCTCCAATTTCTGTGCATGTGTTTGCGATGCTAAGTGACGTTATACGTGCGATTTTATGGAATTTTTTAACGATATTTTGCAGATTTTGAAATAAATTTCGGAATCACTGACAATGGACATATGGCCATTGTTTTACGATGCCGTTCTCGACGTTCTTCTATATCATATCTGAGAAAGTAACTTAAACAATGCTCTAGATCTAAATAAATGACAACTAAAAATGTATGCGTTATTGAAACTGAACGAAATTTAATGCACAATTACGTCGAAATAATTGGGAGAAGTAGATTCAATCAAACGATATTAAACAGGATCTATCACAAAAATTACGATGTAATTAACAGTGAAAACTATGAAAATAAGAAACTAATTCACAGCACTTTATTTATCTTACGAAATATAAACTAATAAATAAAATAAATTATAAAAACCCCCCTTCTATCTACGCTCATGAAAACAGAAATTTAACTGTAAATATCCAACAAATAACGTCGAAATTGTCGATGAAAATAGATGTGCGCGCTAGCCTGATTAATAGCGTATTGAATAACTGCGTTATGTACTTACAGATGTTGTAGACTATTTATATCGTCCGTTGTAATGACGACGTCATTTCAACCCGATGTGTCCGGTCTCTATTTATAATATTTAAATTCTTAACTTAATGAGAACATGTATAGGTACATTTCAGTAATTCTTATTATTTTGCTTATTTTTTGTAACAGATATTAGCTTTGTTTGAATTTCGAATTTAAACTAAAATAGCCCATTCAATTTTAGCTTTAAATCCTTGATACGTGTTTGGTATTTGGACTAAGTTGTCATCATCAGAAGTAGAAAACGTATTATGCTCGGATCCTAACACACACTTTGAACAAGCAAAGCACATCTCTGTTTCATCGACGTATAAATGCTGTATTAATATGTTATTAATACGTCACTGTATATGTTAAATCAACAAAGCATATTACGGTTTTACCGAGGTATTAATATTGTATTAATACATCGGTGATATATTGTACTTTGCTTGTGTAAAGTGTGTGGCAGGACTCAGAGTGTAATACTTTTTTTACTGCTGGAGATGACAACTTAGTTGTCGAAATCTTATCCAAGATGTAAAGCAATATTATGGTAAGAGTTGTTTTATATTAGTTTTTGCAGAATAAGCTACAGTCTCCGATTTAATCAGATTGTTTGAATTTCTTCGAAAAAAAAGGGAAATATGTGAATGAATTTGTAGTTTAGATACACTGTTCCTGTTGAATCGTGTTCGCGTTTTTATAATGCTCTTAAATGCGATATTAAACGGTGTTTTCTCCACAAACATTCGCCGAGAGTAGTTGATATGAATCATCTTCGGGCACGAGTCGCCTTCAGTTACATTAAATTGCTGAACATTCTACCGCAAGGCAGCGGCAATATCAGACTCGGCACGATCGTGATATATGTATCGCTCAGATGATGTTCAATAAGAGTGAGTGCTCTTTTTAACTGGCATATTATTCCTAAATGATGGGGTAACGACACAGTGTATTTAGAATTTCAAACTTAGAATTTTTATTAAATCTAGGTGCCATTTTCCGATTTCGATTAATATTCAATGATAATGACTAGAAAGGCAAAGCTATCACGTTGAAGTTATTAATATTAATGGAAATTGGTGACTCCGTAAATTATGCAAGCTCTAATACACCTACAATACATCATAATTTTTAATATTTTCTTCGCTAAATAGGAATATGTGTTAAGAGCATTATAGAAAAAACGTAGCAAGAGTATTTATTATTATATGTATATTTCAATATACTGTATTAAATGCTTTGCCTGTATTTAATTTAGATATTATGTTTCTTGTGCTCTAAATATTTATTTGCTTATTCAGACATTACAAGATAGATAAATCCTAAAATAGGTCTATAAAAAAGAGCTACCTACTACTAATAATGTAATTAGCAAAGTAAATAAAACTCTTAATTAAAAATCTACACTATTTACACACCAACTTAAAAAATGAATTTTTCGTACAATTAAATAAATCTAATTCAAAAAGGAAGTAGTGTAGTTCTTTAGTAATTATATACCAGATTGTTTTAAGTCCATTCGTTGTCCGTTGGCAACATTCTGAAAATATGTCGTTATTTCTAGTAAACGTCGTTGATACTCTAATATCGAAATGGGTTATATTATATATTAGGGTGGTCTTTAGATGTATGGAAGAAAATTTTTTTGAAGTTATAGACCGTAACTCCCTCTATAAATGCTTTTTTTTGTGTGAAAATACGGTATGCAAACAATTACACGGGTCAACACAAAATTTGACTTTTACTTTAAAGCATAAAATTTCGATATTTTAGGTCGTAATTAGACGAAAAAAAATATATGACATGAAAAAGTTTGCTTTTGTATTTAGGAGACCGATTGAATGATATTTTTTAAAATCTGTGGTTTTAATTTTTAATTGAAGATGAAACCATTCAAATAAATATGTTTATTATTTTTATTAAGTTTTACTATCAAAATAACTTACAAAAAAGTGGAAAATAATTTAAAAGTCCACGCTTTTACTTTTTCTTTTATGTTCATAAGTACTTTCTCTCAATAAACCCCAAATATAGTCTCCCATCATGTTTTCATTGTATTGGCCTTGATAACGTTGTTCGAAGCTCATAATGTCCTGATGAAAACGTTCTCCTTGCTCTTCTGAATACGCTCCCATGTTGTTTTTTAATTTATCTAAATGAGCATGCAGCATATGTACTTTTAATGACATCCTTAGTATATCCGCAACTAACTTTTCGTAGTTTTCAGCTTTGTTATTTTCTAAAAATCAAGAAACTACTGCTTTAAAACTGTTCCAACTCGCTTTTTGAGTACAATTCACCAACGTTGGAAATTTTTCATCGGCGAAAATCTGTCTAATTTTCGGACCAACAAAAACCCCAGCTTTAACTTTTGCTTCTGATAACTTCGAAAAAAACTTTTTCAAGTATCCAAAAGCTTCTGAAGTTTCATTCAGTTTTTTAACAAATTGTTTCATCAACCCTAACTTAATGTGCAGAGGTGGCATTAACACTTTTTCCGCTTCAACAATCGGCTCAAATGTTACGTTTTGTTTTCCGACACAAAGTTCTGTTCTTACAGGCCATGACCGTTTTATATAGTGCTTAGCATCCATTCTGCTATCCCATAAGCACAGATAACACGGATACTTTGTATATCCGCTCTGTAGTCCCATTAAAAATCCCACCATTTTAAAATCTCCAATCAGCTGCCAGTTATACTCGCGATACTTTACAGATTCAAGCAAGATTTTAACATTGTCATAATTTTCTTTAAGATGCACTGAGTGAGCGATTGGAAGAGATGGGAATTTATTTCCATTGTGTAATAAAACAGCGTTTAAGCTTTTTGTAGAGCTGTCAATGAATAAACGCCATTCGCTAGGAACACAGGGTATGCCTATTTCTTCGAACATACCTTTATGTCATTGCAAAAACAAAGTCCATCTTCTTTTGTGAAAAACGTTGAGAATGTTTCATGCCTAGTCCGCTGATCCGTGATATTAACATCATCAAGCAAATTCCACTGTTTTAAGCTCTGCTTTATTTTTTGGCAAATTTAAATCTCTTATCAAGTTGCTAAAATCTTCTGTAGTAATAAGATGGTGTTTTGGTTGTTCTGGTGTAAGTGAAAACTCCTTATCGGAATTACTTTTATTAGAACTAAGAGATGAGCTACTTTTCTGCGATAATTTTTTCCGTGGCTCAGGTACTGGTCGTGTCAGGTCGTGAGCAATTGGAGCAGAAGAAGATTCAAGGTCAGGATATTCGATAGGTTTTGCATTTTTACCTCTACGTCTTTTACTCGGATTGACAATGCAAATGTAGCAGTCATTGACGTGGTCTTTTGGTTGTCGCCAGATAATTGGTATTACAAATTTCATGGACCTCTTCTCACCTCGATACCAACCTAAAATGTAGAAATAAAAATTAATATGTCTATTATATTGATTAACCGCTTAATTAAAAATTGCTTACCTTCCAAACATCTTTTACAATAACTACAAGCAACATGTGGAGCCCGTGGCTTGTCTTGATGCCGAACAGGACAGTCAAAATATGCTTCGTAGGCTTCACAGAGAACGTCAGATGTCTTTAGTTCGTATTTTACGTCTCGAACTTTAATAAATTGACCACATATATAACAAAACGCATCAGCATCATATTTACACTTTCGCGACGACATTTTAAGTTTTTCTAGACTTGTTCAAAACACCTGATCGTTGTTTATCACTCGAGTGCCATCTAGTGGCACTATGTGAACGTAAAAACCCCACTCTGATCGCGCGGTATTTTTGAATGTATTAAATTTAATTAAAATTTATAAAGAAAGTCAAAAATGAGTATTATTACTATAACTATCACAAAAGCAAACTTTATACCAAAAAAAGGTATTTTCTTTTCGTTTTTGTGCATAATTAACCGAAAAATCATAAGATATACTTTAGGACAAAGAACGAAATTTTTTTTGTAGAGTCGTGTTATACGTATCGAACAAAGGGAAGGCGTGGCGCACCGCCTCAGGGGTAAAGGTCACCCCTGTTGGTAAAATGAACAGAAATATAATTTTTTTTATATACAATATACCTATAGTTTTATTATTATAACTTAATTAAATTGACGGTAACTGCCGGTTTGTAACAAGAATTTGATTATAAAAATTTAATGGGAATCAAATTTCAAAAATTGTGGCGGCAACTAAATTATTTGCATATCCTGATAATAGTTTACAAGCATAGATTTTTTTTAAGCCAACGAGTTCTAAATATATAGCTTTTTTATCCTTTTTTTCGAATACTCTTACGCGTCTTTGTGAAGAAAAGTTGGCACCACAGTGGTGCAGCATTTAAGAAAATTAGAAAGGGACTTCCCCTATAAAATGACAATTGATTAAAATTGTCAATTAGAAGAGTGTGTTACTTAACAGAAATAGTGTTAAAAATAAAAGCTTGTGTAAAAGTGTAAAAAAATGACCGCAAACCTAAGACAGAAGTTATATTTAATTGGCCATGAAAGTCAAATCATTGGAGCCAAGTTACCATCAAACGGCCAAGTTTTGCGAGTATTATTTTAAAATCTGCACAAAGTAAAACTAAATTTAAGATCAGGTACCCCTTTCTCGTGAAGGAAGTAGAAATTGTGTGGAAGAAGGCTCGAGTTCCAACAAAGGGAACGGATAAAAATATTATAAAAGTAGAGGCGTTATACAAAGAATGAAAGAAATTGCTTAAGTCGAGCAAACGCCACTCATCACTGCAAGAAAAATGCGAAAAAGAGTTTACAGACAAACTAGATGATTTATTTGATATTGCCCACGCAAATGCCTTAGAGAAAATGGAAATTGAGGAAGATAAGTTGTTTCTTATCAATCAAAGAAAGAAAGGACGTCCCGGATCAATGGGAGGTGCCGATTGCGTTCTTCTCAGAAGTGAACAGAAAAAAATTCTTAGACAAGAGGAAGAGAAGCGTAGGCTTGAAATTTTAGAAGCTAAATTGCACTTTATGTATTAGGATATATAAAATAAAGCAAACTGTAGTGGTAAAATGTAAATGGTAAATGTAAAAAAAATATTTTTTTGAAAAAAGAATAGTGCCTGTTTTTGTATTATGTACAAGCTATCAAGACATTTGGAAAATTTTTGTAAAAATCACTCAAAAATAAAATATTTTTTATGTTCGTTTTCTAGATGATGTAATTGCTTGCTATAATTTTTTTTTTAAATTTTTGTTCGAGATTGTCAAATTTTTTTCGGATGTTAATGTTATTAATGCCTTATCAAACATTTTTTCCAGAAAAAAAAGTCGAACTGAACTTCAATGTAACCGCTAGTGAAGATGAAATAACTGAGCAGTTTGAGTTTGATGTTACGAAGGAATCGGAAGATGAATCAGGACCAAGTAAACCTAAAAGAAAACGAGACAAAATAAATTTTATAACGGCAACCCTTGTAACAGTTTTGGACAAATGTAAAGTTAGTGACCGCGATGCTGTGCGAATACTTGTAGCAACCACTCAAGCTCTAAATCACGAAGTAGATGAGTTAATAATAAATAAAGCTTCTATTCGCAAAGTCCGTTCAAAACTTCGAGTTGAAACTTGACAAAGAATTAAAGACAAATTTGATGAAAAAGAAATTCGTAGCATTACAGTTCACTGGGATGGTAAAATTTTGCCATCGTTAATAGGAAAAGAATCTATTGATCGGATTCCAGTAGTTATATCGTACAATGGCAAAGAACAATTACTTGGAATCCCAGCGATATCATCTGGAACGGGAAAGCAACAAGTGATCTATTGCAAGAATGGAACCTAATTGAAAAAGTAGAAGCTTGATGTTGCGATACCACAGCTTCTAACTTAGGCCGACTTCAAGGCGCTTGTGTTCTTTTAGAGCAAGTGATCGGAAAAGATCTTTTTTATTTACCATGCTGTCATCACATCTATGAAATAATTTTAAGAAGTGTTTTCGATGAAAAAATGCAAAAATCATCAGGCCATTATGTACAAATATTTAGTAGATTTAGAGACGCTTGGATCAAAATTGACAAAATTAACTTTATGAGTGGTGTTGAAGATCAGAAAGTGAAGGATGCAGTAGGGAGTGTATCCGAGACTATAAAATTTACATCTCAAAATCTTGAAGTAAAGCACCGCGTGATGATTATAAAGAGCTTCTTCAATTAAGTATAGTTTTCCTTGGTAGTACAGTTCCGGAATTTACCTTCAAAAAGCCTGGAGCATTTCATCACGCCCGTTGGATGTCGAAAGCTATTTATTGCCTTAAATTATATTTATTTCGAAACGAATTTAAAATGATACAATTGGAGATAACTAGTATTCGTGACATTTGCATCTTTGTTGTAAGGGTGTATCTAAAAAATTGGATACAAGCACCAGTTGCAGCAGAAGCCTTGGCAGAACGAACAGTTAAGCTAATGGAAGATTTTAATTTAGTGTTATCCAAAGATGAAGAAGAAAAGCAATGGATAGTGCAATTTGTTGCGGATTATCAGAAACTCTACACCAATATGAACAAATATTCTCTTTTGAAATAAAATAACATATAAATAACTAAAAACAAAGCATTTTTATTTATCCCTTGTCAGACAGAGATCTTGTAACATTATCAAATCTGTGGCCACAAGGAATAAGTGAATGTTTTATGTTTTCCTATTTATTAACTTTGTTTTCCAAAAGTAAACCATTCTTCTATCTTTTTATTAATTTTCATTTATTTTCTTAAGAAATATGTCACCATATATGTATATAAATACATAAATTTTAGTTTGTATTCTAGTCCTTAAAAATTTGGCTTTAAATGAAAACCAGAGAAGCTTTAAGATGACATCGTCTCAAGGAAATTTAAAATATGTTAAAATTAAACTCAAATATATTTTTTAAATATTTTTTTTAGTATAAATAAATATATTTTTTACAGCCAAGAAAATTTTATTTTTAATATTTTTGAACCAAATTTCAAGAGCGATGCGCCACGTCTTAGCCTCGCCCAATCGTGATAATTTTTTGCACACCGTATTTTTATACTATAGCGAACATTTTGAGGGAAGTTACGGTAGAATAACAAAGTTGAAAGATAAGGACCACCCTAATATATATATATATATATATTATATATATATATATATATATATATATATATATATATATATATTATAATAGAATATTAATTAGCATATGGAAAATTGAATACTTAGACTAGATTAGTCACATTACTATTATCTCTATATATGTAAGGTTTTAGAAGTTAATGTTCACTATAATGTTAATTGTATTACTTTTGAATCATAACTATATTGATTTTTTTTAACATTAAGTGTCAAATCTATTGCTATATTATTATAATAATTGCTATTGCTTTCCTATATATTTTCCAAAAGTAATTGGACGATGTAAATTTAGTTAATTTTAGAAATACTTATTACAATTTGTCAATGTAAAATACTTTTGACAGTTTACGAGTAATCAGAAGCAGAAGCAGACAGTTATCGCAGACCTGAAGATGGAAAATGTGGTTTTGCCGAAACGTCGTCCAGAAACCAGCACCGGTCTTTACGAAGCCCAAACAGTGGAAACGCGGAAGGAAACCCGGAATCCAGTTAAAACACATACTACTACCCGCGGAAACCTAAAAGAAAACATATATATATATATATATATATATATATATATATATATATATATATATTATAATAATATATGCGATGTAAGAAAAGGAAACACAATAAGAACAGATAAACTCAATTTAATAAACATCAACTTAAGTAATGCAAATAATAAAATACGTTACAATTTGAATTTTCCCCCCCTATAACATTCTTGAGTACATGTGAACTTAAGTACAGACAAACAATGGTTAGAATGATGATGGAAAATAAGCTTATTCAGTTTGTAAATAAAGTTAAAACACGAACAGGTAAGTAGATATAATATATGTGTTTCCAATCAATATGTCAATATAAATAATTCCCTTTAGGTGGATTGAAAGAATTAAAAATAATGATCAATGCAAATCGATATGATTTAACCTAAAAATGGAATCTGTTCTCTATATTAATGATATCTTAATCTCAGGGCAAATTAAGGTAAGTCATGTCTAAATTATCAACCAATATGTCTATGAAAATACTAGCTCAGTAATTCTACATTTAAATATTCAAATAGGTGATATTTTATTTAGTGAAGCTGTACTATCTACGATTAATAATAATAATACAAAAAAAATGCTTTATTTATAGGGTAAATTCTACCTTAACTATGAGCACTGAATAACTCGTAACAGAAAGTTCCCAGGATTTGGTATTGGAATCATCGGGAGGTATTCGGAACTGAATGCAGGTATAGATCTTCCGATTAAATGGCAGGTAATAGGATGTTCAGCACAGTTATCTGGATGGCTTATATATATATAATAAAATTAAATTAAGGATTAGAAGGATTATTGTAACAGGATACTGGCTCGATACTTGTCTGATGAGGGTTATCAATACTTGTAAATGCACTTAGTATTCGAAGGTAAAATTATAACTCCCACGTAATATAAATTTTTTAATGATAATGTACTTTATTTTTCAGCTTCTAAATGCGATTATAAATTTAAGAATCGCCTTTTAAATCTTGAAATCGCTTAATTATCCGAAAAGCGACGCTTCACCATATTCGGTTTTTTTTATTAATTCATTCATACCTTTTTTTTCCGTTACCTACGAAACTACCTGGAAAAATTTGCCGCCAAAATAACAAAGGCGTGGACAATTTGAAATATAAGATTGAACTTCAAATTTAAAGTGAATTTAAAATAATATGAAGGTATTTGAATATCCCAAATAATAAACAATAAGTAGAAGATAAATTGACATTTAAAATTATAAATAACTGCATGTTAGATAACCTTACTTATGTTATTCCAATATAGATGTCGCGATCAGACATAATTTAAATATAATAAGATATAATATTTCAAATTTAAACTTGTAATATTAACAAAAAAAATTGTTCATATAACATAAATAATAAACTGAAGACAGAACCGGCTTAATATATATATATATATATATATATATATATATATATATATATATATATATATTTAGTATTAATAAGAATTAAAATTTATTTCTAATTTATTTTATTGGCCGTGTCATAATATTAAATATCTGTGCCATTGAGATTTTTAAACGTTCAAAACATTCAGAGATAGGCGTGGGAAGTAAGAAATGCTTATACAGTGTAAAGACAAGGGTTCTATTCTGTGGGGATACATCTCCCACTTAAATAGGCCTCGCTTTGTCAGAATTTATCAGTAGAGACTAGAGATCCACATTTCTAGAGTGATACAGAATGTGAGTAGTAATCTGAACATTAGGAGGGTAAATACCCTCTTTTGTGAGAGAAATCCTCTTGGCTTATAAGATTCATTTGAATCTGAATCAAATCTCCAAAATTTTTTGTGTAGTGTTCGTAAAAGAATATTTGTATATAAAAGTTTCGTTGCTAGATTAAGAATAGGTTAAGAATGAAATATTTTAAGACAATAACAATGAAATGTAAAAATGCTAATAGGCAATAAAATATTTCTAACAAATACTGCTTCTTGTGTTATTTCTTTGTATTTACTTTGGACGCTAGGCCTAGTTGTACAGACCCAAAAGATTACCCTGAGATATACACAGAATATACAGAGTTTCAACAAAATTATGTCTGTGTAACTATATACACAATCATTCCGTTAATTAAGTTAATTTTCAAGAGCAAAGTTCACAGTAATATGTAATACATAATGCTTATATTCTATGATATTGTACTAGCTCTTAAAAGTGTTTTCTTTTCATACTCCTTATCTCAGGATCAAGGTAGATTCACCTATAAATAAATATTGCTATTATTTAAATTGTCAAACATATAAAGAGTATCATATAAATAAAGGAAACCAAGGATATTGTTTGTAATATGCTGTTTATTAGCTTGTTGGTTAAGCAATCTTTTATGCTTCAAAGCACTTATAGTAATATATTATTCGAATAGTAAAGTGATTGAGTTGTCATAAATGTTTTAATTACTCTAAGTGGTAATTAATGGCTTAAAACAGTATAAATATCGTATGGATAACCCACATAATATAGGTAAGACAACTAATCTGTTATTGTAATGAATAATTCAGCTTGACGACGTATATTTAAATGATATTGAATTTATCTTTTAGCGTAAAAAATATATTTTGATTATACTCCAATAATACTAGCTATTGAGGAAAATCGCAACCAAGACTGTTGTGACGGGATTGGGATTTTCTAGTGTCTTGTTATCGGGAACCATGTTTTCTTAGGATAGAAAAACTCTGGGAACAGTATACAAGATTTCTCACTTTAAAGTGCATCTCTTGTGTTGAATTTTTGTTTGTTCGAAAACAGTTAATTTTTATATTCTCGAGGACATCAATTTATGGTATTTATTTCTATTTTCAAAAGTGTTTTTTAAATTTAAAAAGCGGAGATCAAAATTTAGCGACGCTATTGTGAAAAAAATGTAATCCTAAAGTCAATAAAAACTGATTTTATTTAAAAAAAGTTATATGATTCAATAACAGCCCTGTGATTGTTAACGTCGCATAATAAAATGTTATCCTAAAATAAATAAACAAGTGTCGTAGTGCATACAGTAATTTCTTGGAGATCTACAAAAAAGAGTACTGGAAATTGATTTATGATAAAGAAGGTTCTTACTTATTTCGTAAGTACTGAACCATGAATATCATACAATAAACAAATGTTCAGATGACTGTTAACGTTGCACTTTTTAATAAAGGATTACATTACGTTTCAGTTCATACAACAGCTTATTAGTGAGTGGACACGTTTTCTTTATTCAAAATACTTTACCGATTTTCTTCTCAAGAGTATGCGGACATGCATTTTGTGTATATATACTGGAACGGCAGTGCACGTCAAGCAGTTATTGAATCCCGACATCTGTTTCCCGATAGGCGCATTCCTTATTACAGGACGTTTCTGGAAGTACACAGACAATTTCGGTAATGCGGACTGCGTGATTATTTTTTCGTCGGAGGAGTAAATTTGCCAGCAGACTTAGAGGAAGAAGCAGTAGCTATTGTTACAAGGTATCCAACTCTCAGTGTACGTCGAATCGCTAGAAAACTAGGAGTGCCACGAACGACAGTTTGGCGAATTTTAAAACGTGAGGGCTTATATTCATATCATTATCGCAGGGGACATTTGCTTGAGGCAGACCAGTATGCTCGTCTAGTTTATTCTACCTGGATATTAATACAGTCACGGCTTCGTTTTAATTTTTGCTGAACAGTCCCCTGGACAGATCAATCTACGTTCACGAGAAGTGGTGTTACAAATCTGAGAAACCTGCACAGGTGGTCATCAGGAAATCCCAAAGCTAGACGCCCATCTACATTTCAATATGAATTTTCTATTAACGTTTGGGCGGCCCTAATCGATAACTCGTTGATTGGTCCTGTCGTTCTTCCTGGGAGGTTAAATGCGGACAATTACCTTCAATTTCCTATTGACGAACTGCCAGGGCTTTTAGAGGATGTCCCACTGAATGTTCGACGAGACATGTGGTTTCACATGGATGAGGCACCACTACATTTCGGTATTGCTGTCCGAAATTGGGTTAACGTCAATTATCCAAGATGCATTGGTCGAGGTGGTCCTGTTGCATGGCCACCCAGATCACCCGATCTTAATCCCCTTGACTTTTATTTATGGGGGTTCATGAAGAATTTAGTCTACGCGCAAGTTGTGAACTCAAGAGAAGAGTTGTTGGATCGTATTCATCTGGCTGCCGAGCAAACCCGACAAAACAAGTATGAAATTCGGTATTTCTTCTGTTGGCTTACGGGCACAAGCCTGCATTCAACAAGGAGGTGGACATTTCGAGAATATTATTAATTGAACCTTTTTAAATAAAATCAGTTTTTATTGACTTTAGGATTACAATTTTTCATGATCTGACAATCACATTCATA
The DNA here is from genome assembly GCA_935421215.2 of Melolontha melolontha. Classification (NCBI taxonomy): domain Eukaryota; kingdom Metazoa; phylum Arthropoda; class Insecta; order Coleoptera; family Scarabaeidae; genus Melolontha; species Melolontha melolontha. Next base: position 96,143,281 of record OW285242.1, on the reverse strand, counting down.
GATCTGTAACTTTGAAAGAAATAAAAATGGATATACAAGTTTTGCGTTTTTGTTACTTGAAATGAAGTCTACTTTACACTCCTAAAACTTGAACATAATGATACGGGACACTTGTATAGACATTCAATAGGAACGGCGGAATTTCGTTGTCTTGGCGATAAAATCGTGTCCTGGTCAGTCTAAACATACTTCCATTCACTAATCATAATACATTTTTACTGCGCTTATATAACTTGCAGAATATTCAACTTTTACTATATTTTTTGTACCCTTATTGTTTCCAACTTACTTTTTTAAACTGTTTTAGTCTTTTAAAGCACTAACTTGGGGTCAAAATACCTTGGTAGTGTGACAACGCAAATATGTAACAGTTACATAACTAGAGCCCTTATTTCTCGTTTAAACAAAATAATGCATATTATTTTAATGGAGAAACTCCAAGATTTTGAACACATTAGGTTCGAAAGAGAAACAGAGAATAATTTTCGAATTATATTCTCCAAATTATAGAGAAATGTCCGCTGTATTATTTATATGTATTACAGTAAAACATATGATTACGTAAAGTGGACGAAATTGTAGTTAGTGTCATCCAAAATGAAAGCCTTTAAAACTAATGAAACATCTATATGAACTTTACTAATAATATTAAATGGTAGATGCGTTTCCGGGCTGTTGGTATTAATGGTGTTTGTCAAGGTGATAATGTTCAATATCTATGAAGAATACGTATATTATATATTACTTCGTAATTATCACTAGTATTTTGTCCGATAATTGCCGGTATTTGCGTAACTTTGTGGGAAGTAAATATTAATTATTATAATATTAGTTAAACATTTGTAATAAACGTAAAGGCGTATCATTCTTGAATTCAGTTATGTTATAAATACTGTCTTAAATATTAAAAATAATCTTTCAAATCGTTTCAAAACGATGAGTTTAAATTATTCATTGTTTCATAATTGCCAATTATAACTATTGCTTTAAATCCTAATAAACGAAATATATTTTTGTTTCATTTATATACATGTCCTACTTGTGCCAATATATTTATAAAGAGTTTCAATCCGATAACCGTTGAAGGTCGCTTTGAAATTGCGTGTAAATTCGTTAAAATTTTCATAAGTATTGTTCCAGTGAATGCGCCCGATGTATGTGTTGAAAGTAACGTATATTATCCAAATTATCATTATTTTGACATTATCGCAGGGAAACAATACGCTTCTTTATACAGCGTAAGAAGTTGCACCCACACCTATCTGTCTATACTCTATATATGATGTATTTTATATTACTATAAATTAACTGGCAGGTGCACTATAAATTGATGAAGCATTAGAATAGATTAATAGATGTCTGGTTCGCAGAGAAATTATATGCTTATCGTCCATGATTGCCATTTATGAAAAAAGCGTCTACACAATTTGATCACACAATTTGAGAAATTTAAGTAACATGGAATAGCTTCGTAATTACTTGAACAGTTCGCAATGGCTTGGTTCTTATTTTATTACAGAGACTTCATCAATTTGTCATTCTAATGCCTTTGAATATACAATATTCTTGGTTATTCCATCCGGTGCATAAACAACCAGAGCAGATGGTTTTCTAATTCACGAACCTGCTACATACAGTTAACCATGTGAGTCTGACATAAATTACACTTTTCTACGACCCTTTATAAAACGACATTTTTCATCACAGAAAACTACAACGAAAATGTGATTTCCGTCACTAGTGAGAAAAAATCCCATAACGTTAACTTTCGTTCCTAGTGAGACAAACAGAGCAGATGGTTTTCCAATTCACGAACCTGCTACATACAGTTAACCATGTGAGCCTGACATAAATTACATTTTTCTACGACCCTTTATAAAATGACATTTTTCATCACAGAAAACTACAACGAAAATGTGATTTCCGGGTGGGAAAAAATCCTATAACGTTAACTTTCGTTCCTGGTGACGAAAATTACCTACTAATTTAAACCTGCGTCTAGTTGCCTGCTGTTGCTTTATCGCGTCATTTTTAAATCACGTCAGTTTGTGCTGTATGTAGCTTTATCATGATTTCTGATTCAGCAAGCGATTTAGATATTCCAAATACACCACCAGAAATAGTAAATCAAACTGAGAAAACCTATGCGGGCTTATTACGAGAAAAATCGAGAAAGAGGTATGAAGAAGTCTATGTAAAATTCATTGACTAGAGTGCGGTTAATAGCGTAAATTCATATTCGGAAATTATGCTGCTTGCATATTTTGCAAAATTGTGGTAATCGACCTTATGGTCTATATATTCTATGTCTCGATATTTAAATCATAACTAATTTAAATATGATCTATAGTTTTTTAATTTTTAATTGAAAATAAAGTGTTTGTTTACAAGGAATATCTTGCCTGATTTTCCATGTGTAAACAAAAAAGTTTTGCCATGGACGCAATGAAGAAATAGATTAAGCGTTTGGAGAGATGTGTTGCACTATATGGTGATTATGTGGAAAAATAATGATGGTACATTGGCAGTATAATAAATTTACTTCGTTTTGAGAATGGTTTCATAATTTTGCTTTTTCTTATTCTGATTTTATAGAGTTGCTAAACCTTATTTAATAAACCCCCTAGTATGTATGCTACACTTTTCTGATCTGAAGCATATACGAGGTCTGACCAATAAGTAATGAGACTAAGTCCAGAAAATACGTATATTTAAAAATTAAGGTACATTGATGTGATCCCTTCAAAGTACTCCGCTCTCACAACTACACACTGATTCCAACGTTTCTTCCAGCTTTCGTGACATTTCTGGAAGGCTTCGACTGGAATGCCCTGGAGTACCCTCGTCACGGCGGTCTGGATGTCAGTTATGGACCCAAAATGCGTTCCTTTATCGGCCAATTTTGTTTGGGGGAACAAAAAGAAGTCACAGTGTGACATATTCGGCGAATAGGGCGCTTGGGTCAACACTGCGATGTTTTTAGAGGTCAAAAACTGCGACACACTGAAGGCACGATGGCATGGAGCATTGTCATGATGAATTTTTCTGACGGTTTCTCGTTTCAAATTAAGTTCATCAGCCAACATTCGAATGGTTAGCCGCCGATCTTGATGCACGAGGGTGCGCACACGCTGAACATTGTTGTCAGTTCGAGCTTCAACCGGCCTCCCACTTCGCGGTTTATGCCCGACGCTCTCACGACAATTTTTAAAATCTTTATGCTATCGAAACACCTGAGCACGACTCAGGGCTTCATCACCGAACACTTTGACCAATTTACCGTACGTTTCCATAACAGAATCGCCGAGTTTAACGCAAAATTTAATCGCGTACCGCTGTTCAATATTACGTCGTTCCATATTCGTGACACGCTTTACAAACACGTTGTCGCAAGCTCAACACATTTGGAGTACTAACGAACGTACGAAAGTCGCGCGCACACGAATCGATAGAGGCTGATTAACCGACTGAAGTTTCAGGTTCGCAGTGTTACCACAAGCGCGGCTAAAAAATCAGTCTCATTACTTATTGGTCAGACCTCGTAGTAAGGAGAATAGTGGCTTTATGTAAACAGATTTCTTGTCTTATAATTGTGTGAAACAAGAGTAATTCTCTTTTAAAATTTATCAAGGAAGTATTTGCATTAGTTTTTAATCCACTGTGACAACTATATTAGTTCCTGTTGTTATTTGAATAATTTTTACATTAACTAATTCGCAAAATCTTGTTAATCGGATTTCCTTATTGTCGCGACATGAAAAATAAGAAGTATGTACTAATTCTTCACTATAATTATTGAAAATTCGTTATACGCGACTAAGCACAGGAAGTAATAGAATAGTAGGTAACAGAAGAAAATATTAATTATAATATCTTTAGACAATATCATTCTAATTATTTCATAACAATAACAAGAAAATTTACGCGAAAAGAAAGAAATCAATTTTGATTTCCTCGATTAAGAAAAAGCGTGCAAATTTAATAGCATTTGTAGAATCTATATTATACGAAATATTAATTACAATTTATCACTGTTAGAAGTGCTAGTAATTCAATATTATTGCTTAAAATCCAAAGGAAAGGGTTTCTTATGATAGGAACTGTTATTTATATTACTCCTTTATTTGAAATATGCAAGAACTAATTATAATTTTACATGTGTTTTCATAAATATCTATCGTGTTAAAAAAGGGCCATTTTTTAAAACTTATTGTGATTACTACTTATGAATATAACTAATTTTTCAGATTTGGATAGTGAAGATGTATGGTTTGACATTTCGGTTGATCATATTCTATTTATCACTTCACAGTAAAATCGTGAATTTCTAACAAAAGAATGTGATCTAATATTATGCATTATAAATATAAATTGAAAGACACGCAACTGTTGGTTTCAATCTTGAATTTAATAGTTAATGTAGAACAAAACGGCGTATCCGAAGCATTTATTGCAACAGGAAAATTTAAATTTAATTAATATTTTGTAAATGCATCTTCTGCATTAATAAGCAATTCTACTAGGCATCGATGTAACACAGTTGTTGATAAATTGTTGCGATAGTTGCTTCCAAGCTTCAAGAACGGCATCCAATAGTTGCTGTTTATTGTAAAATTGCACGTTCTTTTGGATATTTATAACCATTAAACCCCATACATTTTTAATCGGATTCAGACCCACGCTATAACATAGAAAATTAAAGCCTGAATATTGTTGACGCGGAACTATATTTTGGGCAATTATCTTGTTGAAAAATGATATCTAATTCGAGGTATAACTCCGTCACCGAAGGTAGCTTAATATTTTCCATAATGTTAACGTATTAAACACTATTTAATATTTCCTCAATGTTCTACAAGCCACCCAGCCTACGTGCTGATATTCATCCCCACATATTCACAGAGAAACGGTGGTTTGTTCTAATAGCATTAACGTACATACTATTATATGACAACATAATATGAAACATACTTGAGTGGGTAAAACCTCACTAAATTTGTATAATACAAAAGTATTTTTAATAATATAAAAAATATTATTAAAAATGGGGTGTGAAGAACACAATACAAGTTCATTTATGTATTTTTGAATGTATCTTCTCCAAAGACGTAGATACGTATTTCACATTTCTACATGTTCGTCGGTACGCCCCTGTTGGAGAAGAGACACATTCAAAACAAACATAACTACGTTAATATGTAGCCGAAATTATTCAGACAGAGCGTGAAGGAATATTCAGCGCTGTCTACATAATAACAGCCGAACTAGACGTGTTTTTTATCGACAAGTAGTGAAGACACGAGAATACAGTTTTTTTATAGATACGGTGGTTACCGACTATAAAAAACACGTCTAGTTCGGCTGTTATTATGTAGACAGCGCTGAATATTCCTTCACGCTCTGTCTGCATAATTTCGGCTAGATATTAACGTAGTTATGTTTGTTTTGAATGTGGCTCTTCTCCAACAGGGGCGTACCGACGAACATGTAGAAATGTGAAATACGTATCTACGTCTTTGGGGAAGATACATTCAAAAATACATAAATGAACTTGTATTGTGTTCTTCACACCCCATTTTTAATAATATTTTTTATATTATTAAAAATACTTTTGTATTATACAAATTTAGTGAGGTTTTACTCACTCAAGTATGTTTCAAATTATGTTGTCATATACACATTCGGCTCACGTCGACAAGTAGCGAAGACACGAGAATACAGTTTTTTTATAGATACGGTGGTTACCGACTATAAAAAACACGTCTAGTTCGGCTGTTATTATGTAGACAGCGCTGAATATTCCTTCACGCTCTGTTTGAATAATTTCGGCTAGATATTAACGTAGTTATGTTTGTTTTGAATGTGTCTCTTCTCCAACAGGGGCGTACCGACGAACATGTAGAAATGTGAAATACGTATCTACGTCTTTGGAGAAGATACATTCAAAAATACATAAATGAACTTGTATTGTGTTCTTCACACCCCATTTTTAATAATATTTTTTATATTATTAAAAATACTTTTGTATTATACTTTTATATCTTGCACCTCTTGGCCTATACACTCTAATGCGTCCGTTATATAATGATTGAAAAATGTTTCCATTACTAAAAATTACTTTATCCCATATATTATTGCCAATATAATCTAAACATAATCCAATTCTTTGTTCCTTGCAAGCATTTGAGAGGAGTATTTTACTTGCTGCGGAAAACGAATATAGACCGGTATTTCGTGCTGTATTGGGACTTCCAGGATAAATGCTGTCTCTTATAGCAGTAATTATACTTAAAAATGGATTCTCAGTAATTTGAGTATTCAAATTGTCATCCTGTGGTCTTGCTAATGCCGAACTCTTCTACAACACGTCTTTTTGATCATCCTTCCTCTACTTTTGTGCAGATCCTAGCTTCAACTACTAAACTTAGCATAATCCTCACTAAAGTTATAATAAAATTTTTATAACTTTAATAAGGATTATGCTAAGTTTAGTCAATTCCCACAAAACCTAGGTGAAAAGGGTGAAAGTTTTCAATAGGACATTCAGACGATGGAAGAACGATATCAAAGAAGATGTGATACCGACATGATGGCCGACTACTGTTGGAGTCGGCAGCGAGAGTGTCCTACTGAGCTCAATGCTAGCAAATCGTATGAAAGATTCTTTTTAGTAATAAGTAGAGCAGGCCAATATCCGTGCGCGCCATGAGCGCCGGTATGGGAGTGTAATTCGTAATATATTAGAATATACGATAGAATAGGTACGCAACATGAGCTTGTTACCGATATAAGTATAGAAGTAGTGACGTTTATTCTATCAGAAATAATTAAATATACATTTGGTTTTCTGCTATTAAAGTAATATGCATAAACACACGAAAAATAAGAATAGTACATATTATAGCAGTTATTATAGCGTTGTATGTACCTATAAATAAATACGTGTTCTTTACAATGTGTTTTTGACCAACACATTAGATATGTATTGCACACTAAACATTTAATTTTTGAGCCATCGCATATTAAGTCCGGGAAATCCATAATAAACTTATTCACGGAATTTTTAATAATATAAAATATTATTAAAAATCTGGTGTGAAGAACACAAATACAGGTTCACTATTAATATTTTTGTGAACGTGTCCGAACATGTTATATATATATTATTATATATATAATATTCAAATTTGTATCAATTACAATTTCCTTCAGAATTAATTACATACTTACAACTAATTACATATTTAAAATTAGATATTAAAACTATTCAAAATACTGTATTTATATTTCCTATGATTTTCTTTTGCTTATATTTAGTCTTAATTAAATATTTAATTAGTATAATTTTTTAGTTTCAAATTAACAAAATTCAAATATATTGTTTGAGGTAATTTGCCTCACAACAATATATATATATATATATATATATATATATATATATATACCGCCTGATTCTGAGCAAACGCTACGGCCTGAATGTACGAATATTTCTCCCGCTCCGAATAAAAGTCCCTTGAACGCGTTAAGCCAATCACAAAACAGTCTGTTGCTAAACCCCCTCCTCGCGCCAACTTAATTGGCGCTTGCTATATGTATGACATCGATGTTAAGCCAATCACAAAACAGTCTGTTGCTTAAGCCCCTCCTCGCGCCAACTTAATTGGCGCTTGCTATATGTATGACATCGATGTTGACGCGCCTACAGCATTCAGGGGAATTGTATTCGAAGCGGGAGAAATATTCATACATTCGGATCGTCGCGTTTACTCAGAATTAGGCGGTATATATATATATATATATATATATATATATATATATAATATTTTCGTGACCTTGGTATGATATGGTAAACTTAATAAGTCGGCGATTAAAGGTCTGGTTTATTACTTAAAAGTATATATATTTAAAACAACCCTACATGTTTCGGCAATGATGCCTTTGTCAAGGATATAAAAAATATAAATGACAGAATGTAAATGTCAAATAATTGAGTTGCTATGGTTTAAATTATTCAAAGATACATTCCAATAATAATAATAAAACATGCCTTAGTATTCCAAAAAATAGATAGCAAGATGTGAACATATGTGTTGTTCGCCGCTAGCAGCTTGTGTCTCTTTCTGGGTATGAATTTGTGTGTTGATTGTTGCTGGCAGCTTGCGTCTCTCTCTGGGTGTGTGGTTTTGTATTTGTGTAGCGTTGTATTTGTAGGAGCGCGTAAGTGTAGGGTTTTGTATGTTGGTGCGCTCGTGCGTGTGTTTAGTGACCGGTCGTGTAAATTTAGAGAGATCGGAAAACCAGCCGTTGCGTAGCGCCGCCAACCCTTTCCCGGCAACTTCTTTACTTTTCCGTGCAGTACTTCGACGGCCCGATCCCCGCCCCAACGAGGCAAGACGCAGACCAGCGAAGCGCACCCTGCACGGGGTTGCTCATCGCCAATCGAGGGAACACTCTTAGTGGCTACCTCAGTCGACGACGGTCACACTTTGTGCCATCTCAACGATTTCCGCAAAACCGGGGGCAATGCACACACGTCGAACGTGTGTGTTATGTTAACGGCAGCATCATTGCCGAAACAAGTAGGGTTGTTTTAAATATATATACTTTGAAGTAATAAACCAGACCTTTAATCGCCGACTTATTAAGTTTACCTTATCATACCAAGGTCACGAAAATATTATATATATATATATATATATATATATATAATATATATATATATATATATATATATATATATATATATATACTTTGGTATGTATATATTTTAAATTTCTTTGATAAAGGCACTATGTGTCGAAACATGGAAGAGTGTTTTAAAGATATATATGTCAAAGTAAAACATACCTTAACCGCCAACTAATTTAATCTACTATATATATATATATATATATATATATATATATATATATGTATATGTATTAATAAACCTTAGAAAATGTCGTAAGGCATTAATTGAAAAATATAACTGTAATAATTATCAACAACTCAACACAATCTGAGGAGGGCAGACTGACGTAGTGGATCCATTTTTGCCAGCTGCAGTGAACATTTACTTGAAATTGTGAAGCATATCGAAGTATTAGAAAATCTAATCGAAAGAAAAGCGCGTCAATTTTTCCGTTTCCTAAGTCTAAATTGTCATCAAATCGAAATATAAACACATAAGAAAAATGATGCTGTAGTCGTTGAAGAGCAAGTTGATACCTGTCATAAGATGTTAACCAAACGACGAAGGCACATTCCAATTCAGACATTGCAAAGGCATGGAAAAGTATTTTCATTATATTTGGATTACTAGTAGTCTCTGGAAGCCGGCGTAATAAACCATAAACGTTTGAAAGTTGTTGAGGATAGCCAGTTTATAAAAAGTGAGAAGTAAAGTTTGAGAATAAAACGCACTAGAAGATTATTGACGGTCTCTCCACTGGTCAGAAGTTGATTATCTAAGAATAGGAATGCAAGATTAGATTAGACATATGTGCTAGCATGAGCTTGAGCTTTCATTCATAGTTTCTGGGAAGCTCTGTACAACACGATTCGACAAGATCGAAAGAAACCTTAACAAAATCCGGTTATATCAAATAATAATAAATAATAAAGAATGTGGTCGCAACGATGATTTCTCAGATACGTCACTTAGAGATATAAATTCAAAAGATTTAGTCATTATAGAAAACATAATTAATTGTGCTAGATTCATGAGACTCTATGAGGTCAATAACGTTCAATTGTTCAGAAACAAATTCCGTGTTGGTAATAAGTTTAGGCTACCACACAGTATATGCAGAACTTATGATTATGTAACCAGTAATAAATTAACGAATTGATCAGTTAATACTTTTCACAAAGGAAATGGCACAAAGCAAATACATAATTATTTTTATGACATTCTGAAATTTATATCATCATATTGAATGCTTCTAAATCATATATTAAAAAATTGCAATAATTAAATGACAATTACTAAATTTAACCGGCCTTTAAGATATAATGAAGTGATCGAACAGCCTCTATCTATGACTTCAATCGTCTGACTTAGACAAAAAAAAACATATACATATACAGTATTTAATATAAACAGCAAAAAAAAAATATTGAAGGAAAATTAAATCCATTTTAATATGCAACATTTTACATACGATTTTTCCTTTGTGACACGTTAAATTAAACCAATTGTAGTCTTCAGTATTATAAGCAGAAATATGTTACTACCTTATATCCAATTGTCTGATACAGGAAAAAAATGCTACCTCGTGGTGAACACCCTAATAGCTTGTACGCAAATTTCTAACGTGATAGTTTAAAATCGAACCGGATCGGATTACGTCCTGGATAAATTCCATTCTTAGTACAAAATAGCCTTTGCTAACTTCTCTGTTAAATATAACAAGGAGAGAAAAATATAAGGAACATAACACAGTAATGAGGGAAACAATGCCTTTCCACAAGACCCTTGTGTATAATTACTCACTTCGAACATTAAATTCAGATGATACAAAATGGAGACGCCATCCATGTGGTCGAAAAATTATATAGTTTAAAATCCGTGACATCCACGAGAAAAGAACTAAAAGAACAACTTCCTCATTGTCTTACTATACCCAGTAGAATTATAATCCGCCATAGCGAACAATTCATAGTCAGATCAATTCACAACCATGGAACGGTGAAGTCTTAACCACTATTCACTTGAACGACAAAAATAATCGAGACAATCCATGTCAACCTTTTTATAAGCTAGGACGTAGTTCGATATTTTAAGTCAACTAAAGAGGGAGATCTCATCGAGAAAAATATATAAATAAATCTTTTAATTACCACATTATCAATTATAATCCCTAAATATATAATACTGAGAATCCAAATTAAATGTCTTAAAGAAAGGACAAATTTTCCAATTAATATACTGGCTAGATACCAACTAATTACTTAAAAGATGTCGCACTTTTTTGGACACAATAAAGAAAATCCAACTACGTATGCAAAAATTCCAATAAATGATAAGTTCTCATTCTAATTATGAATATCGCATTAAACTGGATTTTTACAGACATTAAAAATACATTTACAATGAATGGCATAATTGTTCATATTTAAACGCACACATATACAATTCACCATTACGTGTGAACCTCCGCAGATGTCACTTATCTGTTTACATACTTCATCCTAATAATAGACAGTTGAGTAGAATTTTAAATAAATTATGTCCTATAATGTTACAAAGGAAACCTCGTATTTCTTAAACACAGTATTTTTTACAAATGAAACAGACATGCAATATACACATGTGTATATTGCATGTCTGTTTCATTTGTAACAAATGCGTAATACGTGCTTAACGTATTGATATACTTAAACCTTTTTTGTACAGTATTTTTTAGTTTCAGTACTAAACCAAGAAAAATAATGCAAGACATTTAGGTATAAGAATATTATAAATATTAAGAACAATGTTATTAAAAAAATGTATAGAATTTAGAAAGATGCTGTAATTTGAATAAAATATGTGCTTTCGCAAAATTTTGCCTATTATTTATTTAATACAAAGGTATTTTTAATAATATAAAATATTATTAAAAATCTGGTGCGAAGAACACAAATACAGGTTCACTATTAATATTTTTGTGAACGGTTAGTCCGTAGTAAGAGTGAAGACACAAACAAAATGCAGTTTCTAGAGGGATGACTGTGCCACCTTTGGAAAGGCGTCGTTACTTCACATTGGTTATGTGGACGGGGCGAGGTACTTTGGCTGTCTGACAACAGGCAGCGCTTAATTTACTTCTACGCCCGGTCTGGATAATTCCTGTGATGTGCTGATGTGGTTCTCCAGCAGGGGCGTACCGATGAGCCTGTAGAAAGGTGAAATACGTATATACGTCTCTGGGGAGAGATATTTTCGGACACGTTCACAAAAATATTAATAGTGAACCTGTATTTGTGTTCTTCACAGCAGATTTTTAATAATATTTTATATTATTAAAAATACCTTTATATTATCAAAACTGGTGGGATTTACCTACTCATGTATGTTTCAATTATTCTGATATATTATTTATTTCTTGATAAATATTGAAGTGTGTCATAATATAGATAGATGTGTATGGTACCTTCATCCTGTCTACTTATGATATGAATAATTTTGACTTAAATATTTGCTTTTCTTACTTTATATGACAAGTACGTGGTTCAATAAAGCTTCGATTTTTCAATTTAATTTATTCAGAGTTAATTTCTTAATTACCAACATTTTATTACAGATCTACATCATCCACGGAAAGAAATAATTTACTAAAAAATTGCTTAAACCGAAACAAAAATATTTATAATTGATTGAGTTTTACTTAAATAATTTCCTGGAGGTATTCAGGCTATTTGTTTGACGTTTGAAGATGAATCCTTATTAATATAATGCATGTTCTATAACAACGGATGGACATAATTGCTAAACAACACGTGCGCGATGACGAAGTGTTATTATTATCTTTATAGGTCGTTATAAACAGGAAACATAGGAAAAAATTATTTGTTATTAATGTAATATTTATGATTACGTAAATATAGCCATCCTGTTAAATTAATTTAACTGTTTTGCAATATGCAATTAAAACATTGGATAATAAATGAGCTTGTCACGAACTTCTTTGTAAAAAATTTCTACCGTTAGTGCAACATTTCGCAGAAGGGAGCTATAGTTAAAGAAAATTTTAATGTTTGTAGTATTTTAATACATTTTATTTGTTATGCATGTTCATATAATAGAATTTGTTCTTAAATTATATTGGATAGCGGTGATATTATATTTTTCAGCTAATTAGTAATATATTTCCAAAAATATTCTTCAAAATAGAACAAATAAAATTAATTAATTAATTAATTAATAAAATTCGAATAGAAGCTCTGTCGGAAAACAAATTTTTGTTTTATATGAGACATATATTCAATCTAAGTAATCCTAAATAATATTCTTTTAATGCTTGAATACCGATATTTTAATATGGAATATTTCTTGCCATTTCTAAAGCAGCTGACGATGTAGATCACGATATCCTATTTAAGAAACTCTTCCGTGATTTTACACGAATTGTTATTCAGCGAAAGATGTAAACAGTGAGGTGACAGAGAATTAGGATACCAAATATATTACTTATGTTTTTTTTTACTTTTGACTGTTTGATTAACAAGAGCGTATAATACGTCAAAAATAAAATATATTTACATATCATGCAGAAACGCATAGTATAGGTCTTGGTTGAGACCGTAATCAAGGGGACGAGGACGGAAACGAGGACGGAGACGAGGAAAATACGAGGGCGATTCGTAAAGTTAAGTTCCGTTTTCACCTAGTGAGCAGACGAGTAGGGATATCGGGGAGATCGCAGCGCTGTGGTGTAATCTGGTTCAGTGTGAGTCTGGCAGTGCTAGTGAGAGAATCGTTCAAACATTCTTTCGTGCTATTTTGATCATTTGAAATGGCTGCTGCAATTGAAAATCCCGTCGACAATGAATTAGGATTCGTTATCATTTCTGTGTGCAAAAAACATGAAGGCTGCTGGGATTCATGAACTCTGTTCTGTTTATTGCGAAAATGTTAAGAATGATAGTACGGTTAGAAGATGCTGCCGTATCTTTCGAGAAGGACGAACCAATGTCCATGATGAAGAGCGAAGTGGAAGACCAACCGTTGTGACGAACAAACTTGTGGGTAATATCGAAGAAAAAATTTGCGAAAATTAGCGATTCGCAAGCACAGAACTGAGTGCTTTTCCCCTCAAATTTCACATACAGCTTTGAATGAGGTTGTTACTGAACATTTAGGTTGCCACAAATTTTGTTCACGATGGGTGCCAAAGCTTCTTACCGAAGAGCATAAAACAAAAAGAACGGGGGGGCATTAACTTTTCTGACACGCTACGATGCTTAATGTGATGATTTCCTCAGTCACATCGTAACAGGTGATGACTATGTTAACGTTGAGACGGAAAGACAGTCAATGCAGTGGGCCCGCTCTAACTCGCCTACGAGGATTCCTTTAAAGGGCTGTCAAACTTTTTTTGTGAGAAAAGTAATGTCACTGTCTTTTCGGACAAGAAAGGTGTCCTTCTTGTAGACTTTTTGGAACGAGGGTCTACGGTAACACTGAAGTCTATTGTGAAACTGAGGAAGTTCAAAAGAGCTATTCAAAACAAGCAACGTTATTAAAGTTATTAAATTCGAGCAGCGTTTTTCTTCATGACAGCACCCGCCCGCATACCGCCGTTCACGCGTTAGGCTTACTAGACAGTTTTAAGTGGAAAATATTTGAATATTCTTCTTAGAGTTCAGATTTGGCTTCTGGCGACTGCCATCTCTTCCATGTCATGAAGAAATGGCTTGGGAGCCAACGGGTTCAGAGCGATGAAAAGCTGCAGGACAGTGTTACAGCTTGTCTAAATTCACAGGCGACAGACTTTTATGAAGAGGACATTAAAAATCTGGTAAATTAAAGGAAATTGACATACTGAAATTTTAACAAAAATTGTGTGGACAAAAATATAACTAGATTAATACAGAGTTTCAAAAACAAGATTTTATTAAATAATATCAGGTTCACCCGCTATTTGCTCTTGTGAAAAAGGATAACTAATAAAAAAGAACTCGAAGAATGACAAAGAATTTTGAAGAAAATTTATGAAGTGATTAAAGAAAAAAAAATAATAAAGGAGCTGTTCAAAAGCTAAGATGTCTTACAACGAATTGATTAAAAGACTTTCAATGTGAGGGGAAGCAGAGAGCAGAAGAGAAGGGCGACGAAGTGAAGAAAAATCTTAAGGAGGTAGGAGTTACAGTTTGGACAGAATAGGTCAAAGGCGGAAAACAAGAAGAATGAAATAGGCGATCAATATCGTGTAGCGGAAACAACCATTCTTGAAGTTGTTAGGCTTACTTAAAAAGGAAGCAATAGATCTAGTAAGTTTACTATGAACTATGTTCTATGGTCACCTTAAGTAATCTAATCTACTAAATACAAATCTGAACAATTCTCACTGGATTACCCTCTATTGTTAGTGTTGAATTAAATATTTACTTTCACTTATCAAACACTCAAAACGAACTGTCAAACATGAAAATACTTAAGTAATTTGAGTTTGCCTGCACAATGCTTGACTTCTACAATATGTGGAATGAATAAAAGATAAGAAGTTTATTAACAGACGCAGATTGCCAAGGCCTTTTTAAATAGATACTGCTTAACATTGAAGACTATCCCAAAAATAATTTTGTATCAAAAAGGTAAAGGTTTGGTAACTATTACTTTTCGGTAAATAAAAAAGCCTAAAATAATGTTCTACTGTTCGAATTATGATTCTCTAAAGTTTTTACCTAAAAAACTAGAATTTTAGAATTAATTGTTTATAAATTATCCCTCAAATTTTCAAATTATTTCAAAGCCTCCCAGTAACGCAGTGGTAAGTTACAGGCTTATCGTGTCGGCAGTTCTGAAAAAAGGAAATTCGGCGTCGAACAAGCATGATCCGAACCTATAACTCAACGTTTTACACGCACAAAGAGCGGTTCTAAATAGGCGGCCAATCAGTCGAGGGAGCGGTCCAGAATTAAGTAGTGGACCAGCTCAGAGAGCGGGCCTAAAATAATTGTTAGACCATCGTAAAGTTCGGCCTGCACTGAAACGTAAAATCGTGTGAAATTGTAAAAAGCATAATTTGATATGTTCGCCGTTGTGTGTGATAGGTCACCGTACAAATCGAAATGCTAAGATTCTTAATAATTAAGTGCTAACAAGTGAGTTTACATACTTTTCCGATAACAAAAAAGTACATACCAGTGCGTATATTGTGCCGAAGACTACTTTAAAGAAGAAGGAATCACCTACGCTGCATGTAGAAGATGACAGCGGATGCGAAGGCTGAATTTGGTTGTATTCGTCGTATTTCAGATAACTGAAAATATTTATTCTAGTGCACTTTATATATACATGTATATATACATAAATAGCTTTAAAAGAGAAAATTGAAAGGTTGCTAAGAAAATAGAAAATGAGGGTTAACGAATCCAAGCTCATTAATTTTATTTTCACAGTGAACAGCTTCCAAACAAAATGAAGTAAAGTACTTTCTTGGTACGCACATTGGTAGGATATTACTTGGTAAAATTATATAATAACCAAGAGAACTTAGCTTACACAGAAATTTAGATAAATGTATTGGCTAATGAGCAGAAAATCTAAATTATCTATAAAAAACAAACACAGTTATAGCTCTTATCTAGAGCTGAATTTGAACCTATATGGACGTATGATATTAGGGCCATAATAGCGAATTTAAATTTAGCCATACTAATGTTTCCAAAATAAAGTGCTATATATTGTCATTAAAGCTTGGTGTGCGAAATTATGTCAAACATCGTGACCTTTTAATATCCTCTATCAATGAAAGTGATTAATACTTTTAGTGCTAATTGCAGTGAAAGATTCACAAACCACCCTAACGTGCTAGCAGACAATCTGATAACGAACACAAGTGAACAGCCTATACTGAAGAGATTCAAACTTTCAGGTATAACCACCATATTAGAAATAACGTGGCATTAGTTCAAAGTATACAATATATAAACTTTAAATTTAAATAACTTAAATTATATTAAGAATAGCGATTTTTTACTTAAATAATACTCTCCATGTCTAGTATATACAAACACGACTCTTATTGTTCCGTAGGGGTTGTTTGCCGAATTCTTTGGAGTTATTAAAAAAAGTCTAAAGTTTTTTTTCCTATTTAACCCCGATTTTGTGACGATGTATATGTATATCATTAGTGTTATAGTTTTGTATTAATTCATAAGCCCTTATTGTTTGCGTAAAGCGTTCTTTGCGTTAAAAACGTGATGCTAATGTTGTAACATTGGACGCAACCAAAAGGACCAATTTGATGATACGGAACGTTCGTATCATGCAAATACTTTCTTAGATCTTGGTAGAGATTGACAATAACAACGTGCTCGTTTAGACAGTCTGTTAACAACATTACGAGTCACTGCTGAAAATTCTTTTAACTAATTGCAGTACACTTCTCTAATTCTTATAGTTTCACAGTACGGTACTTATGCATTTCATGGAGACCCTGTCGAATCTTTCATCGCGTTTTGTCCAAACATGTAAATGTCTTGCTTGTTCCCAGTCGCTTTAGAGAGAACCCGTTTAAGTAATGGACTTAAAGGTCACTATAAAAAAAGGTGAAGTTATGGATTCTGCGTGTCATGGGTCACTCGATTGCACTTGCGAACGTGTTTTTCGAAATGTGTCACAAAGTATACGGTTTCAGGTATACATACTTCGCTTTCTATCAAGCGGTTATTCAACATAAGTTACGGTCGAAATAATTATGTAATAATAGGAAGAAAACGTAACATAATTGTTATATATGTGTATATATATATATATATATATATATATATATATATATATTGTAGTGGGTCAAACAGCAGCCGTATTCCAGCTCCTACAATGTGAAATACAGGTAAATAACAGATTAAACACCTTGTATAAAGAATAAATTAGCGGACGTAATTTGTGAAATTAGTATGGAAATGTAGATAAATTAATATGACGTTAACTTTATAATTTATTATTAACTTATTTTGATTTTCTAACTTACTTTTTATACTTAAATTTTTCTATTTCATAATTCAAATTATACGCGAGAAATTACAGGTATCTAATTTATCTACATCAAGTTGTTATATCGATGCTAATTAGCCACGACCACTAATTTAAAACTATAATGAACCCGCGAAAGCGATTTTAACTGTACGAATTTCAACTAAATCTATATTTAAATGTATATTATAAGCACTTCAAAATTATTCCACCAATTTTATAAACTTATTAAATCCGAAATATTATATAAATTCATATTTTAATTGATGCAAAGAAAGTAAAAACTTCGAGGCTTTTTGATAATAATTAAAATAGGCTGTGGAATAAAGAAGCCGAAAAACGGCGTCTGATATAATTTTTCCAAAACAAATGGCCGTATATTTTTGAACATCGTGAAATTTAAATAATTTATTAATATAAAACCAAGTATATCATACCAAATTTTCAATCATTCGATACACAAATAATTGGCCCAACTTTTGGTAATCAAATTTGTAATTTACCACATCGAAAATTAGAATAATCGAGCAAAGCATCTTTGTAATTGGGACTACGCAGTCTAGGCCGAACAGAAGCCGTCGATCGCTACAAACTCCGATACATCGTGGAGAAGACGCCAAACTCTGGTGATCCCGACAATCGCATTTCCAGACCACACATAAAAGCTATATACATCGGAAAACCAGGTTCCCATCCACGTTATTCCAATTAATACCTAAAAATCAATATTTATCTAAATTAAACTATTCAATATAAATCATTATTTACATTAAAAACTTGAATTTTTACATTTTTAAAACATCAATCAAAATATAAACATCATACATTCATAATTCTTTAGATAAATTCGTACTTACCAATTTTGTGTCTAATTTAAGTACCATCCAATATTTATTTACATTGTATTCACTGAACATAACCTTATAGGTATTTAATAACACATGTGTACAATTGAATAATTCCGTTTTTTATGTTGCGTAGCACATATTATTCTATAAATATTACAGTTTCCTTATTTTTAATTCAATATCTGTTACAGTTATCTATTTTTACATTAATAAATTTTTATTTCTTTAATTTAACTCAATCTTTTATTTGTATTGTTTAATTGTTGAGTTTGGCTTAATTCATATACTTATTACATTGTTCTTACGGATGATACCCGCCGACGAAGATCCAGAGAGAGAGATAGCTTAATAAATTCATGTATTCATGCTCTACCACAGTTAGCAAGTTATTTTACATGTACACAGATAGCGTTGAACAAACTAAGAACTTTTAAATTTATGGCGCCCAATTTCTAAATTCAAAATCATCAACATTTCACTTATATATTTCATTTATCATTATTTATACACTTTGTTCTTAGTATATCACATCACAGCGCATCTTTACATTTAATGAACCAACGTGGGGCTTATATTTTATATACAGCATCACTGCGCATCTTTATATATATATATATATATATATATATATATATATGTTATATAGTTCTTAATATGTGTGATTGTAATTACAGTAAAATGGAATTTTTTGAAAAATACTGTATTTCGAAGAGAATACAGAATACAACGTTTGAGGTATAATCCGCTTTCGAGTCTTTTTTAATTTCAAGTGAAGGAGTAGTTCTTTTTATATACATATTTTTTAGGTGCTAAACTTGTAAAAAAAAAGGC
Organism: Melolontha melolontha; assembly: GCA_935421215.2. Lineage (NCBI taxonomy): Eukaryota > Metazoa > Arthropoda > Insecta > Coleoptera > Scarabaeidae > Melolontha > Melolontha melolontha. The sequence continues at coordinate 96,123,940 of OW285242.1, read as the reverse complement.
ATATAAATTAGTAGCAGTTTTTGTATAAAATAACTTGTAGAAGTTCAGAAAATATAAGAAGTAAATATTTCCAGTACATCATAATCAAGTCAGTAAAATTTTTATAAAACAGATTTTATATTTAGTTAAAGGTTTTGGACAAAAGGCACGGTTCTTGTGGATAGCTATGCTGCTAAAAGAAAATTATATGTTTAAATGTGTAATGTACCACTCGTAACTTAGATAGCTCCCATATACCATGAAAAGGTAGCATATCGATTCTTAACTAATATCAACTGTAAAATATAATAGTACAAAAATCTTACAAACATATCTGTATATGTACATGTATATGTACATATGGATAAACATACTTCGCTATCCACGGAAACTGTTACCGGAGTACCTCCCTTAGCCGTCAGATGTCTCTAGATATTTTCTCATCACATATCTCGTACAAGATTGAGTACGTATATATTAGCAGCGACTCACTGCTTTTGGTGTTTCTCCTTCGTTCGTTCTAATTCTCACCAACGAACGAAGGAGTTGGTGTTTCTCCTTCGTTCGTTGGTGAGAATTAGAAAAAGTTCGAACCACGTGTGCATACGTGAAAGTCACCCATGCTAAATGAGTATGCGTTGTGTATATACATGTATCGTATGATCAAAAAGTCTTTGGATCGCTGTTGCTGTGGAATTTGCGAGATATCTATAAAATTATTTATTTAAATTAATTTTGACATTTATTTGACAACTTTCAAGTCAGCTGGTTATAAAATATTAATAAAATTCAACTAATTACCATAACCTAAAATTTATTTTATTTGTGACTTATGTGTACTTTAAAGTACAGAAGTAAATAATTCTATAGATGGTTTTTACACTTCATGGCTATCGCGATCCAATCACTTTTTGATCATATATTATTTATATGCAGATATGTTTTGTATAAAATGTGTACTTGAGGCTTGGCGTTTGTCTGTTTTCAATTGTTTCACAAATTGGTAGACGACTGAAGCGTTAATTCAATTCTATTTTCAGGAGAGAAAGCACACAAGAATTTTATTTACTTTGTAACTGGTGATCAAATATGGTACTATTACGATCACTACAGAGTTGAATAATAGAAGAATAAACTCCGAGAAAGTCGCTGGAAGAAGACGTCAGCGAAGACAACTGTTGGAGCACGGCCACTAGGGTGGCCCAAAATACAAAAGCATCGAATATTCGCGCTCCACAATGCTGATCCTATTCGAATAGTGCTTAAAAATGTTCAGCCCAAATTTGAGCACAATCGGTCAATATTTAGAGGTTGCGATAGTTCAATGATTTTTCGCGGTTAGATAGAAATATAACATACAATGATTTTTTATGGTGATATTCATTGTTTATTTAAAAATAAAAATATTTAATAAAACAAATAAATAAAGAATTAATAAAACTGTATATTAAGTACAAATTATCATATATTTTATTATTTTTTTAAATTATCGATAGCCATTTTTGCAATATTAGCTTTACCAACCCCGGGAAATTTGCGACAAGCAATCCATATTAGGTCTTTATTTAAGCCTTTTTCAATAAAAGTACATGCACCTAGCTTTAAACCAGTATTGGAGGCGGTAGTGTCAAAGCATAGTCCTCGAATTTGGTTTTTTATTGACCAATCGGTACAGACACCCAAACAAGCGTTAGCATGTTCTACACCGGTTCCTTTTGTGATCTTCGGAACTGCTAAAAGTTTTTCTTTTCCATTGCCACTGATGAGTATAGCAACTATATCGACTTTTTTGTTTTCATCAGAAATATCGGGCAATAATTTGCTGTCCCAGTGCAATACGACAGGATATTGTAAAGAGAATGAGTTCTTATCAGCTTCTGATACCTTTTTTCGGATATCGTTTCTTTTTCGTTGTATTGTGGTACGTGATAAGGCAATTTCGGATACAGGTATACCTAACGCTTGAACTGCAGCTCCAACAACATACATGGTATTCCGATGAGAAACATTTACACGGTCAATAGATCCAATAAAGTCATTTGTAAAAACAGATTTCATTTTTATTGGTTTAGTTGTATTTTTTTTTGCGAAACTTAACTTCTTCGTTCGATGAATCTGACTCACAGCCGGAAATTTCAACATAATCCTTCAGCGTAGATAATCCAGACACTTTTTCAATAGCTCTTTGACTTTCAATGTTACGCAATTTCCTTGCCTCTAATTCCACTTCATTCTTTCGCTTGCGATCTTCTTTCTCCTTTGACTTTTTGTCTATTCCCGGCATGCTGCAACTCATATTATTTTCCCTCTGCATTATAAGAAACAATTTGTCCTCCTCATTCTTGATTTTGTTTAATGCATCTTTTGTGGCTACGTCTAATATTTTATTTAAATCTGCTTTGAACATGAATTCTTTTGCCCGACTGCTTTTGAGATTGTTTTTCCGACTCTTCTTCAAAATGTTATATTGACCTAAAAGCTTACGAATTATTCTTACGATCGAATCAATTCTTTGAGTAGGAAGTCTTGCTCGTTCCCAAATCTCGGTCACTGCATTTGCCGTTTCTCGAATACTAATCGTTTCAGTTCTCTTTTTTTCCAAGTGATAAAAATTGAACAGATTAAGCACATCGCTTTTTGATGGAAGTCTTGCCGGACAAAAACGTTCAATTTGATTCCCAATTAGCCACGTTCCTGGTGAGCTTCTCATTAATCTTGAGGATTTAGTGGCAGACATTTCTTATGTTAGCTAAACCAATATAGCACGAAAGTGAATAAACGATTTAAAAAATTATTATTGTTTTGCACTACTTACATTATTAGAAATCACTGAAATTTTACAAAACTTACATTCAAAATGGCTTGTACTTTGAAAAAAAAATCGCGCACAACCAACAATCAGGCACAACCTTCGCGCACAACCTTCTCGTTTAATGTATTTATTATCAATGAACTTCGCTCTTTTTTTTTACTTTTGAAACAACAATCAGGGGATGCCCCTTTTTAATACAGTATTTTGTTTTGATACGAGGAAAGTAAGTGTATGAAAGAAAAATAAGAAATTCTGAAATTTGCTAACATAAACTCGTTTCTTGTAATTCTGCATTCAAAATAAGTTAAATAATTATATAAAGGGATCAATATATTTGAATTTTAACGAATGTAAATCTTGTAAAGATCAAAGAAAAGTGTGAAAAAGTATCTTCAATACATAAACAAGTACAATAATGATAAGCCAGTAGTAAATGCATGCAATAAAAGATGTGAAACATAAAAGTCGCCATTCATCGCGACCTCTAAATATTGTCCCTTTGAGCCAATTTTTGGTATACACATATATTTTAGTAAAAGAAACAAAATCATGCTTGTGGAGAAAGTATTGGACTATACTTTTACTTTTCCATACAAGCGTGGGCTACCCTAACGGCCACCATTATACGGATTTGGATGCTCCTGTGTATTGCTTCACCGTGCACGGATTATTGTAAGGACGTAAACTCGGTAATTATTTCCACATCGGTACCGGTACATCGGTATGTATACCCGAATGTACTAATATTAAAACTAATAGTATTCGATAAATTATTACGCATGGGTGTTGTTTAATATGCTGGAAGTATTCTACTTTTGACTTAACTTTCTTGATTTGACGAAGAACTGCGTTGTTCTCAGAGCAACGTAGATGTGAAAGTACTGTTTTGATTTTCTATATGGTGTTACTGTTGTCTGTGATCCGGCTTGATATTATGATAAGACTTTTATGGGTCTTGGTGTTAAGATGATGCAGATTGTCTCTTGGTGTTATATTAATACTGATATGATGAGATTGATTTTTCTTAGTGTTCAAAATACTGCAAGTAAGCAAAGTCTACCAATAGAAATATCTAGCAAAATTTACAAAGATAACAGTTCCTTGTAAATTATATCTACTGCAATAATAAACGCTGCAACGATCAACAATCTAATTAAACTGTGCTACAAAGTATAAAGTTTAAAATAGTAACATTTTCAATAGAATTTATTGAGGGATATTCACTGAACGTGAATTTATGAAAAGACGGGCCCGCTTATAGATTGAATTTAGTCACGACTACAGTAATAAAACTTCGCAAATATAAAAAATGCAGCGTCTAAAATAAGGATAAATGTTTTTATTTTAAATGTGGTAATAAAATTCTGGTTTTAACTTGTAAGTAAGCCTTAAATATTGATTAAATTGTGAATATCATGTTTAAATCCATATCCTACATTTAATTTATATGCAAATTAACAATTTTCGTTTTAACATGAAGGGACAATAATAATTCGTTTTTACTATGGAAAGGAAATTGTTAATAAAAACTTCGTTTGGTGTGATTTTACATCTATTAAATAACGAGTGATCATTAAAATTTTCGCTCAAGTAAGCCATGTACACAAAAAGTATGTCCTAACTTAAGTTATTAGAGGAGATCTGTCATTATAATTTCAAACGTCATGATTGTTAAAAAATAATTTAAAATGCTGACTTTTATATTAAATATATTTATAATTTTTATACAAAGTAATAGAATATTATAAAAAATGTGTAAAATGTTGACCATTCTGCACCAAGCATAATTGCACTCTATTTCGTAGAGCATTGAAAACATTGATCAGTATTTGCGGTGCGTTATTGATGTGTTCACATTTTTCTATGAATTTATGTCTTAACTCTTGTAGATTATTAATTGGTGTTTCATAAATAATATTCTTTATATATGGCCACACAAATAAATCCATGACTGTTAAATCACACGATCGTGGTGGATATGGAATCGCTGTATTTCTACTTATTATTCTATCGCCATAAAATTGTTGCAAAAACTGAATATTTTCAAGTGTAACGTGAGATGTGGCCCCATCCTGTTGAAAATATCCGACCTGGAGTTCATCATTAGTCAATTGATTAGTAAAAACACTGAGAATTTCGTTACGATATTTCTCCGATGTTATCGTGCCCTCAAAGAATATTGGTCCTATTAATCGGTGACTACTCATACCTACCCATACGCCTATTTTTCTGGATGTAGAGGAACTTCTCTGTAGAAATGAGGATTTTCACTGGACCACATACGCATATTTTGCGAGTTAACATAACCTTTCAAATAAAACCAAGCTTCATCGGTGAAAAAAGTATGATTTAAAATATTGTCTGTCATTGTTTGAATAAACCATTGGCAAAATTGTGTTCATTTTTCATAATCCGTAGGTAATAGATTTTGTACAGAAGTTAATTTATATGGATACATGTGCAAGTCCTTTTTTAAAATTTTTTGACATGTTCCATACGAAAGCCCTACTTGTTGCGAAACTCTGCGAATAGATGTTTGAGGAGATTCGTTAATAATTTGTCTGACATTTTCAATTACGCCGCGACTTCTCTTGAAAGGAAGAGCGCTTCCTTTTTTCCTTAAAATACTGCCTGTTTGACGAAAAAGATTTACACAATGCATTAGCGTATCAGGGAAAGTTTTATAGCTAGGAACAGTATTTGGATATCTCTCTTCAAACTCCGCAAGGCAATTTTCTATTGAATGCTGCCAAATACCATCAATTTTTTGAGATGTCAGGAAGTAACATTCTACCATAAACGCTTTATGCATATTACTTTTTCTTTTGATGAAACTTTAAAATATATATTTGACACTGACAGATGTTTGAAATAACATCTTAATGACTAAAGCTACGACATAATTTTTATATACACGGCCAGCTACGAGTGAAAATTTTAATGACCGCTCGTTATTATGTATACGGAGATAATACTGAGACATCTGTTTTACCGTACCTATATCCCTTATTTAGCTTGAATATCGCAAATTTCGATCTTTTACATGATTACGCGCTAATTATTTTTTCTTTTTTGATAAAGCATTCGCCATAAGCATCTGATTTGAACAGATATATTTTCAGTTTTTTCTATTTCACTTGGCGATTAAATCAAAGCTATACGATGATATGTATTATGGTTTATTTAATTATATTAAAAATTATTGCAACGCTCTAATTAAACGTCCAAACTATCGCAGCAGTTCACAGTTTTCAGCTCATGTATGCTTTATTTATCCATTCCTTTTACTATTAGAACAGGTTTAATTTGTGAACAATCTTTCTTTCGAGACTGTGGTTAAGTAAAAACTCAATAAAGGTATATAACCCCTTACCACAATTACTAATCGTATCCTAAATACGTATTTCGACAACTAAGTTATCATCATCAGTACGTAAAACAACTAATCAAAGTGTCGTACATGGGGCACAGTAAAGCTAAAACACGTATGAAAACGCGCCAACTTTACACGGCGTCCACCTATACACTGCGTACACACTACATATACACTGAGTGTACACGTGGACGCCGTGTAAAGTTGGTGCGTTTTCATAAGTGTTTTAGCTTTACTGTGCCCCTTGTGCGACATTTTGATTAGTGGTTTTACCTACTGATGATGACAACTTAGTTGTCGAAATACGTATTTAGAATAAAATTAGTAATTGTACTAAGGGGTTAGTTATATACCTTTTTTGAGGTTTAATTTATTATGGGTTTGTGAAAAGCTTTAAGGTCCTTACTCAACAAATGTCTCTCGTTTCCTCCTGCTTCATTTGGTATAGCGTAGCTTTGTCACGCCATTCCTTCCTAATGTAATTTCTAAATGACTTTAAAGCATGTATAATATTGAACTTCGAAAATGTTTTCGGATTTCTAGCCAAATAAATTTTACGTTTTTGCAACCTAATTCAAATTAAATTTATAATAATTTATTTTTCGGTTCCTACAATTCTATAGTTTATAAAACAATATATAATATACAAAAGGTACCGCTTTGAGACCTTTGGTAGTTGGCATGTATCTTAGACATCCGTAGGTAATGTCGTTAGTTTTATGGACGATAATTCCGTACTGTATAAGAACACAAGTTGGTATGCGTGGCAAAAATTTATTGATCACGATTGCTTAATACCCATATTTATGAAAACAGATTTCACACATTTTTCGTCATATTCGACAGGTTTACCTCCATATTCAAACTTAAAGAATAACTTTAATAATGAGAATGTGAATATAGTGAACGTAGACCGCGTTAAATATTTAGATATGATACTTGACAGACATCTCAGATGGAATTTATACATTAACCATGTTGTAAACAAAATCCAATCAATCATCTATCGTTTTACGTATTTATGAAATGTTTTGAACGCAACTCATCTGAAGGTACTGTCTCAAGCTGTGGTAGAAATACAATTATACTATGCAATCGTTGTCTGGGGTGCGGCTGTAGACATATGAAAAAAATTAGAAGTGGACTATTAAATAAACATTATAGATGTTCTTCGATGATTTGGACCTGGAACCAGCGCTTTTAGATGTTCTACAACTGTTCTTTTACTCCACGTGTGTTAATCAATAAAAGTAAATGACTAATATGCACCATGAATATAGCACCCGCTACTGAATTAAGAATTATTAATCCTCAAACCACAAAAAAATGTATTAGAAAAATGTTTCCCTCTTGCTACCCAAATTAATCATATTATTATATTCCGAAGGAAATAAAACAAAGAAATAATATTAGATTGATTAAAAATAAAGTTAAATTGTGGGTGCAGGGAATACAGAATTGAAATATGAATGGATATTTTTATATTATTTATCTAGCCATGCAAAAATCAAGTGACAATAGCAACCCTTTGTTCAAACAAATGTCACATTTGGATTTACACCGCCCAAGTTTAGTTCAAATTCAGAGAGTTTTGCTGTTTTTACAGAGCTTTATTTAACAAAAAAATGACAGAAATTCAGTTAGAACATAGATGCGTAATAAAATTCTTGAATAAAGAAGAAAAATGAACCAAAAATATTCTTCCGAGGATGACTAGCGCATATACGGAGTCGAGAAACAGCAGATTTTAGCAGATAGAAGAAGAGAGGTGTCAATTGTTGCTGTTGAAGTGGAGATATCAGAAGCCACATTATTAAAAATTTTTCATGATGATTTAGGAATGAGCAGAGTGACGCATGATTGATTCCCAGATTGCTTACTTCCAAAACAAAAATTGTGACGGCAACAAATTTGTAAGGATAATTGACGGCTTTAGCTAACGACAAAAACCTTTTCTTAAAAATGATTACAGGTTGTGAGATGTAGGTGTATCACAGGGATCCACCGACAAAGTAAAAATCCATGCAGTGGGTTGACAAGGGATCTCCACCACCAAAAAATGCAAGTTAAGGTAAATTGAATACATGAAGAAAGGCTCGGGAGAAGTATAAAAGGAAACAACCCGAAATTTGAAAACTGAAAGATTATGCGACTTGATGACAATTGCAGAGTTAACAAGCCAAGTCCTAGAAATAGTCAACTGCGGCTTTATAGAGATCGAGTAACCTTTCTCTAACCTGGACTTAGCACAACGTGATTTCTATCTCTTTCTTAAATTATAAGCATATGCGTGGATAACGTTTTTTTTCCAAATGATTGTATGAAAGAACCGGTTGAGGAGTTTTTTGAAGACAGTTACGTTCAAAATGATAAAAATAGCTTTGTAGTGTTCGTTCTGTGTCGAATTGTATTGCTATTGTTGACGCGGAGTGTACGCCGTTGGAAATGTATGCAGGTGCTCACATTACGTCACCACTTCCCTTCCCGATCTCATACATGTGCGCCTAGAGACGCGCCGCGCCGTCTTTACTCACGCACTTATCGATAAAGTATCGTAAGGTTAAGAGATGTTAACAGTTTGTGTTGCCGTTTTACATAGTTTTCAGATATTTGTAAGAATTTGTCCAGTAATCACCTGAACAGGTGGATATCAGGCCCAAACTCTGAAGCTGATTCAGCACGATTATCGGATCTACTCACCTTCGGCATCGATATATATAGACGCTCTTAAACAACTATAGGTGAGAGACGTCATTTTCTTTGCAATATTCCTGTTCAAATACCTACGCATTTCTCTTTTGCTAATGCATTAAATATTTTATATTTAGGGGACTTACTTGAGATTAATAAGTACAGGTACTCGACTTAAGTTGTTTCAATGAATCTCAATTAATTTTTATTTTCGTGAAAGCCGAAAGGTTAAAAAAGTGTTTTATTAATGAAAATTAAGCGGCCATTTATACCTAATTAATTAATGAAAGAAAAGGCAAAGTATCAACACCACATAACACGCAATGATTTAGTTCATCCATTATCAGTGTGGTTTTATGTGTTAGCGGCTGTGTAGTAAAATATGCCTGACTACCTTATTTTAAGACTCTTGATAATGTAAGCTTATATATAAAAGTTACGAGTATATACGAGGGGAAAAGAGCGTTAGTAGTTCTCGCTTCAGTAATCAATACACTTTTCCATTTCGAAAAAAAAGTATCGAAGCAGGAATGCTAAATGCAACTGAACTTTTCTTTAGTAATCTTTCATATGATTTACTGCTCCGCAGGCTGTTAGAATATCGGACCTTCTTGTGGATAACTGCCAAACAAAAGGTACTGTGAGTACGTGACCTGAGCGTGGGAGAAAACTGTTTGCCTGGACTGCATCCTGGTTTGACTTTCTTTACTTATTTTATCTTCCGGTTCACATAAATATATCTCGTCATCCGAAATAATGAATGACAATTGTAATGTGTTCGATATTTAATTATAAATTTTAAAGTTTATTGTTTCCTTTAGCATTTGGCATCGCAGCTTACAATTGAATAATATTAATATTAATATTACTACATAAGTGACAACCTCACCATAACACTTCAGAATGATTTCAAAGTCATTTTAACAAATATTTGCAGCTTGCGATTGTGCTACCATATTAGAGAGAGAACTAGCTAGCCTTACAGTTTGTTCACGATAATTTAAACTTTACTTCCTTACATTGGTATATGACATCTTGATATTTTTATATAGTATTTTCAAGAATATTTGACGACTGGTTCTGGACTAAATAATTTGAAAACCAGGCCTAGATAAAAAAGTTGCAACTTTTTTTCATGTTCCTTAACTGTCAGTTTATGATCACCTTTCACCTCAACCTATGTATAAAGCAACATCTTAGGAATCCTTTATGTCACAAAGATGTTATCTTATAGAAAAAGATTAAAGAAGAAGATTAAAAAGATTAAATGAATGAAAATAAGCAAGAGTATAAGAAAAATATTAAGATAAATTTCAAAAGCATCATGAATATTACGCTAATAATAAAAAAACTAAAAGACATCAATAGTGTAGATTACAGTTATAAATTAAATAAGTAGTCTTGGTGCTTATTGGTCTCTATGGTACCAAACAAAAGATTTACAGAATGATAGAAATGAATGTAATAAATTATAATTGGTATTACGTATATCTCATATAATTTTTAAGTCAATAACACCTGCACAACTTGCAGACGGGCTTAATTTTCTGTTTATATTAGTGTGAACCAGATGTTCACAGTTACGGAAAGAAATTCTCACGATATAAATAAATTTAGAATATACTTTAAGGTAATACAAAAACGGTAAATGTGTAGAAAATATTACATTACAAATTAATATAATATAACATCAAAGCATTGAAAGTTGAAAACGGAAAATAAATTAAAATGAGCTACAAGAAGGTAAATATATCCAAATATGGTATTAACTTACGAAACGTTACTAAAAATTTTAATTTGAACAGATAAAATTTAGATCTCGAATGTTAGAGAATATATGTTTTTTTAAACGGTATTTAGAGAGACAAGATTTATACAAAAAAAAACATATGAGTCCACGTATTGGCCGTCGCGATCGGAGATGCCTGGGAGAAGTCAGTTATTGATCTCGATAACTGATTCGCCGGTGAACAATTCGTAGTTGAGATAAACGTGTCTGGGGCCTTGATTACCACTTCCAGAGGGCTTGCAGATAGTTCGTAATTACGTCTAAGAATTGCCGTCTAAAAAAAACCCAGGCAAAAAGAAGTTCTTTTCCCATTTTCGTTTCTAATCCTCAAACGGAACGTGTCGGCAAATTACAATCTGTATATACTCTACGTTCTTATCAGCAATAAGCGATTTCCAAACTACATAGAATTACGTAAATCTTAATTCCAACAAGGGTGTAAACAAAAGCACTTAGTACAACTCAAACTGATCTTAGTCACAGCACGTGAACGAATGTCTTGCACAAGCATCGAATGCCTCGAAAGCGGACGGGAGGGGGCGATACTGTAAGAAATATCGACACAGATGGTGACAACGTACTCGTGAAAATGAAAATTGAAGCAACTCGTAACGTAAACGAGTATACCGGGCGATAAAACGTTAAGTATAAAAATTCGAAACTAACAACTATTTAGATGTATCGGAAGAAATTTAGAGCGAATCTCTATACAGCATGTCCACGAAGAACCCATAAAGAATGAGCTACCGCACTTTAGAGATGGCGACACAAAACTGATTTTTGGTCATTTATTCTTGAATTTACTAATAAACAAAACCATTTTTGTTAATAAATAAACTATAAACTGACTTTAAATTGTGTGAAATTATTATTATGACATTAACAATTTTTGACATTGACAATTTTCAAACGATACTATGCTGTATTGTATTTTGTTTAAGCCATAATGTAACAAAATCCTTCCTAGTTTTTCATATTTGTACTAAATATGAAATAAAAACAAGGCCGCTTCACATCGGACGTATTTTCCTGAAAGCGGTTGGTTTTTCCGATGTTTAGCAAGAGAAGCTTTTTAAGATTAAAAATATCATGGAATTATAAACTGCCAAAAAAATTATAATTAATCGCAAAGGAAAAAAGTTAGTGTCAAGAATGTATAGGGCCTCTGACACCTCTCCAAAACTGTATACGATAGTCACTGGCCAATAAACATAGAGAGTATAAGTTATCATTTGTAAATCATATACCAACTTTGAATTGTAAATTAAATGTAGTTCAAGAGTAATTGACCAAAAACCAGATTTCTTATCTCTAAAGTGCGGTAGCTCCCTTAGGAAACATTTCCGGACCCAAGTTGATAGAAACTTTTTTTCATACTTTTGTGTATGTACAATCACCCCTTTCATTCTTTAGGGGTTGTTCGTGGACACGCTTTATAATATGAGGAATGAAAATTCAAAACGTAACATTAGGTGCCCCTAAGATGTACTCAAGCTTCGTCTCTGTTTTAACAATTGTTTAAATTCTTTGAAATTCTGATTTGTAGTATTCATTAAATTTTCACTTCTTGTAGCACTGATACTTTAATAAAAGATATTATCTATGTTCTTAGCAAACTATGGAAGGTAAGTCTTATTTGACGAAGATCTTTGCACAGGAATAGAAGGGTTCAAAACCAATTACAGTTTGTCATAAAAAAACAGCAATTTTCAAAAAAAGACGCCTCAGTTTGGAGTAGCTTCGAATGCAGTTTTATGAAACTGGCCTTTTCAAAGTTAGTTCTAATTTTATTATTTGACGCAAAAAGACGAATACGAGATGCGAACTTATGCGCAACATCAAACCATAATGCAGAAAGATGTCTGTCTCCAATAACGATGGAGTCAGAATCATTTCTAACATCAAAATCACAATCCGCCTTTAATGGTATCAAGTCCAGCAGTCGATAATTTGGATTGTTGAATTGAATCAAGTTTGGATATGTCATAAATGAAAACAGAAGCTCAAAATTTGCATGAGATTTCGCACCAGATTTGACAAAATTTCAAGTATAAGTAAAATATTTTTTCAAGTAATAATGATTTTCAAAATATCAAGAAAAGTTCGAAGTCTGCGTAGTTTAAATTTAGTGGAATATATACTAATACAAGGTAGGTTATTAATATTTATTATTTAGTTATTTTTTCAATAAATCTAACGTGTTAGAAGAAATTTGTTATTATTATTGTTGGGTTTATAAAACAAAACAAAATTTTGCCTACTTAATGAAGAAAGAATAACAAATTGAAAACTTGTCGAATGTAATTTAACTCGTAACATTATCAATAGTATACTGATTACTGTGCACAGACAAAGTTATGAAAAGTGCCACATGAAGTTTGTAGAGAAACCGGAAGAATTATTAAGACTTTGGTAGTGCCAAAATTTTATCGTGCTAAAAAATATTCTCTATAATTCTAGCAAAATTAATTTCGTTTTAATTTTGTGATTGTTTAATTCTTTCATTTTCGTTAAAAAATTAAACATATTTTAATTGTATGAAATCAAAAAGCTTTATAACGATTTCTTGTTAATGGTTTTGAAATGCCATCCTGTCAAAGTGTAATTCATTTTATTCACATGAAGCCCATCATATTCGCCCGAAGCTATTGCCAATTTATCCCATTGTCGAAGAAGAGATTATAATATGAACCTCAGTGGAATAAGACGTAAGACGTTTTTCTTTAGAAACTTCTCTTGTTATCCTCGTACTATATACGACCCGACAAACAATCGAAAAAACAAGTCACAAAAAATTAAAAAAACGTCATTCGTACCACTCAAGGCCTCCTGTGATGCACGCAACGTTCGCCTCTTTCGCGAAAAACCCACCGATGAAGCCGTAAATTATTCGAAGCGCGGTAATGAAATAAATTACTGTAGCCAAGTCCATGGCGTTCGCATTGTTATACTCTTCGGTCCTCTAGCCTGAGGATCCCATTTCTTAACGAAGTAAGTTTACAACAACAGGAACAACATCGCTAAACTCAATAGAAACGGTAGAATAGTGTTTTCCGCTTTAACCTTTTTCTTTTTTGCTTTTCAATATTTCCAATTCCTGCCTCCGGTGTCTTGGATCTTCGCCTGTTTATTTATATAATTGCTGTTTGTCACGGACTCTACAACGGCTTTACATGCTATATATGTTTGATTTGCTATCGCTAGAGCTCGTGTCCCGCTCATTATAATAAAACCATAAGTCGACTGTGGATTGCGGAACAGATCTTGGGCGTGGCCACTAGGAAGAAGCTAAGTTCTAGCGTGCCGTGTGCCGGGTCACTGAATGCCTTCGGACTCGTATGTATTCATGTTCGTGTGTATATTTCGTTCATGTGCTCGTATGATATTACAGAATTGGCCTCAATATTATTGCATTTTCGCTATTGTTGAAATTATAGAAATCTACAATTATATGCTATGAATCGAAAAATTTTTAAATTTGTATATATTTTGAAAATATATTGTCAAAACCATTATTCAAAGAAATATTTATAGGCTCTATTAACTTTTCCACTTTACATCTCGCTATAAGTTCCAGTTATTACATTTTGCACAAATAACTTTAATTAAATATTTTGAAAATGCGCTGTTTAATGCAGCGACAATATTTTAAAAATAAAATTAATTTAAGAAAAATAAATAATTAATCATTCTATATACAGGTTGTTTGATAGGAAATGTCTAACAACACCGTTATTTATTATCGGAGTTTAAATGATTAAGATTTTTTTCCTTTAGTCTGATAGATAATTGATTGCTGAAGCTGAATAATTGTTTTAAAAAATATATTTTGCACCGTGTATCGGCTTCTCATAAAATCTATAAATATGCCGTGAAAAACAATCGAAACACAAAGAGTGTTGCTTTTTTTTAATTTTTTTTTATTTGGTACACAACAACACCGACACAGCATTTTCAAGATGTGCATTAGTAATTCAGGACATTAGTTCTAATTTTGTAATTTTCATCTTACTAAAATGCTGCTCACATAAGTAAGTGGTTTCAAATGGAAGACTCATGAATAATGCTTGTTTGTCGTTATAAAAAAAATTTGTATATTTCCAATTTGGTGAAACTTTTTTTTAATTTGCTCCGAATAATCGTAACAATAAATGACCAACACGAAACTGGCTCTTATATTATTCAAAACTCCGGGGATTTACCTTGGTGAGCGAGATGTTGTAACCAAATACAACGGGCCACACCCAGGCTAGCGTGGAGTGAAGACGGTCATGCGGTTCCTTTCGAAACGTTGTCAAAAATTGTCCAGCTCACAATTGATATAAAAGGCACTACCAAGTATATTGTAACTTTGTTGGTTTGTATGCAGTGGTTGGTCTATGTCACGCGGAGATCGTGGAAGACATTAGAAATCCACCGGGTGCCAGGTGTTAATAAAAGAAAGTTGGTTTGAAAAGGAAGCTACTAAATTTATTGCAGTTGCTTTTACAAACAAAAACTAGAGAGGAAACAATTTAATTAGCGAAGCGTCTATGATTTTCATATCTCAATTCCTTAAGCAGTTTTGAACAAACCAACTACTTAAAAAATAAGAAACTGCTGAGATCTCTTTTGTTTCTCCCTTATATCTATTAAAGAAATTTATCTAATTGGCGTTACTAAAAATAATATACGTTATAACTAAAGTCAACGGCTACACTGCCAACGAATTATCATATGGTAAAATATAGGTTAGATATTTTAAACAAAAATTTAAATTACCATAGGGTATAGTAATAAAGTTAAATATAGAAAGCAAAATCAATTTTCCATAATGTATAGTAAAAAAAATACAGATAAATATCATAAGCAAACTAATTTATCGCAAAGCCTAACTTAAATTTAAATATTATACGTAAAAGTGAATTACTTCACAGGAAAGAAAAAGAATAACAGCTATTACGATAAACTAGCTATGATACAAAAAAAATGAGATTCGACTTATGTAAATTTAATTACGTGAAACGAATAAAGATTAGCAATTGGAATTTTAGCGCGAACTTGTATAATTAATTATTTATTTAATCAATAAAAGAGAAATTATTAGAATAATATAATCCTAATTACACAATCGGTACAGGAAAATTGCAAAAGCAAAATTAATAAATTAAATTAACGATTTCACATAAGAAAATCTTCCCATTCGGCCGTTACACAAAGGGCAACTTTATATTAACTAAATTGGGCGACGTAAGATGTTTTCGAGTTTCTTGACTTGGTAATTAAAAGTTACAGATTAACGAATTTTGGTATTTTTCGGCACACGAAATTACACAGATTATACTTTCCTATCTGTTACCGAAGAAATGCAGATTATTTAACGGAATATGTGATGTTTGGCACAAACCTATGGTGTCGAACACGTGGTGAAGATGTCAGAAGTTTAATCTACTCTCATCAGCGCGGCCTTGCAGAGTTTTGTACCCTAATTAGTTAGGGATAATCCGAACACCCTACAGAAAAATATACCACAAGTCTTAGTGATAAATAATACAACCAATGGGTTAACAACAACATAAAAGGTAGCATAACTTACGAAAAGAATTTTCACAGGTTCTAAAAACAAGGTAATGGTTTTCAACGGTAGCAATTTGAATGTTGTAAATAAAATATTTTATATATAGACTTATAGGCTTGAGTTTACTGGTAAATACTCGTATTAATGTATAATAACAAAAAACGTGTTATTCTCTGGGTACATTTGTGAATATGGACCCTATGCATGTACAGCAGATATTTTTACGCTTTATACACACGACTTTTCCTAAATTTAACTGTGAAATTAAAGATAAATATGACTATTATCTGAGATATATTTGTGAAAATGAGCCCTACTAGTACATGTCCAGATATCTCTCATATAGGATTTTCATTAATGTGAATTTTTACTTTAAATAGCAAATAAAACCATATATATATATATATATATACACACACATATATATATATATATATATATATATAAATTGAGGCATTGCAAGAAGGGTTCTTTCTCTGAAAGAAACAAAGAATACATGTAACCATAATATTTATATCTACTATGTACTTCAATACCAAGAAGGGGAAAGATTGATTCAAAGTATAAATACGTTATTTTGACGACAAATTTGCTTTGAAATAATTATCTTATTTTTCTATTTTTTTTTATTATAATGTTTACTTTCAATTTTAATTCAAATTAATATTTAACGCGTTTTTATTCAAACAAATGTAACGTATTTATTTTCAAATGCATTTGAACGATTAAGCCCCGCCCACAATTTTAACGGTGCAATAACCCGAAAATAAACCGATATTGACAGAGTGTTTGTAAACACATTAAACATATGTTATTCAACTAAAGTTATTTTATAAATCAAATTGTAATTTTTTTAACTGATTTACTCTGTAAAAATGTCTAAATGAATAATATTCAAAAAGATGATGCAAGTAAAGAATGGAGCGATTTAGCGGAAAGTTATGCAATTAAAAACAAGTGAAAAAGTAAGCGTCGGTAATTAGTCGTTGCAGTGAGAGGTCACGTTTTTTGTGCTCCGTAATAATTAAAATAAATTGGTGAAATTATTAAGTGCTGGAGATTTTTGAGTCTACAAAACGTTACATATACCTACGATCTACCTGTAGACCAAGTTTAACATCTGCCGACCAAATAATTCAAGAATTACGAATTTTTAAAGTTTTCAATACGTAATCTACGCGCCATAAATTTCACCGTGCAGCGACCAACATCTTGGAACGCTCGAGACCGGTCATCCGATCAAGCCGCCGTCGGACTTGGAGATTTCTAAACAGTTCAAGTCATCCCGAGGGACCATAGCAGAAATATTCTCCAGTTTCCCGTTGTGAAAACAAGCAGAACACAGGAGCAGGAAGCAACGGAGGTTATATCCGAAGATTCAGGTTTTTGCTAACTTTAACAATATTTTACGCGCCATTTTTACTTGCACATGTACTCTTCTAGAACTTTCTTTGTTTATTCCATAACGAACTATTTACATTGCTTTCACCGATATTATATCACTGTAATTTTCATTCAACTTATTTAAATATTAGTATCCACTGTTTGTAATTTTAAAACTTGATTATATGTCACTTTTATAAACCCTTTTAATAAAACAACACCTAATTGCACTAGTCGTACACCATATTGTTATACTATAAGAATACCAACCGTTGAGTGTGTCTCCCTTATTGTTATTTGTGTGTCACGAAATTGTCAGTATAAATTCTAAAACGTTGCTTGATATTTTATCCCGAATAAAGTTAATTGTCAATATTTTACTTTGGTTTTTTTTTGTAATATACTTGAGATATTGTTCCGATCCCAACTAAATAAACTACGTACATAAAGTCAAAGTGGAGAGAGGTGAACCGACCGTAACCCTGAAGAAATAAAAGAAGCTAGCCGACGATTATAACAAAAAAAACAGATAAGTATTGAACGAGCCCGATTTGAATTCTATATAACTTTTATAACTAACATTCATTTTACATTTATTTATTATATATACACTTTAGAAATATAACATTTTGGCGATCCCAACTTAGTGGGGCAATTTTGCAATATAACATTTTGGCACCCTAACGTTTTGGGGCGTACTTCTACTCCACACTTCAATAAAAAAGTTACTCTATTGTCAAATATATTAAGAAGGAACACTTTCTCAAGTAACAAAGTTTCGTGGCACAAAGAATTAATAAAAAAAAAACAAGGAGAACCGTTGTATTCGCATTTACCATACTGTACTATTTGTTTATGTATTTGTTATTTTGTCTTTGTGGAACTTCAGAGAGAGAGCACGGTTTTGTATTTCAAGGGATTGCTGTATTCGAGACCATCGGTAAGATATTCAAAGGTTGTTACAGGGAAATATTAAAGTGCAGATTCATATTTCTTTTATATACATATATTTTGTTATTTGTCATTGCATTTACGTGTGTACATTAAATCTAATAACACTATAAACAACAACATTTTACAACCAACATATTTACAATATAATTACAACTACCTGTACAAATACTAATATAATTTACAAACTAATTAAATATACTCTAAAATGGATACTAGACACAGAGCTATGACCCCGAAAGACGCAGTAGAAGAAGACCGGAGTGAACAGGGGGATATTGCAGTACCGCAACCGTCCGTTTCAGGAGAAGCCAGTGTTTCGCCTGACAGTAAATTCATGGACATGTTTAACATGTTAATGGCACAAATGCAAGAAATAAATAATTCAAATAAAGATTTAAACACCAAATTAGATAACACTAACAACAAACTAGATACTAATAACCGCGAACTAAAACAAGATATAAATAATTCAAATAAAGATTTAAACACCAAATTAGATAACACTAACAACAAACTAGATACTAATAACCGCGAACTAAAACAAGACATAAATAATTCAAATAAAGATTTAAATACCAAATTAGACACCAACAACCAAGAACTAAAACAAGATTTAAATAACTTAAATAACGAACTTACGACGAGATTAGAAGTCAATCTAATGAATATAAATGAAAAAATAGAATTAAACAACACAAACATAGAAATGAAACTTAATACATTTAAGGGGGATATCGACGTCCAAATTGCGGAAATCACCGCAACACAAAAGGCCATGGAACAGAATGAGTTGAAGTATCTCCTAAAACTAGATGAGACCGTTAAATCACAAAATTTACAGTGGGCACAACAACTAGAAACTTCAACCACACAAATTTACGAAATAACTGAATCGAAAATTAATACAGCGAACAAAGAACTTCACAAAGACTTAAATAAAATAATACTCGAAAATAATTGTACATTAGATACAAAATTAACAACATATAATCAAATCAATGAGGAACAGACCCAACATCTAAGACGCGAGCTTAATACACAAATTAATGAGAATAAAGAAATACATAATCAAGAAATACAGGCGGTGAACTTAAATCTAGATAATATGAAAACTGTACAAACCGAAAATTATAATGAAACGCAGCACAACTTACACCAATTAGAAAATAAACTTAGAACTTACACAGCACCTATACATAACATAAATACTGGTAATTCGATAATAAAAATCGAAAACTTACAACATTTTGACGGAGATATGACTCGAGTACACCCCATGGCGTATTTAAATGGGATACTACGGTATTTAGAGGATGTTATAGACGAGAAACACCGGATCGAAGTAGTGCGAGCGACATTACGGAATAGCGCACAAGAATGGTTTCAAAGGATAGAGGAACATTGCCACTCTTTAGATCAATTTGTTGTGTTATTTACGAAGAACTACTGGGACGAAAACCAGCAGAACAGGGCCAAAGTTCGCTTATTAACAGGGAAATTTAGATTGGGACAAGTGACGAGGGAGATGTATGCATCTCGCGTATACAACCAGTGCAAGCACATCAGCGACATGAGTGAATCGATGATCGCGCGCCTATTGTTGAACCACTTTATTTTCACTGATACTCAGGCGATTATCTGTCAGAAGGTCACTGACATGGACCCTCTAATCGAGATACTCCGAAGACTGGACGATTTCGCTGAAACCAACCAACAACAACAGCCTAATAATCGGACGAACAACACTAGGAACCCACAAGTACCGAACTACATTCCCAACCCCATACCACGTTTCAATAATTATCCTAATAATAACAATACAAATAATTATGCGCAAAACAATCGTTATCAACCAGCAACCTCTAGACCATACAACCAGAATAACAATAACCACAATAACAACTACAATAACCATCCTCACAATAATTATAATAATCAGAATCGACCGAATACACAACATACGTACAACCGACCTTATCCGAACAATTATCATAATAATTCGTCGAACAACAACTATAACAATAACCGACCCGACAATAACGATGCTTATAACACGCAGCGCGCACAAACTCACCAATCGAGACGCGGAATAAATCACTACGCAAGCAGAGGAAGAGGTCGAGGTAATAATGCTTACCGGCGACATAGATCGTTATCACCTGACAGAACAGACATAGAGGGGCTACAAAAAAAAACTCCAATTTCACAAGACGATCTGTATCTGGACCCAACACCCGGACCGTCAAACCAACAAAATTAAATAATGATAACGGCTATAACATGTTCTGGAAGTTACAAAATATAAAATTTTACCAATCACCGGATGAATTCATAAACATAGAAGACGCAGGGGACGCCGTAAATGAAGTATATTCTCTACCCATTATTATTTTACAATTCAGCAACATAAAATTAAATTGTTTAATCGACACCGGAGCCGAGATTACATTAGTTAGAGAAGATCTCGCAAAACAAATAAAGGGATACGAACAACACGTTGTTAAAACCAAGGGTACCGACATAGTTACCGCAAATGGAAGAAAGATGGGCACTGTCACAAAGCAACTCAATACCGAAATAAGAATAAACGAAATCGGTTATTTAATTCACTGTTACGTAATAGAGAAGTTACAATATGACTGTATATTGGGGATAGATAATATCAACAGGTTGAAAATGATATTGAATTTTGAAAAAGGTATTTTATCAATTGGAAAGAACAATTTAACATTTAATAACCATTTGTCCGTAGAGGAAGTGCAAGAATATAATACTTATAAGAGAGAAGTTTTAGCAGTTGTAATAAATAATTTATTAGAATATAATGTACCGTACTATAGGAGAGCAGAAGAAAGGTTTATTGATAGAGTTGGAAATGATAATATTATAAATAATGAATATATAGGAGTGAATAATAGGCCAGATTTGTTAGGAACGCGAGATAGTTACGAGGGCGAAGAAGAGGTCAAGACTAAGGAGGATTCACAGACAACTGACATTATAAATGATAAGAATGATATAACGAATATAATTGATAAACAGGAAATACCGTATACAAACGTCGTACCGCAATTAATTAACATTTTAAACGAAAACATCACTTTAATTAATAACGATATTGTTTTTGCAAAAGGATATGAACATCCAATTAATATTGACAATGACTGCCCACTAATAAGTAAGAATTACCCTATTCCTTACTACTACCAACAGAAAGTTAGTTTAGAATTAGAGAGATTAGAACAATCCGGAATTATCGAGAGATCGAACACATACTTTATTAATCCCATTGTAATAGTTCAAAAGAAGGACCTATCGTTAAGAATATGCTTAGACGCGAGAGCTCTGAACAAACGAATTAAGCCAGAATTCGAAATGCCGCAAAACATAGACATCTTATTAACGAAATGCGGAAGTAAACAAATTTATAGTAAATTAGACTTAAAGAATGCTTTTTGGTTAATAAACTTAGAACCGGAATCCAGAAAATACTGTGGTTTCTTAGTGAATGGAATTGTATATCAGTTTAGAGTATGTCCATTTGGTTTAAAGACATCACCAGCCGCTCTGATACGTTTTCTACATCGTATACTAGACCGTTATGATGAATTCGCTTTGCATTACCTAGACGACATTATTATATTTTCCGAAACTGTGGAACAACACCTGCAACATATTAACATTATTCTTAACACCTTAAAAACTCATGGTATGAAACTTAACTTAGCGAAATGTCAATTCTTTAGACATGAGATTAACTATCTAGGATACGTGATTAATCAGAATAACATTTTATTAGACCCGACACGTTTAGATATCATTCAGGAGTATGCGAGACCGAAGAATTTAAAAACGTTAAGAAGTTTTTTAGGAGTGTTAAACTATTATAGGAAATTTGTCTCAAACTATAGCGAGAAAACGTTACCCTTGTTGGAACTAATCAAGAAGGGGAAGAAATGGAACTGGACGGCTGAATGCGAATTATGCTTCACAACTTTAAAAGAAATCTTTGTAGAAAATCTCCGTTTACATCACCCAGATTTTACTCTACCGTTTGTTGTGCGAACAGATGCTTCACACAAGACAATTGCAGCAGAGCTAGTACAAATGAAAGACGATCAAGAAATCCCTATTTATTTTATATCACGCACTTTGAAAACATGCGAGACTCGATACACGATTTCCGAGAAGGAAATGCTTGCTATCGTATTTGCGTTAACGAAACTCAGATATTATCTGATAGGAAAGTCATTCGTATTAGAAACGGACCACAAAGCTTTAGTCAACATCATGAGCTGCAAACTTAATAACAGTCGCATTTATCGTTGGACTTTGTTAATACAACAGTACGAGTTCATAATAAAATATAAACCTGGCAAAGAAATGGTAACTGCCGATGCACTCACGAGACAGGAGGGGGACGTAAAGAGGCAGAATATTTGCATCAACTTAATAAATCTACAAAGGAGAGGCATTTTCTCAAAAACAAAAATCTTACAGATACAATCAAGCCCAGACTTCGATAAAATAAGACAACATTTAAGAACTGTAGGTGAATATAAAGGTATATCAATCAGAGACCAATTCATAATAAAACAAATAGGAAGAACTACTGTATACGTCACAAACGAACAACACACCAGAGAAATAACAGAATACTTACACCGAATATACTCCCACATAGGTGCAAGAAAGTGCTGGATGCTCTACAGAGAAGCTTTCTACTGTATAAATGACGAACGAATAATAAATAGCGTGGTAAAACAATGTCGACTCTGCGAAATAACCAAAGATAAAACCTTCACTAACACCAACATAAGCCATAATATAATTGCATATGATAGACTAGAGTTAATATCAATTGATTTTCTATCAAACCTTATTCCTAGCACTAAAGGTTATCGCCACATTTTGGTAATATGTGATATATTTTCTAAGTTCATCAAACTCATACCTACGCAGAAATGCGATACCAACACCGTTTTACAAGCTTTAGTGGACTACTTCGCACATTATGGAAAACCACAAACGATACTATCGGACAACGCTACCTATTTCACTAACGATCGCTACAAGGAGTTCTTACATTCACACGACATCAACACCGTCTATACATCAATCCGCTACCCACAGGGAAATCCTACCGAGCGATATATACGCGAAACGATAAAATATTTACGTATATTACTGGACGAAAATCACAGAAAATGGGCCAAACTGTTACCACAGATAGAATTTACTATAAACAATACACCTAGCACAGTGCATAATCACTGCCCAATAACTCTATTCACTGGACAACCACCACAACGACCATGGACTGATTCTGAGCATATAAATTTACATAATCGTTTACAAGAAGTCAGAGAAAGATTATCAATAAGAAAGCGAAAATGGGAGGAAAAGAGAAATACGGCAAATAAGAAGTACAAAACTTACAATGTAGGAGACCAAGTTATAGTTAAGAGATTAAGAGTAACAGATTTAAAACACAAAATAATGGGAAAGCTACTGAAAGCCTACCAAGGTCCCTATACGATTAAGAGAATCATTGGTAACAACACCTACGAACTTTTTGAACCCGAAACAAATTACATTAAAGGTAGATATCACATAACTATGTTGCAAGACTACCACACTTAAAAATAAAGTATTTTTTTATATATATACATAACAAGCCGAAACAACTTTCAGAACAAACCAACCAAGCATGTTATAGTCCGTAAACCAATAATAAGTACTATATTACTATATTATGTTATCTATACTAATCACAAGTTTACATTTAGACTAGGCTAATTAAATTAATCATATTATTATTAAATAAAAAAAAAAAAAAGGAAGAAGAAAATAACTACTTAATATTAAAAAGGGGTTTTCAAACAAAAGAACCCGAACAACAAAATAAAACAATTAACTTTAACCATTTAATGACAAGTACTAAATAGGGAATTATTAGCTAGAATAATATAAATAACTACTTATAGAATTTGAAATATTTTTAACGTGAACACACACATTTCATTAAATTTTCATCAGATCACTATACTGCACTTATATATTTCTGTCTTACTCCTAGATACGGTTGATTAAAAGCTTTCAACAAGTGTCTATCTTTTAATCAAGGGGGAAATTGAGGCATTGCAAGAAGGGTTCTTTCTCTGAAAGAAACAAAGAATACATGTAACCATAATATTTATATCTACTATGTACTTCAATACCAAGAAGGGGAAAGATTGATTCAAAGTATAATTACGTTATTTTGACGACAAATTTGCTTTGAAATAATTATCTTATTTTTCTATTTTTTTTTATTATAATGTTTACTTTCAATTTTAATTCAAATTAATATTTAACGCGTTTTTATTCAAACAAATGTAACGTATTTATTTTCAAATGCATTTGAACGATTAAGCCCCGCCCACAATTTTAACGGTGCAATAACCCGAAAATAAACCGATATTGACAGAGTGTTTGTAAACACATTAAACATATTGCAGTGGAATTTGCTTTGAAATTGCTTATTTAATTTTAATTCACACTACAGCTTATATCGCCGGCTACTCAGTCTAGTAGAATCCACGAACTGCCATCTCATGAATCGTTCCACACGGGAATGGGTGTAATTTTGTTTTCCAGAATAAAACCATAAACACAAATAAAACACAAGTCAATTCCGTTTATGTCAATGTATTAAAAAAAAATCAAAAAAAATCCCTCTACAAAGTGTATAGGGTGCTAAAGCATCATTAAACAGTAGCAATGAGGAAACACTCTTTGTGAATATTGACTCGCACAAAGAGAAAAACCTCTTTTAAATCACGATTAAATATAAAACTAATAAATATTAGTGAAATCTGTCAAGTTTAACCTCTACTGTGTCCCCCACAAACAAATATTAAAAACAAATTAGTTTTCAAAACTCACGCTAGTTGATATTTTCATGCACCAAATAACATGACAAGGTCAATCCCCACTACAATACCTCCAACCTTGAATTCAAAAAATGTTCTCGAAATATTATTTTAAGAAAAAACAACTTCCCTTACAAAAAACATGACAACTTTCGCTAATATCCATATACTACTTTCAAACATATAATTATTACAATAAATACATAAATTTATAACAATGAAAATAATCCTGATATCAAATATATAAACAAAATAATTTTTATCAACTTACATTAATCTTTGTGCGATTTTATAAAATACACGAGAGGCATCTTTTTTCACAAAATTTCAAATAAACATTAAACCTTCGCAAAAATCGAATTAAGATTTACTTGCACCTTACACTAAATGCAAAACAAAATACAGCCCGAATTTATACAACAAAGAATAAAATTGATTATTTTATTCTTTAATGAACCAAACACTTTAACAGTCAAGATACCTCTAAATCAAAAATGAAAAATTCACATCCGCCTGGCCATCCCTACCATCTATAAAATCAAAATATATACAGACAATACATTTTATCAAATACAATATCCGAAAAAGCGGCAAATTCAATCCTTTGGTCCACCTAATTATATACAAAGGCTAATCATAATTTCATACATCATACAATTTATTTTATTTATAAAATAATATATATATATCGATCCCCGTCTGAAATAAATAAATATACAACTGAACTAGCTAATTTTCATTAGAATGTCCCTATTACTGGGTTCACAAATTATTCAATCTTTTTCTTTACTTGTCCAAGGAAAGTCCATGACAATATGTTATTCAACTAAAGTTATTTTATAAATCAAATTGTAATTTTTTTAACTGATTTACTCTGTAAAAATGTCTAAATGAATAATATTCAAAAAGATGATGCAAGTAAAGAATGGAGCGATTTAGCGGAAAGTTATGCAATTAAAAACAAGTGAAAAAGTAAGCGTCGGTAATTAGTCGTTGCAGTGAGAGGTCACGTTTTTTGTGCTCCGTAATAATTAAAATAAATTGGTGAAATTATTAAGTGCTGGAGATTTTTGAGTCTACAAAACGTTACATATACCTACGATCTACCTGTAGACCAAGTTTAACATCTGCCGACCAAATAATTCAAGAATTACGAATTTTTAAAGTTTTCAATACGTAATCTACGCGCCATAAATTTCACCGTGCAGCGACCAGCATCTTGGAACGCTCGAGACCGGTCATCCGATCAAGCCGCCGTCGGACTTGGAGATTTCTAAACAGTTCAAGTCATCCCGAGGGACCATAGCAGAAATATTCTCCAGTTTCCCGTTGTGAAAACAAGCAGAACACAGGAGCAGGAAGCAACGGAGGTTATATCCGAAGATTCAGGTTTTTGCTAACTTTAACAATATTTTACGCGCCATTTTTACTTGCACATGTACTCTTCTAGAACTTTCTTTGTTTATTCCATAACGAACTATTTACATTGCTTTCACCGATATTATATCACTGTAATTTTCATTCAACTTATTTAAATATTAGTATCCACTGTTTGTAATTTTAAAACTTGATTATATGTCACTTTTATAAACCCTTTTAATAAAACAACACCTAATTGCACTCGTCGTACACCATATTGTTATACTATAAGAATACCAACCGTTGAGTGTGTCTCCCTTATTGTTATTTGTGTGTCACGAAATTGTCAGTATAAATTCTAAAACGTTGCTTGATATTTTATCCCGAATAAAGTTAATTGTCAATATTTTACTTTGGTTTTTTTTTGTAATATACTTGAGATATTGTTCCGATCCCAACTAAATAAACTACGTACATAAAGTCAAAGTGGAGAGAGGTGAACCGACCGTAACCCTGAAGAAATAAAAGAAGCTAGCCGACGATTATAACAAAAAAAACAGATAAGTATTGAACGAGCCCGATTTGAATTCTATATAACTTTTATAACTAACATTCATTTTACATTTATTTATTATATATACACTTTAGAAATATAACATTTTGGCGATCCCAACTTAGTGGGGCAATTTTGCAATATAACAATATATATATATATATATATTCTCAAAATTATTATAGTTTAAATATTTTCACTAATCTTAACTCCTCATGGATTGTTTCAAATTTCGGTTTATAGATAACTTTTCCGTATATTAAAAAAAAATGATTAAATAATTTTTAAATAATATTTGTAGTTAAGTTAAATTGCTCAAAACTATTCGAAAATTAATTAATTATATTTCAGACAAAATATTCATTACTTATTCATTACTTATTTCAAACTTCATCTATTCGAAAAATTTTAATCTCGTCTGTATTCTGTAGCGGAGCTAATATGTAGTTACCGGATAGAAATCGTGTCTTTCTGTTTTTCCCGATGTATTTATGCAGTCCGTTCGCTCGATCGAGTTCGCCTAAATCTTCCTTTAGAACTGCTTCTGTTTCTGGTTCATGTTCTTACACTTAATTTTGATACAATGATGATCAACTTATACATTTACCTCCTATTTCTGTAAAGATGATAAATTTTTTAATAAATATTCCCGTTTTCTATTTCACACTGATTTGCTTTAAATGATCAATGTTCTTGACATTTTTATTTAAATTATATTTTTATATAAGGTAGAGTAGAACTCTATCCGTCATTATGTATTAAGGTGTGCATCTAAGCTGATAACCTGCTGATTTTAAATTTTTTAGTCGTAGACAAGATTTACATAAACATTTTTCTATTTTCTACATCTAGTATATTTGATTAAACCAGTATGTAGGGGAGAGTGGTACATACTGGGACATGGTGCATAGTGGGACATGGACTCTATGCTCCATCTATTGAAAAATAGCTACGCTAATCAACATCAGTAGTAAAGAGTAACCTATTTTCGACTTTCTAAACCAACATTCTCTTTATTACCGACAGCGTTTCTCGGGTAAAAGTAATGGCGACCATCGGCAAAGAGTAAAGTTACAACTGAATGTTGATAATATTTGGGTGAATTTGTGTATAATACGAGATTGGATGTAAGTTTGTTTAATAATTTTAAGCCGCTTTGTAGACATTATTTAAGGTATGTATACATTAACAAAGTGTTTTAATAAATATTTCTGGTTTAAAAATAAAAGAAGTTAGTAATATACTAGTGGTGCATACTGGGACTTGTTTTGATGGTATATAGTGGGACAGTCCCAGTATGAACCACGTACAGATTTACTTTAGTAAGAGGTTTATTCTTTGCAGATGCCGAAGGTTAATAGAAGAGATCTGAGAAAAAAAAAATGGAAATAAGTACAAAATTGCATCAAAACTATGAACATAATATGAAAACAGCAGTGCAAAAAGTTGTTGCTGGGGAAATGACGGTAGGAAATGCGGAAAATACTTTGAATGTAAGCAAGTCAGCTCTTCAACGTTCAGTTGCAAAATATCTAGCTACTGACGAAGAAGATCGGCAACAGTTGTCTTTTGAAAGAAAACATGGCTTTCGTCAAATATTCACTGACGAAGAGGAAAAGATGCTGGCTGACTACCTTATTACTGCATGCAATATGTGCTACGGGTTGACGGTGAAAGTTACCTGCCAATTTGCATACAAATTTGCTGTCGCTAATAATAAAGTAATTCCTCAGAGTTGGCATGATCGTAAAGAAGCCGGTATCGAATGGATGAGATTGTTTTGTCAGAGGCAGTCACAGCTTTGTCTTCCTACGCCTGAAGCTACGAGCTTAAGCAGAGCTACAAGCTTCAATAGACATAATGTCAATCTGTTTTTTGAGAATCTTAAGAATGGGATAGCAAAACATGGATTCACTACAAGTCAAATTTATAATTGCGACGAAACTGGAGTGACGACAGTCCATAAACCTCCCAAAATCGTCGCTCCTGTAGGACAAAAACAAGTGGGAAAAATTACAAGCTCTGAACGAGGTATCTTAGTGACCATGTGCATTGCTATATGTGCAAACGGCCAATATATTTCTCCGTTCTTTGTGTTCCCACGAAAAAACTTCAAGCCACACATGATACATGGTGCGCCACCTGGATCTCACCTTGTACAGATCACAAGAAGTAGTGTGGACAATAAAATTCTTTTAATTCTGGACAACCACGAGTCATTGTGAAGAAAATGGAGTGGTTTTATTGACGCTGCCCCCTCACTGTAGCCACAAGCTACAGCCTCTTGATGTGGGGTGCTATGCTCCTTTTAAATCTTTTTATAACAGAGCAATGGATGATTGGCTATTAAATAACCCAGGTGTGCCACTTACAATATACAATATTGCTACACTAGTAGGGAAAGTAATACCTCAAGCTCTTGTACCAACTACAATTATGAACAGTTTTAAAAATACTGGTATTTCTCCCTATAATTCTGAAGTTTTCACAGATGTTGATTTTTTGAGCTCATCTGTTACGGATAGGCCATGTACAGATAGAGAAGATTCTTCCGAAGTACCAAGATCAGACAAAGATAATAATGAAGGACATTTTTTGAACAGTGATCCTTCCTTAAATTTAAAAAGCACAACACTAGATATTGAGTCTACTCCAAGTACTTCAATAGCAGAACCTAATAAAAAGAAATTTTGTACACCAGAAGATGTAAGGCCACATGTGAAAGCTAAAACAAGGATTAGAACAAGAAAAGGAAAAGCAAAGAAAAATCTATGGTCTTGACTGAATCTCCATATCTACTTGAACTTAAGAAGAAAATGCAAGAAAAGGAAGAAATGTTGAAAGCTAAGGAGGAAAGGAAAAATAGAGCTCGTAGTGTTAAAAGAAAAGTAATTTCTAGCGACTTTTCAAGTGACAGTGATGTTGAGGAAGAGTTAGAAGATAACGACTCCCTGGCTGAACTTTCTGATGATGACTTAGAGGACAATGACAACAGTTCAGTGTTGGAAATAAACGATTTCATTTTGGTGATATATCCTCTTAAAAGGAGCGTAAGACATTATGTAGGGCAAATCGATAAAATAACCGATGATAGATATTTTGTTAATTTTATGAAAAAGACATTAAACGCGACATTTATCTTTCTAGATAGGACAGATAATGATATCATAGACTATAATGACATCGTCTGAAAACTTCCTAAACCTACCCTAAAGGTACAAAGAGAGCAGTTAAGCAGCTCAGATTTAAATTTGATTTTACATATTACAATGTGCAGTAATATTCCCTTTTGTTGCTTTAAATACTTAAATGCATTTTTTTATATTTAGAATGAATTTTCCTTTTGTTTGAAATAAAAATTTTCATCAATGTGTCAACACTTTTTTATTAAAAAAATGTCCTTTTATATACCACACTCATATTTTCCTGTGTCGCAGTATAAACCAGGGAGTGGTCCATGCAGGGACGGTGGTCTATAAAGGGACATATTTTTTTTTACTTTGTTTTTTAACATTTGGGACACTGATTTTTCGTGTCAATAATATATATCACATTCTTCCCACAGAAAAAAAATTGATTCCCTAATACCAAAAGTATGCTTCTAAATTACATTTAAAAAAAATCGACCAAGTATACACCACCCTCCCCTATGTATTTCTACATGATTAGTATTCGTTCATGATTTTAACTATGTGTTTGATATTTAACCTTATTCTTTTACCAAATGGTAATCTAATACGTTTCTTATTTTTATTTTTAGATGACTTGTCTTCTATGCTTGTGAAGATGTCTTGAATTACCATGCTTTTATCTTCTTTAATGGACGTTCGCTGATATTTATATTACAATCTATGGTCTTTGTTGATGGTATCATTTCTTTTCTTTCCAGCAATTGAAATTGGGAGATAATGTTTAAATTCGGTTGTAGTTCTAATGGATGAACATAATTTTATAGTATCTTCATAAGCAAGTAGTAGACGAGACAAAGGCGCTAATAGGTCACTTAGAAACAAGATAAATAGGAAAGGACTTATATGTGAACCTTTTGGGACAAATAAAGGAGAGAATTCAAAGGATTTGTAGACATTATAAAAAAATAATCGAATCTACTGGCTAAGTAAAATTGTAGAAGAAGTAATAGATATTGACTTAACCTAAACGTAGACAACTTAGTATAATTCCATGTTCAATTCCGTTAAAGTCCGTATATATGACATCAACTTGGCAACTAGTACCAAGCTGCTCACTAGCAAACCGGCAAATGGTAACAAGATTTGTCACTGGTGATCTGCCTCGCAGAAAAATAGAGAAATTTGGCGATTAGAGGATTTGGTGTTACTACACATGAACAAATTACACTTTTAACTACCTACTTTAAAAACATTCGACACATCTTTTAAATATTGGACTAATCCCAGATCGCTTGCATGTAGTCGTGGAACTAGCAGTTTGAATTGCCATGTTAAAAACAAAAGTCAACGGTTTTACGAAGGCAAATTATACATAATGTAGGATAAAACTAGGAATTAAATCATCACCTGCAATATTTGCTTGGAAAAATTTTGCCATTATGACACTTCGTTTTCAGTTACTGATACTAATGTAAGAGGAGTCCAATTAGTGTTCTTATAAGAAAAATCTCTAATCATAAAGCGTGTTTATTAGCAAATGCGTCAACAATACCTTGTAGAGAACCTGTGAGAGTATCACTGTAAAACAGAACAATTCCTCAATTGTCGCAAGGTTTGGGGTCTGAGGTGCAGTTACTAAATTATCAACATATATTCATTTGCAATAGTTATATAAAAATAATTAAATATCAGTCAAACAGTTTCAGCGACATAGCTGTTTTTGTGAATAGGAGTTCTGCCAGTCTATACTATCTGTCGTACCAGTTTTAAAATACATAAGAATGCCTGAATTCTGGCAAATTAAAAATATTTATAGTCAAATTTAAACAAGACTTTGTTTTTAATAATTTATTAGGTAAAAATAAAATTACAAAACAAGTCTATTGTTTTTTTACATAGTCTGTAAAAGTGTGAGACTGTGTCAACAGCCAATTGCGCACAAACTCCTCTATTTCTTGATCACTCTGAAAATGGTGTCCACCTAGTGTCTTTCAGTGGCGCAAATAAATTAAAGTCGCATTGGGATAAATTTGGGCCGTAGGGAGGATGTTCTAGAATTTCGCAGTAAATTTTGTTCATTTAAACTCGAGTCAGTGCGGCCGTGTGAGGTCTTGCAAATTCTTATTGATTGGTTGCGCCTTTTGTTTCTGTAGGCAGCTTTTGCCCTCCCTACGAGCTGGCAGTAATAGGCAGCGTTCACAGTCCGACGTTCATGTAAGAAATAAATTAAAAAAACACCTTTTTAATAGAAAAAGACAGTTGCAAGAACTTTCCAATGTGATAAACGTGTTTTTGGTTTCACAGGGCGAGGTTCTCCACTCCTTCGCTACTCCAAACTCGCCATTTTGGATTCCGATATATAGTGATGAACCCATGCTTCATCACATGTCACTATTCTATACAGAAAATTGTTTGTTTGTCGTTGAAATCGATTCATGAATCTTTGGCAAATGTCTCTTGGAATCTGCTTTTGATCATTTGTCAAAAGCCTTGGAACTCATCTTGAACAAATTTTGCGGAAACCCAGATGCTCTGTAATAATGGAATATGCTCTACTGTGACTTATTTGTAATTCACTAGCGATTTCATCAATCGTAAGGTGCCGATTACCTTCAATGAGGTCACAAATCGCTCGAACGTTGTCGTCACAGTTGCCCTGGGTTTCTCATTTTCTACAGTTTCACGGCAATCCTTGAATTTTTTAACCCAGTCATACACTTGAGTACGTGACAAAGTTGTGTCACCAAACTGTGTAGTCAGTCTACTGGACTAGGTCCTTCGTTCATCAGCAACTTGGTAGTAATGCGTTGCGCAATCGACGATGTAATTTCTTGCTCAGACATGATTATACTGGCGAGCCTAAATGCCGGTAGGTGCGCGGAACATCGTCAATCCCCTCTCTATTTTCCCAACTACAGGAACCCTGCTCGAGTGTCAGCTCCGTTCAGTTGGACTGGTATGAAAACAAAAATCCCGTTTAAATTTGACTCACCCTCGTATATTAATTCTACTAGTACCAAAGGAACTGGGATATAGATTTCTGAGTTAAAGCCTTTTGCAAGGGGGTGGTTGATATATATTTTTCAATTAAAAATTTATAATTAATTGGAATGCTCTATAATATCATTTTTAGCAATGGCAAATTTGTCACCGTGTACCAAACATAATTAAAAAAAGAAAGAAGTAATCTATGATCGCGCTGACCTTCTCCTGGAGACAAAATGCGGGCGCGCGGCTAAACAATGGGCGCGGCCTTCTCGATTTAGAGGCGCGCGTGCTTCGTATTGCATCAGTAGCACTTTAGTTTGTTTTTTAATTAAAAACCAAACGATATCAGAGTAGATATAGCCTACTGAGATCACGAATGCGTTTGCAACGTCGCCATCGCAACGGTGACGTCTGTATCAAAGGAAAAATAGAAGTGAAATCAGTTTCGTATCGAATAGTAAGCGAAAAATTACGGAAACCGTCGAAGCTAAACAATTTAAAAGAGAACTTTTGCGGACATGAGTTAGAAACCCTTTGTGCTCGTTTCAGCGCTAATTATTGGCGTTGAATGTTCCGGGATATTTTATAAATTATTGCAGACCGTTATTTCAGTTGACATGATATATTTTTAAAGGGAATTTTTCGAGTTCGTTTGTAATAAATTGTATGAAAACGTAATGCTTCGGCACAAATGTAATATAAGAAGTGACTTTTATCGTAATTGGCGCTTTCTGTTATTATTATTTATGAGATCATTTAATATTCTGTAACTGCCCATAATAATTGCATAATGTAAGATATACTGGGTTTTATAGTATTAAATCAGATAATAGCAATTTTGGTATTAATAATATTGTAACACGAAAAATAATTCGTAATATAATCATCTTAATATAATCCTCATTTTATCGGTAGGTGACGAGATTTTTACTTCTTGTCTTAGTTTTTCCCTAAAATACCCCATTTATTTCTATCTCTTGTCGTCACTTCAGCTTGTTTCCAAGTTCTACCTTTTCTCTCAATAACCTCAGCTATATTGTCGTTCCATGTTTTCCTAGGCAGGTCTCTTCTGTCCTTATCTATTCATTTAGCTTCCTATATCATTTTAACTTGTCTTTGATTGTTTATTATGATTAGGTGCGCTACCCATTTAAGTTACTTTTCATTGATCTTTTCTTTTAACAGTGTTATTTTAAGTTCAGTTCTGATATCGATTTTTTATTTTGTCAAGTCTACTAAACCCTACCAGGTTTCTCAAGAGCCTCATTTCGGCAGCTTGCAATCTTTCTCTTGCCCGTCAGTGAGCACCCGCCGTAAGTTAGTATGAGATAATATACTAAAAAAGAACATATCGATGTGTAAAACATCAAGCATATATAAATAATACAACTATGTATAAAACATATATGTATCTCTGCAGATGGACATACACCACTTATTTAATCTAAGATCACTTCAACTACAGATACATGCGTTTCGATCTTATCCCTAGGACTACCAGTAAAACGGCCTATCGCTACTTACCGCGCGGGTCCATTGGACCCGTATTACTATATGTTGGGTTAGAGCTAATATTCGGCGATTATTTTGAATTCAATAGCGTAAGCATTATTATATTTGTCTTTTATTTTATTCAACATAAGATAAGACCATTAGAATAAACCGAGGCAGTAATAATAATAAGACATAAATATAGTAAAATAAAATATATAAATAACTTACATAAAAGTAAAAGTGGGTTAAACATATTTCTCACATATAACTAATGAGTGTTCACCGCATACATTGGTTTTACAACGTGCACAAGTTGTTCTTGTTTTTCTGTCGTTTGAAGATGGACAAACATAACATCTCTTCTTCTTTCTTGGAATCTCAGAACTAGTAGATGCTTCAGCTTTTTCTTCTGCTTCTGGTTTTTCGTGGTCCTTATATTCTGCTAGCTCCTTTCCTAGCTTAATTAGAAAGTTTCTTCTCTTTTTCAAATAAAAAGCTGAATTAGGTTTCAAGAGCTTCCATAGTATGTATGCGTTCATGGCACTGATGTCTATCATGTTATGAAAAACTACAAGAAGCCATCTCTTTGTCATCCTTTTCACGGTGTATGATCGTGTCATTTTGATATATTGTAGTCCAAGATTACCTGAGGTTTCTTTTTTTGGTCATTATCAACATTTTTTTCACTGTGCGGAGTACTCAGCAACGTTACAAGCTTTCGTTTCTTTGGGCAATACGAAATAATCATTCCATCGTCTGTAAAACCAAACTGTCTGGAAAGCACTTGACGATTTTTTGGATCATTCGGATTATGAAATTAAGTTAATTGGGTGCTGATATATGTAATATATTTAATATAAAGGAAAATACAAAAGATCTGCAATTTTCATAATCATACGTTTCTACTTAAGTCTGGACATCCGCGTTATTCCATGTCATAAGAATATTCTCATCTCGTTAAAAAAGTTTCTTGCTATCAGTCTGTTTTTTACATGAGTAATGGGGGGTAGGAAGGAGGTGTAAGTAGGGTGGGCAATCCAGCACTTTTTTGCTAAATATTCGTACAAACGTTAGAGGGATGGGCGAGAGCATTGTCGAGGTGTAAAAAACAGGTTCTTGGTCTTGAGCTAGGGCGGCTATTTTTTAATGCTTCAATAACTCTGATCCGGTACTTCCCTGTATATCTGTCTCTTGTGTTTCCAGCACTACGCGCTCTACAACTTCTCTTACAATAAAGAAAACGCCCACTATTTTCTTTTTAATGGATCTAGCTTTTCTTACTGATACCGGCATTTCTTTTTCTTCAAAAAATCGTACTTTGTTCTGTGTTTTAGTGAACATGTCGTAGCAGGTTTCGTCATCTGTTAAGATTCCGTTAGTATAATGAGACGTTCTATTTCTAAACTTGTCGAGCATAACGCGGCAGTTTCGAACGTGTAACGTTATTTCCTCGATGATTAAGTCATGTACTCAAAGGGAACAAACATTTCTCATTCGAAGATGTGCGAGCAGGATGATAATAATTGCTGGTGCATGCTGGTGCATGCCTAGATATTTTTTTATCTCGTAATAATTGACTATCGGACAGCATCAATGTTCCCCTTGGTAACACCCCAGGTGGGGCGGCCTGCAGCCTCGAAGCATCTTTCAAGTCGAACTGGCATAGTTGTAGCGTAAAATTTCCCGATAGTGCGTTTTCGACGAACATATGTGGTGAACTGTTTATGCTGCTATAGTTCGAGAGTAGCTAGGGTAGACTTGTACAGGTCTCAATCAACACTGAACTTGTCACAATTTGCAACAATTGGTTGCGTTGTATTGCAAAGTTTTACAATGCCACTATACAAAAATTCAATTATAATTTGATATGAAGTGTATGCTGCAGCAAGTTTGTAATAAGTACACACGTCAACACGTTCCTTTCTGGGCTGATTAAAGTTTTCGAAATTATTTATAACAAAATTGTATTATATTTGTGGTTTAAAAGAAATTTCATTCCTTCTGCTTAGTAAAAAGGATTTAGAAAACGTTATTTAAATGAATCGTTATAGATTTATTATTAGTTATTTATACAGTTATTTTTGTAGAAATCGTTGTTGTTTTATAATACTACGTATACTAGATTTTCCAGTAAAATTAAGGTTGTTTTAGAAAAACACATAAAATTTAATAACTGCACTTCTGATTGTATAATTACCGTTATTAGCTTATTTATTAAAGCGGACATTATCAAGTGGTATACTGTCTCTATCAAGAAGTTAACATAATAATTGGATTTTCCAAGAATCAATAACTATTAACAAGTTTTCTCTCGAATTTAATAACGGAAATAATTTCAATCATTTGTCATTATGTTTACATGTAGAAAAATAATATTAGATCTTACATGTTTAACTTAAATAAAAATATGCTGAATGCACAAAATAATTCTCTGTTGAGGTAACTCGTTGTTACGACTAAAGATTTTCAGAAAAGGTTTTTGTCACAAGCCATTTAGTAAAAGCATTTCTAATTTAAGTATCGAGCCATAGATTAAAAACAATTTTGATGGGACTTGACAAGATAGAAGTCACCAATGTCTACAGATCCGTCATTATATTTATTATAGCAGTATGAATCAAGCTTATATTACAGTCTTTTTTAATGAATGGGAAATATCCAAACGAGAATTGTCAGAACTGATATTCATACATGGCAGGATTTGTGATTGAGAAAGATTTTAAATTTACATAATTTATTGATGAAAATACATGTAAAATATAAGCTGTTAAAATCGAATAATAAATCTTTCTCTTTTAAAATGTAACAAGAATAGCGAAAAGCTAATTAACTGGGAGGCCAATTTAAATCGTCAGCACAACATGGGAAAAGTACAGGAAAGTTAAATTTTTAACACAATTTTAGTTAGCTGGTTCTTAGCAAGCGCGTTGTGGAAATTATGAAAACGAAAGGAACAAAAACTGTTCTAGCCTAAGTGGTTTCAGAAACTTTGTGATTCTTCACAACTTAATGTATTCCAAGTGTGGTAACGGATTTTAATAGAACCGGCAAACAATTGCCAATTAGATTATTATTTAGATATATCTTCCATATGTAAATATGCTTTATACATTTTACAACGCTAATTATTTGAATTTTTTAATAGAAAAAATCCGCCCTTAAGCAGGATTCTAACCCACGTCAATGGTTTGCCGGGCCATTGCTCTAACCACTAAGCTATTAAGTACTGCGATTTCGAATCAGTGTTAAGGAAGCAGATGTATATTTTGCCCGTAGTCGGCGGTTTTTGCAAATTTATTGCATTTTCGCAAAGTAATGTGAATGTAAATATGATTTCTACATTTTAGAACGCTAATTATTCGAATTTTTTCAATACCGAACCCACGTCCATGGCTTGATGGATCATTGCTTTAACCATTAAGCTATTAAGGCCTGTGATTTCGAAGCATTGTGGGAAGGCCCTACATCACATTAAGGAAACAGATCTATATTTCGCCCGTAATTGGCAGTTGTTGCAAAATTATTGCATTTTCGCGAAGTATCTTCCATAATTTAGATATTGATAATAATTTCAATTTTATTATTGATAGTACTACTGAATATGAAAGGCGAACTTCTAATTGACGATGAATAATAGGAATATATATATATATAACGCATGTTTTTTATAGAGGTATATAACTTTAAGTTGCAAAACTTTTTTAACTGGCGGCCATTTTGTCAGCCGTCAAGTGATTTATGTTTAGTTTGGTTTGGCATTTCAACATGAATAGACTGACGCCTGAACAACGCTTCCAAATTGTGCAAATTTATTTTGAAAATCATGGTTCCGTCCATTTTACGGTCAACATAATCGTCCATCAGAGCAATTAATTCGATTAACTATGGAACGTTTTCGCACCACGTTTACTCTAAATGATAATACGCATCCACAGAGACGTCGTACAGTGCGTACAGAAGAAGTCATTGCTGCTGTAGAGCGTAGCGTAGAGGAAGACCCGAATCAGTCTATCCGCCATCGTGCACAGGAATTGGATATGTGTCCATCCACTTTATGGAAGATTTTGCGGAAAGATCTTGGTTTGCGTGCTTACAAAATCCAACTCGTGCAAGAATTGAAGCCACACGATCACCTAGCAAGGCGTAGATTCGGTGAATGGGCCCAAAACAAAATTGACGTTGATCCCGATTTTCATAAGCGAATTTTGTTTAGCGATGAAGCTCACTTTTGTTTGAATGGATACGTCAATAAACAAAACTGCCGTATTTGGAGTAATGGTAATCCTCAAGTGTATGTTGAGACACCGTTACATCCAGAAAAGCTGACTGTTTGGTGTGCTTTATGGGCTGGTGGAATCATTGGTCCGTACTTCTTTAAAAATGATGCTGGTCAGAACGTTACAGTCAATGGTGACCGCTATAGAGCCATGATTACTGACTTTTTCGTTCATCAATTGAACAACCATGATGTGCAGGAGCTGTGGCTTCAACAAGATGGCGAAACATGTCACACAGCTCGTGCCACAATTGATTTATTGAAGGAAACGTTTGGTAACCGCATAGTTTCACGTTTCGGACCCGTGAATTGGCCTCCAAGATCGTGCGATTTAACGCCGCTAGACTATTTTCTATGGGGATATGTGAAGTCGCTAGTCTACGCCGATAAGCCCGAAACGATTGACCACTTGGAGGACAACATTCGCCGCGTTATTGCCGATATACGGCCACAAATATTGGAAAAAGTCATCGAAAATTGGACCTCCAGATTAGACTACGTCCGAGCCAGCCGTGGCGGTCATATGCCAGAAGTCATATTTAGATTATAATGCCAGAAGATTATCTTTCGAATAAGTAAATTTCGTGGCAATTTAAAAAATTGATCTTTGTTTTATTCCATTTCAAAATTCTATACCTCTATAAAAAACACACTTTATATATATATATATATATATATATATATATATATATATATATATATATATATATATACAATTATTTCGTGACCTTGGTATGATATGGTAAATTCAATCAGTTGGCGATTTAAGGTCTGGCTTTACTTTAAAGTATATATATTTAAAACAACCCTACATGTTTCGGCAATGATGTCTTTATCAAGGATATAAAATATAAAATTTATATTTTATATTTTATAACCTTGATAAAGGTTATATATATATATTGATAACGAGCAGCCTCTCGTTGTGCTGTGAATTGAAAACGAGCAAGATGCGTAATAAAATAATGTAAACGTTTATGAATATAAAAATGCTCAGCTGTGAATAAATGGCTTGTTAGATTTTATATTTATTCGGTGAATTTTACATCTACGAACTAATTACATTGCTCTAAGTAACATATAGATGGGGTTGTTCGAGTTTAATCTATATGCGCAAGATGCAAAGTTGCCTACTTGCGAATTATTCCATAAATGTAACCTAAAACAGCTGTTCGGATATAAACTTATTAATAAGTATTAATTAATGTGCGTTTATTATCTTCAGGGTCCGGCTAAACTCGAGAACAAAATTGACTCTAGTGTTAGGGCATTGTGATATGTCCAAATTTAAAGTGCGAGTTCGGTGACTTCAATCAAACACTACTGATATTTTTAGATTCCTAAATGATAGGTTAATCGTTGTTAATGCTATACTACAAAATAAAACGTCGAGATCAGATTCACGAATAATAACTTTAATGTTCTTAAGATCTCTATTAACAGGTAAGTTATAAGCATTAATTGTTAAGTATAATTTGTATATAAATTTTGTAACGTGATAAATTTAATATGTTATTTAACTATGATAAATTGCGATAAATATTACATGAAATAAATGAAATAGATAAATATAGAAATAGTGAAGATAATCTTTAATTAATTAGGAGAATTAAGTCAATAACTTTAATATAACTAGAATGTATGACGTAAAACAAAGAAAAATTAAATTAAAACGTAACTGTATTCTTCCTCTTTAAAAGTAATAAATAACCTAAATCTTATATATCGTATTTAATAATGTATATCTTAACTAATATAAATAATATACTATATTCTTTTTTAATATGATTGTTTAAATTGTCTTTTCAATATAGATGTGAGATTTTAAAGAATACTTAAGTAATTGGTGCAGGATTCTGGATAAAACGGGATCTCAAAAGGTTTTGGAAAGGCAGGTTTTTCGTCGGCGTTCGAACGGCGTCACCCCGGTCAAAAACACTTTCTAACGAACTGCTTCTCGGCAAATTGCTCTTGGCAATATTTTTGTCACTGGTACACGTACGAACTTGAAATATGTGTCCAACAGGAGCTGGGAATATTGGTAAGATGTTTAACTAATTGGACGTATGAATTTACTTGTATTTATTGTAATTTTCTTCTTGTTTTTAGTGATACACTCAAAAAAACGTCTGGATGCTTTAATGGCGATTTTTCAAGTTACGCTAACCTTCTTTTATTTTTGTTACTTGATTTTGATTCGTTCATCGGTATGTATTCATTTAATCTCGACAATTACTACTAATGAAAATGACAATTCAATAATTTTAAATACATTTACATGTTGTAATAAATATTTACTTAATTTTAAAACTAATATGCATATAATGTGTCTGTCAAAAATAATACATTATGCTGTTTTTATTATGGGATATTTTCCCGCGATTGACAATTCAAATTATGTACAGTTATACCTAAATAAATGGCGTCATTAATGATTTATCAATTAAGTTGATTTTTTTTTGTAAATACAAATTATCGAACTGAAAATACTATTACAAATGAAATGTTAGATTATAAATGTGTGAATGTCTTAAAAAAAAATAATTAAACTTGCGTATTCAACTTTATTGATTTGACGTGGGAAGAATTCAGTTTTGACATATAATTAACTATTCAATAACTTATTTATATACATTAAGAGATTGTCCTTTTGCTTATTGGGGCATACTTGAGTGTGGGCTTGACCTACCTCAATTCCCCAGTAATTTGGTATGCCGTTATTGACTTGGCAAAGAGGCTTATCCAAATTATTCTCTTTGAACTATTAAGTTGTTTGCTTTATCATATGAGTTTTTGTGCATATAAGCTGTTTTTAATATACATTTATAGTTAATGCTTGTCCCTTTAAGTGTTGATTTGTTAATATTATTTTTGAACTGTTAACTTTTTGAAGTCTGTTTTTTTTTTTTTATTAAAAAGAAAATTATTATCTCTTCTTGATATATTGTAACGATGTTTTAATAGTTAAAATGATTTGTTTTGGGGGTTTACTCTATTTATTTTACTTGTTGATGGTCCATGCTTAAAGTTTTCTTTTTTTTTTAAACTTGATATATTAATATAGGTTTTAGTTTTCACAATAAATAATTCTTTCATGTTAAATACATGTTCTGACTAGCGAATCCTACTCTTTTCTTATTATAATACCATTCCTTATTATATAATTAAATTCCCCATTATTAGACATTCTCATCTATATTTCTATATATTCATATTTATAATACTAATTCATATCTTATTCATACTTTATATCCCCATATTATATATTTATTCCTACTATCTCTATTAATCTAGACTTTTCCCATTCCTTTAACATTACATCAAACCTTCTATTTATTCTTAGCATACTATTACTTATATATATATTACATTTTAGGAATTCATTTTATTTAATTTTAAGCATGTTAATATTCGTTTTGTTTCCCCATTACATATTTAACTGTTTATCATATTATATCATGCAGATACTTGTTCTTTCTATATTTGTTTGTATATCATATTATTTGTGTTGTGTTGTTTCAGTTTTTCGAACTGTTAACTACCCCTTTATGTCTTTCAAGTGTAACTGTATATTATATTTTAATTATAGATATTGATTTGTTGATATTAAATTTATATGTGTTTAGTTCTTATTCAAATTTGTTTTTTTTTTTATGCTGTATAATCTTGTAACATTGATATATGATACCTCCCCTTTATATAATCGGTGTTAGGCTCGATTAATTCATATGTATTATAGCCTAATTTCTGATTTATTATAAATGGTCCTTGATAGGCCTTCAGTAGCTTACCCATGATTTTCTGTTTTGCATTAGATACTCTTAAGCTTTTGACTATAACTCGGTCACCTAATTCATATGTTTTGTATTTCTTGCTATAGTCATTCTGTTTCTTTTCCCATTTATTCTTACGTTTTATTAATTTTAGTCTGACCTCATCTGTACGTTCCGATAAATTTACTAACTCTGGCTCTACCCATGGTCTTTGTGGTGCTTCTCCTGTAAAAATCTTTATTGGACAGTGATTGTGGACTGTGCTGGGTGTGTTATTTAATATAAATTCAATTTGTGGTAGATGTCTAGCCCAACGATTATGTTTTTCATCTAACAAAATTCTGAGATACTTTAATATTTCTCGTATGTTGATAGTTACGTGCGAATACTACTACATCATTGATTAATGTTAGGTTGTCAGATAAAATTTTTACTAATTTTGATGGGATCATATGATATGGTATATTTTGTAGTTTAATTATTTCTTCTATATCTTCTAAATTATTTACTGTTCTGAGGGTATTTAATTCTTTTCTTACTTCCACTTCTTCTACATTCTGCATTCCTATTCCATCTTCCTTTTCTTCCAATCCATATATATAATCATCATTATTCATTTTAATATTTATTCCTTCTTCCTTATTACTACATTCATTATCATAACTATCTGTATTCAATCTTTCTTGTAATATATTATTAATCTCCTTCTGTAAATGTTTATCTTTAAAATAATTATATTCATATTCTTCTTCCTCAGATAACTGTTTCTCCATCCTTATCTCTATTTCATCGATCATTATTATTTTTCTTTTGAAATCCAATATCATTTTTAAATTCTTAATGTTATCTATCCCAATTATGCAATCGTATTGCAGTTTACCTATAATGTAGCATTGTATGACATATTCCTTATCTTTCACCATTATTTCCGTACATATTCTTTTTTGAATTTTCCCCATTCTTTTTCCATTAGCGGCTATCAAATCTGTTCCCTTAGTCCTTATAATTTTCTTTTCATAATTATCGATTAAGATTGCCTTTTTCTCTTCTAATAACGTTATTTCGGCTCCAGTATCTATTAAACAGCTTAGTTCTATGTTTGTAAATTTAATCTTAATAATTGGTAGAGAGTGCGTATCTATATTATGGGTTCCAGTTTCTTCTACGTGTATGAACTCTTCAAAGGGTTGATAAAAAGTTATATTGTTTAATTTTGAGGGGTAGTTACAGTCG
The DNA here is from genome assembly GCA_935421215.2 of Melolontha melolontha. Classification (NCBI taxonomy): domain Eukaryota; kingdom Metazoa; phylum Arthropoda; class Insecta; order Coleoptera; family Scarabaeidae; genus Melolontha; species Melolontha melolontha. Next base: position 96,079,681 of record OW285242.1, on the reverse strand, counting down.
ATTTTATTTAAAGATTTTGGGTTGAGGTGCTTGGTGTCGGGTTGGTGTACATATCGATTTCCGAAATCGGCATTTTTTTTTTTACATCCTCCGATTCTTGTCTAGAGGGCAGTGGTGACAATGGTCTCCGGCAGTAGTTATTAACACGTCCTCTATTACGGTATCTATAATTATTCATACCTCTTCTTCCCGGCGGGTTGTTGTACTGATTGTTATTATTCTGACGATTAGCATCATACGTTAGTGTATTATTATTATAATTATTATTATTAGGGGGTGGATAATTCGAAAGATTGGGTCTATTGTTATAATTATGAAAAGGATTTGTAGAATGGTTACGATAATTTTGATGAGTGTTATAATTTGGTGCAGGACTTGCGTGATTATTATTATAATTAGTGTTACTATTATTAGTTGTTAGATTCGCCTGAGTATAATTGTTGTTAGTTCTGTTATTATTATATGAGGTTGTTTCTTGTACATGATTCGGTCGATTATTTTGTGAGTAATTTTGTCTAAAAGATGGATTATGTATGGTGTTATAATTTGTATTGCTCGGTCGATTATTAGAGGAATTATATAGACTGTTATTTGTATTACGTTGTACTGTTGGAAAAGAACTACGATTACCTTCTGCAAAGTCATCTAATCTTCGGAGAATTTCTATTAAGGAATCCATATCATTGACTCGTTGACAAATAATTGCTTGTGTGTCCGAATAAATGAAATGGTTCAGTAACTGTCGTGCTATGGTTGATTCCTCCATATCAGCTATGTGTTTACACAGGTTGTACATTCTTGAAGCATATATCTCCCTAGTTGTTGAGCCCATTCTATATTTACCGGTTAGAAGTCTGATTTTGGCACGATTTTGTTGTGCTTCATCCCAGTAATTCCTCTTAAATAATGACACGAATTGCTCTACGTCCTCGCAATGGTCTTCAATGCGCAAGAACCACTCCTGAGCACTATCTTTAAGTGTAACTCTTATTATGTCCATCTTTTGTTTATTGTCCGGAACATCAATTAAATAACGCAGGAGTCCATTTAAATAGAGCATGGGGTGTACGTGCGTTATATCTCCATCGAAATGAGTTAAATTTTCTATTTTTATGGTGAGACCTCCTGTGTTTATGCAATTATCAGATGCAGTATATCTTTTGATCTTCGTTTCAATTATCCTCAGTTCGGATTCATAATACCTTTTATTATTATCCTGGTTCGTTCGGAAGGTGTCAAGATTATCTTTTACTTGATTGATCTCTTGTTCGTAGAATGTCCTATGTTCCCCCATCTGAGTGTTGAGACTATCGGTAAAATGTTGTTTTAGATTTAACGATGTTATTTCGTTACTTAGGTTAAAATCTGTTAATTTGTTATTTAATTTTGTATGAGCTTCGTTACAGGACTTTGTTATTTCGGTTTTTGTTTCCGTATTTGCGGTTATTATTTTATTGTTGGTAATTACGTAAATTTCCTGTGAAGTATTCTCTAATTGTTTGGCCCAATGTTGGTTATGGACATTTAGAGTTTCGTCCATTTTCAGCAAGCATTTTAACTCGCTTTCTTCTAGTGTTTGATGTATTATCTTCTCGATCTTTGTTTGACTATCTTTCAAACCCTTTATATCCATCTTTATTTCTTCCTTGTCCTGTTTGAGTTGTTCTAATTTGCTGTTGAGATTGGTTTCTATGAGACTGATATTAGTCTCTAATCTATTATTATTTTCTGTGATTAGTTGTTTGAAATTTTCATTATTAATTTCTAATTTTCGTGCTAAATTCATTTCTATCTGGCTGATATTTGTTTCTAATTTTCGCGTTAAATTAGTTTCTAATTGACTTATATTTTTATTGTTAGCATCTAGTTTTTCATTATTTTCCGCTACAAATTGTTTAAAATTAGCTTCTTGTTTTTGTTGCATATTCATTATCAAAGCGGTTAACGAATTAAAGTTCATCGTCGCCTCTTCCTTTGAAACTTCTGCTTGTGCTGTGGCTGTAACAGAATCACCCTGATCAGCCTGGTCCTCTCTATCTGCTAGGTTTTCCTTTGACTTACTCCTTGTACGCTTGTCCATATTATTATTATTATTGAAAAAATATATATGATAGTGTTATGATTATAGGTTCTATTAGTTTATGTATATTAATTATTCCTATTCTGATGTTTTAGTATTAGTGTTATATTTGCTAATAAATTGTATAAATAAATTCTTATCTCTTCAAATAATTATTATTTTAATCTTTTTGACCTATTCGTTTAGTGTTTATTATACAAACAATAACCCCTTTTAAAAAAAACAAACTTACAAATCCTGTTCCTGGGTACCAGTCAGCATCCTATCACACAAAAATGACCACAAGAAGCAAAATACAACTTACAATTATAAAAATTTTGTATCTTAAATAAATCTAGAAAGAATACAGTTTTTTAAATTTATTCTCTCTCGTTTTATTTTGTATTACGTGTTTGATTGAGCACGTTTTCTAAGCCTCACGTTGGGCGCCAATTGATAACGAGCAGCCTCTCGTTGTGCTGTGAATTGAAAACGAGCAAGATGCGTAATAAAATAATGTAAACGTTTATGAATATAAAAATGCTCAGCTGTGAATAAATGGCTTGTTAGATTTTATATTTATTCGGTGAATTTTACATCTACGAACTAATTACATTGCTCTAAGTAACATATAGATGGGGTTGTTCGAGTTTAATCTATATGCGCAAGATGCAAAGTTGCCTACTTGCGAATTATTCCATAAATGTAACCTAAAACAGCTGTTCGGATATAAACTTATTAATAAGTATTAATTAATGTGCGTTTATTATCTTCAGGGTCCGGCTAAACTCGAGAACAAAATTGACTCTAGTGTTAGGGCATTGTGATATGTCCAAATTTAAAGTGCGAGTTCGGTGACTTCAATCAAACACTACTGATATTTTTAGATTCCTAAATGATAGGTTAATCGTTGTTAATGCTATACTACAAAATAAAACGTCGAGATCAGATTCACGAATAATAACTTTAATGTTCTTAAGATCTCTATTAACAGGTAAGTTATAAGCATTAATTGTTAAGTATAATTTGTATATAAATTTTGTAACGTGATAAATTTAATATGTTATTTAACTATGATAAATTGCGATAAATATTACATGAAATAAATGAAATAGATAAATATAGAAATAGTGAAGATAATCTTTAATTAATTAGGAGAATTAAGTCAATAACTTTAATATAACTAGAATGTATGACGTAAAACAAAGAAAAATTAAATTAAAACGTAACTGTATTCTTCCTCTTTAAAAGTAATAAATAACCTAAATCTTATATATCGTATTTAATAATGTATATCTTAACTAATATAAATAATATACTATATTCTTTTTTAATATGATTGTTTAAATTGTCTTTTCAATATAGATGTGAGATTTTAAAGAATACTTAAGTAATTGGTGCAGGATTCTGGATAAAACGGGATCTCAAAAGGTTTTGGAAAGGCAGGTTTTTCGTCGGCGTTCGAACGGCGTCACCCCGGTCAAAAACACTTTCTAACGAACTGCTTCTCGGCAAATTGCTCTTGGCAATATTTTTGTCACTGGTACACGTACGAACTTGAAATATGTGTCCAACAGGAGCTGGGAATATTGGTAAGATGTTTAACTAATTGGACGTATGAATTTACTTGTATTTATTGTAATTTTCTTCTTGTTTTTAGTGATACACTCAAAAAAACGTCTGGATGCTTTAATGGCGATTTTTCAAGTTACGCTAACCTTCTTTTATTTTTGTTACTTGATTTTGATTCGTTCATCGGTATGTATTCATTTAATCTCGACAATTACTACTAATGAAAATGACAATTCAATAATTTTAAATACATTTACATGTTGTAATAAATATTTACTTAATTTTAAAACTAATATGCATATAATGTGTCTGTCAAAAATAATACATTATGCTGTTTTTATTATGGGATATTTTCCCGCGATTGACAATTCAAATTATGTACAGTTATACCTAAATAAATGGCGTCATTAATGATTTATCAATTAAGTTGATTTTTTTTTGTAAATACAAATTATCGAACTGAAAATACTATTACAAATGAAATGTTAGATTATAAATGTGTGAATGTCTTAAAAAAAAATAATTAAACTTGCGTATTCAACTTTATTGATTTGACGTGGGAAGAATTCAGTTTTGACATATAATTAACTATTCAATAACTTATTTATATACATTAAGAGATTGTCCTTTTGCTTATTGGGGCATACTTGAGTGTGGGCTTGACCTACCTCAATATATATATATATATATATATATATATATATTTATATATAAATATAAAATTTATATTTTATATTTTATAACCTTGATAAAGGCATCGTTGCCGAAACATGTAGAGTTGTTTTAAATATATATACTTTAAAGTAAAGCCAGACCTTAAATCGCCAACTGATTGAATTTATCATATATATGAAGATTTGCAGCCACAAGATGAAATAGAAGAAAGTTATTCACAGCTAGCAGGGGGTGGCTGCATAGATTTAAAACTCGGTTTAATCTAAAAAACATAAAAATTACGGGAGAATTTGCGTCAGGTGGTCATATAACAGCTGCCTTGTTTTCAGAAAAATTTAAAGGAGTTTACGAGAAACCAGAAGCAGAAGCAGACAGTTATCGCAGATCTGAAGATGGCAAATGTGATTTTGCCGAAACGTCGTCCAGAAACCAGCACCGGTCTTTACAAAGACCAAACAATGGAAACGCGGAAGAAAGCCCGGAATCCAGTTTCAACACATACTGCTACCCGCGGAAACCTGAAAGAAAATATATATATATATATATATATATAATATATTATACAGTGTGGTCATAAAGTTTGAAACCAAGCTTATAACCGCATTATTTTACATTTTTAGGAAAAACGCTCGGACAGGTAAATTTTCTTTTTTGAAACGCCATCTTTTGACATACAATTTTTTTCTATGACGTCATTGGTTTTCGAGTGATGACGTTATCAACACTTTCTTTAAATGGCAACCATATTATTTTTTTCTCGTTTTTGGTAGATCTTTATATCCACCAAATAGTGATATAAAACAATTGGTATGTTGCATCACAATTTTTTTGAAAAAATGAAAAAAATACGTAAATTTTATTTTTGTACAAAATTAAAATTAAATTAAAAAAATACATCTGAACTTAAATTTACTGTAACAGTTAACGTAAATTTTCAAAATGGACCTCACCAACCAACTGACACTGTCCCAGCCGAGTGTAAACACTTCGTATACTCGTCTCAATTATGTTTGGGGATATTTGTGTAAGTTCTACGCGAATTCGTTCTTTTAAATCTTCTAAATTATTCGGTTTGTTAAAATACACTTTCGATTTCAAATAACCCCACAAAAAAAAAACTAACGGAGTCAGGTCAGGAGAACGAGGTGGCCATTCTATCCTCTCCGTCCAATCCATTTATTGGGAAATATATCGCCAAGATAGTGGCGAACCTCTACACCATAATGGGGAGGCGCCCCATCTTGTTGAAACCAAATATTTGGATGGGGTACATCACCATCCTCGTGATTTGGGAAAATAACAGCAAGCGCTGGAACCAGTTCAAATCTTAAAAATTTTAAATATTGCACAGCAGTCAAATTTCCTTCAAAAAAATATGGTCCTAAAATGCGTCGTCCAATCATTCCAACCCATACGTTAACTTTTCCTCTGCGCTGAGTATGACACGCTTGAGTCCAATGCGGATTGTTCTGCGACCAATATCTGCAATTATGGCGGTGAACAGATCCATTTAGGCAGAACGTAGCTTCATCTGAGAAGACGATGTTTTCCAAGAAATTTCGATTTTGGTCTCAATTACGTCTTCACAGAACTGCAGTCGACGATCTTCGTCATCCTCATGTAATTCCTGTACAAGTTGAACTTTTTAAGGACGATAGTGTTCTTTTTTAAATAAGTTGACGACAAATGAGTGAGCCACCTGATTGGCTAACGCACGTTGTCTGGTGGAAACGTGATGCCTTTCTTCTGCTTCTAGAAGCACATTTAATTTCACATCTTCTCCTGCTTGAGGTCTACCTTGCCGTGATCGATCTTTTACGGATCCAGTTTCGGTAAACTTTCCAACTAGTTTTGTCACCGTAGACCTGGTAATTGGAGGTCTATCAGGGTGTTCATGGTTAAACAAATCGCATGCTTCTGCATGCGTTCCTTTTCTGTCCCCATACCCAACCATAATTAAAATTTCGATTCTTTCTCGCTCAGATAAATGTGCCATTTTTTATATTAGCGAAAATGAACAATTTTTACGCAATATCTCAAAAATTTAACTTCAAAAATAGAAGTAAATAATTCAACAATGTTGTGGCGATAGAAACAATTTAAAACTAAAATTTTTGTACATAAATTGTATAAAAAGAAACAAGAATATCATAAAGAAATATCTTGCAAAAAAGTGCGTGTTTTTGTTTTTGTAAATTTTTTGCATAGTAACATGAGTACATGTGCTTTTGACGATCCGGTTTGTTCAAAAAGAATATTTAAGTCCTCACACAAGACAGAAGTGTGAAAAAAACTTACTTACATATTTCAGTAAATTTTGTAAGCTTAATTAGTTGAAGCTTAATTAATTTAAATCTTCAATTTTTGGGCGATAATTTTAATTAAGAAATGGTCTGCCACATCATGTCAATTTTTTAAATAAATTAAACTTCTTTGGCCCTTTTTTGTGAAACTATTTAATGTTAAATAAGATTTTTTAATAAGTAATTGGCCGATTGGGAAGACGAATTTCTTTTGACCTGGAGCGAATAACGCAGATTACTATTGATCGCAAAGCATTTAGACTCGGCTGGGACAGTGTCAGTTGGTTGGTGGGGTCCATTTTGAAAATTTACGTTAACTGTTACAATAAATTTAAGTTCAGATTTTTTTTTTAATTTAATTTTAATTTTGTACAAAAATAAAATTTTCGTATTTTTTTCTAAATTTATATAATTTTTTCCAAAAAATTGTGATGCAACATACCAATTGTTTTATGTCACTATTTGGTGTATATAAAGATCTACCAAAAACGAGAAAAAAATAATATGGTTGCAGTAATTGTTATAAAATATTATTTACAATAAAATATAACTAAATTATAACTAAATTATAGATAACTAAAGGGTGGCTATAAATGATTATATTTTTTTTTGGTAAATTGGCAACAATTTTGCAACTCCATTCCGGCATGCCCCATTTTTAAATTTAAATTTGTCAAAAATTCGACAAAATAAAAGTCAAATAAACAAATTGTTTTTGCAATAAATGTTGAAAATTTTGCCCTTTTTGCTCAATACATCTTAACATTCTCCGTTTAATATATTTGATGAAATTTAGCAACATTATCCGGTTATTGTTAATTGGAATGCATTTCTATTCAATTCTTTGCTGTATATCATTTAAATTTAATAAAGGTGTTTGAAATCCTGTTTATTAGATAAGGACACAAGAAGAACTCACATAGTGTTAAATCGCATTAATGACGAATTTCGCATTTCGACTAATTACGTACCTAATAACAAAGAACTTCGCTTAAAAATTCACTGTTTCTACTATACAATGACAGGTTGCTCCATCGTCTTGATGATACGCATTTTAAATGTTATAACCATGTAATTGATCAATAAATACTTGTAATAATAGTAATAATTCATGTCTTAACAGCTTAGCGCCAATTACAGAAGGCACTGGCTGGCCATGGTTTATTATTACATCGGCTTATAAAATTTAGTTAGCAGTTAATGTTCCTTGAAATAATATCCGTGCAATGATTCGCCTTTGGCTTAATGCTGCTCAAACAATTTTTTTCTAAATTAGCGGTTCTTAAACAATTCTTGTATTTTGTGAATTTAGGCATACCAATTTATAAAACCATGTTTCATTAGTAAAAATCACTTTTCTCTAAAGTTATCTATTATTATTCATATTTATAAAGCAATTATATAATTTACTTCTTCTGTAAATAATAAACCTCTAAGTCTTATACTGCTGTGACACGATATGGATAAAATTATTTTGTTCTATATAATTTTACGTTTGTCTATTATTGTTATATTTATTACTAAAAAATCTTAAATTGTATTTAACACGTTCACTACCGCTCGGCTCATATATGAGCCGAGGACGTGGCTTTACTTAAAGTGATTTTATTTTGTATGGTCTATTGATAGCAGCTTCAAACTCCGTAAAGGTATGACACATATTGCCATGGATTTTTCCATTTAGAAGAAAGAAGAAGAGAAGAGAAAAAATTGTAGAACAAAATTGAACTTTATTTGTAGTACAGTTATAAAATTATATTGTATTTTGGTGTCTATTTTTATTTCAGATGGGGATCGATATAAATATAAAATTTTAATGATGTATTTTGTAATATTTGAGTTTTATCTATGTCTGTAGTTTCAGGGGAGATTAATTTCAAAGTTGGCGCCATCCTGGATACTAGAGCGTGTATTGAGAATTATACATTTTATTGTTAGTTTGAGTTATATAGGTGGGAGGCCCTTGAGGTTCTAGGACCTTCATTTTAGAGATTGATTAAATGTCCTTGAAGATAGGTCGTTATAAGTGAATATTAGACACGACTTAATTTTGTCTAATATATAATATCTTGAATAATTCGTTATAGATTTTGGTGCGTCGATTGTGTTGTTTAAAAGTAATTTGTCGTGAATTTACAAATCTTGTATATTTGTAATTTTATTTTGTTTGAAACACCTATCTAAAGAAAAGGAATCTCTCATGTTTGATTGCAATACATTAATTAATGTAGGTATCTTTTATAATTATTATTAATATATTGAAGAAAGCGCTATAAATAATTTGTAAACTTTTGTAAAATTTTTTGTATGTTCAGAAAAATATCTAGAAAATTTGTTGGACTGTTTTTATGGAGTTTGGATTTTTATTCACATTAAATAGTTTAATACGTAGGAAGGTGGGGATGAGTTTGTGTGATGTCATGTTATTGCATGCATGACGGTCAGATTTTGATTTCGTGCGCAAGATAAACTATTCTTTGTTTTGACGTTTGAGTTTTTGGGTTAAAAATTATTGTTGACATCTGATGAATTTTCTTGGATATTATTAATTTTGTTATCTTTGCTCGTGATTTGTCATTCAAGGTTTTTTACTGGTTTGTATCTTCATATGATATCCAAACCTTTTTTATCCTTGCTGCTGTGCATTTAACAGTTCAACGTTACACTTTGTAAAGTTGATTTTTTTTATTTTCTTTTTTTTTTAATAAAACTGTAAGGGGGAAAATGCTTGTATGATTTGACTGACACCTTGTATTATTTTTTGATATAACCTGCATCCGAAAGGATCGACCCGAGAGAAGTGAGCTCAAGGAAGGCAACAAGACTGATAACAGCCGGCAGATTAAGTTGTAGTGTGAACTTAAATCTAATTAGCAATTATAAGCACATTCCACTGCAATATGTGAGTTAAATGGTCTCTGGATATCTTTTGAGGTTATGTTGTTTTCGTATATTCAACTAGTATCATTTTTTCTCTAATAAATCTTTATATAAATGTGTAAATAAATATTATTCTGATATGTATTCGTCAAAAAAATGACGTTTGACTGAGGCTGAGCTACAAGAAGAAGCAAGAAAAGTTTTTGAAGCTGATGAAAATGTTTTGTACTCTGACGAAGATGACGATTCTTTTGAAAAACCATATCAAGATTCTGGAAGTGACTGGCAATTGTCTTCTCCCGAAAATTCAGGTTCAGTGACTAATGACAGTGAAAATAATACCGATGACGAAAATAGTGATGATAATGTGGACCAAGGTGAAGAAAACAATTTCGATGATGAAGATGAATGGACTGGTACAGAGCGAGATCCAGAAATATTCGATTTCAATGAACAAGAAGGTACGAAAGTAGATATACCTAATAATGCATCACCTCTTCAAATATTTTTTCTGTTATTTGATATTGCATTGATTGATAAACTTGTTCAGTGGACAAACACTAGGGCACAGCTTTTCTTACCAAAAATGGCTACGCAGGAAAAATTAAATATACTTAAATGGAAAAATACAAAACGAGATGAAATGATAATATTTTTATCTCTTTGTATTGCCATAGGAAATATAAAATTGCATAGTATGAAGCACTACTGGTCAAGAAATATAGTCTATCATCATCCACTATTTCATAAAACGATTTCATAAAACGTAATCGGTTTGAACTGATTTTGCATTGCTTGTGTTTTTACGACGATAATGACGACACTAGTAGCCATTTACATAAAATAAACAACGTTGTAAACCATATTGTCAACAACATAGAAAACGTTTATTACCCTGGACGAAATCTATCGTTAGATGAAGCTTTCTTGCTGTGGCGCGGTCGTCTGTATTTTCGACAGAATATCCCTAACAAAGGTGCTAAATATGGCACAAGCTATATGAATTATGTACGCCGGATGGATTTTTGCTAAATATTCTTATACATTCTGGTAAGGGTACCACTCAAAACGATGCACTAGGGCACGGATATGCTGTGTTAGAGAAACTTATGGAGCATTATGAAGAAAAGGGGCATACAATTTTTTTGGATAATTTTTACACAGAAGAAATTTTAGATAAAAAAACACATATTGTTGCCACACTCTGAAAAAATAAGAAAGGAAATCCCAAAGATGTTATTAATAACAAGCTAAAGAAAGGCGAGTTTGTATAGAAAAGAAAAGGTAGTGTTATTTTTGGTAAATGGCACGGCACGTCTTTGTCATTTCGACGTCGCATAAATTTGAGATGCAAGAAACGCGGAAGAGAAAGGTCACAAAATCTGTGAAACCAAGTATCGTTATTGACTAGAACAAATATATGTCTGGGATTGATCTAACTGATCAAATGACTTCATACTACACCACACCGAGGAAAACCATTAGATGGTACCTAAAATCATTTTTTCATTTGGTATACGTTTGCTTATGGAATAGTAACTGACTATATCCGAAAACTACAGGAAAGAAAAATGAATATCTAAACTTCAGGGACCAAATAATATAATCACTTATTGACTCCTCGGATGCTGACAAGAAAAAATGCAGCCCCAAACCCAAAAATGCCGTATTTTCCAGAAAAAAATTGAAAAAGGATCAGATGCCGCATTTGTTCGAAAAATAAGAAAAGAAAATAAACTTTCTTTGTGTGCAATGTGTGTGTGGATGATAAAGGAAAACCAGTTGGACTGTAACAAAATTCTTGTTTTGCGCAACACCATTACTAAAGTTTTTTATTTTTCGAATTAACCAGAATAAAATTTTTGTTTTGCTATGAATTTCCTTTTGTACGAAAATTGAATAAAGTTATTTTGTATTTGAATCAACTATTTCCGTTTTTTTAAATGTTTGTTAGAGTCAGAAGCCGTGTCTCATATATGAGACATTTGGTCAATTGGTAAAAATTATTGCCGTAAATCACTGTCCCATATGTGAGTCATATCAGAATTTAAAAAAATAACAATGTTTTTTGAAAAAAGTCGTCAATATAGTATGTTACCTTATTTACATGCGTGTTTTACAAAAAAGGCATAGTGGTCTGTGGCAAAGGTTCTTCTTTTAAATGGCGGTAGCGAACGTGTTAAAACGTCAAATATTCTCAGACCGTTGTAAAATAGTATAGCTGATCATATTTTGATAATTTTATTCAAGCAAGAAACTGCTAATATATACCAATGCAAGTTATTAAATAGGTAGTTGAAATATTTCAACCAATATCTTCTTGAGAACTTAGTGCATGTGAGAATTTATAATAATTTAAATCTCATCTCACATGCAATTGTCGCTTAATTTGTTGCGTGGATTCTACAATCTGGGAAGATTTCTCCTGCCGAAGAATGTCTGAAACTGTCTGAAGTTTTTGAAGGTTCGAAAATAAGAGTTGTAATGTATTATCACTGTAACACCCCTTTTGATACTATTGCAGTAGCTTCAGACTTTTAAAGGAGAAATAACATGAACGTTATGAAACACTCACCATACTTATCCAGTTTCGAAATATGTGACGCTGTCAAGTAGTCTCTTGACTTATTTCGGAAAAAACGAGTGACAGAGCTGTTTATAGAAAATTTGACTTCAAAAACAAATAAAATTACTTTTACGAAATTTCTGTCTAATTTATATAATTTCCCCGTAACTCAATTTCAGAGCATCTCTTGTATGTAGGTAGGTAACATTTTTCTTTCTATTATTTCTATTGTCATTTTACCTTTTTTTTATTATGAATTTATTGAGCAGCATGGGATTTTTTATTTTCAGATTTAGATTTTGACTCATTTTGTATGTGTACATTTGATGGCGGCTGAAACGTAAATCATGATTGTGGTGGAGAAAATACATAAGGACTTACTTCTTGGGTATTATTCCTTGAAAAAATTATGCATAATTTTCATATTCAGACGCTCATCTACGAAAACGGATCCTTTATCAGAATAGTGCGACTGCTTAACCGGAAAAAAAATCAATGCGATATCTTCCAGCTTCTTGGTCTCTTCTGGAATTATTTTTCCTTTATTATGAGTACTTCGTTTGTGCTCTGGTGTTTCGCCTGCTACTGGCAATCTTCTGAATTCTTTTCGGTATTTCGTGTGAAATTGAATGTAGCTTACTAAAAACGTTTTGTTTTAGCAATAAGCAATTCACTTTATTTGCTATTTGTCTTAAACGTATAATTTCGACTCCACTTACTTTTATTGGAAATTTATTTAAATTTATCTGTTACTTTGTATTTTTTGTACTTGTCTGTTTAGATTATTATTGAGCCCGATTACGACAACATGAAATCATTTTATTTTGCATTGCTTATTTACAATAGAATTTACAATAATTTTCTTAATTTATTTTTAAAAAATATTCCAATTTCGTTTTTAGACATATTGTGATCTGTTTAAAAATTAAACTTCGACTAGGTGATAAATTTTTGTAAACAGTTCATGGAAGAAATTCCTTTTCTAGTCTCATAAATGCCTACCAGTACAACAAACGATCTTGAAATGGACCTGTACATATTTACATAAGTAATTATCTCCCATACATGATTCCTTTCAAATCATAAAAGTCTCGTTAACATACACAATTGCAGGTGTTTGGTATGACATTATATATGCACACGTGCCCGAATGTTTATCATTAATTCTTTTAGAAAAAATACGTATTATTTTCTGCTTGCGACATATAAAATGCTACTACTAGGTTGGTGAGTATACGTATATTTATTGGATCGCACAAGCAAAATTTAAACCAGCAAAAAAAATTATTAGTCAAAATAATTTTCACCAGAAATTTATTAATTTCTGAAAATGGGCAGAAAGTCAGGTATTTTCAATTTGTAGTCTCTTTGCAGAATATATTTTTACCACTGCACGAGACGCAATAATCAATTATACCCTGATCCACTCAGCTATCAGAACATTCTGGAAATGAAAAGAATGTTTTATTGATATTATTTTTTTATCCCTTTTTATATTTTTAATTTATTTATTTAATTCCTCCATATTTTGCCATCCGTTTATTTGGACCTGTTTAATCACTTATCACTTTTATTAGCAGTTCTTATTAGTAGTCTTAATTCATAAGTAATTTAATACGTAAACTTGTTCTACGATGTTAAAATTAAATTCCAGTTCATTTAATTATAAGGATATAATTAATGATAGATATGAGAATTTTAAAAACAAGACATTGTATCTGTCTGATAGAAAATTATGATTACTGCTGGTAATTGAAAAATAACGCCATTAATTTTGATTTTAAATTAAGTAGGTGACTTTCCTTAATTTTTTTAGTCTCTTACAAGACTTACATTTAATCTGAAACCTAAATAAATGAAAAGTTCTCAGTCTGTGTTAAATTTCGTTATAAAATTGCTTTTAGTTTGTGAAAAATGTGTTAAATATTTTATTTTGGTTCCTAACTTTGATCGAATTTAAATTTAATTCATTTTTCGTTTGGCCGTTTCGACATTTCAAACACCGGATTTGAATTTCGGGTCCGTATTTTCTATTCACTGCTACGGCCGCGTAGTCGTGTCGCTAAGCGCTGCTGGTAGCGTTAAAAAATAATAACCAGAAAAAAAGTGAAGGAAAAAAAACAAGATCTCGGGCAACCAGGATTGCCCTACCTACTCGATCCTGCCAACGTTTAGCGGCCACCCCGGCTACAAAAAGCCTCCGTTCAGGGGTGGGGAGACCCAAAGGTACGAGAAAAAGAAAGATGGAATAGGGCGCCACCGAATTTGGTACCGCAAATTCGGAAATCTCGGAAAGAAACATCTAAGCAAGGCGCACGGTCCACAACAAGGTCCACAACGATAACGATGAGGGGAAAAAAGTCCGGAACAGGCTAAGGGCCATTACACTTTATTTTAATTGACAAATATGCGAGGTAGAAAAAAATAAATATCAAAATTATACCAAAACCAAAGTGGTACAATGTAATCTAGGTCTTAATTATATTCCAAGCCCACAAAAAGAGAAAGCGAACTACGAGGTATGTAGTGAAAATTAAAAAAACTGTATAAACTCTACTCCGAAAATGAACAATTTTAAGCCCCATCTAATTGGCAGACTTGATATATGTCGGGAGGCTTTTTAATATTTTAAAAATACACTAAATTAAAATATGCAAAGTTGAATATTGAAATATATTAAACAAATGTTTGCGGGTTTATAATACATATTAAAAGAAAAGGAACGAATGATTATTTAAATAAAATAACAAATAATAGAGAAAAGGTAAATCTTAATTTAAAATCACAAATTAAAAAAAGACTGGAAAACTAAATTTATTTTAACGCGTATATGTAAGAAGCACATATCCTTGAACATGTTTTCGACTTTGCGCAGACGACAAAGAAAAACTCGACGAAGAGACCTTTAAATTTTATGCAAAAGTTGTTTTTTTTGTTAAAGAACAAGATTGGCGTAATTCCGTTATATTCTTGAAATAAATTTAATCGTTTAAATATAGCAAACCAAATAAAAAAGATTCAATGATGCTTTAAATTAATTTAAAAAATTGATATTATGAATAGAATTACGTAGTAAAAAAAGAAAAGGAAAGAAAAATTGAATATGTATAGAGAAAGACTAAATATGAATATTTCAATGGATTGATTAGTAGTTATTAGCTAAATAATGAATTCGAGCTTGTAAATTATGCACATAGCCTTTACAAAAAAATTAACTGAAAATGATTTAGGTAAAAGAGGGAATAATAAATCAATTCAAAAGAAAAAAAATAGAAAATTCTTAGGTCGGTTATCCGTCTCGGTAGTGAGTAGCTTAGTCCTGATTGACGGTGCAATTGTTCTTTGTTTTAAGTGGACCGGGAATCTACTACATCAAGCCGTGGAAAAAAGGAACCGTAGGTATTTCAACAACCTGCGAGCTTCAGTCGCCCATCAATAAAAACCAGCAGAATGTTCTAATGGTTTTTTTATATACACAACTTAGATAACGTTAATGGAAATCGATCCCCTATCGTCACAGAAAAAAAAATCCCCGTTTGGGTAATCGGTACTTCCAATAAAGAAGCGTGATGCTTAATAAATCCCTGTAGGCAGAAGGGCTACAACAAGGATACTCTAATTGATAGATAATTAAAGCCCCATAGTTAAGCAATCACGTGATGGACGAGAGCAGAATCACTACTGATCGATATCGGTGTCAGTCTTACATCTGCGCGAAAAATATTCCACACTCAGTAATCGAAGTGGAGAGGAAAACAACGAAGAAAGCTAATACGCAATCATACTTACAGATAAATGAATGTAAGCATATGAACCACAGGTAGGTTCAAAATTAATACAACAAAATAAAATAAAGAAAGACGCTAATTTGCGACAAAATAATTCAGTGTCTACCAACAGGTAATATTTTTCTTTTTTTTTGTTCCAGTTGCCATCATACTCATCTAGGTAACTGCCTTTTCTCTTCTTGTACCTAATTATTCTATTCCGTTCATATAGATTTTCCTTAGACTACACCTTTTACTTTATGTTCTGACATCCTGAAATATTCTCACTAATCTATCAGAACTTATCCTAAGTGTATGTCCATACCAATATGTTTTCTGATTCGTTTCCCTTTTGATAACGTTTTTTTACTTTTACCCTGTCTTATTTTATCTGCAACTATCCTTAGGAATTTAATGTGGATTGCGTTTGATCTGCTTTCATGTTTATCTGTACCCTTAATACTTCACTCGAATATAAAGTCATCCGCAAAGCTACCTGATTGTAAATATTTAGATTTACTTTCTCCTCAGCGTATTATTTTCAAAATATGAATTTTTCAAGTGAGTAGTACACCATTGTTGTTTTGTTTATTCTGTTACTAATCTCAGCATTTATTTTCCCATTAGAGAATATTATACTGCCAAGATATTCGACTGCCGTTACTGTCTTTAACCTTAACCCTTAACAGTGCTGGTGAAATAAGCTAACACTTATCTGCTGGTGGGGTCCGTCCGAACCCCAATTTCCAGTTGATAAAAACAAAAAATGTTTTATATTGCTTATTTATTTTTTTAAAGAAATACAACAAACAGTAATATTTATAAGCGATTAAAGGTTATTAAAACATATATTGCAAACTAAACTGGTGTGATCTGGGCAAATGTGTTTGCCGCATTTTTTGCATACACTCTTAACCTTTCGGTCTTTGTCCCTGGAGCAGAGATCGCATCGCTTTTTTCGTGTTGGCTCATTGTTCGTAAAGATTGTAGGTAGCTCTTTACCCAACTGCTTGCAAATTATTGTTTGCAGTTCACGCGGTAATCGGCTGAGATTTCTTCGTTGCATATGCGCAGTAATGAGGCTTTTTCCGAGGCTTACCAGCAAATGTCGCCTTTTAAATGTTTCTTCTCGCCCACAGTTCAATATTACCATACTATTTACACCTGCTATATTTATCATAGCGTAAAAAATTACCATGGGCCAACGCCTGGTACGCCTAGCTACTGAATAATTGGCGCATAACTGATCTAATACATCTACGCCAACTTTGGTCCTATTATAATCATTGATCATATCAGGTTTTCCATTTTCAGTGCTTATTTTTTGATCGTGGTGCATGGTAGATATCAATGACACCGATCGGTTTTTTTAGGCACATATGAAGCTATTGTTATATCATTGTTATGTCCAAATATCGTAGAACCGCTTGTCTCCATCTGTTAGGCTTAAACTCAAGTGGTAATTGCGGTTTGTTGATTCTTATAGTTCCTAAAAGGGTCAAGCCTTGTTCTCTCAGTTTGTTACATAACTCAACTGACGAGAACCAATTATCAGTTGTGACATTCCGATTTGTGTTTTGTATGGGAGGTATGAGCTTTAGGACGTCGCGGGTTGGTACAGATACTTTATCTATTGATACTGTATTTTCCTTGCCAGTATAAACAAATGCATTACACAGGTAGAATGTACGTGCATCGCAGAGCCACATAATTTTTAGACCATACTTCGCCGGTTTCTTGGGCATGTACATTTTAAATGAACATCTGCCTCCAAATGGTACCAACATCTCATCGATGGTGAGATATTCTCCTGGATTCACAATTCGCAATAAAAATATCCCAACATTCCTGTATTGCAGCCAATTTATTATGCTCTTTTCTTTGATCTCTTGTAAGTGCATCATCAAATCGCAAACATGACAAAATAAACAGAAAACGAGTTACACTCATTGTAGCCCGAAAAACATCCCGTCTAGTTCCATCATTGGCAAATAAAGCAGATATATCCTCGTGATTAGATTTCATAACACCTGATAGATATAAAAGACCAAGGAAAGCGTTTAGTTCAATCATATCCAGTTCAGCTGTGTATGATGGCCGAGGTACTTGAAATTGCTCATGTCTGTTCCTTATTTTCACATTTGTATGCAACAAGATGGTCTCTAGCATATTATCAGTAAAAAATAACTTCCAGACTGCTGTAATGTCATTTTTATCGATATTTTTGGCTCTCCCTTTGGGGCCTGGTAGATGTATAATCAGATTGTGGGTGCGAGTATGTGAACGACTTTTACATGCCTTCTGCCATTTAAAGTTTTTATCTTTACCATAAAATACATTACTATCATCGGAATCGTTATCAAAATGGCTTTCATCGCCATCTGAAGAAGCTTCTGAATTTGTTTCATGATCGCTAGCTTGAAATTCGTTTTGTTCAGCTGCGCTTTCTTCATCGGAATAAAAATTTGGATCATTCGCTATTTCATTTAATTCTGATTCAGTCAAAGGTCTACTCCACTCATTCATTGACATGGTAAAATTGACAAAAATACACTAAAAATAATGCATTATATAGTTAGGTTTTTGAAGAGCTAATAATAATTTCACTGTACACTTACGTGTTGGTGGGGTCTTTAAAGATTCGAGGTCTTATAATTTTCAAAATAATTTAGCTGTTGACTTTACAGCTACACACGTCTCTTATAACCTAATTTAAGATTACGTTGACCCACAACGCCATCTGTTTAATACTCTAAAGAATGCTAACAGAAAACTATACCGCCAGGTCCACGCGGACCCCACTAGCACAGTTAAGGGTTAAATTCCCGATTTATAATCATTGAGTTACACTTGTTTATATTTACATCCATTTCCATATTTCCTATTTACGTTGTCCAGTGTTCTAAGTGAAAGTCATTTATAACGACGTCGCTTCTAACAACAAGTTGCTTATAACGAAGCCAGGGTATTCCAATAACAGGGCCCATCTTACAAGCCAAAGCCAATGATTTCGGCAAACTTTTAAGACTGGAAAACTTTGAATGCTCAGAAAGTTGGATCAAACGATTCCGAAACCGTCACAATATTGTGGGTGGCACTGTCTCTGGTGAATCTGCATCTGTATCCGAAAGTACAACTGATGAATGGTTGAAAAATGTTTTTGCAGAGATACGTAAAAACTACACGGATGAACAGATATTTAACGCGGATGAAACCGGATTATTCTTCAAAATGACTCCTAACAAGACCCTAAAATTTAAAGGAGAGAAATGCTCTGGGGGTAAAATGTCAAAAGACAGGGTCACGGTATTGGTCGTCGCCAATATGACCGGCACCATTAGAAAAAAGCTGCTTGTGATTGGAAAATCAAACAATCCCAGGTGTTTTAAAACATGAAGAGACTTCCTGTCGATTACAGATGCAACAGACGTGCCTGGATGGTGTCCGAAATATTCGAGAAGTTTTTACGAGACTGGGATAATGAGCTATGTGCGGCAAAGAAGAAAATTTTGTTGTTGGTGGATAATTGCAGCGCTCATCCTAATGTTCAGAATTTGAAGGCCATAAATTTGTGTTTTCTCACACCAAATACAACTTCCGTTCTACAGCCTCTTGATCAAGGCATAATAACGAACATCAAAGTGCATTTCCGAAAGGCTTTAGTCATGAAAATGATAGAGAATGCAGATGAAAACAATGAAATAAAAATTAATATTCTAGATACCGTCATGATGATATCCACAGCATGGGATGCAGTTTCACAAAATACAATTGTTAATTGTTTTCGACATGCTGGATTTCTCCCCTCAGTGGCTATTCAAGAAGAGGATCATTTTGAAGACGAGGATAACATTCCCTTGGCACAACTGATTCGAGAAGCGTACGCCGTGGACACTGATTCCAATATTACATTTGATGACTTTGTTGACGTTGATAAAGACTTGGCAACATGGGGAGAGCTAAATGATGAAGATTTAGTTATGAATTTAAAAGGTTTACAAACAGAAGAAAAAGCATACGAGATCGATGAAGATAAAGATGACCCTGGGATGGAATTCGAACCACCATCAACATTGGAGGCCATTAAAGCTTTGAAAATAGTGCGAAACCACATTTCATTTAATGACAAGTTGAATGAAGTTTACATTAAGAATGTCATAATATTGGAAAGGGAAGTGAACTATTTTTTGCAATCCAGTAATCAAACAAAAATTACTGACTTTTTTGAAAAATAATTTGTTCATGTGTATGTAATTGTTTTTTGTTATTTATAACTATGTGCTATAATACAATTATCTTCATTTATAATAATGCATTCAGATACTTGTGTGTTGTACCTTATTAAATATTAGAAAAAATGCATATAACGACGTCCTTATATAACGACGAAAATTGTCGGTCCCTTGGTCGTCGTTATAATCGACTTTTACTGTAGTAATTCCACATGCGGGCAGCTTGTGTCATTCGCGTTAACTGCTTAAGGAAACCGGCCTTAGATATTTTCATTCTCTTACTATTTTCTGTGGTTTTCTAGTCTTGTATTTTCAAGCTTAATTCAATTTAGTTAAAATATTAAGTTATGAGTTAATTTTTATGCCTCCTTCGACCTTTCTAAATCTTTTTAATATTCGAATTTGGTCGAAATCTGGATTCCACTTCAAAGTCTTTGCAAAGTAAAAGCCCAGCATTCGTATTACATTTCGGATGGCCTTTCTGATAAACCTTCGTAATTATTGCTATGCGGTGATTGTGCATGCATAGTATGTATTCATTATAAGATTGTATTTGTTTTGAAGTCCAACAGATTGGGTTTTCATACAATCTCATGATGGTATTTGATATTACATACATAGGTATTATATTTTCGAGTATTTTAACTTCGATTACTTTTAGTAATATTTTTTCTTCTTTTTGTCATTTTCGTTTGAATTTTTTAAAAATTTAATAGGTCACTGCAATATGTCCGATAATTGTGTACAATAAAGAGTTGAAATAAACACATAAAAGTTATTTAGTGCAAACGATGATGACGTCGATAAATACATTTCAAGCCCGAGGATTTGACTGTCGTATTATGTATTTATGTTGTAAGTATTTTAATTTAAGTTAAACACAGGAAGTATTTTCAGTAGAAATTACTCTTTTGAGTTATTGCATTTTTTTTTGGTGCATTTTAAGATTCTCTAAATGATCGAATAGTTAAAATATCTATTTGTATAGCATCTACATAATTTGTGGTTTTAGGAAGATCCTGTATACATTTCTCAACCCTAGTACCGCTTGGTTATCGTATATTTGTCAACATTATGTTATAAATAGTTAATGTATTCTTTTATAATATACGTACATTAAATATTATACTAATTTGTAAATTAGAAACGTGTCTTTGACAAGTGTGAACTATCGTCGTACCATAACTATTTATGTAACAGATATCCATTAATAGCATTTGATACATGAATTTAATGAAAGATCTCGTGTATGTAACAGCGTAATTGCTTGTCGCAATTGCAATAAAATTCTCATAAACGAACAAACAATACACCAACATCATTGTGTTTTCATTTAAGGATCTGATTCAGTTGTCATTGTTTTATAAATATTTTTACACTAGCATTTACGACACCTTGCAGTTGTGCGTATTAAATGATTGCAACTGAATTCTGGTAGTTTCTTATCTTGGATGATCGTCCTCTCTTTGTCCTAAGTGTTTTTTTTATCTGATGCCGGAAAATTTCATAATACATGACTAATTTAAACACCTGTTACGCGAATGATGAATTGGAAGAAATCTCCCAGGAAATTATGACATATTTGTATTTGAATTTTTCTTAATGTGTCTTGTTGAATGACATATACATAAGTGTATGCAGAAGTGAAACTATGATTTCTGAGTTTTAATTAGTTTTTTAGTAAAAATAAATGAAAATATTTTAAATTAGAGTGTCCATATTCAAAACAAGCTAATTAAATCAATGCAGGAAAACAGTTCCATCATAATGCTGTATAAATAACATTACCCCCTACGTAAATACACATGTAAAAATTCATTAATAATGTAACAGTATAAACTTGATTAATACATTTACTGCAGACTAAATTATTAGACAAGCATAATATCACATCTTTTCTATCACTGTTTCTGTTTCCGGACTCATGAGAATTATTAAGTAGACTTACAATGATATTGTAAAATAACATCGCCAATCAAAATCCGTTTTCTAAATTATAATTAATATCAACTTTATGTATAGCAGCTTACAGGTTACATGGCTTTGTTATTACATCTTCTCGCCATAAGAGGGTAGAAATGTTGATTTAACATTTATCTTTTCAACATTTAAGGGTAACTCAAGACGATATCAATCTCGAAAAAAACCGAACTCTCAAGCGCCAGCCTTGGGATTTGTACCATCGACCAACATAAATATAACGCTGTCCGACGCTCGTGCGAATGAACGATCGTTTGTTACTTTCGTTTGAAATTAATGGAAGTTATTCCGTTCGTGGTTGGGATTAAATCACTAGCTATAAGAATCCGAAGTATCAGACATAATTTCTTTAAGCTGGAGATGGAGCTCAGTGGGAGCTGCCAATGATGTAAGTATAGATGCAGAGACAGAAAATCAGTTACAACTGCCAGTAGTACAATAGCTAGACTAGAAAAAATTATATTGGATTTAATTGAATGAATGCAAGATATGAGACAATTCGTCATGAAACTGCTTGAAAATAAAATTAATGGCACGCACTTATAAAATTGCTATTTGTAATGCTAATGGTTTAGCACAACATCTAGAGATTTTACAATCATGAACTATTTTAGACTACCTAATTATGCATGTTACAATATTACACATTCTGGTGGAAACGTTCATGCCATAATAATTAAGAAATTCATAAAGCTCACACTGGCAATAATCACCAACACAACATATTTAAGCGACAAGAATAACAGTAGAAGATAGGAAGGATACATTACTGTATTTGCAATTTACTGTCCACCACGTCACTCAATAAAAAAGATCAATACAATAAATACCTTTCCAATCTAAGTAACAGGTTCTTGACTGGAGGGGACTTATAGTGTCAAGCACACTCGGAGGGGCTCAAGGTTAGTGATAACTAAAGGGCGGGAACTATTAAAATATATTGAAACTAACAACAACCTATCAACTGGTAGATCAACATATTGGCCCTCGGATATAAATAAAACACCTTACTTGACTGACTTTTGTGTAACTAAGGGATTACTAGCGAGAAATGTACTAGTTGACGAAATCTTGGATCTGCCATCTGACCACTCAAGAGTCGTGATAACTCTAAGCATAAAATTACTAAATAAACTTAAATCAGCATGCCTCACTACCAAGAGAACTGACTGATCAAAATTCGAAGATGTAATTCACGAACGCATGAATGTGAATATTCCTTTGAAATCAGAGGAAGATGTCGACTTAGCTGTCAAAAATTTTTACCACGAACGATACAGACCGCTGCTGGCAGTCGACATCATAGGCAATATACCAACATCGAATACTACAATTACCGCGACATATGCTGATGATATTGCATTATTAGCGATAAGCAGTGATCGTAGAACGGCATCTCATTATCCCCAAAGATCATTAAATAAACTCCAGGAGTAGCAAAGGAAGTGGAAAGCAAAACCCAATAAACTAAAATAAATGCATGTAACATATACATTATGTCGAGATACTTGTCCTCCTATTTCATTAAACAGTGTTTAGATACATCAGAATGATAGCGCCAAATACCTCGGAACTCATTGGGATAGACGGCTAAGGTGGAAGCATATCTTCTCGAAAAGAAAGCAGCTAAGACTGATATTATCCTAACAACTGTGGCTCATTGGCTAGCGATCTTCATTATCTCTGGAAAACAAACTTATTGTATACAAGGTGATTTTGAAGCCAGTGTGGACCTATGGCGTTCAACTGTGGGTGTCCTTAATTTGGGAATACTTCAGAAAGTCCTGAGTTAAATTACAAATGCAACGTGATTTGTACCAAATGCCACGCTACATCATAATCTTCACATGCGGAGAGTGTGCGAGGAACAAGCTAGTATCAAGTATCTCACGCCTTGAAGCACTTCGAATCCTTTGGCATTGAACCTTTTGGATAATAGTTCACAAAACATACCGTCTAAAACGTGTAACGCCTTTAGTTAAAGTAAACGTACATAGTTAATTGACTTATATTGGTTAGTACCTTGTTGTAGGTTTTTAACTCATGTCCTTTTGTATATAATTACAAATATTGACTCACCTATTGCGTTTTTTAAGTATTTTTCTGAGTAGTTCGTCCATTATAAAGTTCATCTTAAACAATAAATACCACAATTTTTAAAACAAATTTACTTTTAAAAGAACTTTCCCTACACTTTGTCAAAAATTTTATTTGTTCACACATGTTTTTTTAGTTCGTATTCGCCTTACGTATATGCTACCTTGTTTATGCATGTTTATGCATACGAGAGTAATTTTTCAGAAACTGGGGTTCGACTACAAGCAGCATCATTTGGAAAATATTTTCTTAGGGTGAAGTGAAATTTGCAAAATTGTTAATTTTCGATATTTGATTTTTTTCTTTCTTTTTCAAATGGTACTTCAGAGCTGAACTTGGTTCTTCACTCTTCCGTAATCTTCGTATCTGGAACATAGAAATAGACAAAAACAATATTAATTAGACATGATATGATGTGAGATTTGGTTTGTAGATGAAACAAGTTTCCTCTGTCGATGCTTATGTATTCGTCGTGTCGGTCGTGGTGATAGCTTAGAGTCTTCTTCAGAGCTGTAACATATTAAAATTTGATTTTAGCTATTGCAACTCTCTGGGTTGTTGCGGAATTGAATGTTGTAGGATCTGGAGTGTGGATTGCGGGCGCTTGTGTTTTCCGTGGTCTAGGTTGATATCTATGCCGGAAATCAGAGGATTGTCGTGTATGCGAACATTCGTGAAGTAGTTTTTAGCTAACTCCAGAATGTATTCGGAAATGGTAGGGATTTCTAGGTCTCGGTGGATTACAGAGTTTCTTACAAACCGTGTTGCCCCTGTCATGAGGCGTAGTACTTTGTTTTGTACTACTTGTAGTCTTTTTATTTGTTTCTTCGCTTCGTGTCCCCAGATCAGAACTGCTTACGTCATTCTTGGTCTAACGGCGGATTTGTAAATCAACCTGCGAAGTCGCAGGTTTGATTTGTTCTTGTTGTGCAGAACCGAGTTCAGTTGAATCATAGTTGCAATGTCACGGTTCATCATTTCCTTGGTGTGTTCGCTCCACATCAGTCTCCGATCCAGAGTCACGCCGAGATACTTGGTGTTCGTCTTCCAGGTCGTCGGTCTCAACATCTGAAACTTAGGAAATTCATTAGATGTTGGTGATCTGTTAAAATAAATAGCAGCACTCTAGTTAGGGTTGATAGTGATTCTCCAGGTGGAGAACGACTTCTAAGTGGAAAATGGTAAAATGCATAAACTCGGACTTTGTGGTACAATTAGATATTTATTTTTTAAAAGACTAAACACATTTTGAAAATTTGATTACTTCGATAGCCTAGTTTGCGTAATTTAAACGCGGCAATATCTATTGAAGATGATACCTCACCAGGACCATCGGAAGTCTAGAAGTAGTTAATAATATAAGATGATATTGTGTTGAATTAAGGCGATAAAAATTTATTTCACTATTTATATTACTTTTTGGAAAGGAAAATTGTTTATTCAGAAATGAATCATCACCTGTCGTAATCCATTGATTAAAAGGCTACTTCAGTTCGGAAAATGACTGGAAAATTACACGCCTTTACCAATACATTAAATACACAGACTGTCCTTCTAATATATATATAAAAAGCATTATTGATAGAACACTAGTTGTGAAATGATAAGTTATTAGTAGGAATCGGATGCGAGAGGCCGATGACTCATCGCTCACGGTCGTACTATTAAAAATTTGTATTTTTAGAGAATTTTTAATTTTATTTATATAATTGGAAAACAAACTGGTGATCTATAAATACGAAATACATTTTTACTTGTTCATTTTGTAGTTCAAGTTGAGTAAATGAATATTAATATTAACTAGCAATACTTTCGCAAGGTTCTCTTCTGTAAAATTTGATCTCTTTGGATGAAATACACCTTTGTAGATAGAAAACGTCCTTTCTACATCGCAACTGGTTATAGGTGCATACTGGAAATATTCTTCTATTTCAGCGTATTTAACAGTTAGATTTTTAAGCATTGTCCCGTACACAATTGCCGCAATGTTATTAAATCTGGATTTCTATTAAAAACTGCGTCTAACTTTTGCCGAAGGGCACATTTGAAGTCACTTTGAATATTTTTCAAATATTAATAGCCACATCTAATGGGTCGTCATATAATTTGAGATTTTGATTTTCAAAATAAGTGCGGAATAGCAAATAAGGCAAATTTGCAAAGTGTTTCTGAAGAAAGTATAACTTATTTTTTAAATTTGGAATTTGTATTAGTTCCTTGCACTCAGAAATACTTCGAGCATCGTCATTTAAATATATAACGAAAATTTGTAAACTATCGAAATTCTGTGCATAAAAACTAGTAGCTTCTAACCATGTTCCCCATTTAGTTATTACTGGAGAGGGAGGCAGTGACAAAGATGGAAGTTTTTCTCTATAAAGGGCTACTCTCAATGGTGCTTTTCTGAAAACTTTTTAAAAGCGGATACAAGTCTATCAACTTCCGGAAAGGTGTACCTGAGGAAACATATCCTAATATGCTGCATATTACTTGTGCTCTCCATAGAATCTCTGAATATATCAGAGACACCTTTCCGGAGTTGACAGACTTGTATCCGCTTACAAAAAAGTTTTCAGAAAAGCACCATTGAGAGTACGTTTTACAAGGAAAAACTTCCATCTTTGTCAAAGCCTCCCTCTCCCGTAATAACTAGATGGGGAACATGGTTGGAAGCTGCTAGTTTTTATGTAGAGAATTTTGATAGTTTACAAAATTTAGTTCCATGTTTAAATGACGATGCTTGAAGTATTTCATATTTTAAGGAACTAATACAAATTCCAAATTTAAAAAATCAGTTGTACTTTCTTCAGGAATACTTTGGAAATTTGCCAAAACTAATCAATTGTTTTGAGAATAAAAATCTCAAATTAAATGATGGATTAACCACATTACATGTGGCTAGTAATAATTTGAAAAATATCCCAAGTGACTTCGGATGTGGCTTTCGGCAAAAATTCGACGCAGTTTTTAATAGAAAATCAGATTTAATAACATTGCGACAATTATGTATGGGGACAATGCCTCAGAATCTAACTGCTAAATACGCTGAAATAAAAGAATATTTCCAGTATGTACCTATAACCGGTTGCTATGTAGAAAGGACGTTTTCTATCGACAAGGATGTATTTCATTCAAAGAGAACAAATTTAACAGAAGAGAACCATGAGAAAGTATTGCTAGTTAATATTAATAGGAACTCCTTTAAAAATGTATTTCGTATTTTATAGATCACCAACCGTTTGTTTTACAATTAACAGATAAAACAATGAAAAAAAGAAACTAAGTCATAGTACTTTATTTATCTTACGAAATATAAACTAATAAATTAAATAAATTATTAAAACTCCTTACCCTTCTATCTACACCCACGAAGAAAGGAATTTAATTATAATATTGAAGTAATTGCGTCACAATTCAACGACAAAAAATACATGGGACGTTAACCGAATGAATAGTGCAATAACTGTTCTACCCACTAAAACCACCTTGCTATATCTCCTGATGCATCCACGGTACCACCTGTCAGGTATCTTCGTCATGAATGCATCGAGTAATCGCTCGTACTTTCTTCACCCTAGCCTCATTTTCATGTCTTGTTCCATCTCTCGTTTTACAACATAATTTGAAACATACTTGAGTAGGTAAACCTACCAATTATGTATAATACAAAAGTATTTTTAATAATATATAATATTATTAAAAATGGGGTGTGAAGAACACAATACAAGTTCATATGTATTTTTGAATGTATCTTCTCCAAAGACGTAGATACGTATTTCACATTTCTACATGATTATCAATACGCCCCTGTTGGAGAAGAGACGCATTCAACAAAACCGAACTACCTAGCTATCTCGCAGATATTATTAAGACAGAGCGTGAAGGAATATTCAGCGCTGTCACTATAATAATCGCAGAACTAGCTGGGTGTTCCTTATAGTCGGTAAACACCGTATCTATAAAAAACTGTATTATCTCTCGTTTTCCTCCTTACTCATCATTATTTGCCTTATCATCCATCTTGTGCAACGCATCCCAGTTTTTAGCGGATTCTAGCATTTTGTTGATTAGGTTTTTTGATGTTATTTCGGTCTTAGTTTGTAATGTTAGCTTAGTCTCTTTCCTTGTTTCTTTCCACCGGTTACACTGGAAGATCGTGTGCTCCACT
Organism: Melolontha melolontha; assembly: GCA_935421215.2. Taxonomy (NCBI): domain Eukaryota; kingdom Metazoa; phylum Arthropoda; class Insecta; order Coleoptera; family Scarabaeidae; genus Melolontha; species Melolontha melolontha. The sequence goes on along the minus strand of OW285242.1, from coordinate 96,051,382 downwards.
GTGTCTATTTCCCCACAGTACACGCACTTATCATCCGTTCCTTTACCTATCCTCTTTACATAGGTTTTGAATGGTCCATGTCCACTAAGCGCTTGCGTTAGATAGTAGTCTATGTTCCTGTGGCCACACCTGATCCACTTCCCCAGGTCTGGTACCAATTCCTTAGTCCACTGTGCCTTACTCGTGTTTTTACTCCATCTAACTTGCCAGCTGTTCAATGTCCGGTCTTTTACGTCACGGTATGATCCTTTGTTGCCTTTGTCATACATGTATGTTCGTTCCAACCCCATAAGATCTATTAGGGGAATCCCTGCAATTACTTGGAGTGCAGGTGTAGACACAGTTTTGTATGCAGATACCACCATAAGTAGTATCCTTCGTTGCATCCTTTCTAGCAGAAGATAGTTTCTCTTGATTTGTATTGTATGTCCCCATATGGGCACTGCATACAGTAGTATGGAATGGACCACTCCTGCAAGGACCGCCCTTTTGCTGCTTCTTGGTCCTCCGATATTAGGCATCAGCCTTGTAAGCTTTCCTACTCTATCCTCCGACTTTCCTGACACCTTCACAATATACTCCCTAAAGTTGCCTCGTGTATCGAAGAACACTCCCAGGTACTTGATGCTCTTTTGGGGTACTATATTCACAATATTTAATTTGAAGATTAAACCTTCTCTCTTCCTTTTCTCAGTTATTATTAACGCCTCTGTATTTTCCGGTGCCAGATCCAGCTCATTGACCCTCGTCCATCTGGTTATTCGGCTTAAGTTTTCGTTAGCATTCCGAACGAGGGAATGTTTATCTTCCGCCGAGACTATCAGTGCCAGGTCGTCTGCAAATGCGATAGTACTGGCTCGCCCCTGTAAGTATATTCTAAGAAGTAGGTAGTATAGAATATTCCAAAGTGTGGGACCAAGTACTGAGCCTTGCGGTACTCCTGCTTTAACCTCCAGCCTATTCCTTTTATTTACCTGCACATATCGATCCTTAAGGTACTCATAAATTAAGTTTATGAGATACACTGAGACTTTTCTATCTTGTAGCCTTTGTAGGATGAAGCTCCAGTTCGCAGTGTTAAAAGCATTCCTGACATCTAGCGTGATTAAGGCATTCCACATTTTCCCTCGTTTTACGTACACGTCTCGGATATTTTGCATTGCCTGCACCGTCGATCTCCCCTTTATGTAGCCATACTGGTTCTTAGTCAACCCCCCTTTTTCTTCTATTTCATTTTCCAGCCTTTGTCGTATCAGTGGCTCGTATAGTTTACTGATGGTATTTAATAGGCATAGAGGTCGATGTGACTTTTACCCTCCTTGGGTACTAATATGACTTTAGCTACCTTCCATTCTTTCGGAAAACTTTGCATTTCCAAAAGTCTATTCAGTACTCCCAGAATCCATGTTCCATATATTTTCCCAGTCTCTTTTATGGCCTCCGGGGGGATTCCATCCAATCCTGGGGCGTTTCCTGGCTTTATTTGGTCTATTGCATTTTGGAGTTCTTCAATAGTAAAGACTGGCGCTATGTCTGCATCTTTCCTATAGTCTGTCTCTCTTCTGGGGTGCGGAAAGAGCTCCTTCACTATTTATTTTTTATCTCCTTCTGGCAGTTGGTACGGTTCTAGGTTTCTTATTTCTTTTACAGCTATCTTGTAGCCGTCTCCCCAGACATCTCTGCTTAGCTCCTTACATAAGTTATTCCAATGTTATTTTTTGGATATTTTTATTAATTTTCTTAGCTCCTTTTTTTCTTTGTTATACTCTTCCCTAACCCTTTGCCTTTCCTCCTTTATGGTATCCCCTGGTAGTCTTGTATAGCGTCTTCTACTCGCTGTGCATTGCTTCCTTTTCATACTTATTTCCTCATTTCACTAATATGGTACTACCTTTTCTCCCTTTGGCCCTTCATTGGTGCTATTTTCATACGCTTCTTTTATAATATCCATGCAAGTTATATATGAGGTTCTTTCATTTTCCGTCAGGCTACTCAGTCTAAGTTTTATATTCGCATTATACACCCCCCCAGTTAGTTGTAAACTTTTTCTTTTCTGCTGTTCTCCGAGGGGCTTTGTCAGTCTTAACTTCGTAGTAAATATATCGGTGTTCTGTTGAATTTTCCTCCTCCACTACTCTCCATTCCATTATTCGGTCTGCGATATTTTGTGTCGAGAGAGTTATATCAATAAATGATGTTGAATTTCCCCTCGCAAAGGTTGGTAGACCTCCTGTATTATGCACGACCAGATTTAGCACCGCAATCCACTCTGCCCAATATTCTCCCCTCTTGTCAGTTATTGGAGACTCCCACAGATGTGACTTTGCATTAATATCTCCTGCTGTCATCGCTTCTTTTCCTCTGTCACTCACACTGTTTGCGATCTCATCGTCTTTTTCCATATATTCGTCTATCTCTATATTTGGTGATATATAGCAACAGTATATGTCCATATTTCCCAGATCAAGGCATATATAGCCCCTTTCCATCTTTACATTTGCCACTGTAATTTTTTTGTTTATCAACAATATTGCCACATCTTCCCTTTTGTCTTTTATCCATTCTTTCCCTTTTATTATTGCTTTATTTGGTTCACCAACAATTATAATATCCACCATCCTCTGTTTGGCTGTGGCGTATGCTAAGTGAGCTCCTCTCCCCCTCCAAAGATTGGTTTGAAGAATTTTAATAACTGCGTGTTGTACTTAGCGATGTTATAGACTATTTATATGGTCCATCGTAATTTCGGCGAGATGCATCCGGTCTCTAGTTGTATTAGAGTTAATAGAAAAATATAATTATCCAAAGCGCTAGAAGTAGAGTGTACTCAGGAACAAAGAGGATAATGTTCACGTATTGGTCTTGCCTTCTTTTGTTACTTATCCCATCGAAAACGGGTTGTCCTTTGTGAAATGAAAATTTCGTGAAAGATGTATCTTTACAGAACTTAGGAAGGCAAATTAAAGAAAATATAGCTCTCTCTATCCAAAGAATATGGGTAAAAATTAGTTGCGAGTGTATCTAATAAGCGTTAAGGCATAGTAAACAATAACAAGAATTAAATACCTTACTAAATTATATTTTATTACTTTATATGTTATATTTAAGTTAAGTAATAGATTTGCCTATTAGTATTTAGTAATAAAAGATTGGGTGTTTGTATACGAAATAAGACAAATATAAGAAGTAGGTATCTTCGGTGCACTCTTAATTTAGTTTGATTCACGCAAATGAAGAATAACCTCGGGTGTTATTCCGAGCAATGTAAATTAAAATAGCCATATATCCGCAATATCTAAAACCTAATGTGTTAAAATGAACTGTAATTTACTACAAATGTAGTAAAACATCATGCGAAGGATAGTAGTTTGTAGAAAGTAAAATACAAATTAGGCGAAATCGGACAAAATAACACAAATCTTCGTCAGGAAGTGGTTATTAATATTATTACTACCATCATACGTTTCTTATTACGATTTATTAAAATAATTTTGTCATTTCAACATTTCCTTTAATTGTTAGATAATTTACTTCAAGTTTAACGAATTTTTATTTCCAGAGTATTTCGATATATACCTACATAAACCATATTTTGAAATTGAAACGCCGCTGCAATTATTTTGAAATTAAGAATATGTTTCAGATTGCTATAAATTAATTTATAGAAGTCCAATAAATATAATTCCAACGAGATCATTAGAATCTAGTAAATATAATTTAATTACTGCTAAAGCATGATTTATTAGCAATTATATATAGATTATTAATTTTCTTAATAAAATAACAGTACCACAACTGTAGATAATTAATTATTCTAAGATATTTGTGTTTTATGTAGTTGGAAGTAAAGCAGGAAAACATAATTTTATAATTGTATAATAAACTATGGGTTTAAATGAAATAACAGTTGCCATTTCACTATTTAATAATTGGTCTAATTACTTTTCTTTTATTTTTTTTTTGTAACGCTGAGAATATGTCAAAATAAATAAATCATACTACTTAAGAAAGATTAGTAGATATGCAACCCATATTAACTTGGTAAAAATGTGTTGGTAGACTGATATTTTTTGAATATATCGATATCATTTTTTATTTGATTATAGCATAATCGGTCAATATTTTAAACAGCAAACACTCTTATTTTGTAGTTCATTAAAGATTAAACATAGTTTTTACTACAATTTTATAAAAGAATATTTTTAGTGCAATTAAAGATGGAAGACCAGTCGAATATTGTATATCTTATTCCTTGTTATGAAAGTGACTAGGTATGCATAAGTAAGGATGCCCATTTGGAAGCAAACGCAATGTGGTAGTGGAAGGGGATTCGGTTGCACGCGCATCCATTCTATGTACATATTGCTGTGTACTTTAATTTTCGAAATGGGCGCCAAATATTTAAGTATGAATCGTTAATTAATAAACCTGAATCATCATAAGCACATATTTTGTATTTTTAGACTCTTGCTCTCAGGCAGTCGCGGCTCGTGATGACGCATTTGGGAGTGCAAGTACAATGATGCGAGTGCCTCGTGTGTTTCGGTGTTTACTAAGAAAACGTTACAGTTAGTACACGAGAAGCACTCGCATCATTGTACTTGCACTCCCAAATACGTCATCACGAGCCGCGCCTGACTCTCAGGGTTTTTATTTTACAAAAAGGGTTCTTTGCAACTAGGCCTAGCATCTAATGTAATAAGGAGAGAAATAATACGATAACATGTTAAGTTTAATATATTTAATATTCACACTTTGTCAAGACATACATTAATATTCAATTGTATTAAATATCGTGGATTATTAGTAAAACATAGTACGCCAATCTTATATCTAGTCAGATAATATTCACATTTATATAGATATATAAATAAAACTTTGAAGATTTAGATTCTAATATCAATATTTCAAAATACAGCTGTGTGTTATTTTAGACCAGTGAGTTTTCATACCCTACAAGACACTAAAGCATGAAACGGTTTTTTATTTAAAAATTAATAATTTGTAAAGGCGGATTTAATACAGAATTAAGAAAAACACCCTAACCACAATATATATAAATAAATACTGTATACGTATTTCGGCAACTAAGTTGCCATCTTCAGTAGAATAACCTTAAAACTGAAAAAAATATTTAACGTAGCGTTTTTGGCTAAGGTAAACCTTAGAAGATATGCTCTTCACCAAATTGTCAGTGGGATAACACGATCCCTAACACTATTAACACTATAACACTATAACACTATAACACTATAACACTATAACACTATAACACTATAACACTATAACACTATAACACTATAACACTATAACACTATAACACTATAACACTATAACACTATAACACTATAACACTATAACACTATAACACTATAACACTATAACACTATAACACTATAACACTATAACACTATAACACTATAACACTGTAACACTATAACACTATAACACTATAACACTATAACACTATAACACTATAACACTATAACACTATAACACTATAACACTATAACACTATAACACTATAACACTATAACACTATAACACTATAACACTATAACACTATAACACTATAACACTATAACACTATAACACTATAACACTATAACACTATAACACTATAACACTATAACACTATAACACTATAACACTATAACACTATAACACTATAACACTATAACACTATAACACTATAACACTATAACACTATAACACTATAACACTATAACACTATAACACTATAACACTATAACACTATAACACTATAACACTATAACACTATAACACTATAACACTATAACACCATAACACCATAACACTATAACACTATAATACTATAACACTATAACACTATAACACTATAACACTATAACACTATAACACTATAACACTATAACACTATAACACTATAACACTATAACACTATAACACTATAACACTATAACACTATAACACTATAACACTATAACACTATAACACTATAACACTATAACACTGTAACACTATAACACTATAACACTATAACACTATAACACTATAACACTATAACACTATAACACTATAACACTATAACACTATAACACTATAACACTATAACACTATAACACTATAATACTATAACACTATAACACTATAACACTATAACACTATAACACTATAACACTATAACACTATAACACTATAACGCTATAACACTATAACACTATTTTAATACCAAGTTGTGTAATTTGGACGACTTTTTAATAGAATTAAATTCGTAATTTCCTACAATTAAATTCACTATAGAAAAAGAAAACAATGAACAAATACCATTTTTAGATGTTTTGGTAATTAAGAATAATAATAACTTAGAAATAGATATTTACCGAAAAGACACCAATGTGAACAAGTTTATAACCGCGGATTCAAATCACAGTTTTCAACAAAAGATGGCATCCTTTAATTTTCTTATCCATCGGTTGTTAAATGTCCCGCTTACAAAAGATAGATATGAAAAAGAACTTGGATTAATAAGAAGTATCGCTGCATACAATGGTTTCGATTCGAAAATAATAACCAACCTAATTAAGAAACATAGGCTTAGAAAAATAATTTATGATACGCCGAGCTTACTACCTCAAAAAGACCTAGGTGGGAAATTTGTTTGTTTACCGTACCAGTCAGCTTCTAGAAATCTGAACGCTATCTTCAAAAACCATTCTCTTCGAATAGCGTTTAAATCATGTAACTCATTAAAATCACTTTTAGGTAACACCGAGGACAAAATTGAGGTAGAAAATAAATCGGGTATATATGAAATAAATTGTAACGATTGCAGCCAAAAATATGTCGGCCAAACTAGACGTTCGATTTCAACTCGTTACAAGGAACATATTTCCCACTTTAGATTCAACAGACCCGAAAAATCTAGCGTTGCCCGACATATTTGGGACACAGGTCATTCTGTGCCAGTAAATAACCTTAGGTTGATTAAAACTGTTAATAATTATAGAGAATTAGATAGTTATGATTATGAAAGTATTTACATATATAGAAATAAGAATAAATTAATTTATTCTGACAATGCATTATTTTTACGCTTCATGTATTCACGCTTCACGGTTCCCTAAATTTCACGCTAGGTTTAAGTAGTATATAAGTGTTATTTCGATTTTAGAAATTTAGTGTTATCCCACTGGCGATTTGGTGAAGAGCATATCTTCTAAGGTTTACCTTAGCCAAAAACGTTACATTTAACATTTTTTCAGTTTTAAGGTTATTCTACTGAAGATGACAACTTAGTTGCCGAAATACGTATATAGTATTTATTGATATATATTGTGGTTAGGGTGTTTTTCTTATTTCTGTTTCAGATTTAAAGCCACAGTCTCCACCAATTTCGGAACGGATTTAATAGTATTAAAGGTTCATAATATTACAGAGAGAAATATGTATTATTTCATATTTACGTGGCGAGACTTTACCTTGCTACATAAAATCGTCAATAACACAAGATATATTTTAATTAGTATCTCATATATTTAACGAGAGTTTAAAATTTCCAGTTCTAAACCAAGATATCTTGAAATGTTCGTGAAATTTGTTTTCCCTAATTACTAGTTAAAGACAGTTGTATTTTATTATTTGTTTAACTACAATGAAATTACACACGAACAAATAAAATGTCCACATAAAGCAAATAAGCTTATAAATTTAATTTTAGTGCTTCCAAGTCTTTGTTACATAATTTACCTGTCAAATTGATTATTATATTAAACAAACTAAAGTAATAATTTTCTTTAAATTAAAAACATAAAAATTCTAAAGATGAATTAAATTCAATGCAATTTACGAAACCAAAATTTATTTGTGACCACCACTTTAAAACGATATTTCGATAAGTGTCTCTCTTCTTGAGAAATTTTCTTTATGTATGCCCCGTGATGTCAATTCTCTTTAAAATACATTTTAAGTGAAAATACTCTTCTAAATAATATTCCATATTTAAAAACTTTCGGTCTTATACTGATTTACGCTTTCTTTAATATTTCTTTCTAATAATGTTTCATATTTTAAATGCGTTCTTATTTTCAAGTGTTCCTTTTTTACCATTCAACGCCGTGTTAACAGTTAAAACAATGAAAAAGAGAAACTAACTCACCGTACTTTATTTATTTAGCATACGAAATATAATAAACTAATAAATAAAATAACTTTTAAAAACTCCTCATGCATATGAAAAAAGGAATTTTACGGTGAAATTGAAGATATTGCGTCGCTATTCAACGGCAAAAAATAGATGTGCGGTTAACCGAATGAATAGTGCTATTCAATAACTGCGTGTTGTACTTAGTGATGTTATTGACTATTTATATGGTTCATCGTAATTTCGGCCCGATGCGTCCGGCCTCTAGTTATTATATATCAGTAACTTGAATTGTTTGCTTCTATCAGTTTATAAAATTGTCACGTTGATCAACAACTATAAAACCTGGCTTGTGTCACTTATGCTAATTCTAAAACATATTGAAGTAATAAACAAAATGCTACTTACTTTGCATTAATATTTCACTCTTACTTATTTTTGATTATCTGATTTCTGTGGGAGATTTAGATTTTTATAGATGCAATACACATAAAAACAACCCCCTCTAATATGATAGCAACAAACAACGTATATGACCGCATTGAAACGCTCTGTTCAACAGCACAAATAAAACAAAATTGTAAAACTAACAAAAAAAAAACGAAACAAAATTACGAACTATTGCAATTAAATGGAGATTACTATATGTAGGTTCATATAAATTTAGTGTCTTAGAAATCTAATTAAGCAGCTCTTTTAGGGGCAAATATTTTCCTACATTGAGCCTTCGTATCGACTATCCTTACAACTGCATCGTAAGGCATTCCTTTTACTCTGTAGTCATCGGAACAATATAAGCATTAATATTCACTTTCTTATTGTTTAAAAGCTTTACATTCTTATTTTTGTTGTATTTATCTAGCTCGCACACTTGGAAATTTAGCGCTTCAGGTACAAATACACAACCAACGGTGACCGATGTCCGCATTATATATTTGTAGCAAAACTTTCGTATGGGCTAAATTCTCTTTAGTCCGCGTACCAATTTTTCTTTTTTGTACAGACCGAACTTAGCTGATGGTCTGTACACGTATTTTAGGGCTGCTGCCTGGGTCTGCCGCTCGCTATGGTGCTCCACTATCAATTTCATTTTAGGGCCGTTCCTTCACCAATTACTTCTTCTTTTTGCAGCAATTTCGGTCTCGTCGAATAAAGTCTCTACTGAAAATACACTAAGGTGATTCAACAATATTAAAATCGCACCAATAATCTTTACGTGAGACTCATAAGATCCACTTTTACAAACATAAACAATATTCCAAGGTCACTTTATCGGGCACATGGAGAATATATAAAAATTATACACATTTCAAAGAAAGAAATATACAGGCTGATTCATTTTCGGCCCTCACCATGGGGATCTCTCTTATTATTGGAGATAGAGTATAGGTTTAAATTTGGCAAAGTTGTTAAATTTTGTGTTTGTTATAAATCCTTAAAGAAAATAGACCTGTGACAAATGACCTTCGTTATTAAAAAAAAAAAACGCGAAAACCCCACTTTCTTCTTTTACCTGTAGCACCGACATTTGGCCTTGTAGAGAAAAAATAAAAACACATCCTTGTGGCCATTTCTAAACCTCTATCCAGTGGTGTACTCTAAATTTTTATATGACGTTTCGTTTCTTTCTGGCCATCATCAACTATCTAATTTATTATAGGCGCCATATTGGATTTAGACATCTTCAGAAAGAGTTTTTTTTCTGATTTCAACCATGTACCACATGCTGACTATAGTTTTTGACATTAGGTTTTATTTGAAAGAATAAATTATAAGATTAAATAAGGTAGCCTTTGGAATTTCAATCTGTCAAACATTTCATTTATTGTTCATTAATAATACAAAAATGTCATACACTAACGAAGAGAAACGAGATATGATAAGTATTTTTTATTCTTCGAAACGAAATTCAACAGTAGCGAGTACAAGATAACAAAAACATTAATAAAAATACATAGAAAAGTAAACAATAAACAATTACAGTAAATGTTCAATTATCTGGCCATCTTCGGTAATGCACAATTGGACACGCCTTCTGGCATTTTGTACTGCCCTTTGTATAGTTCTTCTAGGAACTGCATCGAAGGCATTCTGAAGTCTGTCTCGTAATTCTTCAATGTTTTGTGGCGCATCTACTTTATAAATACATATTATTTTTAACATATCCCCATAAAAAAAAAAATCTAGCGGACTTAAATCAGGTGATCTCGCAGGCCATTCAACAACTCCCCTATTTCCAATCCAACGGTTTGCAAACTCTTGATTTAAGAAATTTCTAACAACAGCTGCATTGTGTGCTGGTGCGCCATCTTGTTGCCACCATAAATATTGTAATTGATTTAATAGGATATTTTCGTCAAGATAGTCAGATACGTATGTACGTAAAACGTTTAAATATCTTTCTCCATTTAAATGTTCTTCATACATAACTGGTCCTAAGAGACGATTTGCCAAAATACCCATCCAAACGTTTATTCCAAAACGATGTTGTGGTCTTCTAGCCCTGTTTTGTCGGGGATTTTGTACTGCCCAATAGCGCTCCGTATTTCTGTTGAACATTCCAGAATTTGTAAATTTTGTTTCATCTGACCAGATGATTTTGCTTAAAAAAATTTCGTCATTTTCTATCCTTCCCATTAACCAATTACAATATTCTAGCCTTCTCAAATTATCGCCAGGCAGTAAAGAGTGACTAACATGGATCCTGTATGGTTTAAACCTACTTTTATGTAAAGTTCTCCAAACTCTGGACTGGCACAAATTTAATTCTGACGCTACTTCGCGTGTAGAAATTGATGGATTATTATTTATCTATAAAAATACAAGATTAACATGAAATTTGAAAACACGCTTTTAATTTACCATTTGTAAAATATCTTGTCGATTTTCATTTAAAAGAGGATTCTTTGAAATAGATGAATCATCTTGAAAATTCTATTTCAAAAAATCCTCTTTTTCAAAATGTATTATTTTGGTACAGATACGTAGATGATATATTACTAGGTTTCATAGGAACAAAGAGACAATTAAATTTATTAATTGATTATATTAATACATTGCATCACAATATTAAGTTTATAATGGAACAGGAAAAAAATAATAGTATTAACTTTCTCGATTTAACGATTACTAGAATTAACAACAAATGTATCTTTGCAATTTACCACAAACCGTCAACTACAGACATAACTATTCATAACACTTCTTGCCATCCGATACAACACAAATTAGCGGCTTATCACAGTCTTATACATAGATTAATCAATACTCCGTTGAACCAAACAAATTTTGAGAAAGAGTTAAATTTAATTAAACAAATAGCTATCAACAATGTATATAAAAGTAATATAATAGATAACATTTTAAATAAAAAACTCCTTACAAAAGCCATATTACAAGTTTACCCAATATTAAATAATAACACCCAAAAATTTAAAATGATCACGTTTATAGGCTCTTCAAGCACAAAAATTTGTAAATATTTAAGAAAGTTTGACAGTAATACAGCGTATAGAACTAACAACAATTTATCTAAATTTATAAAAAACAATAAAGATTTAACAAACAACAATAAAAAGTCAGGAGTCTATGAGTTAACCTGCGGTAGTTGCCCTATGACGTATATCGGACAGACAGGTAGATCATTTGAAATACGCATCAAAGAGCATTTTTCTTCATTTAGAAATAATAAAAGTGACTCTTCATATGCGTCTCATATTAATTCAACGAACCACAATTTTAACAGAGAATTTAAAATATTACACGTAGAAAATAAGGGCAAAAAACTTAATTTATTAGTCACTTGAAATTAATAAATTAAAGAAAACCGTCAAGATCTTAAATGATCAATTAGAAACAAATAATTCACCTTTACTTAATTTATTTATTTGATACTCAGACAGTCACATATTGTATTTTTCCATAGAATTTCTTTACCTCCCTGTAATATAATGTAAACCCCTAGTTTTATTACTTAAGAACAGTATTGTATAAACCGAAGTGAAAGTTTTGTGAATAGACATTTTAGTAATAAAAAGTACCCATTCCTTCAAATACTTAAAATAAAACATGTGTTTGTTACCGTATACTTGTGTTAAAAAAATTGTAAATAAGTTAGTTATATGCCTGATGAAGCTCAGGTTGGAGCGAAATGATCGTTGCAGTGTCAATTAAAAAGTGAAATTCTTTAAAATTTGTTTTATTTTATCCTGATAATAGTTCTAATGGAATTTCATCAAGTAAAGGGTGAAACAATTATATATTTATTATTTCTATCACTTACCTAATCTATTCAGTATTTACATTACCAAAGAAGTGCAAAAGTTAACATATCTTTATGACTAAAAATATTAGTGATTTTTAATAAGAAACAGGAAGAGACGTAGATGGAATTTATCTAACCAGAATTTTTGCGATTACAAGTAGCGATAATCTCGTCCTGACCCGTCCAATAAATATACACCTGCATTCCTGTACTTATTTGAATTATATATATCGAACGGTTATTTCATATCATCACGTGCGAAACACTTAAGCAACAGAGATTCAATTTAAATTTTTATAACAGCTCGTATATTCAATAAAATAAGTAGTATAATCGAGGAATCGGAAAGTGCCAATCATATCGAGAACTCCGTTAAGGCTAAATGATCGACAACGAGTTACTTAATATAACTATTTAAGTGCACCTGATGTTTCCACCCAAATCGTGTACAAACTCTTTTGCGATACGATAACATTTTAAATATGTACGAGTATACATAAGTTAAATTAAAATTTAAAAAATATATGTGGAAGACAAATGTTTGATCACGAAATATTTTGAGGAGACCGTTTACTTTGCTTTTGACATTAAAACAGTGAATATCTTTATTAATTTCAATCTAAACCATATTGTTTTAATAAAAATGCTCTTCATATTACGTAACAATCTGTGTATTGACATATATTTTTTATATACAAGTTTGAACAGGTTGCACAAACTTACATAATGTTGTATTGGCTACTAAGGTAAGAGAAAAACATACAAAGAATTTTAAGCTCATTGAAATAATAGACGCAATATTTGAAATTCTTTTGGACTTTTTTTTTTTTTTTTTGTCAGGTGGAACGCTCATGCTCGCCTTAGCTTGTTCTCAGCTTAAGGCAGTGTGGGACTCAAAACGAATTTTGCCTACCCACCAAAACCACCTCCTTTGCTCCCCCGACATGCTGGAATCTACATGATCTGTTTTCCCTCAGACATGTCAGGTGTTTCTTGAAAGTTTTCCTCTTTCCCTTTCCTCCATCTCTTTGGTACGCAAAACCTCTCCTACATACTCGTTGATATTGTCGAAATATGTTTTACCACTTGTCATTATGTTGATAATACTTCCTGTACTCAATTTCTTCCCTATCCTTTCCTCAAGTTTGTTTCTCTGGGAACTCCACCTTTCGCAGGTCATGACCGTGTGCTCTGGCGTGTCCCTAAGTACACAGTAATCACATATGTCGGTTTGTGTGATACCCATTTTTTTGGTGTAGGTTCTGAACTGCCCATGGCCCGTGAGAAATTGCGTCAGATAGTAGTTTGTTCGTCTATATTCACATTTCACCCATAATGAGATATTAGGGATGAGGGACTTTGTCCATTGTCCGGTATCCCGGTGTTCGTCCCATATCTGTTGCCATTTTTTAAATGTGTATTCTCTATATTCCTCTTTGGGCGTTCTCACAGATCGCCGTCCATCGACATATGCCTCAGTTCTCTCCTCCACCAGTAGCGAGATGGGTGGCACTCCAGCGACCACCTGTACAGCACGGGTGGAGATGGTGCGGTAGCCACTTACCACCCGGACCAACATCTTCCTTTGGGTAGATTCTAGTACATTCCGGTATTTCTTTATATTTAGAACGCTGTTCCATACCGGTGCTCCATATAGTAAAATCGAGTTGACTACTCCGTTTAGTACCATCCGCTTCCTGGTACTTGGTCCTCCTACATTTGGCATAATTCTGGCCAGGGCGGACATGCGTTTTCCTGCCTTTTCAACTCTGTGTTTTACCTGTTCCCCAAAAGTGAGTTTATCATCTATAAATATTCCAAGATATTTTAATGCTCTCTGGGGTTTTATTTCTTGGTCCAACAGCGTAAATCGCACAGCATTCCTCTTTCTCGGTCCTTTCAGTACTATGGCTTCCGATTTTTGTGGTGCCAGCGTCAAACTGTGTCTGCGCATCCACTTTGCAACAATTCTTGTTGCCTCGTCCCCCACGTCCATGAGTTCTTTCACATCCTCACCTTCCACAATAACGGCTAAGTCGTCCGCAAACGCGATACAGCTTGCACCCTCTCCCAAGTTCGTTCTTAACACGTCATCGTACAGCACATTCCACAGTAATGGGCCAAGGACGGAACCCTGTGGCACTCCCATAGTTACTTCAATTCTTTTGTTTCTGGTAATCAGTATGGATCGCTCCCGGAAGTACTCTTCCACGATGTTCACTAAGTACTGCGAAATGTTTCTCTGCTTTAGTTTCCTGACGATTATACTCCATGTGGCGGAATTGAAAGCGTTTTTTACATCTAACGCAATCAACGCTACCCATTTCTTTCCAGAACACTTTACTTTTTCTACGACTGCTAATACGGCATCTATGGCTGACTTCCCTTTGGTAAAACCGTATTGATTTGGAGAAAGACCGCCCCTCTCCACTATTTCCGCTTCTAGCCTCTCTTTTACCAGCCCTTCGTACATTTTCCCCATCGTGTTTAAAAGACATATTGGACGATAATCCGACGGGTTTTCCATGCCTTTTCCTTTCCAAAGAAGCGTGATCTTTGCTTCTTTCCAATGTTTTGGAGACCGTTGTCGCATTAACAGCTCGTTCATAACTTCCCTCACCGCACGTGGGCAGGTCTTAACCAAGCACTTGATTGCCTCCACCGGAACTCCATCTGGTCCTGGAGCTCTTGCCACCTTCATTTTGTTGCACACATTCTCGATCTCACTTTCTGTGAATAGGTGCTGTATTGCCTCTGTCGAAGTACTTCTGTCCCATTGGTCTTTTATTTGGGGGAATAGTCCTTTTGTTATTTCCACCTTCTTTTCATCCGCCAGATTGAAGGGTAGCGTTAATCTGTCCAGTTGCCTCATCACTATTTTATATCCATTCGCAAATACGTCTTTTTCTAGTTCGTTTTGCATTGTCTTCCAGCTCTCCCTTTTTTCCTTGCTTATCATTGTTTTCAGCTCTTTCTTTACCCTCCTGTATTGATCTGCTATGTTGCTCTTGGCCTGTTCATCAATTGTCTTGGATTTGTTTGCTCGTAAGCTTCTTCTTCTTACTACTGCGCACTCTTTCAGTTTTTGGTCTATTTCCACTGTCCACCAGTAAGGTGTCTTCCGAGGTTCCTGTCGATGACATACCTGGCTGCTTCTCACTGCTGACCTAAGGTCTTCCATGATTGTTGTTGAAGTATTCTTTTCTCTACTTTTTATTTTCCCTTTTATGGTTTCCTCAAAAGCTGTTTTGTTTAGAAGAGGTTTTATGTTTGTTTTTTTGGGAAGTTTTCTCTTATCCATATCTATCTCCAAGTATATATGGTTATGTAGAGTATAAAATTCTCCTTCTAGAACCTCCCAGTTCTTTATTCTTTTTGCGATCTTTTGTGTTACGATAGTCACGTCAATGTATGACTTTGAAGCTCCTCTCTCAAAGGTTGGAGTCTGTCCTGTGTTTGCCACTACAAGGTCCAACTCCGCGCACCACTCTTCAATATGCTTTCCTCTTTGATCAATGCTCGGCGATCCCCAATAGTATGACTTAGCATTCATATCTCCCATGAATATGGCATCTTTTTTCTCCTTCCTCGCTTCCTCCATTATTCGGTCTATATACCTTCTGAAACTATCTACTGACTCATTTGGCGAGAAGTAACAACAGTATATATCCCAATTTTCCATTTTTACTTTTATATATCCTTCATTTTTGTGAATATTTGTTATCCCGATGTTCTTATTAATTATGTGTACAGCTACGTTGTTCCTTTTGTCAATAACAAAACCTTTGTTTTTTGCAATTTTCACGTTAGGTTCGCTTATAACCAATAGATCAATATGTTTCTCACGAGCAACCAGATCCACTACATCATGTGCCGCCCGTGTTCTTCCGAGATTGGTTTGGAGTGTTTTAATCATTTTTCCTCTTTCTGTTCACTCCATTTGCAGGTTTCTGCTTCCCTCGCCTTACTTCTTCTTCTTTCATCTTTATGAGGCTTTTTAAGTGAGGACATTTAATGGAGTCCATTCGATGTCCGCTTTCCTTGCATATATCGCAATAGGCTGCCTCTGTGCATGCCGACGCTTTATGACCTTCCATATTACAGTTCAGACATCTCGCGCTTCTGTCCTTTCCCTTACATTCACTTGCTCTGTGACCATGTTCAAGACACTTAAAACAGCGTTGTACGTGGACTTTTTCTTTTATTCTGCATCGTATCCACCCGATTTTGATTCGACTTATATTTTCAAATAGCTGTATTCCCCTAGCTCGTACAACAATGGTAGCTGTTTTGTTTCCAAATTTGTTTGTTCTTAGATGTAGTAGGGTTACGTCCAGTCTATCTATTCCCGTCTCCTTGAGTACCGCCTCTATGATTTCCTGTTCCGTTGCGGATTCCTCTATATCCAGGATGTTATATGTCTTCTCCACCTTTCTAATAGCAATCTGGACTTTCGGAATCACTTTCGCAATCTCACTTATAAGCAGATTAGCTTTTCCTTTTTCACCTGCGATCTTCATCACTACATCGCCCCTGGCTGACTTTTTGACTTGTTTTACCTGAACCCCCAGTCTTTCCATATCCAGATTTTGCTCCATTCTCTTTAGCATTTCTGAGTAAGTGTTATTGTCATCTGTTTTTACTACCACTATGTTATTTTGGCTATTGTCACTGTCCTTTCTCTGTGGCTGAGTTACACCTTTGGGTTTTAGCATTTTCCATGTTATTGCGTCTTTTCTAGATATATATTCCACTATTTTCCTGATTGTACCTAAATCGAAGTCTTCGGCTGCCATCAATGCTATCTTTTCTCTATGTTGGTCCTTTATCAGTCCCACTAGCTTTCTAATTCTCTCGTATAGTTCCTCTCTACTTACAAGTTCGTTGTGTGGCACTACGTATATGTATTTTTTCTTCTCGTTTGCTCCAGTTTTAGAGGTTTTCCTCGTATCCATGATATATTCTATGCCTCCAACTTCTGATTCCGACAGCAATTCTGGTATCTCTGGATGTTTGTTGCGTATGTGCTTTAGTAGTCCTGATTTTCCTGTATCTTTTGGGTCTGCTATTATTACCCAATCCCATTCCGTTCCCAGTTGTAAAGGAGTTCCACTTTCACATGTTGTTTTTTCAAAACCTCGGTATCAACCTGTACACTTTTTGAGACCATCTCAACCTCTTTCGTCCCCTTTTTTGAGCATACTTGCGTGCTTTCCAACTCTTCCACCATACTGCCCAGCAGGACGATCTGTCTCCTCATGTTTCTGATTCCTGCTTTAATCTTCGTTTTCGTATTCGTATGTTCGTCAATAGCTTTATTCAGTTCTCCTGAGATACCCTTCATCTTGTTTAACATCCTTTTGATTTCGCTTATTGTTGTTAACACTTCAATTTCTTCTTCGTCTCCGCTCTCCCTTGTTCTCTTGCTGGTACTCCCTATGGAGCTAGTTGAGTCCGTTCTTGGGCGTATAGGCGAAGAACCTACCCTTGGTCGCTTTGCAAACGGATTCTCCATTTTTTGATTTTGTGATTCAGTTTCTTCTGTGTTTTTAATTTTATTTGTATTCATATTTGTTCCCACGAGTTGGGTCGCTTTGAAAGTCGAGTGTGGCAGTGCGCCCTTACCACACCAAGGCTTCTTTCTTCGGGAGGTCGCCTGGTATCCCGAAGGCTCCGTTCTCAACACCTGTTGTTGGGTCCAGGTGCCATTCATCCCTCGCCACGGGTCGCATGACAGCTTGGATTTGCCCTTTATTATTTTTATGTCAGGATTTTCTTCCTGCGGAACAGAGATTTAGTTCTGTTCAATTGGAGTTTATGGTTATACCGCCAAATCTCGGTCGCCATTGCCTCGTTCGTTTTCTAGCAGGGTGCACCACGTGCAGGAGAGGTTGGCAGTTCGGTGACTTGTTGTTTGTTGGAAAGCGTCACCCCTTACACCCCTCTTTTGGACTTTTAAGAAGATCGAAATTGCAGAAGTCACCAAAATGATCTTAACTAAGCATATTGTTTGACGTATATATTAATGACTAATATTGGAAGTTACTTACGCTCGGTTTCATAATCAAAATAAAGTGTTCTTTATTATTAAAGTGGTCTTTAACTTTAAAAATGCGTTTCATAATGACATTTTAAAGAAAAAGGATTCTTTACATGAACTTTATAGTAAAGTGCCTATTTTAGCGCTTTTACATTTTAAACAGTCCTTTATGTATCACGAACAGCGCACGATACCATATGAGTCCAAACGAAAAAAAGATATTACATAACCTAAGTAACATTTGTTTTATATATTTGAATTTGTATGTTTGGCACGTGTGTAAATATTTGTAGTAAAATATGAATAATTTACTGGATACATCTTCAAATTTCTCATCTGATGATGAAACAGTAATGAGAAATCGCAAAATATATAGAAAGAGGAAAAATTGGCTAAATAAATATAATCACGTTGAATTTTTTAGTAGTAGATTCAGATTAACGAAACCTACTGTAAGAACATTACTGAATCGAATTCAAGATCAAATATCTCACCCCACAAATAGGTAAATTGTATTTTTAAATGTTAATGAAGTAGTAGTATACTTACATAATTTTATTTTGTAGAGGAGGTTGTTTGCAACCAATTATTCAGTTGCTACTCACATTACGATTTTTTGCAATGGGAAGTATGCTGATATATGCAGGAGATTTTATGGGAGTATCTAAAGCATCGGCAAGTAGAATAGTGAAGCGTGTTTCAAGTGCTATAGCTTCACTTTATGATGCGTATATACATATGCCAGAAGATGCAGTTGAAGCATGTAGAATAGTTGAAGACTTCTATAGAATAGCAAGATTTCCTCGGGTTATTGGGGCTATTGATTGTATCCTAATCAAAATACAATCACCTGGAGGAAATGATGCTGAGATATTTAGGTCAAGGGAGGGTTATTTCGCATTAAATGTGCAAACTGTATCTGATGCAAATTTAAAATTTAGAAATGTTGTAGCTAGATGTTGTAGCTAGATGTTGTAGCTAGATGTTGTAGCTAGATGGTTGTAGCTAGATGGCCAAGTTCTTGTCACGATCAAACTGTTTTTAACAATAGCAGCTATTTAAAACAGGAACTGCAAAATGCCAGATTTGGCTAATATTTATTATTAGAGGATAGTGGTTATGCAATAGAGCCGTATCTAATGAAGCCACTACAACATACTGAGACAGCAGCTGAAAATTTATACCACGAGTCCCAAATAAAAACATGTAATGTTGTCGAAAGGCAGTATGGTGAATGGAAAAGGAGGTTCCCTGTTTTAAGTACTGGAATTAGATTAAATATTGACACTGCAATGACTGTGATAATTGCAACAGCAGTATTGCATAATATTGCAATTGAAATAAAGGAAGATATTCCAGATGACTGGCTAGAAAATTTACACATAGAAATAAATGAAAATCCACTAATTTAAAACAACAGGAACATTAATACAGGCAGAAATGTACAACTTATTATTAATGGACACTTTTAATGGACACGCAATTATGATAATTTTTTTCTAATCAACAAATTAATTAGAAAAACAAAATTAAAAAATACAATTTGTGAATCCACACGTTTGGTATCTCAAAGTAACCAGGAGAAAAAGTACATGTGTTTGCTATACCACCCTATCACGAAAAACATTAATAAAGTTGTAAAAGAACGAGGACTCCTTTCGCCTTTCGGTCCGAAAATACTATCGAAAGTCTCCTGGGGAATACCAAAGATGAAGTTAGTTTTAATTCGAAATCAGGTATATACGAGATTAATTTGATGATTGTAATTTGAAATATATAGGCCAAACGAAACGATCAATAATAACCCGGTTTAAAGAACACATATCACATATTAAATACAATAGACCAGAAAAATCTAACGTTGCCAACCATGCTTTAAATACACTACACAATATGTCGATTAAAGGGTTAAAACTTGTCAAGGCCATCAATACTCCCCGCCATCTTGACGCATACGAAAGCATTCATATCGCTAAAAACAAACCGAATTCTATGAACGGAGATAAGTGACCGATCCCCTACAGCTGTCTCTTTTCGTTCTTAGAAAAGGAGGTAAAAAGGTCGTAGAAGGTTTAAAAAGAGTATAAACACATGTGTGTGCCGTTTCCTTAAGAGAGGTAATTTTGTAGTACTTTTCAGTCGATATATTTGTATTTTTAAGTAAGTGTAGACGTGGACGCCGTGTAAAGTTGTTGCGTGATCAGTTGTGCTAGCTTTACTGTGCCCCATGTACGACACCTTGATTAGTGGTTTTATCTATGTATCAAAATAGTTGACTTTTCTAATATTTCAGTGACAGTGGAAGAGATGAAGACGTTCATGGTTTATTTGACGCATCTCTTGGTCGCCCGATTTTCCGTTAAATCATGTCAAGGTACCTTCCACATGATTATAAGTGCCTTTCGTTTCGATAATATTTCGAGTCACAGTAGCGACAAAATTTGCTCCTTCTTCCTCCTTCTTCCGATGTTTTATATCTATCACGAAAATGATACTATTGACGAGCAACTCGTTGCATTCAGAGGACGATGTTCTTTCGATAGTTTATGCAATCAAAACCTGCAAAATATTGTTTGAAATGTTGGTTGTCAGTGGACTCAAAGTCGGGCTATGTCTTGGAAATGTCTTGGAAAAGCCAAAAATGCAAAGCCTGAACAAAACCAAGGAGAACGCGTTGTATTGGACTTGACCGAAGGCTTGAAGGGACAAAATATAACAGGCGACAACTTCTTTTCCACTTTTGATTTGACAAAAAGACGACTTGAAAGAAAACCAACATATTGCTGTGTATAGTGGGTTTAATTGAATGATAGTCCACTATTCACCACAATATGTCCAAACTTGAACTCAGCCAGCTTTTTCTTTTTATATGAGACTCCTCTTCATCCAGGGTTTCCCGTAAAGGAACATGGAAATTAATACGAATTAGTAATAATACACACAAGTCTACTTTATATTTTATTTAAAAAAAAATTAAAAAAAAAAAACTTTACCAACTGTAAAGTCAGCTAATGCATCATTATACAGAAGGAATACAGAGGAAAAATATTGTATGATAATTTACACGAATACAATGAAAACCTCAAATGAAACGCGAGCAAAATTAATCTTAATAGATTGTTTAGAAAACTTTCAATTTCAAAATTTAATTAACCCCAACTTCAAGACGTAAACAGATCCAACTGTCAAACGCGTAAATAACTTTCACTCATGCGCAATATCACAAGCATAAATCTCCCTCCAAACCTTGACTTCAAAATTCTAGAACAACGTGACAATAAAAAAAACTCCCTTATAAAAATGATAGTTTTCTTCACCATCTATGTATTAAACTAAAATAGATACAAATCAATAGATATAAGTTAAATCAGTTAACAATACAATTTACATATCATAGAAAAATATAATTATCTGGCGTGGAAAAATACTTACATGTGCACACGATTTTTCACACACAAAAAAAAAACTAATTAGAGAGATTGCAAGTGAGGTATAAATATTTCAAAATACGAGAAAAGAAAAACTCGTATAAAATACGGTAATGACTTACTAAAGCACATAACACTAAAAACAAAAGAAATCCGAAGTTACTTTAAATAAAAGATAAAAAAGAAGTTTTTATCTCCACACAACTCTCTCACTTGAATGCAAATCAATCTCTGGCGGAAATATTGACCTCACATGAAAAGTACAAATAAATCAAAAATGCAGTGCAGATCGAACAACTTCCCGGAAACTGCCCAAGTCAAACCTAAATATAAAATATACAGTCCTCAACAACAAAAGTGTACCAGAATTCAATTTAAATAAAATCAATATATATATATATATATATATATATATATATATATGAAAAATTTTGTGAAAAACTTATCTGCGCGGAATGTGCATATATCGATATTTCACTGATTTTTACAGATCATCAGTGCACCTTACCGAAGACAGACATGTTATTCACTTCTATACTACGTGTATATATACGAACTGTAATGAACTTCATGTGTATGAGAATTAATAATTATTAAATCTCATTTTACATGCGATTGTCGCTATAATTTGTTGCATTTAATTCTACAATTCGGCAAATCACTTTTGCCCTAGATTGTAGACGCAACAAGCCGCGACATCAACTGTACAAGTTGTCAGTACAAATGAAAAATTTTGTGAAAAACTTATCTGCGCGGAATGTGCATATATCGATATTTCACTGTTTTTTACAGATCATCAGTGCACCTTACCGAAGACAGACATGTTATTCACTTCTATACTACGTGTATATATACGAACTGTAATGAACTTCATGTGTATGAGAATTAATAATTATTAAATCTCATTTTACATGCGATTGTCGCTATAATTTGTTGCATTTAATTCTACAATTCGGCAAATCACTTTTGCCCTAGATTGTAGACGCAACAAGCCGCGACATCAACTGTACAAGTTGTCAGTACAAATGAAAAATTTTGTGAAAAACTTATCTGCGCGGAATGTGCATATATCGATATTTCACTGTTTTTTAAAGATCATCAGTGTACCTTACCGAAGACAGACATGTTATTCACTTCTATACTACGTGTATATATACGAACTGTAATGAACTTCATGTGTATGAGAATTAATAATTATTAAATCTCATTTTACATGCGATTGTCGCTATAATTTGTTGCATTTAATTCTACAATTCGGCAAATCACTTTTGCCCTAGATTGTAGACGCAACAAGCCGCGACATCAACTGTACAAGTTGTCAGTACAAATGAAAAATTTTTGTGAAAAACTTATCTGCGCGGAATGTGCATATATCGATATTTCACTGTTTTTTACAGATCATCAGTGCACCTTACCGAAGACAGACATGTTATTCACTTCTATACTACGTGTATATATACGAACTGTAATGAACTTCATGTGTATGAGAATTAATAATTATTAAATCTCATTTTACATGCGATTGTCGCTATAATTTGTTGCATTTAATTCTACAATTCGGCAAATCACTTTTGCCCTATATTGTAGACGCAACAAGCCGCGACATCAACTGTACAAGTTGTCAGTACAAATGAAAAATTTTGTGAAAAACTTATCTGCGCGGAATGTGCATATATCGATATTTCACTGTTTTTTACAGATCATCAGTGCACCTTACCGAAGACAGACATGTTATTCACTTCTATACTACGTGTATATATACGAACTGTAATGAACTTCATGTGTATGAGAATTAATAATTATTAAATCTCATTTTACATGTAAAATGAGAATTAATAATTATTAAATCTCATTTTACATGTAAAATGAGATTTAATAATTATTAATTCTCATACACATGAAGTTCATTACAGTTCGTATATATACACGTAGTATAGAAGTGAATAACATGTCTGTCTTCGGTAAGGTGCACTGATGATCTGTAAAAAACAGTGAAATATCGATATATGCACATTCCGCGCAGATAAGTTTTTCACAAAATTTTTCATTTGTACTGACAACTTGTACAGTTGATGTCGCGGCTTGTTGCGTCTACAATCTAGGGCAAAAGTGATTTGCCGAATTGTAGAATTAAATGCAACAAATTATAGCGACAATCGCATGTAAAATGAGATTTAATAATTATTAATTCTCATACACATGAAGTTCATATATATATATATATATATATATATATATATATATATCTGGTGACCTACAAAATAAATGTACATAAATAAATTATAAATTTTAAAATTGTCTTCGGGGAAAAAAAAACACAACAATATGTAAGAAGAGTGCGTAAAAATAAAACATTCATTCCGCGAAAGTTGCTGAATGTAAAAAACCTCCCATTGTAGTCTAAGTCTACATTTGCTTTCTGTGATATTGCGATATTGGTATCATACATCAACCTCAAAAACAAAGCAACGATAAGTACTTGATAAGTATAATGCATAGAACAGTTGAAGTTGATGAGAGTGGATTGAAGAAAGAACCAGATATTGTTTCTTATTACAATTCGACAAAAGGTATTCTATTTTGTTGCTCGTCAATACTTTCTTATATTTCTTTTCTCACAGGAGGTGTAGATACTGCTGACCAAATGATGGACTCCTACACCACAAAACGTAAAACAAATCGATGGTCGAACATTATATTTGCCAATATACTAGATACATCTGTTTTGACTGCATACATAATTTTTTCTAAGTTCGATATTTCATGGATATCAGCTGATCGAAATCACAGGAGAGTTTTTGCGGAAACTAGCACTATCTTTGGCTAAGGTACATATACGAAAAGGTTTTGTTTAAGTATGACAATACGTTAAGCACGTATAAAGCTTTTGTACAATATGAAACAAACATGTAAATAATTTACATATCTGTAACTATGCACATGGACAATACACCTCGTATTTTCAGCATTTACTTCTGCTTAATACATATGTTTCTGCCAATATAGGCGTCCTCAGTTAAGCTAGTGAAGCAATTTATACAAATTAATACAAACCTGTTATAAACAACTGGTTTGTATCTGTATTTAAATTTACTGAAATAGCCCGCAAAGATCAAGCAAGTTCCGTCCTATAAGAAGACAACTATTTAATAATTGACATCTTACGGGCGAAAGATACATTGTCCGGAGAGCTACCTATCGTTCGAACAGCTATGCTGCTACGGGAAACGATAAAATACGTATGTAGATGTAGTCCATTAACAACCTGCCAGATGGCGGTATATACGAAAAGGTTTTGTTTAAGTATGACAATACGTTAAGCACGTATAAAGCGTTTGTACAATATGAAACAAACATGTAAATAATTTACATATCTGTAACTATGCACATGGACAATACACCTCGTATTTTCAGCATTTACTTCTGCTTAATACATATGTTTCTGCCAATATAGGCGTCCTCAGTTAAGCTAGTGAAGCAATTTATACAAATTAATACAAACCTGTTATAAACAACTGGTTTGTATCTGTATTTAAATTTACTGAAATAGCCCGCAAAGATCAAGCAAGTTCCGTCCTATAAGAAGACAACTATTTAATAATTGACATCTTACGGGCGAAAGATACATTGTCCGGAGAGCTACCTATCGTTCGAACAGCTATGCTGCTACGGGAAACGATAAAATACGTATGTAGATGTAGTCCATTAACAACCTGCCAGATGGCGGTATATACGAAAAGGTTTTGTTTAAGTATGACAATACGTTAAGCACGTATAAAGCGTACAATATGAAACAAACATATAAATAATTTACATATCTGTAACTATGCACATGGACAATACACCTCGTATTTTCAGCATTTACTTCTGCTTAATACATATGTTTCTGCCAATATAGGCGTCCTCAGTTAAGCTAGTGAAGTAATTTATATATATATAAGCATATTGTACAAACGCTTTATACGTGCTTAACGTATTGTCATACTTAAACAAAACCTTTTCGTATATACCGCCATCTGGCAGGTTGTTAATGGACTACATCTACATACGTATTTTATCGTTTCCCGTAGCAGCATAGCTGTTCGAACGATAGGTAGCTCTCCGGACAATGTATCTTTCGCCCGTAAGATGTCAATTATTAAATAGTTGTCTTCTTATAGGACGGAACTTGCTTGATCTTTGCGGGCTATTTCAGTAAATTTAAATACAGATACAAACCAGTTGTTTATAACAGGTTTGTATTAATTTGTATAAATTGCTTCACTAGCTTAACTGAGGACGCCTATTTTGGCAGAAACATATGTATTAAGCAGAAGTAAATGCTGAAAATACGAGGTGTATTGTCCAAGTGCATAGTTACAGATATGTAAATTATTTACATGTTTGTTTCATATTGTACAAACGCTTTATACGTGCTTAACGTATTGTTATACTTAAACAAAACCTTTTCGTATATACCGCCATCTGGCAGGTTGTTAATGGACTACATCTACATACGTATTTTATCGTTTCCCGTAGCAGCATAGCTGTTCGAACGATAGGTAGCTCTCCGGACAATGTATCTTTCGCCCGTAAGATGTCAATTATTAAATAGTTGTCTTCTTATAGGACGGAACTTGCTTGATCTTTGCGAGCTATTTCAATAAATTTAAATACAGATACAAACCAGTTGTTTATAACAGGTTTGTATTAATTTGTATAAATTGCTTCACTAGCTTAACTGAGGACGCCTATATTGGCATAAACATATGTATTAAGCAGAAGTAAATGCTGAAAATACGAGGTGTATTGTCCATGTGCATAGTTACAGATATGTAAATTATTTACATGTTTGTTTCATATTGTACAAACGCTTTATACGTGCTTAACGTATTGTCATACTTAAACAAAACCTTTTCGTATATACCGCCATCTGGCAGGTTGTTAATGGACTACATCTACATACGTATTTTATCGTTTCCCGTAGCAGCATAGCTGTTCGAACGATAGGTGGCTCTCCGGACAATGTATCTTTCGCCCGTAAGATGTCAATTATTAAATAGTTGTCTTCTTATAGGACGGAACTTGCTTGATCTTTGCGGGCTATTTCAGTAAATTTAAATACAGATACAAACCAGTTGTTTATAACAGGTTTGTATTAATTTGTATAAATTGCTTCACTAGCTTAACTGAGGACGCCTATATTGGCAGAAACATATGTATTAAGCAGAAGTAAATGCTGAAAATACGAGGTGTATTGTCCATGTGCATAGTTACAGATATGTAAATTATTTACATATTTGTTTCATATTGTACAAACGCTTTATACGTGCTTAACGTATTGTCATACTTAAACAAAACCTTTTCGTATATACCGCCATCTGGCAGGTTGTTAATGGAGTACATCTACATACGTATTTTATCGTTTCCCGTAGCAGCATAGCTGTTCGAACGATAGGTAGCTCTCCGGACAATGTATCTTTCGCCCGTAAGATGTCAATTTTTAAATAGTTGTCTTCTTATAGGACGGAACTTGCTTGATCTTTGCGGGCTATTTCAGTAAATTTAAATACAGATACAAACCAGTTGTTTATAACAGGTTTGTATTAATTTGTATAAATTGCTTCACTAGCTTAACTGAGGACGCCTATATTGGCATAAACATATGTATTAAGCAGAAGTAAATGCTGAAAATACGAGGTGTATTGTCCATGTGCATAGTTACAGATATGTAAATTATTTACATGTTTGTTTCATATTGTAAGGTACATATGATCAAGCCGAGTAGATTACCCCAACAACAGTTTTCAGCACAGTTACTGACCGAAATACAAACATCATCTTCAACTTCAATCAGTTCTTCGAGTAATGCTACTTCTAAATGCTACATTTGTGGCAAGTTTATTTGCAAAACCAATAGAAAAATATTTTGTTCAGCATGTACTGAAAAAAACTATCAATAAAATCAAATTTGTTGGTGAAAAGCTTTGTGTTTTGATTTCAATCGAATAAAAATATAAACTGGACCAAATGGTCCTCAATCTAAGATAAGTAAATTTTCATTCTTTTCAGTCCGGCTTAATGTAATACTCTTGAAATTATGAATATAAAATTATGTTAATAAGAGAACACATGAACTGAAATCTCAAAGCAATATATAATACCGTTTAAAAGTTATAAAGCTAATAAGCAAAATGTTGGACCAAATGGGCTTAATCTAACAAAATTTACTGTTACAATGAATAATAAATTATGAATCGCAGCCACCTCGACATTTTAGTAAGAATGAAATCAACAACGGTACAAAATACCTGCATTAGTAAGGTTGTTTAAAACATCAAATGCTTGTAGGTCAGTTACGAAAGAGGTCTGGGCATATGTTCATAATATTTTTAACTTGAAGTTGCTTAAGTATCACATGTTTAAGGTGTGGCAGTAATTTCATGAGACATCCGGTAGATTAGAAATGTCATCACCATTTCTAAGTATGTTGCGCGATAATGAACTGCAGAATCATCATTTTCAGTAAAATGGAGTTCGGACACGAACTACCAATATGACAATAGTTCTCTTCTAGCATTTTTTGAGTCATTAGTTTAAGTACAGGAGGCCACCTCGTCCTGCGATTTTGCATGATGTATACTTAAAAAACTCCATCGAAATTCCTGTGCTGATTTAGGTGATTTACAACAAAAAATCAACTACAAGCGTCAAGAAATTAACTCTGCACTTTGCCTTCTTAAAAATTTAATAAATTCAATACCATTTCTAAGTATGTTGCGCGATAATGAAATACAGAATTATCATTTTCAGTAAAATGGAGCTCGAACACATACTGTCAATGACAATATTTCGCTTCTAGCATTTTTTGCGTCATTAGTTTAAGTACAGGAGGCCACCTCGTCCTGCGATTTGGCATCATGTATACTTAAAAAACTCCATCGAAATTCCTGTGCTGATTTGGTGATTTACCACAAAGAATCAACAACAGGATTAATGAAATTAATACTGCACCTTGCCTTCTTCAAAATTTAATAAATTGAACACCATTTCTAAATATGTTGCGCGATAATGAACTACAGAATCAGTATTTTCAGTCACATGAAGTTCGGACACATACTATCAATGAAAATATTTCTCTTCTAGCATTTCTTGCATCATTAGTTTAAGTACAGGAGGCCACCTCGTCCTGCGATTTGGCATTATGTATCCTTAAAAAGCTCCATCGTAATTCCTGTGCTGATTTAGGTGATTTACCACAAAGAATCGACAACAGGGTTAATGAAATTAATACTGCACCTTGCCTTCTTCAAAATTTAATAAATTCAACACCATTTCTAAATATTTTTCGCCATAATGAACTACAGAATTACACATACTATCAATGAAAATATTTCTTTTCTAGCATTATTGCGTCATTAGTTTATGTATAGAAGGCCATCTCGTCCTGCGATTTGGCATAATGTATACTTAAAAAGCTCCATCGTAATTCTTGTGCTGATTTAGGTGATTTACAACAAAGAATCAAAGACAAAATTCAAGAAATTACTAATGCACCTTGGCTTCTTCAAAATTTAATAAATTCTGTAAAAATGTACGCGGTAACCTATTATTTATAATATGTAAACAATGAAATAAATAAAACAAGCGAAAGTAAATAATTACTAATGCGGTATACTTTGTAAATATTAAATTAGAATGTTTTCATTAACATAGCGGTACATAGCGGAATAACAGATGCACTAGTAAATAGAATCAATCTAACTTGTTTTTTCTTATGGCGAATTGTTAGAAAGATTTTGGGGATCATGCATTATATGCATACTTGAAATTAATGTAGAATTAAATATCGAATACGATCTCTATACACATTCTCTATATATTTGCAATGTTTTACTGTCACACCCAGATCGCCAATATGCTCATCTTAATAGTACCAACCGTTCTGCTTATAGAGTAACTCACTAACAAAATTACATAATAATACGAACTCGGTATTTTGCCATTAAGATCTTAGCGCGATATATTTTAATCTAAATAATCACGTGATCTTTCGCATTACCCGGAGCGCAATCGTCGACAGCGAACGGTCAAAGTTAATGAAGATTGGGAGTTAGTTTGCAGGAAATGGATATGCACGCCCAGTGGTATAGACGGGCGTCATTTTGTGATCACACCGAGACTTCCGTATCGAGAACGGCGTATAACGACTGATCATCAGGTGAATTGACTTTAAATGTCGTTGGTGCTCCTAATAGCGTTCTTAATAACTAGCAGAAATTTATCATGGAATTTGCTTTTACATCAACTGTTGATTAGGTTTTGGTGAAGTTTTAAAAATAAATACCTTATAGTATTTTTATTGTAATTTAATCGGACAATTTATATGATAATCATTTTGGTTAGGTTATAAATTAGAAGCTTAAAAATCTTGTAAATCCATCAATTAGATATTTATAATCTATTTTTGACTCAAAGTATATATTATATCGAGTATATATTATATCGAATTTTATTGATAAAAAATATGTCTATCTCCTTTTGCTCTTATTACCGTCAAGTGAAAATTTAATACTTTTAATCTCTTCTTTTTAACGAAAGTCCTGTTTATTTAACAACAAAGTTTTTTGAATGTAGTGAATGATAGTTTAAATCATTAAATTTGGAAGTTGTTGTTAGCGATGTGTGGAGTTGTTTAACAATCCGTTTTTTCAGTGCTAGACGTTGTAATTTCTAATTAATAAAAAATCAAAATTATGTTAATGTAAAACATGCTATGGGACAAAAAAATAATCGCACAGTAAACTATATACATTTTTTTAAATAAAATTTTGTACAAACATTTAGTAATAAATTATTAAATTTTCATTGAAAAATTCGTATCTCTTATAGTGAAAATTTATCGAGTTTCAGCTCCAGGTAACAGATTACAATCTGCTTTTCGCCCCGGCTTCTAGGAATCTATGAGCTCCTGTGAAAGCTCATTCAAGTAAATTCTAGAGCAATATGAAGCTGTTGTAAGATCATTGGAGGCTTAGGAAGTATAGCAGCTCTTCGACTTTTCATATCCCAGACAAATTCTGTGGGCGATAGGTGTAACGACCGGGGACACGTCAATTTAAAATATTGATATTGGGCTCTTACAGGAATCATAATGTAACATGAGAATAACTATTATCAGGATAAAATAATACAAATTTTAATGAATTTCACTTTTTAATGGACACTGCAACGATCGTTTCGCTCCAGCCTGAGCTTCATCAGACATATAACTAACTTATTTACAAATTTTTTAACACAAGTATACTGCAACAAACAAATGTTTTATTTTAAATATTTGAAGGAATGGGTACTTTTTATTACTAAAATGTCTATTCACAAACTTTCACTTCGGTTTATACAATACTGTTCTTAAGTAATAAAAAGTTAAGTAGTAAAAAAAAATTCTATTTCAAAAAATCCTCTTTTTCAAAATGTATTATTTTGGTACAGATACGTAGATGATATATTACTAGGTTTCATAGGAACAAAGAGACAATTAAATTTATTATTTGATTATATTAATACATTGCATCACAATATTAAGTTTACAATGGAACAGGAAACAAATAATAGTATTAACTTTCTCGATTTAACGATTACTAGAATTAATAACAAATTTAACTTTGCAATTTACCACAAACCGTCTACTACAGACATAACTATTCATAACACTTCTTGCCATCCGATACAACACAAATTAGCGGCTTATCACAGTCTTATACATAGATTAATCAATACTCCGTTGAACCAAACAAATTTTGAGAAAGAGTTAAATTTAATTAAACAAATAGCTATCACCAATGGATATAAAAGTAATATAATAGATAACATTTTAAATAAAAAACTCCTTACAAAAGCCACATCACAAGTTTACCCAATATTAAATAATAACAACCAAAAATTTAAAATGATCACGTTTATAGGCTCTTCAAGCACAAAAATTTGTAAATATTTAAGAAAGTTTGACATTAATACAGCGTATAGAACTAACAACAATTTATCCAAATTTATAAAAAACAATAAAGATTTAACAAACAACAATAAAAAGTCAGGAGTCTATGAGTTAACCTGCGGTAGTTGCCCTATGACGTATATCTGACAGACAAGTAGATCGTTTGAAATACGCATCAAAGAGCATTTTTCTTCATTTAGAAATAATAAAAGTGACTCTTCATATGCGTCTCATATTAATTCGACGAACCACAATTTTAACAGAGAATTTAAAATATTACACGTAGAAAATAAGGGCAAAAAACTTAATTTATTAGAGTCACTTGAAATTAATAAATTAAAGAAAACCGTCAAGATCTTAAATGATCAATTAGAAACAAATAATTCACCCTTACTTAATTTATTTATTTGATACTCAGACAGTCACATATTGTATTTTTCCATAGAATTTCTTTACCTCCCTGTAATATAATGTAAACCCCTAGTTTTTATTACTTAAGAACAGTATTGTATAAACCGAAGTGAAAGTTTGTGAATAGACATTTTAGTAATAAAAAGTACCCATTCCTTCAAATATTTAAAATAAAACATGTGTTTGTTGCCGTATACTTGTGTTAAAAAACTTGTAAATAAGTTATATGTCTGATGAAGCTCAGGTTGGAGCGAAACGATCGTTGCAGTGTCAATTAAAAAGTGAAATTCGTTAAAATTTGTATTATTTTATCCTGATAATAGTTATAATGGAATTTCATCAAGTAAAGGCTGAAACAATTATATAACATGAGAATGTTTTACTGGAATGTGGCACTATTTAGCCCTTGAATATATGAATAAGCGAATAGTGCAAGAACTTAATATACCTTTGGTGATACAGAACACTTTGTTATTCTATGGCCTGCATTTCCAAAAAAAAATCCATTTGAATGCCCAAAATCAATTTTCTCAATTGGCCTACTCCTATCATATATTCGTGACAGGTTGAAGAGTTTGTATGCTTCATAACCCTCCAATGAACTTACAACTAAGTACTGCTCTACAGGTTGCTTCGAATAACCTTTTACTGGAGTTTATAAATCATATTATTAAAATCATACCCGGGCTAATAGCGGAATGTATTCTTTTGTGTGGAGCGGATGTGGAGCGGAAACTCATTAATAAATTTTTTCTGTAAAGGGCGCGAACGAAAATAAAAACTTAATCGATTATTCTTAACACGTAAAAAATTTGGTTCAAAAATATACACCGCAGATTTGCTCGGATTAACATTCATTTGTCCGTAGTAGTCGCACCATCAACTTTGTTCGCTGTGCTATTTCTAAGTATATATTAATATAGTATTACAATGCATGAATATTTCACCAATGCTCATCTTTTGTTACTCAAAAAAAAGTTATAAGTAAGTACTTGAATGAAAATCTCGTTCAGCACAAAGATCAATTGACTTATTGGAAACTCACTGCTTGTTTCTTTGTCAAGAAGTTCTGTTTATGTATTTTATTTATTAGTTGTATTATTTGTTTGCGTGTAATAACCGATTATAAGCTATCATTAATTTTAAATTTGTTTGAAGGGTTGGAATTATAGTTGTGAATACGTTTATCAAAAGTTCCAAATTAGTATCATAAGAGTTAAGAGGTTATCGTTTTAATGAACTTAAGTTTAACCATGAACCTGTAAGGATCTCGATCGACAGTAAACTTTCCTTAATAAATTTGTAGAAATATTATGTTTTTAATAATTTTAGAGATAAATTGTTTAACTGAAGTAACCCTTTCCCTTTTTTTAACATAAAATTAGTATTCCAACATTTATTTGTGGTTGCCGTCACATAACTTTCAAGCTTTACTTAAATTAATTATATTTAAATTCTTTAAATGAAACATGTATTTCTGTTACGCGTGAGATGGTTGTTTTTGCTAGGTGAAACGAGTTCTTTGTATCTCGTTTCAACACTAAGAATACAGGGTGTGGCTTTATTCTTAATAAGGCTTTAAGGTTTCCTCTGAGCAGGCTGGCAAGCAATATTCTGTCTAGGTCAGCCGCTTGCGCAATTCACCATAAGGTAGGTTTATTTGGTTGTTTTGGGTTTTCCTGTTTTCGTGTTTTTTTGTATATAAGCGTGTTGCTATTTTCCAGCAGAGGGCATGCATGCTGGGACATCATAGATGTCCTATTATTTTTTCACTTATAGGTTAAATTAGTAAGTTTTCTTACAATATTATCAATATTCTTGTTTCTCTTCCTTCTTGATTTATTACTTTTGGATCTATTAACTATTTCTAAATTTATCTCTTTTAGTATTTTTATTTTCGCTAAAATGTCGTCTTTATGATATAAAATATTTTTCTTGTAGTTAGGTTTATTTCTTTTCTATTTTTTCATTATTCGAATGTACAGGGAGCTAAAGCAAATTAACAGTAGCTTAGGAGGAAAGACTGTTTATGAATATGACTCGCACAAAGAGAAAAACCCCCTGTGACTCTCGAACAAACATAAAACTAATAAATAATTGAGAAATTTGTCAAGTTTGACCTCTACTGTAACCCCTATAAATCAAATATCAACAACTACAAAGTTATCGAATACGCGTGACAGCCTTACAGTCATGCGCAATAAAACATGACAAAATCAAACCCATAAACAAAAAAAATCCAACCTGAATTTGAAACGTTCTAGAATATTATCTTGAAGAAAAAACTCCACTAAAAAAGAAACATGACAATTTTCTCTAATACTCATATACTACTTTAAATGTCAAACTTATCGCAAATTATACATTAAAATTACAAAAATCAGCAAATCATCATATAAGCAATAATATAATTAAGTGTTTCTACTTACATCGATCTAAGCACCATCAACACAAAAACTACGTGAGAGATACCATAATTTAATTAAAATATTAACTGCGAGATCACAAACTCTCGTAAAAATCGAAATAACTTAAAATGCACCAAACAATAAAAACCCGACTTTACTCAAAAACAGAGAATAAAAAATGAATTTCTTATACTCTATGACCACTTGGTTTGAAAAATCTGGTACCTCTAAATAATTTACCGCGAAAATCTCCTACATCATTTCAATAGTACATGTTCGGGCCACACCCCCCCTCTAATATAATACATACAGGGCCAGTCAAAAATATATATTTACAAACATAATAAATATAAATAAAATTCATGAATACATTTAACTCCCCAAATTATTCAACTGTTGTTTAATATTTAATTCTTCCATCTTTTTCTCTCTCTGGTTAGAAAAATTCACGACAATATGAATGCGAGAACAAACGCGATTCCGAGTACCGGCAGTGGCTCCGAGATCGAAACCAAAAGTATTCGAATAGTTCACCGCAAGTTCTCGAGAATAAAACGCGTTTCTTACTGACCGAGTACAGGCAGTAGCTCCAAGACCGAGACCTAAAGTATTCGAATACTTTGCTGCAAGTTCTCGAGAACAGCGAGAACTTTCAAGAATCGAATACATTACTGCTTTTGTTCTCGAGAACTCCCATCACCAGTCATAACGCAACATCATCGAGATTAAAATAAAAACAAAATAAAATTAATAACATTTGTAAATAATTAATTACGAAACACTAATCGATAATTTTGGTGTTTTGAAATAAATTCTACTTGCACGCATACGTTGACATGATCTCGTGAACACGAAGGGAGGGGTCTCCTCGTGCTCGCGAGAGCGAAAGAACTACAAGTAAAAAATATGTGCTACATAGAGTACAATTGCCCTTCCACGTCAGTAATTGTATCAAAGCTAAACCAAAGAAACTTTAACTTTATAAGATTGAAAAGAGATGAATTCATTATTCTCAATTGACGATGTCGGAATGATGTTTTACACGCTTTACTTGCTCTTGTTTTTCATGTAAGCCTAGGTTATGTTCTAGGTTCTAAACCTAGGTTTTTAACATGATCATCCTCTTCGTTTTGTCTCTGTTGCTTTACAGGTTAACAGGCAGGATTCAGAGTTTCATAGTTATTTTGTAAGTTCTTCTTTGTGTCCGTCACTGGGGCCATCTTTTCTGCGAACATTAATTCGATAAACTCCATTGATTCTATCCTAAATCCTAAATCCTAAAGTTTTAATTTTTTTTTTTGCTTCCTTTATAGCTTTGTCTACCGTAACTAGAAACAGTTGTGGTATTGATACGCATCCCTGTTTTACTTTGATGTTTATAAAAAAATTAAAATAGAAATGAAACTAATATTTCAAATTTTCACTATGTCAATATTTGTTCGTAAAACTACAATTATTTCGTCAACATAGTGGCTTCGTCAAGTACCTGACGAAGCTACTTAGTTTCGTTTCTATTTTAAATTATGAATCTTCTAAGTAAAAGCAGAATCAATTCAATTATAGTCTATTTTTAAACTAAGAGGACTAAATGGAAAAGCCACATTTACACTGTAAAAGTTACCAAATCAATGACATTCTGAATGTTTTTTTAAATTTTCGTATTTTATTAGTTTTTCTTTATTCACTGAGCTCAAAGGCAACATTTAATTTAGCGTTATTTCCCGCTTAATTTTGAATATAAACTCTACATCAATAAAGTCACAACGTAATTAAACATTTATTAAAAATTATTTACATTAAACACAAAAATAACATAAATAAAGGATTTAAAGAAATCAAAGGCTCCGTTAACTACTTACTTGAAGTTAATTTGCTTCATAAATTTGTACAATGACGAACGGAATATTTGTGGTAAATCTGGACGTTTCTTTATTTCCATCAAAATTTTGTCCAACGTATGTAATTCGTTTTTATAAAAGAAAGCATGCACTATTTGCCGCACAGACTGTTTAACTACTTCATCGTATGCAGCAACATTACCAGGTCGTCCTCCATAGTGTTTAGATGCAGTAACTGTACCAGTCTCATTATACTCTTTTATGGTGCGATATACTGTCGATTGTGCAACTCATAAAAGCAGAACATCCATATTTATATGAATATTGAATAATTATCGATAAATACAGAAGGGTATCTTAAAGGTTTCGCAAATTCTAAAAAGAACGGATTTATTTACGTTAATACAACAATAGAACTGAATAGAACAACGGGAACATAACAGAAAACGAAATTTGAAAAGCGTTTGACATCGATAGGTCAACACGCAATTTTTGCATAACGTAATCCTACCTCTGAAGCAACCAATCACGCATAGTAATTTTGGCGCGATTAATTTAAAACGCTCCTCTTAGTTTAAAAATAGACTATAGTATAAAAAATTCTTTCGATTCTTTATTATTCATTCACGCTTTCACGCTTCATCCTTTGCTATCCTTGTACATAGCTTATAGAAGTTCTATTATTATTCTCTTTATTAACACTTTTTATATTTTTCTATAGTATATTTTCTCTTAAAATAACTCAAAACGCTAACCCGAGCTTTTCATTAATTCTTCTTTTTTTTTTTGTTGTAATATTACCTTTACCAGTAGACACACCTACCGACCGGATAATAAGATTATGCATTGTATGATTCTTTCTAAGATATAACCAAGGTTAAGTGAAACTTTAAATTTTATTTAAACTTTACTAATATGTATACATAAATTTTATAGCCCACGCGTTCTTTTTATTACGCTTGTTCCATTCCGGAAAATGGACATTTCGTGAATGACGGAAAGTTTAAATTTCATTTCGTTTAAATTGCATGAACAGCTCGACTTTAACTGGTCCTTTGAGATTGGAAGATTTGTTGCAGATACAATCAACGAGGAACATGATCCTCTTATTCTTTCTCTTTTATCCAAGATCTGTTATTCACGTAATAACAGTCTCATTTGCGTTAAAATTGGTCGAGATAAGAAGACCTCCTGCACGTTACTGAAAAATGGTCTTGAACCAAAAACAGGTGCGTATTGTGGAAGAATTTTCTCCTTTTCTATGCATAGAGTAATTCAAATGATAACGTAGCCGCCATATTTGATATGTATTTTAGATTCGAAATTATGATTTTGTGTTTTTTCGGTATTGGTCTTTAATTAGCTGTTGGTTGGATTTTCGATTAAGTGTGGATTGGATTCTTTTCGCCGAATTTGGTGAGACTACCCCAATTCTTTAGTAGAGATAGCTGCCAAAGTGACACAGTTCCTTATTATTTTTTTGATTTATCGTTCTAAGTTGGATATTAGTTTATGAATTAATAATTTATTTGTTTGTTTGTTATGATTTCATTTTCACCCGCTCTTTTTTGTGAAAAGATTTAATTTTATATAATTACATGTCATTGTGAAAATTTTGTTATTTTTTCGACTTTTTGTTTTGTTTTTTTAATTCTGTTAGTGGGTGTAAGCGTGGATTACCAGCTTGAGTTACAACGGATCAGCTATTCTTCTAAACGAGGGAATAAATGACATCCATTCTAGGATACCATCGAAGGGCGTTAAAGGATTTGAGGTCTTGAGTGTAACGCTTAATAATACAAATGTCTTGTGCGTATACAGAACTCCTTTACTGGAGTGCCTACTAAATGTTTCACCTGACCTGTCTCCTCCTACTGTATATACGGGCTATTTTAATAGGCACCACAGTTCCTGGGGATACCCAACAAAAATCAGAATGGAGTGGAATTGGGTAGAAGCTCTGAACTTGAACTTATTGCATGATGCTAACGATCATAAGACTTTTTTTTCTGCTCGCTGGAATACAAATACTAATCCTAATCTCACTTTTGTGACTTGTGTTAAACACGAAAAATCCCTTGCGGCATCGCGTAGGATACTGAATATCCTCCATCATAGCCAACATCGACCGTCACTTATCACTCTGGGAACGGTCATACCATACATTGAATCCGCAGAGGTACTGAGATGGAACTTTCAAAACTTCCATTCCTCGTGGCTATAGAAAACAGTACATCCCGGGGTTATCAAATGAACTTGAAGAACTCTCAGTCACTCTCAGAATATTCTGAGAATGGCGATAATGAACTAGCTCATGAAATTCCTAGACAACTAGACAAGACTCGTAAAAGTAAATCGTATAAAAATGATGGAAAATATGAGTTTTAATCACTCTATTAGGAAGAGGTAGTCGCTGTTTAGGAAACTAGGTTGGGCAGCATTCAAACTTCCCTAATGGATCCAAAACTTATAACTGAACGACTGTGAAATATTTCAATTAATGTGCCTGTCAACAGAGCTTTCGCCAGAGATAGTAAAATACAAATTAACCATACCTTTTCCGGCTTCCCTCGGAATTAGAAATGGTCATTTCCTTTTTCTTCTGAAGAAATTAATTCAGTCATTGTTCGGTTCAAGTGACGAAAGGCTTCTGGTGTTGACAACGTCTTTCCTGAATTCATTAAAAATCTTGAAATGGATGCCCGAGAATGATTGAGAAAATTTTATACACAATATTGCAAAAACTCTAGTTAAATGTACGATGTCAGTAAAGATAAACACAAAAAGAAGAGAACTGACCTACAAATGGGAAACTAACTTGTTTAAACGAGAAAATGAAGAAAGATCGATAAAGTCTAAAATCCGCATAAGCGTTAACGGCAGTCAGGTACTAAAAAAAAAAAATTACCTCAAATACAAACAATTATGATGCTAAATTCGCATAACCGCAGTACTCAAAGCACTTAAATTAATAAACCATAAAAATTTTTATAATGTCGAAACATGTGTTGCGTAAAAATGTAATGTCGAAACATGTGTTGCGTAAAAATGTAATTATAGATAGAAACCAATGATACCATAGGAAAATGTTATCAATATATTTCGAAAAAAACAATCCGTGACATCCTGCACCTTAAATTGTATCCGCTTTATATAATAATGATTTTCGCAATAAAATATTCAGCAGATTGAAAGGCAGTACTAACTTTCTAATGTGTGCGAATCCAAATAAACAAAAATCGACATTTTTTTAAGCTTGAGAAAATTTAAAAAAATTAATATAATCTCGAATATGTTGTATTTATTTTCAAATAAGCGATTCTAATATATAAGCTTCATAGCTTTAATTCAAGAATTTGGAGCACCATTCCTAGAACTAAATTCTATTTAACAGATACAGTAAATTAGTTTCATTCTATATTAGGTGTATCTCAAGATGCCAACTCAGTTTCTTTCTTGTTTGTGTTAATAAAGTGATAAATTCTAGGGGCTACGACTCAGACCTTATATTGGTGAGCGAAAGTCAAACATGCGTGAAATAGATACAATTTAATATTTGTTAGTGCGGAGTAGAGTGCTAAATTATTAATGTACTTATAGAGAAGCCATAGTTCCAAGAAAGAATTTACATGTTCATAGAATATTGGAAAAAAATCTACAAAACATGCATTAGGTTGACGCAAATATATGCGGCAGACATGATAATAACAAAGCAATTCTTATGAACAACAAACATGAGGACGTCGAGAGCGAAATACCGAAATTGAGAACAGGGTAAAACCCAGAGTGTAGTGCATGAACAGAATAATAAAGACAAGAAGAAATGGTAATCCATATAGAGAAAGACTCCTTGAACTACCTCATAAGAAGAAGCGTAACATCTGGCAGCCGATTTCACGAAAACAGAATAAAGTGCAGTCACAGAAATAAAAGTTCTTAATGGATTTCGCACAGAAATCAAAGAGACAGTCGGAGGCGATCTTCTTCCTGCAGGAAAATAAGAACAGAATATTCACTTTTATGTGTTTTTTATCTGTATAAGGATTTTTTTTTTAAAGAACCATTGTCAAACATAAATTAATTAAGAGAACCACTTATATGTATAGTTATAGTAACATAAGTAACTCTTTGATGGACTCGGTTGCGAAATGTCTTCAGCCGATTCTTGCTATTTTAACTTTTTTTCGGTCATCGTATTGTTTGTATTTCTTTTCAAATTTGCTACCAAGCCGCGACCAAAATTGTAACGACAAGTAATAAGGTGGTAGTGCGATGTTCTGCTTGTTTACTCTCCCCTCTGGCCCGAACCTACCTGTAGATGGTCGTCCCTAGGTGAATGCTCTGCCGGCTAACTCAGCTTGGTTACGTAGAGTGTCGCTAGTCCTCAAGGGGGTCGCTAGATGAAGGATAGACGCCACCGCTTTCTACCTGCAGAAATGTCCTTGAAAACGGAAGCAGGCGGGACCCTGGTAGCTTCAAGATCAACCAGAGGGAGAGAGACAGCCCCACTATTACTTGTTGCTTTTACAAACGTGTCTTTGCCTTTCTCAACGCAAGTAGGAACAGGAATTAAACAAACTCTTTCGACAACAATAACAAAATTTATTAACAAGTAGGTTAAGTTAGGTCAATTACAAGATTTTAGAAAACCAAATCTCACTTTCAGTTACTTATCAAAGCAGATCTAAATTGTCAGATAAATAAAATTAAGTGAAGTTGTAAGAAGTTGGGTTTACATGAAACAAGAGTTGAATTATTAATAAGATTTCTGAGATTGTAATTATTTAAGTAAACAGTATAGTAATGTCTAAATTTATTAAGCTTTGAATTAATATGGCAAAAATTAAGTATAAAGAAAAATTAATAGGACTATTAAATTCAGTTCGTAAAGTACATAATATGTATCAAAATTGCTACAGGCCTCAATGTGTAAAATATCTGAACAAGTAAAATTTAGAAAGAAACAGCCTGTATACTCAGGTGTACTAACGTCTAGAACGTTCTTAGAACATAACATATTGCAGTGGAATGTGCTTTTAATTGCTTATTAATTTTTTTATTCACACTACAACTTATGCTTCCGACTGTTCAGTCTAGTAGATTCCTCGAGCTCACATCTCACGGGTCGCTCTTCTCAGATGAGGGCCAGGTTATGTTAGAAGTAAAACAATAAATGTTAATAAAAGACTCAGTTAACTAATTTACAATTTTTAATTTACAAAAGAAAGAAAAAAAAAATCCCTTTACCGAATGTATAGGGAGCTAAAGCCAAATTAACAGTAGCATAAGGAGGAAAGACTCTTTATAAATGATGACTCGCACAAAGAGAAAAACCACCTGTGACTCTCGAACAAACATAAAATTAATAAATAATGGAGAAATTTGTCAAGTTTGACCTCTACTTTAACCCCTACAATTTCAAATGTCAAAAACAACAAAGTTATTGAAACCGCGTAAATTGGCTTACAGTCATGCGCAAATAAAACACGACAAAATTCAACCCACAACTAAAAAAAATCCAACCTGAATTTAAAACGTTCTAGAATATCTTGAAGAAAAACTCCACTAAAAAAGAAACATGACAATTTTCTCTAATACTCATATACTACTTCAAATATCAAAATTATCACAAATAATACACAAAATTATTATTATAAGCAAAATAATCGTAGTATCAATTATATAAATTAAATATTTTTATCGAACTTACATAGATCTATGCACTTATAACACAAAAAACTACATGAGAGATATCATACTTATTTCACAACGAGATCACCAACTCTCGTAAAAATCGAAATAACATTACATGCACATAAATAAATGCATAAACAAAATTAAAAACCCGAATTTACTTAAAACAGAGAATAAAAAATGAACTTCTTATCCTCTACCACCGGTCACTTTGGAAGTCTTGATATCTCTCACAAAATCTAACGCGAAAAATTCCTACATCTAATTCAATAGTACCACAACTGTCCGCATCCATACGTTTAAACTAATAAACATACAGAGTCAGTCAAAAATATAATTACAAATATAATAAATATTAATAAAATTCAACTGTTGTACATAATTTAAATCTTCCATCTTTTTCTCTTTTTCTGGATAGAAAAATCCACTACACAATCCCAAAATTTATCCGAGAACAAAGTCAGAACATTCCTAATCTTTTTTCAAGGATAAATTTCAGCACTAACACTTGAGACAGTGTCGCACCCTGTCTTAGTTCCCCGCACTAACATGTTGCATTGTTGTTGAACAGGATCATCCTCGTTCTGATGCTGTAGTGTGATAAACGGATGCAATGCACTGATATGATAGCGTCCTTTTTTCTTACGTCCATCCATAGAGTACAGCTCATACGTCACATTATTAAAACATCTCGAAATACGATAAGGTCCTGTATATGGCAGATCAAGCTTCTGACATTTGCCTTGATCTCTTCTGCCTAAACGATAGCTTTTTACTATTACCACATCTCCAACCTCAAATCTTGTTCTCGTGGTAATCTGTTCATTTTGTTTATTTATGTATTTCTGTGCATTTATTGTAATTCTTTGTGCAACTTGGTTTTTTAATTGTACCAGGTTGTCAACCCCTTCTGTTTGTGTATTCCAGGGTCTGGCAGGTTTCGTCCCATACATCACAGTCGCAGGACATTCCAGTGTCACAGTATTGGGTGTGTTGTTGATGTTGTCTTCAACATCCTGGACATGAGCAACCCATCCTGCATGGTTTTCGTAGGTTTTGATCCTTAGAAACTTTATTATTTCCTGGATATATCTCTCACATGGATTTCCGCATGGATGACGTATGGAAGAGAAAGAAATTTCAACATTACGATCATTTAAAGCAGTCTTAAATCTATCATTATTAAAATACGAAGCATTATCAGCTAATATTCTATGCATTTTCCGTTGATGCATAATTCATGAATCAATACACTGTATAGAGGTATCTGTGTTATATTGCGATGTGGGAAATAATTTAACGAATTTTGAAAACACATCTACCATTACTAAAATATTTTTATACTCAAATCTCCTGGAATAAGATTCCCTAAATAATCTATAGCTACCAATTCTAATTTTTCATGAGTAATTATACTCTTTACCTCATACTGGCAGGTTCGATTTTTATGTTTACCTAATCGGCAAGTAATGCAGTTTCTGACTACATCTTTAGCGATTATCCTATCTTTCTTAGCATAAAATGCCTCCATAAATACCAGCCATACTTTATATCCCCCAATATGTCCCAAACTTTCATGAATTTGCAACATCGTTTGCCTTGCATACACATCATTTACAGCAATATAACTCATTTCCCTAATCACTTTCATAATCAACCCCTCTTTCATAATAAAATTTTTATAATTATCTTTAGTACTTAATTGTTCCCTTATTACATCAAATCTTTCATCTCGCTGGACCTGAAGGATCATCTCAAATTCATAATTCCCCGTAGCATAGTGTCTATTATATTCATTCAACTCTACGTAATGAAATTTACTTTTACTGTTGTACATTCGTGACAACGCATCGGCAGAAACATTTAGAACGCCTTTAATATGCTTTATTTCAAAAGTATACTCTGACAACAATAGTGACCATCGATACACTCTATTATTTTTAAAACGTGTATTCAAAAGTGATGTCAAGGCAGCATGATCTGTCTCTACAACAAAGCTTTTCCCCAATAAATAATATCTGAGCTTTTGAATCGCGTGTACCACAGCCAACATTTCTTTTTCACTAATGGTATATTTAACCTCATAGCTTTTCAAAATACGAGAGATAAAACATATCGGTTGTTCTATCCCTTCGTCATTTATTTGAATTAAAACTCCGCTTATAGCGACATCACTAGCATCCACTCTTAAAATAAACTGTTTATTAAAATCTGGTAATATTAATACTAATTGATTATAAAACTCTTTCTTTAACTCCTCAAATGCATTCATTCTTAATT
The DNA here is from genome assembly GCA_935421215.2 of Melolontha melolontha. Classification (NCBI taxonomy): domain Eukaryota; kingdom Metazoa; phylum Arthropoda; class Insecta; order Coleoptera; family Scarabaeidae; genus Melolontha; species Melolontha melolontha. The sequence goes on along the minus strand of OW285242.1, from coordinate 96,006,921 downwards.
CTGTCCATTTAAACTTTTCATTCTTTTTAAGCATTTCATACAGAGGAACACTAATACGTGCCAGGTATGGTGCAAAACGTTTATAATAGTTAACCATGCCTAAAAATCCTCTAAGCATTCTAATATTCTTAGGTAGAGGATACTTCTTTATGAGTTCCAATCTACTCTCATCTACACTCATAAATTTAGTACTAATATTGTATCCCAAAAATTTAATTTCTTTCTTATAAAATTCACATTTACTCAAATTTACCTTTAACCCTTCTCTTGCTAACACCTCCATGATTTTCTCCAAATGTTGTGAGTGTTCCTGCTCATCCCTGCTGTATATTAAAATATCGTCCACATAGTGAACCACAAACTCTTCATATGGTTCAAGAATTTGTTGCATCGCTCTAATTAAAGCTGCTGCCGAACTGCTCAACCCATATGGTACAGTCCTGAATTGATATACTCGTCCATCTACCATAAATCCACAATATTTTCTGGACTCCTTTTCTAATGGAACCAACCAAAAAGCACTTTTTAAGTCCAATTTACTATATATTCTTGCATTGTAACATTTCGCCAATAATGGTTCTATCGTAATAGGCGTCTCGAACTGAGGCTTTGTTCTTTCGTTCAGTCGACGTGCATCTAGACATAATCGAATGTCTCCTGTTTTCTTTTTTACAACTACTAATGGATTAACATAACGCGTTTTACCTCTTTCAATAACACCATCTCTCAGCGTCCTTTTTATTTCTTCATTTACTTGTGACTGAATATTTTTAGGAATGGGATAATTTTTCACCTTAAATGGTCTCGTCTCATCTACCTCTAAAGAATGTTGGTAATTTCTGGCAATACTAGGAAATTTATTTACTAAATCTATATTCTTTTTGATTAAACTTTTTACTTCTTCTTCCTTATCCTCTTTGCAATCCAATTTCATCAAATCGATATCTTCAGGGAACTCCACTTCTCCATTTTCTTCCTTACCCATATCTTCCATCATCATTACTTCCTTTTCTTTAAAATCCTCTTCTCCTATATTATTAATAATCTTTTCACCATCCTTTTCACACTCCTTAATCCATTCGACTTTCGTATTATTAATTACTATATCCCTTTTTTGTATATCTATTATTGCATTAATTTTATCTAATAAATCTATTCACAGTATTCCATCCCTTCCTAATCCTTTTAATACTATAAATTCTCCCATGAACTTATTATCATCTATCATAAATTCAACAATAAAAACTTTATTCACTACTGTTAAAATTTTCTTTGTAGCAGTCAATATTGTAATTTTACTCGTGGGCATATATTTCCCCACATTATTTTTAATCAAACATTCAATCACATTCTCATCTAAAAATGACGTTTCACTTCCTGAATCAATTAAACAACTTAATTCTTTATCATTTACTCTAATTTTTATATGAGGTAAAACCGTGTTTATTGCGTATTTCGACTGTTCATACAATGCATTACATTCATTCCTTTTGGTAGGTCTTTCTAAAAATCCTTACTACTTGCTAATTCTAATTTACCCTGTTTATCTTGTGTTTCTAAATTAAAATTACACCTAGTATCTTTAGGACGTGTCCCTGTATAATTTTTAACTTCTGATGAATTTTCCCTTCATATATCTTTATTATTATTATCGTCTATTCTACCTGGTGAAGCCATTCTATTATTTCTATTGCCATAATTATTTACTCGTTGAGGACTTGAATATTTATTATTATTGTTATTTTCTATTCTAGAATATGGAGTTCTATTAACATTTCTATCTATATAATTACTCTGATATCTTTTGCCATATTCCATATCATCTAATCTTTTAAAAAGTTCAATAAACTGTTGCATGTCACTTATATTTTGAATGGCTACTGCCTGACTAATTTGTGCATCAAAATGTGTACTTAATTGACATATTAGATCTCTATCATTAATTTTAGGTTGCAGATATTTTAAAATTGAGTGTCTCCTCATAACATACGACGCTCGTGACTCATTACTATTATTATTATATCTACCAACTAATAAATCATTTCTTACCCTCGTTTGTCTTGTTGTTCCCCAGAATTGACTGGTAAATCTGACCTCGAACTCCTCCATCGTCTTCACCTCATCCGAGATCATGTCCCACCAGGTCATCGCATCGTCCTTGAGACAGTTCCCTATCTTTTCGAGCTTCTTTTGGTCCCCCGGCACATCTTCTAGACTTTCTTTTAATTTTTTCAGAAAACCCATGGGATTTGTATTTGCCATACCATAAAATTTCGGCATTGGTTCATTTTGTACTGGTACAGGGATGAACACAGGCACACTCGCTTCACTCTTCTCTTTTCTCACTTGTTCAATTTGTTTCTGCATATACGTCATTTTCTGTTCCTGCCATTCTCTTTTCTCCTTTTCTTCTAAGAATTGATCTACGCTAACAGTGTTTTGTGGTGTGCTTCGTTCGTTTATTAACGGAAATGACTCATCTATTATAATTTCTTTATCTGTTTGTTTACTGCTATTTATTGGTACCATTTGATCCACTATCTCTTCCAATTTTCTCTCTATATCCTCCTGTCGTTGTTTTATTTCATTGTGATTTTGTTGTATCATCCGTTCCATCTCCTTATGTTTTTGTTGCATCATATTCATTATCATTTGTGTCATTGTTTGCATCATGTCCATTATCTTTTTACTGTTACCACCTTCCTGCCCTGCTTCATGTATGGGATTTAGATTAAGGTTACTTATACCTGCACTCGCACCTTCTAACGACTCTTGACTGCCAATTAGTGGTGGCTGTCTCCATTCATTTACATTCGAAATACCATCCATTTTGCTTGTAATTACTTTCTATTTCTTCAATATAACTCTTTTAATTTTGTTATATTCACGTCACACTTTGTACTCTCCAAATTTATAAATTAGCGTGTATTTCCAAATTATTTGCTTATAATTTCATTAATAATTCCTTTTCTCATTCGCCGACACGTTGGGCTGCCAAAATTATGCAGTGGAATGTGCTTTTAATTGCTTATTATTTTTTTTATTCACACTACAACTTATGCTTCCGGCTGTTCAGTCTAGTAGATTCCTCGAGCTCACATCTCACGGGTCGCTCTTCTCAGATGAGGGCCAGGTTATGTTAGAAGTAAAACAATAAATGTTAATAAAAGACTCAGTTAACTAATTTACAATTTTTAATTTACAAAAGAAAGAAAAAAAAAATCCCTTTACCGAATGTATAGGGAGCTAAAGCCAAATTAACAGTAGCATAAGGAGGAAAGACTCTTTATAAATGATGACTCGCACAAAGAGAAAAACCCCCTGTGACTCTCGAACAAACATAAAATTAATAAATAATGGAGAAATTTGTCAAGTTTGACCTCTACTTTAACCCCTACAATTTCAAATGTCAAAAACAACAAAGTTATTGAAACCGCGTAAATTGGCTTACAGTCATGCGCAAATAAAACACGACAAAATTCAACCCACAACTAAAAAAATCCAACCTGAATTTAAAACGTTCTAGAATATCTTGAAGAAAAACTCCACTAAAAAAGAAACATGACAATTTTCTCTAATACTCATATACTACTTCAAATATCAAAATTATCACAAATAATACACAAAATTATTATTATAAGCAAAATAATCGTAGTATCAATTATATAAATTAAATATTTTTATCGAACTTACATAGATCTATGCACTGATAACACAAAAAACTACATGAGAGATATCATACTTATTTCACAACGAGATCACCAACTCTCGTAAAAATCGAAATAACATTACATGCACATAAATAAATGCATAAACAAAATTAAAAACCCGAATTTACTTAAAACAGAGAATAAAAAATGAACTTCTTATCCTCTACCACCGGTCACTTTGGAAGTCTTGATATCTCTCACAAAATTTACCGCGAAAAATTCCTACATCTAATTCAATAGTACCACAACTGTCCGCATCCATACGTTTAAACTAATAAACATACAGAGTCAGTCAAAAATATAATTACAAATATAATAAATATTAATAAAATTCAACTGTTGTACATAATTTAAATCTTCCATCTTTTTCTCTTTTTCTGGATAGAAAAATCCACTACAATATGTTGAGTAGATCTCTATTGCGTATACGAAACGGAGGATCTTCACAATTAGATAACACTGGTGAATATTTAGTTAATAAAAATGTGATTCGATACCCCAAGTAAGAAAAGATATCGAGACGTGGGCCCGTCTGAAGGTACCAGCCACGTCAGAATGCCCTTTAAATCCTGCTTTGGTTAGACAGTGAAGCTGTCGACCAACCTTAATCCTAGATTACAAACAAATTGAAAGAAAACAGGTGATCTAGCCTCAAACAGTAAATATATGAAAGCAATAGTCTAGACAGTGATTAAAATTGTATCATACACAATGAAAAACAGTTTTAGATAAGCAGCAGTCGTAGTAGATTAGGGGTAGTAACAGATTACAATAATATATCCAGAACCAGATCTAGCAAGTTAAGACACGGGGAATTCAAACCCGCTATCTCAAACTAGGTTCTACGTAGCCAGAAAATAAAACAAGAATTCAATTCTACTACTTCTAAGATCTGAAGGACCGGCTTATCCAAAACCCTTCCCAGGTGTGGACGTTTGTAATTTTAAATTAAATTGTTTGAAACAGTAAGTTATGAATTAAAAGGTTAAATATAGACAATCTAAACCTACTTTAAATTTCGTTCACGTCCTCGTGCCCTGAAGAAATCCTAATGCCTCATCTCTTCCTAGTAACAACCTTCCCAGATGATGTTCGGACAGTTTTTCATACAAACCACGCCAACAGAGAAGACGCCGCGTCTAGACCGCCATTTATACGTCTGGTATACGTTAGATGGACGCCATATTGGAAGCGTCGGTTGACCAGTTTAGAATGCAAGTTTCAGGGTTACCTCGTCGTCCCCAATTTCTTCCACGATGATAGCACCTGGTTTAAGATTTTCTTTCGGTATTCCTCGAAAAGATGATATATGCGGAGAAAAGACGCCTAATAGCTGATTTGCGTGTACAAGAAATCGTCCCCTTCCTGGAGTAGATATCGAAGAGACTTTTCAATATAAATCGGCACAAATTCGGTAATTAAAGAAGGTTACCCCAAAATATATCCTAAGGATAATTAAGAAACGCATTAACAACAGATAGAAAGTAAAAGTTAACGGTTACCGTAAGCCTTAAATCGAACGCCAAAAACGCGTCAGCCATTAACGACGTACAATAACCAAGTGCGACCGGATTAAGTGGCAATATCGGACAGAGATCCGATACACGTCACACGCATGAGCGCAGAATTTAGTGTCACAGAGAGAAACGGATTTAATTTACAAAATTCCTCAAATAGATGCAAGAATGTAGAACAATATCAGAAAGCGTTCAACCATCAATTAAAACTTCAAAAGTATAGAATTAAGATCGAAAAGATCGGCCGAACGAACGACTTGGAAACTGCATAAGTTAGTATAATACAAATGTTGAGAGATGGCGCACTAAGCGAGAATTATTATTTAAGCTGAACAAAATTAAAATAGAGAGTAATTTAGACGTACAGATAACAATAACGGAATAAAATATTCATAACATGATTTACAGGGTCAGCCAAATTATTAGAACATGAGGATGTATGAGAGACAACGAAGTTTAAGGAAGCCCAAAGCGTTAGTTAATTAAGAACAAATTCAATAAGATTTAAATATACGAATAAGGTGATATATGAATGGTCTGTATAGAAAATCGTAGCGATTTATTGAAAAATCTTCAATATTAATTACCGTAAGGTCACAAAATGATTTTCGAGCGTAACAAATTCTGCCTTGTTACTTTTCTTCTTCTCGACAATCACATCTTCATGTTGTATGGGCGGCTTATATTATCGGGGTGCCAGTTTCTAAAAGTTTCTACTACTTTGGATCCAAATTCTTTTGTCCTAGGTCAGAATTCGGCATTATTGGTTGGTCTATTGTTAAGTGACCGTATTATTTACCGGCAGGATGGCAGAACTACAAAACGTTTGAGTTACTTTGCTTGAGAATTGGTTTCATGCTATTTAAGTTTAAGTTGAAAAGAGACAATGAAGACCCTAAAACCATAAAATAGATATAGAGCAAAGAGCATCTATGGATTCTAAACCTATTTACTTTAGCCAATAAAACCTGCAATAACAGAGAAAATATCATATTTAAAAACTATTAGCTTTACTGTGGAAATATTTCTCTATGAATTGGCGATAGTAGTAGTAATATGTAAATTAGGTGAATTAAATGAACCAAAAAGATTTAGGCGGCTATCGGCAATGAAGAAAACATTAATTAATTGCTTTAAAAAAAGTGTCGCATATTAATTGTAAATATTGTAGAACTATTGACATGATCATTCACTCCATATATTTCGAAGAAGAGTAAATAATAGTTATTAATGCGTGGCTTAACTAATTTTAAGTAATTTTTGAAGCATCGTCGGGTTGAACGTTTGTCGCTACAATTGATCGAAATATTACTGACGAACCAAAATGCAGATAAAATATAACAGCGATAGTAATTGAAAGGAACAGTAAATATCTACTTTGGCATCGGTATTTTGTTTAATTGCAGGTAGTGTAAAAGATGATAAAACGAACATATTTTACTGTCTTAATAAGATGAAAGAACATATGAGTATCATCACAAGAAACCTCCAGTGCAAGCGCATATATTCTAAAGGATTGAAAATGTAAAGGTATTTTTAATAATATAAAATATTATTAAAAATTTGGTGTGAAGAACACAAATGCAGGTTCACTATTAATATTTTCTGTGAACGTGTCCGAATATATCCTATCCCCAGAGACGTAGATACGTATTTCACCTTTCTACAGGCTCATCGGTACGCCCCTGCTGGAGAAAGGATATTCCCAGACACATTCACAGAAAAGAACCACATCGCCCTATCACCGTAATTATTCAGACCGAGCGCAGAAGTAAATTCGGCGCTGCCTGTTGTCAGACAGCCGAAGTACCTCGCATACCGTCCACATAATTAATGTGAAGTAACGACGTCCTTCCAAAGGTTGGAACAGCCAATCTCTCTAGAAAACTGCATTTTGTTTGTGTCTTCACTCATACTACGGCTTAACCGCATGTGTAATGTATCAGAATAATTGAAACATACATGAGTAGGTAACTCCCACCAGTTTTGTATAATGCAAAGGTATTTTTAATAATATAAAATATTATTAAAAATCTGGTGTGAAGAACACAAATGCAGGTTCACTATTAATATTTTCTGTGAACGTGCCTGTAGAAAGGTGAAATACGTATCTACGTCTCTGGGGATAGGATATATTCGGACACGTTCATAGAAAATATTAATAGTGAACCTGCATTTGTGTTCTTCACACCAGATTTTTAATAATATTTTATATTATTAAAAATACCTTTGCATTATACAAAACTGGTGGGGTTTACCTACTCATGTATGTTTCAATTATTCTGATACATTACACATGCGGTTAAGCCGTAGTATGAGTGAAGACACAAACAAAATGCAGTTTTCTAGAGAGATTGGCTGTGCCAACCTTTGGAAGGACGTCGTTACTTCACATTAATTATGTGGACGGTATGCGAGGTACTTCGGCTGTCTGACAACAGGCAGCGCCGAATTTACTTCTGCGCTCGGTCTGAATAATTACGGTGATAGGGCGATGTGGTTCTTTTCTGTGAATGTGTCTGGGAATATCCTTTCAGGGGCGTACCGATGAGCCTGTAGAAAGGTGAAATACGTATCTACGTCTCTGGGGATAGGATATATTCGGACACGTTCACAGAAAATATTAATAGTGAACCTGCATTTGTGTTCTTCACACCAGATTTTTAATAATATTTTATATTATTAAAAATACCTTTGCATTATACAAAACTGGTGGGATTTACCTACTCATGTATGTTTCAATTATTCTGATTGAAAATGTTATAATTTTAATTTTCCAATATAATATCTACCCCAGTGTATTTATTAGAACAATTAGTTATTAATTCTCTACCCTTAAAAAAATAATCTAATTTTTTCCCCTTGTTACATTAAGTTTGAAACTCAATAGCGTTATGAAAATGACGTACTCTAAGCTTTTTTTCAATAGAGAAATAAATAATAGTCATTAAGAGCCATATCAATACTATTCGGTGAGTGCTAAATTTCTTGAAAGCCACATTCGCAAATTGTAGCCTGTGAAGCTGCAGCAGTATCTACATTGCCTAGTAATAATTGGACACCTTTGATAATTCTCTTCGACGCTTTTCATGAATATTGTGTGCCAAGTTATACAACAAGCAAAAATAATATGTGTTGCTGACGGTTCGATTGCGATCTTTAAAGTTAATCATTAAAATGCCCTTACAATTCCAAAGGATCGTGACCATAACTTTCCTGGTTAATTTAATGACTTTTGCCCATCGTCGTCGTACCTTCGAGTATTTTTTGGATAGTGAATGATAATATAGAACCATTGTTTCACATCTTGTGACAATAGACTCCAAAATAAATAGGGTGGTGTCCATACTTGTTTCAAAACCAGTACGTGCATTCAACAGGAAGTCACCATTGACGAGCAGAAATAAATCGTAAAACCTATTTTACTATAACATTATTCTTACTCAAATGATCACACAAAATTCGAACACTTGTTCCAGAATTGCTGGACGTTGTTGATAATTCCTTTATTTTCAAACGATGACCTTCTAATACCTATTCTTCAATAAATGAAATCATTTGCTTCTTCACCACTTCATTAGGCCGACAGGGATTCATTTGTTGTTTGTGTTGTTTTTCGTTACCACTTCATTTGGCTGTCATCGTTAAGGGTTTCTTTCCCTAGATGGTAGCATTTCGCACACTATTATTGCAGTAAAATATGAAGAAAATAAATCACGATAAACGTCGTCTAAAAGTTGTTTAAGTGGATTAAGTGTATTCCCCTATTTGATTAAGAATTTAATGACCGCTCGGTATTAATTTTTTGTTAACTGAGAGATATTTTATGCACTACCGACGCTAGCTACTTGTGGATTGATAACTGTTGCTCTTAAGACTTTACTCTTTATAGCAGAGGCTTATGCTCATGTGTAACTATTATGACGCAGTACACTTTAAACATGTCTAACTTGTCTATTTTCGCCTGTTAAATGAGGCTTATCTAACACAATGGATTAATAATGGAAGCTGAGCTGAGTAAATGGTAACAACTTTTATTCTGTAAACCTGCATCTGAAGTGATTTGAGAGTGTTGGATGTTTTCAGCTTTGTACCTATTTTACATAAAATAGCCTTTTACTAATTAACACAGATTCAATTTTAAATTGTAACCCATTGGTTTATAAGATAAATCGAATTCGCTTTTCCTAAATTTTACAAACCCATTTTTTCGCAGTAACTTTTGAAGAAGATGGTCCTTCAAAACCTAACACTTTTTAAAGGAACAAAAATTAGCAAAGAATAACGTTTCATTATGAAACAGACATGTAAAAAATTTACATATCTGTAACTGTATACTTGGACAAAACCTCGTATTTCCAGCATTTACTTCTGCTTAAGACATATGTTTCTGCCATCTATAGTAGACGTCGTCAGTTAAGCTAGTGAAGCAATGTATACAAATGATACAAATCTTTATAAATAGATCTGTATCTGTATATGCCATTAAGCCGGAATCCCTTACCAGATAAAGCAAATTTCATCCTATAAGGTGGCACTTATTTAATAAGTGACATCTGACGGACGAAAGAGACTTTGCCGAAAAAAGGGATCTTTCGTTTGACCAGCTAAGCTGGTACAAAAAACGAAAACAATACGGGTTGTCCATAAATAAGCCAGATGGCGGTAAATATACAAAAAAAGGTTTTAAATATATCTATACGTTAATATGCACGCATAACGCTTTTGTTTCATTATGAAACAGACATGTAAAAAATTTACATATATGTAACTGTATTCTTGGACAAAACCTCGTATTTCCAGCATTTACTTCTGCTTAAGACATATGTTTCTGCCATCTATAATAGGCGTCCTCAGTTAAGTTAGTGAAGCAATGTATACAAATGATACAAATATTTATAAATAGATCTGTATCTGTATATACCATTAAGCCGGAATCCCTTACCAGATAAAGCAAATTTCATCCTATAAGGTGGCACTTATTTAATAAGTGACATCTGACGGACGAAAGAGACTTTGCCGAAAAAAGGGATCTTTCGTTTGACCAGCTATGCTGATACAAAAAACGAAAACAATACGTTTTGTCCAAGTATACAGTTACAGATATGTAAATTTTTTACATGTCTGTTTCATAATGAAACAAAAGCGTTATACGTTCATATTAACGTATAGATATATTTAAAACCTTTTCTGTATATTTACCGCCATCTGGCTTATTTATGGACAACCCGTATTGTTTTCGTTTTTTGTACCAGCATAGCTGGTCAAACGAAAGATCCCTTTTTTTCGGCAAAGTCTCTTTCGTCCGTCAGATGTCACTTATTAAATAAGTGCCACCTTATCGGATGAAATTTGCTTTATCTGGTAAGGGATTCCGGCTTAATGGCATATACAGATACAGATCTATTTATAAAGGTTTGTATCATTTGTATACATTGCTACACTAGCTTAACTGACGACGCCTATTATAGATGGCAGAAACATATGTCTTAAGCAGAAGTAAATGCTGGAAATACGATGTTTTGTCCAAGTATACAGTTACAGATATGTAAATTTTTTACATATCTGTTTCATAATGAAAAAAAAACCGTTATACGTGCATACTAACGTATAGATATATTTAAAACCTTTTTTGTATATTTACCGCCATCTGGCTTATTTATGGACAACCCGTATTGTTTTCGTTTTTTGTACCAGCATAGCTGGTCAAACGAAAGATCCCTTTTTTCGGCAAAGTCTCTTTCGTCCGTCAGATGTCACTTATTAAATAAGTGCCACCTTATAGGATGAAATTTGCTTTATCTGGTAAGGGATTCCGGCTTAATGGCATATACAGATACAGATCCATTTATAAAGATTTGTATCATTTGTATACATTGCTTCACCAGCTTAACTGACGACGCCTATTATAGATGGCAGAAACATATGTCTTAAGCAGAAGTAAATGCTGGAAATACGAGGTTTTGTCCAAGTATACAGTTACAGATATGTACATTTTTTACATGTCTGTTTCATAATGAAACAAAAGCGTTATGCGTGCATATTAACGTATAGATATATTTAAAACCTTTTTTGTATATTTACCGCCATCTGGCTTATTTATGGACAACCCGTTTTGTTTTCGTTTTTTGTACCAGCATAGCTGGTCAAACGAAAGATCCCTTTTTCTGCAAAGTCTCTTTCGTCAGTCAGATGTCACTTATTAAATAAGTGCCACCTTATAGGATGAAATTTGCTTTATCTGGTAAGGGATTCCGGCTTAATGGCATATACAGATACAGATCTATTTATAAAGATTTGTATCATTTCTATACATTGCTTCACTAGCTTAACTGACGACGCCTATTATAGATGGCAGAAACATATGTCTTAAGCAGAAGTAAATGCTGGAAATACGAGATTTTGTTCAAGTATACAGTTACAGATATGTAAATTTTTTACATGTCTGTTTCGTAATGAAACAAAAGCGTTATACGTGCATATTAGCGTATAGATATATTTAAAACCTTTTTTGTAAAAGAATAACGTGACAAAAATTCCACGAGAGAATTATGTAATTGTTTTTGTACACGCCTGCAGTGTTACTGTTTATTTTCCTTTGTTTTAAAAGTTTAGCGTGGATAAAGTTATACCAGCCTGTAGTTAAATTTTACATTCAGGATTTAGTACGTTATATTCTTCGATATCGGCTGCGCCCTCTTTATGGTTTGTGTGTACCTTCGACAAGCCCGCTCTTCGCGAGGGTGCTTTCCAAGCAGTGAGTTTCCAGTTTCCAGTGAGTAAGGTTGATATTTCTTGGTGTACTCCGATAATCGAAATATGATTCACGCATGCGTAAGTATTTTGGAAATTAACGCAGTTTGCGGATTCAACTAGGGTGCAGTGAGAAAATTTAAAAAGAAAGCTCATTTTCTTTTGTCTGTCCATTCGCTGGATATTTATAATATTTCGCATTTGGAGAGAAAAATCAGATAATCAAGCATTAAACGAGCTAGAAGGTCAAGGTCACCTCGTTCTTGCCTGTCTTTGCAGATTAAATTAATTTAACAGATTTTTGTGTTTTAAGTTGATTTAGTAAAAAGTCATGTAAATTGATGTAATATGTTCAATAATTTAATGACGTGATATACCGGTGTTCATATCCCAGTGTCATTTTTTTCCCAAAACTTAAATTTAATTTTACTAATTGCGGTGTGTTAGCCATTTGTTGATTTCCTGTTAACTACTTGTTAATTATTTATTGCTTTTTTATTTTCTTTGACAATATACGAATTAACAATTTCCGATTTTTTTTTATGTATTTAGATACCCCTCCTTCAGTTTAGCTCGTCGGTTCGGTAAATTTTTAGTAGTCTGTAAGCACATGCGCCTACGAATTCGCAAACCCTTTTTCTTAGTTTTAAGTCTCGAGCCTCCGTAGGTAAAACTAAGTGGCACTACCTAACATCTGTTTTAGTTAATCCTCATTCGTCTCCACTAACTAAAGGCATACACGATAAATACGAGTAGATGATCCCTTAAATTGTGCGTTATGACTACCGATTTCGACAACTTACCGGTCATCTTCATTACGCCGGAACTGTGCCTGTGTGCGGTAGGAAGCAGTAGGCACTTCCTCTTTAAATAAGTGGTAATACTATGATGCGTATTACCGTTTTGAACGACTTATAGTTGTTTCGTAATGACCTACTATATAACCTAATAAAGATATTATTACATAACTTATTAGTCAGTTTATAATTTCATAAAATTTTGCACATTTTAAGATTCACAATTCCTGAGTGCTCTAAATGTTTGAACATAGTTTTGTAAATTTATCCTGTGTGTACTTTTCTTGATATTCTTGTCAGTGTTCAATACGTTATAGAAAAGGATTTTCAAGAACATGTTACATTCACAGTACGGCTTAGGATGGGCGTATGAACACAGCATATTCTTCGAACTATAAAATATATAACGAGAATTTTTAATTTATTGCATCCAATATTTATTATTCTCTGATGAATTGTTTGTTATTCAAGTAGATTTTTTAAAGTGTTCCACAACGTTGTGTACGGCAACTTCATTTACATATATACTAAAATCGTGAAAAAGATTAATTTGTTTATTATACTGAGCCAAGAGCAGGATCGATTACAAATTAGCGAGAGGCACGTGAACAGAAATAGACGCTAATCAAGCGAACAGAATTGATAACTCTACCTGAAATTGTCCACCGAAGGGCAACATATAAATATTGAAGGCGTAAACAAAACTATTCGATGGCCGTGCACAGCGATTCATTTACCAACACGAAAATACAAAATTGTAAGTGTGTGTAGTGTTGTTTATATTTGTATAACTATGCATATGCGTTACATTCAAGACAAACAGTATTTATTTATTTTTTTATTTATTATTGAACGTTGAATTATGCCGACAACAGCAATGGAAAAAAATAATTTATTACGTGATCGGAATTTCTAGAAAGTTAATTCGATCATTCGTTGGAATTATTCGCTTACATTGTCGGTAATTAACGCTGATGTGATTTTTTGTGTGTAATTGGAAAACGTTTATCCGAGATTGATATATAGGCGAACTGTAAAACAGACAGAAAATCTAATTTAATGGGTACTTATGTACAAGAGTGTTTTATAGGAAATGTGGAATAAAGATTTCCGTAACTTATTTTTCTTTTATTTCTTACAATTTGTACATGTTTTTTTTTCTGTAATTCGGTAGAAACTTGCTGATGATATGAATCCGCTAATGACTCTTTATTTTTCCTGTAATATTATAATAGTTGTATAATTAATGATTTATAGGCATATCATCCTTGAGAAATCTATCATTTGCATTGATGAGCTTATGTCACTGGATTCTCCAGTCCTACAGGCAATATTGGTAACCATAAATTCAGTTTTAATAGTTACTTTTTAACCCTTTAACGGACTTTGGTACGTATTTGTACCACTTGCCATACAGAGGTATCACTGAGGGGGAAATATCAGTTTCAAAGTGGAAAGATCGTGGGAAGAAATCTGTTGCTATGATAAGCACCATGCATGATCCATTAGAAATAACTCAAGTGCCTAGAACTCAGAAAGATGGCTCAAGGCCTATGGTTTCATGTCCGTCCGCAGTAAAAGACTACAACCAATTTATGGGAGAAGTAGATCATTTTGATCAGTTACACTCCGCATACAACATATCTTGGAAAAGTAGGAGATGGTGGATGAGAATCTTTTATTATTGCCTTGAGGCCTCCTGCATTGTGAACAATTTCATGATTTATAAAGCAAATATGAAAATGAGAGAACCTCAAAGAAAAGCCCTTACTCATCTACAATTTAGGTCTTTGTTGGCTTCAGGACTCATAGGAACCTTTTCTTCAAGAACAAGAAGAGGTCCAGCCTCTCAGATTGGTCGAGCTCGAAAGCGAAACTATCTTGACGGGCGACAAACATTGCAGAATGCTCTGCGCTTGACAAATATTGGATAACATTTGCCAATAAAAGGTACTCGTCGACGTTGTGCCCACTGTAGTACTCAAAAAACGCAACAACGTTCAGTAATACAGTGTCAAAAATGTAATGTTGCACTGTGTCTCGAATGTTTTGTTCCATTTCACACATCGTGAATTGCATGATATTGGTTAGTAAGATATATTTTCAAATTTTTTATAAAGTTAATATTTTTAAGTTTTTTTGCATTTTATATTGTTTTTACTTGTCTTGTGTTTTTTATGAACAATATAACACCCAATAACCATCTTGAATTTTTATTATTTTAGATTATTACATAAATAAAACAAAGTGGTTCTAATATGTACCAAGAACAACGTGTGTTTTTTTGCTCAGGCGCACATTGGTACAAATATGTACCAGCCATTTTCAAAAAAACCATATCAAAATCGGCCGGTTTGACATAATTTTTGGACATTATGGTAATCAACTTCCAGGTCTATAAGAAAAAATTTTATTTTTTTGGGTCCCCAGGGTTTTGTCCGTTAAAGGGTTAAAGTAATTATTTAATCATTTTTTGTAATATAGCATCATCGGTAGTTACATATATTCGTTATGTTTTGTATGTTATTATAAATTAGAATATCTGTGTAGTTTTGAATGAAGTTAGGTTGTCCAAAAAGAAGAATCTTTAAACAAATAGAAATAGTTCAAACCAACAGTGAAAAATAAATAAACTAAACCATAAACAGGCTTAAAACTAGGCACATGCCCCATACTTTTTGATGTTTGCGAAAAAAATATATACATTTTTAAGAGCAAAATAGCAGTACAACATTCGAAACTTAAGAAAGTTGATAATTAGCTTTATCTAGTTTATATTAGCATATAGTGTGATAATTATTTAAAAATTGGACGACATTTAATAGCAACTTATAAAGAGCAGCTCAACAATGCCAAAATTCATGGTTTTTGATGGTTTCAAATAAATTTAATATACATATATATCAATTGATAAATTCTTGGAGTTTTTCGGCTATTATATGAAATATTTACAAATATCAAATTAGTACGTAATTGCGAAGTAAATGAGGATGTAAACATTGCTGTCTACAAATTACAAAGCAAATCATACGAAATTTTTAATTCAAAAATATTGTCTACGTTAGGGCTTGAACCCCAGTCTACGATTTGCCGGACCGTTGCGTTACCACTTAAGCCACGATAGATCTTGGTTCAAGCTATTTAGAAATGCATTATAAAGTAACAGTGTTAATGTTTCAGATGTCAGTTATTGAATGTAGATGTCAGGTTTCAAAGCAGATGTCAGTTATTGAAAGCAGATGTCAGTATTTAGAAAGCAGATGTCAATTTTGAAGGTTTGAAATTGCTAATTATTACTGCATAGTTATATGGGTGTTTAGATAATTTGTTAGCCGTTCATTAGATATATCAATTGATAAATTCTTGGAGTATTTC
The DNA here is from genome assembly GCA_935421215.2 of Melolontha melolontha. Taxonomy (NCBI): domain Eukaryota; kingdom Metazoa; phylum Arthropoda; class Insecta; order Coleoptera; family Scarabaeidae; genus Melolontha; species Melolontha melolontha. Next base: position 95,990,769 of record OW285242.1, on the reverse strand, counting down.
GGCTATTATATGAAATATTTACAAATATCAAATTAGTATGTAATTGCGAAGTAAATGAGAATGTAAACATTGCTGTCTACAAATTACAAGGCAAACCATAGGAATCTTTAATTGAAAAATATTGTCTACGTTGGGACTTGAACCCAAGTCTATGGTTTGCCGGACCATTGCTTTACCACTTAAGCCAGATCAAGCTATTTAAAAATGATTATAAAAAACAGTGTTAATTATTCAGATGTCAGTTATTGAATGTAGATGCCAGGTTTGAAATCAGAAGTCAGTTTTAAAAGCAGATGTCAGTTTTGGAAGCAGATGTCAGTTATTGAAAGCAAATGTCAGTTATTGAAAGCAAATGTCTGTTTTGAAAGCAGATGTCAGTTATTGAAATCAGATGTCAGTATTTTGAAAGCAGATGTCAATTTTGAAGATTTGGAATTGCTAATTATTACTGCATAGTTATATGAGTGTTTAGATAATTTGTTAGCCGTTCATTAGATATATCAATTGATAAATTCTTGTAGTTTTTCGGCTATTATATGAAATATTTACAAATATCAAATTATTATGTAATTGCGAAGTAAATGAGAATATAAACATTGCTGCCTACAAATTACAATGCAAATCATACGAATGTTTAATTGAAAAATATTGTCTACGTTGGGACTTGAACCCAAGTCTACGGTTTGCCGGATCATTGCTTTACCACTTAAGCCAGTTCAAGCTATTCAGAAATGCATTATAAAGAAACAGTGTTAATGATTCAGATGTCAGTTACTGAATGTAGATGTCAGGTTTGAAAGCAGAAGTCAGTTTTAAAAGCAGATGTCAGTTTTGAAAGAAGATGTCAGTTATTGAAAGCAAATGTCAGTTATTGAAAGCAGATGTCTGTTTTGAAAGCAGATGTCAGTTATTGAAATCAGATGTCAGTATTTTGAAAGCAGATATCAGTTTTGAGGGTTTGAAATTGCTAATTATTACTCCCCAGGTATATGAGTGTCTAGATAATTTCTAAAATTATCTAAACACTCATATATATATATATATATATATATATATGGTAAACTTAATAAGTCGGCGATTAAAGGTCTGGTTTATTACTTCAAAGTATATATATTTAAAACAACCCTACATGTTTCGGTAATGATGCCTTTGTCAAGGATATAAAAAATATAAATTTATATTTTTCTCTAAATGCTAAGCTATGACACAAGGCGTTTGGCATGCTTTAGTAAAAATGCAAGCGTCTATGGATTTCTTGATGTTACTGATAAATATTTGTTCAAAGAAAAGCGTGTTATATGTTTGTCGAGCGGAAGTGTAAGTCCCTTCAGAACAAAATTTCTATCTCCACATTATGTAAATTTAAACTAATCCCTGATTCATGAATCTTTATTACGATACTCGAGTACACATATATCCCAAGGTTATTAGCAGGACAAAGTCTCGCACTCGTTCACTTAGATATCTTGCGTTATTATTCTGTCTTTTGTGGAAAATATTTTGAAAAGCAATAAAACACTTTTAATCGATACACTGTTTGATTTTATGACTATATACAACACTAAAAAGACATCCTTCGTATTTATGGAATTTTACACTTAATTTAACATGAATAAGGTTGCTCTAATTTTCGATTTTCTATTTTTATACAAAAGTGCACATACAGATAACTATAAGCTTCCCAATAGCTAACTAACGACACTCATCTAATTTTAGTACAATTACGTCACGAAGGATATTACGTAGCCATTCTAGAAGTTAAATTATTGCAACTAGCACTCTTGTCCTATGGCACAACTATTATTTTTTTATTATAAATAGTGTGGATTTTAGCATCAATTACAATAGAGTATTTATTAAGACCGAGCAGGGTGTACTGATGAATCTGTAGAAATATGAAATACGTATCTGCGTCTCTGGGGAGGGATATGTTTGGACACGTTATAAAAAATATAGATATTGAACTTGTATATGTGTTCTTCACACAAGATTTTGAATAATATTTTATATTATTAAAAATACTTTTGTATTATACAAAACTGGTGAGGTTCTACCCACTCATTTATGCTCTGTTACATTAAACATGCGGTTATTCCGTAAGTATGAGTGAAGACACAAACAAAATACATTTTCTAGAGACAAGGCAGTGCCACCTCTAGAAAAACTTCCTTAGCTCTGCATTAGTTATGTAGTCTAGTCAAAGCGAGAGGACTTCGGCAGTCTGACAATATGCAGCGCTATATGTACTTCTACGCTCGGTCTTAATAATTTCTGTGAGATAGCGACGTCGTTCTTTTTTTTGTGAATGTGTCTGAAGATATTCTTTCTCCAGCAGGGGCGTACTGATGAATCTGTAGAAAGATGAAATACGTATCAGCGTCTCTGGGAAGGGATATGTTTGGACACGTTCACAAAAAATATTAATATTGAACTTGTATTTGTGTTGTTCACACCAGATTTTTAATAATATTTTATGTGATTAAAAATACTTTTGTATTACACAAAACTGGTGAGGTTTCACCCACTCATGTATATTTTAATTATTCTGTTACATTAAACATGCGGTTATTCTGTAAGTATGAGTGAAGACACAAACAAACTACATTTTCTAGAGACAACGCAGTGCCACCTCTAGAAAAACTTCGTTAGCCCTGCATTAGTTATGTAGACAAAGCAAGAGTAATTCGGCAGTCTGACAATATGCAGCGCCGTATGTACGTCTACGCTCGGTCTTAAAAATTTCTGTGAGATAGCGAAGTCGTTCTTTTTTTGTGAATGTGTCTGAAGATATCCTTTCTCTAGCGGGGGCGTACTGATGAATCTGTAGAAAGATGAAATACATATCAGCGTCTCTGGGGAGGGATATGTTTGGACACGTTCACAAAAAATATTAATATTGAACTTGTATTTGTGTTCTTCACACCAGATTTTTAATATTTTATATTATTAAAAATACTTTTTTATTATACAAAACTGGTGAGGTTTTATACATACATGTATGTTTCAATTATTCTGCTACAATAGAGTATCCGTCGCATTTTTTTTATAACTTTATTAATTCAAAATAGGTTTGAGATGATACTAAATAGTGCTAAATTATACTAATTAGATATACTAAAGCTATACAAAACAAGTGTTTAGTCATAGTAATCAATAGATTTTTAAATATTCCTCGATTTGTAGTTATTCTTTATATATTATTATGCTTCTCTTTTATTGTGTTTCATGTATACCGAAGTAAACTTATGAATTGTTCATTCAAACCGGTTCTTTAAGGGAAATAACACGTACCGTCAATGAAATTGTCGAAACAGCGGGAGTTGTGCAAGACCTCCAGAAGTCAGATCGCTATATATAGAAAGGAGATACAAAAGCAACTGTACAAAAGTTAATTCGTTAATAAGCAAATCCATTTTAATCACGATCGGCACTAATTGGGTCAAAGTTATTGTATCATAGTCCGTGTTGAACACGATTGTCTTGTAGTCCACGCGCCAAAATAAGAATCCACAGTTGTAATGTTACTTCACGTCCATTCTAGATATTTCTATAAGATTGGATACTAGAATTTTTCATACACGGCAGAGTTCGAAAGGTATATACAAGCATATAGAATGTGTAAAAAAAAAGAAATAGAAAATGATTAAAATAACGTTGGCGGGTGCAAAGTCAGATTAGCCATGTTATTGGAGTTGTTATTGTTATTGTGGTAACGATGATGATGTAGGGCAAAACGGATCCTAAAGTGTAAAGTGTGCCGATATTATTATTACTAGAGTGGGCAGGCAAGGTCAATCTGAGCACGAAAAAACACGCTTTTAATGAGATAATGATACTTTTACTATTATTGTAGGGAGACTACGGCTGGTCAAGTAATAGACGATTAAAGGTCGCAATAGATTCATAAATGATTAAGCTAATTCGGTAAATGTATTGTTTATGCAGCAAGTAATAAAGTTTAGGTAGGGATCCTATGTTATTTATAAAGTTGTTAAAAACTCGATAAATGATGATGTAATCTTTTATTTAATAAGTCGATTCGTTGGATATAGGATAACATAATAATTTTCATAAATAGCATACTTCAAAATAATTAAATATATTGAGATATTTATTTACTAATTTATTTATTTATTAAAAATACGAGGATGGGTTGATTAATTCGTGCGATTGTATATAAACAAAGGAATAATTTTAATAAATTAACTTTATTTTTCTACATAATCTCTTCTTAATTCGATACATTATCTCCATCTGAGTTCAAGCTTCTTTATTACGTCCCGAAACTGATTTTCTTCTAACCCTGCAAACTAATCGACTACTATTATAGCTCTTCATTTGTGCAGAATTTTTTGCGTCCGAGAAAATCTTTTAATTTAGGGAATAGATGAAGATGGATGGTGCTAGATCTGGCGAATATGAGGGGTGCTGTACTAATACGAACCTTAATTCTCAATTTTTTTGCAGCAACCGTACTGGAATGCACATTATCTTATTATCTTAGTGAAAAAGCACTTTGTTCTTAGTAATTCTTGGACGCTTTTCGGCGATAGTTCTTTTCAAATGGTCTAGAAAATTTGCGTAATAATTGCGGTTTACGGTCCTGTCCTTTTGAATGTTGAATGTTGAATATTCCTCTTGCATCCCAAAATACCGATAGCAACAACATTCCCGCCGAGGAATTGGTCCACATCGTCGACTGTTATTTAGATTTGAGTTTATAATAATATAAACAATTTGTCTTTATGGGTTCTTTTAAATAAAACTAACAGTAACTTAAACACACAGTATATTAACAAGAAAACGCACTAAATAACAATTTCAAAATTAATAACTAACAATAAGAGCATTTATTTCACAACATGTATTTATATATGCGATTTATATATCAGCGATAGTCAGTTTGGATTCCGTAAGGGCCTAGGAACACTTTTTGCACTAAATGTCCTATCACAAAGATGCCTAGACGTAATCCAGGACATATACGCCTGCTTTATAGATTACAATAAAGCATTTGATAAACTTAGACATGATCAACTCATAGAAACATAGGTCAAGAGAATGATAGACCTCAGAGACATAAGATTAATCTCAAACCTATACTATGGCCAAAAAGCAGCTGAACATAAGCAAAACAAAATATATGCTGATAACAAAAACAACTAAAGATAATCGTAAGATATATGTGAAGAACCAGCTTATTGAGAGAGCAAGACAATACAAATACCTGGGCACGATCATTAATGAGAACAATGACAGCTCCCAAGAAATATGAGTCAGAATAGAACAGGCGAGAAGCACCTTTACAAGGATCAAAAGGCTTTTCTGCTGCCGAGATTTAAACCTTGACTTAAAAATACGACTGATGAGATGCTATGTGCTGTCTATACTATACTATGGGATGGAGGCCTGGACGCTGAAGGTAACCGACATGAGGAGACTGGAGGCATTTGAGATGTAGGTATACCGGAGAATATTGAAGATCTCATGGGTAGAGAGGAAAACCAACGTAGAAGTGATGAGACGTATGCATAAGGAGAGAGAAGTGATTCCGACAATTAAGAGAAGAAAACTGCTGTACATGGGACATCTCATGAGGGGAGAAAAATAACAAATACTACAAATAATTATGCAGGGAAAAATCCCGGGCAAGAGATCTATAGGAAGAAGACGGAATTCATGGCTGAGGAACCTTAGGGACTGGTTTGGATGCAATAATAATGAACTGTTTAGAGCTGCGGTTTCAAAAGTAAGAATTGCTATGATAATTGCCAACCTTCGAATCGGAGACGGCACCTAAAGAAGAAGATTTATATATGAGTATTTACATTTATATAATGTCACAAGACGACGATTAGTCATTGACTCCATTTCAGATTCTTCTATTATATAGGTATAGCTTATTCGAGGGCCTTTCAGAAGTTCTTTTCTATTCGACGCATGATACCGCTCGCTTGACGTGTCTGATGACTTGCTACGGTGTAAATACCGTTTATATAAAGACGGATACAAAAAAGAAGATAGAAGAGAAAAAAGAGCAAAGTTTCGGGCAACGTGGATTGCCCCACCTACACGGTCCTGTCAACGTCTAGCGACCCACCCGGCTACGAAGACAGCCTCAGGAGTGGAGAGACCAAAAGGTAATAAAGGAATGGTGGTAAAAGGCGCCACCGAATTTGGCACCGCTAGGCGCCGCAAATCCGAAAACTTACGATTTAACTTAAGAATGGCAAGCCACGCGGCGTGTAAATCCCGCAACCAAGCCGTCCGAAACGATAAAACAAAGAAAAGAAAAGGCGGATTTCAGCTAAGTAAACAGTCTTTATTAAATTGTGATATGTAAAAAAGAAAAAAAGAATATTAAAAATTCAACAAAAACAAAATGGTAAATTATTATCTAATCATAAGAGAAAAAAAAAGTTAGCGGTAACTACTATGTATGTAATTGAAAAAATAAAACTGAATACTTTCTACACCGGAAAAGAACCCCGTTAAAATAAGTATTTCTCTGGTTCACACATTAAAATACAAAATCATACGCCGGATCTATAGAGCAGACCCTGAATAAAAATAACAAACTCGAATATAAATCGAACAAAAGTTGGAAGTTCTTTAATAATTTAAAATAATTAAGTTAATGATTTAAATTTTAAACAAGACGAATCAAGAAAGTCTATTTTCTTGTTAATGAATTAGATTATGTTCTGCGAAATAAATAACTATATACGGGCTGATTCATTTTCGGCCCTCACCATGGGGATCTCTCTTATTATTGGAGATAGAGTATAGGTTCAAATTTGGCAAAGTTGTTAAATTTTGTGTTTGTTATAAATCCGTAAAAAAATAGACCTGTGACAAATGACCTTCGTTATTTAAAAAAAAACGCGAAAACCCCATTTTCTTCTTTTACCTGTAGCACCGACATTTGGCCTTGTAGAGAAAAAATAAAAACACATCCTTGTGGCCATTTCTAAACCTCTATCCAGTTGTGTATTCTAAATTTTTATACGACGTTTCGTTTCTTTCTGGCCATCATCAACTATCTAATTTCTTATAGGCGCCATATTGGATTTAGATATCTTCAGAAAGAGTTGTTTTTTCTGATTTCAACAATGTACCACATGCTGACTATAGTTTTTGACATTAGGTTTTATTTGAAAGAATAAATTATAAGATTAAATAAGGAAGCCTTTGGAATTTCAATCTGTCAAACATTTCATTTATTCTTCATTAATAATACAAAAATGTCATACACTAATGAAGAGAAACGAGATATGATAAGTATTTTTTATTCTTCGAAACGAAATTCAACAGCAGCGAGTACAAGATAACAAAAACATTAATAAAAATACATAGAAAAGTAAACAATAAACAATTACAGTAAATGTTCAATTATCTGGCCATCTTCGGTAATGCACAATTGGGCACGCCTTCTGGCATTTTGTACTGCCCTTTGTATAGTTCTTCTAGGAAATGCATCGAAGGCATTCTGAAGTCTGTCTCGTAATTCTTCAATGTTTTGTGGCGTATCTACTTTATAAATATTATTTTTAACATATCCCCCTAAAAAAAAAATCTAGCTGACTTAAATCAGGTGATCTCGCAGGCCATTCAACAACTCCCCTATTTCCAATCCAACGGTTTGCAAACTCTTGATTTAAGAAATTTCTAACAACAGCTGCATTGTGTGCTGGTGCGCCAGCTTGTTGCCATCATAAATATTGTAATTGATTTAATGGGATATTGTTGTCAAGTTAGTCAGATACGTATGTACGTAAAATGTTTAAATATCTTTCTCCATTTAAGTGTTCTTCATACATAACTGGTCCTAAGAGACGATTTGCCAAAATACCCATACAAACGTTTATTCCAAAACGATGTTTTGGTCTTCTAGCTCTGTTTTGTGGGGGATTTTGTACTGCCCAATAGTGCTCCGTATTTCTGTTGAACATTCCAGAATTTGTAAATTTTGTTTCATCTGACCAGATGATTTTGCTTAAAAAATTTTCGTCATTTTCTATCCTTCCCATTAACCAATTAGAATATTCTAGCCTTCTCAAATTATCTCCAGGCAGTAAAGAGTGACTAACATGGATCATGTGTGGTTTAAACCTACTTTTATGTAAAGTTCTCCAAACTCTGGACTGGCACAAATTTAATTCTGACGCTACTTCGCGTGTAGAAATTGATGGATTATTATTTATCTATAAAAATACAAGATTAACATGAAATTTGAAAACACGCTTTTAATTTACCATTTGTAAAATATCTTGTCGATCTTCATTTAAATTCCTGTTGTCTTGACCATTACCCGGCTTAGTAAACGATCCATTCTCGACCAAATTTCTGTCGCGATCTAGAAAAATGGTACGATGAGGCTCTTGTGGTTCTGGATATAATTGTAGATATCTTGTACTCGCTACTGTTGAATTTCGGTTCGAAGAATAAAAAATACTTGTCATATCTCGTTTCTTTTCATTAGTGTATGGCATTTTTGTATTATTAATGAACAATAAATGAAATATTTGACAGATTGAAATTCCATGGCTACCTTATTTAATCTTATAATTTATTCTTTCAAATAAAACCTAATGTCAAAAACTTTAGTCAGCATGTTGTACATGGTTGAAATCAGAAAAAAAAAACTCTTTCTGAAGATGTCTAAATCCAATATGGCGCCTATAAGAAATTAGATAGTTGATAATGGCCAGAAAGAAACGAAACGTCGTATAAAAATTTAGAGTACACTACTGGGTATAGGTTTAGAAATGGCCACAAGGATGTGTTTTTATTTTTTCTCTACAAGGCAAAATGTCGGTGCTACAGGTAAAAGAAGAAAATGGGGTTTTCGCGTTTTTTTTTTAAATAGCGAAGGTCATTTGTCACAGGTCTATTTTCGTTACGGATTTATAACAAACACAAAATTTAACAACTTTGCCAAATTTAAACCTATACTCTATCTCCAATAATAAGCGAGATCCCCATGGTGAGGACCGAAAATGAATCAGCCTGTATATAACTTAAAAGTATTATCGGCCCTACTATATTAGTTAATAATAAATTAAAAACGGGGAGGCATGACCTTCGTAAACATAAATGGGTATAAATACTGTTAATTAGTGTTAGTTATTATTTTTGTTACTTATCTTTTATTAATATAGTTATTTTTAATTACCGTGTGTTTTATTAATCGAAACCGAACAGAAGATTTATTACAATAGTATGAGTTTTAGTTTAATTTTTATACGAACCTCCATTCTTTTTCCTGCAAGTTTACTTGAAGACTCGTGTTCATATAATTACTTCTTAAATAAAGCATCACACTTTATACAGAGGACTACTAACAATCATTTCTTAATAAGTATATGCACTTTAAACAAGGTCACGTCTACTACTAGATGGTATGTTACCTATTTCTCACGATTTTACTGCCATTTCCTGTATAATCAGGGAGGTATTCGATATAAATCTGTATCTTTATTCTATTGCATAGTAATGGGAATAATGAAAAGTCGATCTCGGCTAATACGTACCCGTGTTTATTAAGCATACAAGAAGGAAGGCAATTAAAAGAATATCAAAGAACTCGATCTAGTGAAGCGATGACAGAAAAAGCAATAGTTGCAATTTTAAATACGCGCGGAGTACACATATATTTCTCACTTCATACGCGTATAAATTACATTGCAGCATTAATAGATTCCTATCTTGATAGTTCTCCGACAGAATTTTTCTGATGTTCTATAATTTCAAAATAATTTTATCCGATTTTAATTCCTATAAACTTTTCCTTATTCCTTCGAAACTGATAACACAGGTCTACAAAATTAAACATGTTGACAGATGTTTTTATTTTGAAAACTGATTTTATATAATTTTGGTAGGCTGATTTCAAAAATTCTATGCATTTATTTGTATCACGTAAGGTTTTTTTGCAAATATTAGAATTTGAGTATTGAGTAAAAAGGTGGAATACAAGTTAAAAAAGTGGAAAAAAATACTTTACTCAGTCTTTTTTAAGTGAAATCTTTGTCTTTTTGCCAGAAAGCTGCGTTGTTCGGACATTCGGTTGTATGTTTTTAAGGGCATATCCCGTTTTAACATCCAGCAGTAGTTCGCCATCATCGTTAGGCTCCATCTGCCTTGGTATCGCCGTTCCATTTCCTTAATGTCTTGGTGAAACCTCTTCCTGTTCTTCGCTAACTGCTCCAAGATTTTCAGGAAAATAGTTCAAGTGTGAAAACAGGAAATGCACTTTCAAACTCATATTACAACCTAGACGATGAAAGTGTTGTAACATATTTTGAACAATATTTTCGTAGTTTTCGTCCTTAGAGTTCCCAAGAAGCTTATCAATTACTTCTTTAAATGAAACCCATGCGTTTTTCTCGACATTGGTCATTGTGTTTTGAAAATCCTTGTCTTTGCATAATGTTCTTATCTGCGGCCCAACAAAAATACCTTCTTTTAACTTGGCATCGAATAAGGCTGGAAATGTCTCGCACAAATATTTAAAACACTGTCCATTTTTGTCTAGGGCTTTAACAAACTGCTTCATCAAGCCAAGTTTGATATGGAGAGGAGGCAGTAAAACTTTTTTGGGGTCAACCAAGCTATCTCTTAATACATTTTTGCTACCAGGTGTAAGGCTTGTTCTAGAGGGCCATTCTATTTGAGTCCAATGTCTATCCCTTGCTCGACTATCCCACTCACAAATAAAGCATGGAAATTTTGTATAACCTCCTTGTTGTCCTAGTAGCATGCACAGCACTTTAAGGTCACCACAAAGCATCCACTGATGTTCTTGGTAGTTTATTTTCTTTAAAAGAAGTTCAAAATTTTCATACGTTTCCATTAAATGTACCGAATGGGCAACGGGAACCGAGGCCAGCTTGTTACCATTGTGCAATAAAACGCCTTTTAAACTACGCTTACTTGAGTCAATAAACAGACGCCATTCTTCTTTTACATACGGCACATTTCCTAATTTTGAAATTAAGTCAGGAATATTGTTGCAATATACTAGCGGTCCGTCTTGAGTAAAATATTGACATAACTCTTTTTCGCGATCCCGGTAAAAGCTTGATGTGACGCCAGGTGCCAGTAAATGTTTCTCACGAAATCGGGAGGCTAACAATTCGGATGCATCCTTTGGAAGGTGCAAATCTCTAATTAAATCATTTAGTTCGCTCTGGTTAAACACTTCGGGCTCTCTGAGATCTGGTGTGAAATCTGAGTCATCTGGGTCGCAATTAGATTCCTCTGATTCTGACGATATGACGTTTTCTAGTGCTTTTGGGGCGGTAGGTATCGGTACATCTGGTCCATGAGGAACTGGTCGAATAGCAGAGTCAAGATTGGGATACACAATTTGTTTCTTATTTTTTCTGTTGAATCCTTGAACATTACACGAACAAAAATAACTATCATCACTGTGATTTCTAGGCTCTCGCCATACCATAGGAACACCAAAGCTTAAACATTTCTTCCTACCTTTTTGCCAGTTTCTTAATGCTTCAACGCAAACGGAACAAACAGTATGAGGAGCCCAGGACTTGTCTTGGTCGCCAATTTTTACACCAAAATAAGCGTGGTATAAATTTTTCACAAACGAAGTTATAGTTTGCCTGTGCTTTACACCATAACTACCACAGATATAACAACAGTTATTCGGATTGTTCAAAACAATGTCTTCTTTCCATATTGATACGTTCTAGAACACTTAAAATACGCAACAACAAAGACAACAAGCGCGCGGACACAGTAGCACGACGACTAACACAACCAAACTGCACATAAGCAGGTTTCAACGATGTATTGACGCTTCTGCGCCGACTCTGTTGCTTTGCTGAGAAATCTAATATTAACCAGTGTTGCCAAATCACATTTAATTTCATAAAAATCAATTCATTTAAAAATCATGCCTAATGTGGAACAAACATATTCTTGTCATAGGTATGTATATTAATAAATTAATATTTTTAAGATATAGAGCGCTATAAAAAAAAATTACGTGATAGAGCAAAAATATGGCCTTTTTTGGAATAAGGGCCCCCAAACATATACAAATTAGCAAACAGCTTTCAAACATCAAAATCACTGTAGACCTGTGTAATTTATTTAATTTTAGAATTTCCCATCTCTTTAATGACATGTTTGACACTACTAAGTCTATGATTATTTTTTATATTTTTTCTAGTAAATCCGTCACAAGAATACTGTACCTGGACTTTATAATTGAAACGTAAAACTACCAATGTTATGATAATCTTAAAAAAAAATAAAATGCCTCCAGATCATTAATAATAAATTCGGTGTCTCTAGTTTAGTTGTTACAATAGATTTTCAAACTTATTTATCACCAAGTCTCCCGGACCTCCGAGAAGAGCCCGGAATAATTCTCAAATGCTTATAGGCCTATATAAGCCCTCAAAGATAGTGGGGGAAAGTCAAACGACCAGCAACCTGCAACGAGTATTGTGATATAAATAAATACTGTGAAATAAATATTGAAATAAATACTGTAATAGTTTTAAGTGTTATATAGTGTATTTTGTTTTAGTATTAATAAAGTGTATGTTTTAAAATTACAGTTAGTTTTAATTAAACGAACCCAGAAACAAGTTCTTCAGGTATCGGCATTCAGGCGTACATTCCAGGAGCAGACTTAAATGGATATTCGAAATTGGGCACAGTAACAACAGTAATACAATAATACGCGATAATCTGTACATTATACAGGGTTTTTCACGTAAGCCATTCGTTAAAAGTTTCTTATGTCACCCCTTAGGACACTTTTGAAAATGTGTGGCACGTAACAACATTTAATAAATCTCTTACAGGGTGTTCGAAATTTACTGATTACCTATTTAAGTAATTTTAATTAAAGAAAAATATTTTTTTTGTAATGGAACACCTGTAGATGAGCACGCCATAGTAAGTAGATAAATATTTTGCATCGTACAGGTATAGGTTTCCCTATGCCTATTATTATTTTCTAAATTGAGCATTATCAAGAAACATCGTAGTAGTAAGCCTTGGAAAGTAAATCTGATCTGTTAAAATTTTCACAAGAAAGTTTATTCGTGTCTAACTGGATTTGTTGATAAATATGGAAGACGAATTTAATATTTATTTTAATAGAGATATTTTGAATTTATTCTACATTCATGGCGAATCTCTCAAAATATTGGAAGAACATGTCGACTTTTTAATGGAAGATACCCACATTTACTAGCAATGAATAAAACTAAATTCAAGCGAATATAGTCGAATTACATTCGTTTTGGTATTCAAGTCAAGATAGTTTTAAAATCTATTACAAGCGACGAAGGTAATGAAATCGTTGTTTTGGTATAGTTTCATGCGCATCCAACTAGTTCTATAACGGCGGTGTCTGCGGATGTAGGAATTTCATATACATCAATGGACATCAATACATAGGATTTTAAAGAAAAATAAAATGCATTCTTATTCTTTCAAATCTGTTCAGGCCTTTCGTCTATGTGATTAAGAGCGGAATTCTGTTTTGTGAGTTTACTATAACTAAAACACAAGAAGATTCTAACTTTTTATCTAAAATTATCTGGACAAATGAATCGAAATTTATCCGTGAAGGGATTTTTAATATTATAAGAAATTGTCATTATTGGGCACATCAAAATCAACATGCCATTAGAGAAACAAATTTTCAAGATACATACTTTCAATGTTTTTGCAATAATTATACATAACCGCGTTTAATACGAAATTTATAACGAGAATTTAATAAGCGTCAGATATCTGCAATTGCTAAGGGTAGCAGTATTGCCATTTTTAAATAACCTACCATAGAATCTGATGTTGGTAATCGTAATTATGTAACGATCTGCAATTTACCATCATAATATATATTGCTGTTATATAATTGTATATCTTAAGTTAGTTAAATATCTATACTTTTGCTTATCAGTTCCGTGTTTTGATTCCTATCTGGCCGTCCGATTAGGTTTTTGTGGTTTTCCTTTTCGTTTAAGGCGAATGCCGACAGTTTTGCATCTTAAGATGCTCCACGGGCGCATACATAATAATAACTCATGTCTTGTGTTTCCCTGTTTTTGTAGTCCATTTATTTTAGAATACTAAGGCATGATTTACTATTATTAAATTGGAATGTATCTTTGAATAATTTTATCCATAGCAACTATAAATGTATGACATTAATATACTATCATTTGTGTTTTATATTTCTTGAAAAAGGCATCATTTGCCGAAACATGTAGGACTATTTTAAAATATATATTTTGAAGTAAAACCAGACCTTAAATCGCCAACTAATTGATTTACCATAACATACAAAGGTCACGAAATAACTATCCATATATATATATATATATATATATATATATATATATATATATATATATATATATATATATATTGATAAGATGCTAGCTGTGGTGTGATTGTGTTTTAATAGTTAACTTATATTGAGCGCCAGTGATTAAATTAATCACAATTATTAAACTGCGTCCTCTGTACACATAAAAAGGCACTAACTGCAGTCGAAGAGCAAGATAATTAAGTAAATAAAATAATTACTCCCTTCAGGGTTCTAAGTCGGTCTTGAACTATCTCCTTTTTGGTAATTTGGTATCAATAAAATGCTAAACTCATCAATTAAACGTTAACAAATAGTACGACAGTATGAAATGATTAAAAAAAAAATATATTGAGCTAAAAAATAGAAATATGTAACAAACATATGATATGAACTAGTGTTTATAGTAAAAATAATGAACTTAACCTACGTGAATCTAATATGTTGTATTGAATAATATATTTGTGGACAAAACTACGTTACCTAACAAATAAATGTATTGCTTATATGAATCTGGTGAGTACCACTGACTTATTTTACATGGTAAACTATACTTATAGCAATAAATCTTAGTAAAAACGATGTTTAAATATTAAAAATCGAAGTTAAAGCAAGTTAGATTCTCTTATTCTGAATTGGCTTATTATAATGTGATTTTAATACGTATTGATAGAATAAGTTGGACGTCAAGAACCTGTGTTTCACTGGATATACGGCGTTGGATCTGGCTGGGCTCGTAGCTATGTATTTCCAAGTCCGGTGTTCTTGGTCTCGGGTTGCCTCTGATAGTTCTCCCAATTGACCCACGCTTCACCGCTGGAACACTGGTGATGATGCTATGGACGATTGTCGGTGTATCTTCGATGATAGCAGACTCGCTTATACGTCAGCAGGTTGGCCGTTTAATTATGCTTCTATTTTGTGCACTTTGGATGTTGTATTTAAAGATTTGTTAAAATAATTGAAATTAAAACTTGGACATTACGTAAAAAAATACAGCCATCGGTTGTAAAATTCAATATCTCTCCGCCTCCCTCGTTATTCTTTTATTCTCACCGCCTATTTTAATGTATACAAATAGCCTCGAAATTTAATTATCCCAACATCGCTTTGTGTTTATATTTTAATTGATATTACATTCTTAACTTAATCATAACATTTTATTAATAATTTTCAAATACGGTTTGTCTTCGGGTGAATGCAGGTTATGTTGTTGTTATGAATTTCTAGATGTATTCATTTGTGTTCAATCTAAATTTTAAAAGAGGGCGTGTCTAATCGGTATCAATACAATACTTCAATGTAGATAAATTAGATATCGTTATTTACGCGCGAATAATTTGAATTATGAAATTTGAATTAGAAATATAATAATAAGTTATAAAAGTAAAAATAAATTGATTTGTATTACTGTTTTCGTTGTATTAATTTATTTACATGTAGGCGATTAAAATATATGTATTTCAAAAACTCTACATGTTTCGGCAGTATCGCCTTTATCAAGAGAATACAAAATATATTTTGTATTCTCTTGATAAAGGCGATACTGTAGAGTTTGTTAATGTAGAGTTTTTTAAATACATATATTTTGAAGTAATATACAGACCTTTAATCGCCTACTGATTAGGTTTACCATATCATACCAAGGTCACGAAGTTATTATATATATATATATATATATATATATATATATATATATATATATATTGTAGTGGTACAAGCCTCACGAGCTAGTAAAGGAACAAGAAAAGCACACTGATTGCATGTTGGTTAAGAATTTTATATTTTGTAATTTAATTTTAAGTATGTTTTTAAATGTTTTGAAATAGTGTTTTATGATAAAATTGTTGTAAATTGTTAATGTAAGAATACAAAAGTAAGGCCATGAAATATAAATTTGAACAATTGACATGGAGATGAGAGATAAACAGTTTTGAAAAAAAAGTCATTATAAAAATTGGTGTCAATTATAAAAAAAATTGAAATAACATTGATAGAAGTTGGTTTAAATGCCAAGGTGAAGTAATCTTGGAAGAAAAGACCATTGCTGAGGCGGTGTTTTTGATTTGAGTGTCTGGATCGTGCCATCTGTCTTTTTCCGACAAATTGTCTACCTACTTCCAATAATCCAGTTGTTGAGCCCTGTATACTCAAGCTACCGATACATGTAGAACAAGAAGTATTACTGCAATACTGGAAAGTCACAGTGAGTGTTCCTTAACGAAGTCAAGCAAAATTAGTTATTATAGCGAGAAATGCATGCTTGCTTGAATTGATTTAGTTATAATAATTAATAGCGTTAATTAAAACTTCATAGTGACAAATCTATATTAACCTTCTTTTGTATTACCAATTTGTTGATTGTATGTCCACATATCAAACTTGTTAGTATTATCATATTGTTTAGTTACTGTTTTTGAGATTAAATTTACGGGTTCCATTGAAAAACTCGTTTATTTATTTAGTTATCAAGTATTTGTACAGAACCGACACCAATCAATTATATAACTAGCCTGAGCTAGTACATTTTCATCTACAAACTAAAGTGGTTTGGGGTTATATATCAATATATATACAGTGCGGTCATAAAGTTTGGAACCAAGCTTATAACCGCATTATTTTACATTTTTTTGAAAAACGCTCGGACAGGTAAATTTTCTTTTTTAAAACGCCATCTTTTAACATACAATTTTTTTCTATGACGTCATTGGTTTTCGAGTGATGGCGTTATCAACACTTTCTTTAAATGGCAACCATATTATTTTTTTCTCGTTTTTGGTAGATCTTTATATTCACCAAATAGTGATATAAAACAATTGGTATGTAGCATCACAATTTTTTTGAAAAAATTATATTATTTTACATTTTTTGGAAAAACGCTCGGACAGGTAAATTTTCTTTTTTAAAACGCCATATTTTGACATATAATTTTTTTCTATGACGTCATTGGTTTTCGAGTGATGGCGTTATCAACACTTTCTTTAAATGGCAACCATATTATTTTTTTCTCGTTTTTGGTAGATCTTTATATCCACCAAATAGTGATATAAAACAATTGGTATGTTGCATCACAATTTTTTTGAAAAAATTATATAAATTTAGAAAAAAAATACGAAAATTTTAGTTTTGTACAAAATTAAAATTTAATTAAAAAAAATCTGAACTTAAATTTATTGTAACAGTTAACGTAAATTTTCAAAATGGACCCCACCAACCAATTGACACTGTCCCAGCCGAGTGTAAATGTTTTGCGATCAATAGTAATCTGCGTTATTCGCTCCAGGTCAAAAGAAATTCGTCTTCCCAATCGGCCAATTACTTATTAAAAAATCTTATTTAACATTAAATAGTTTCACAAAAAAGGGCCAAAGAAGTTTAATTTATTTAAAAAATTGACATGATGTGGCAGACCATTTCTTAATTAAAATTATTGCCCAAAAATTGAAGATTTCAAAAACTAATTAAGCTTACAAAATTTACTGAAATATGTAAGTAAGTTTTTTTCACACTTCTGTCTTGTGTGAGGACTTAAATATTCTTCTTGAACAAACCGGATCGTCAAAAGCACATGTACTCATGTTACTATGAAAAAAAATTGCAATAAAAGAACACGCACTTTTTTGCAAGATATTTCTTTATGACATTCTTGCTTCTTTTTATACAATTTATGTACAAAAATTTTAGTTTGAAATTGTTTCTATGGCGACAACATTGTTGAATTATTTACTTCTATTTTTGACGTTAAATTTTTGAGATATTGCGTAAAGATTGTTCATTTTCGCTAATATAAAAAATGGCACATTTATCTGAGCGAGAAAGAATCGAAATTTTAATTATGGTTGGCATACGATTTGTTTAACCATGAACACCCTGATAGACCTCCAATTACCAGGTCTACGGTGACAAAACTAGTTGGAAAGTTTACCGAAACTGGATCCGTAAAAGATCGACCAGGGCAAGGTAGACCTCAAGTAGGAGAAGATGTGAAATTAAATGTGCTTCTAGAAGCAGAAGAAAGGCATCATGTTTCCACCAGACAACTTGTGTTAGCCAATCAGGTGGCTCACTCATTTGTCGTCAACTTATTTAAAAAAGAACACTATCGTCCTTACAAAGTTCAACTTGTACAGGAATTACATGAGGATGACGAAGATCGTCGACTGCAGTTCTGTGAAGATGTAATGTTACGTTGTGGTCAAAATCTAAATTTCTTGGAAAACATCGTCTTCTCAGATGAAACTACGTTCTGCCTAAATGGATCTGTTCACCGCCATAATTGCAGATATTGGTCGCAGAACAATCCGCATTGGACTCAAGCGTGTCATACTCAGCGCAGAGGAAAAGTTAACGTATGGGTTGGAATGATTGGACGACGCATTTTAGGACCATATTTTTTTGAAGGAAATTTGACTGCTGTGCAATATTTAGAATTTCTAAGATTTGAACTGGTTCCAGCGCTCGCTGTTATTTTCCTAAATCACGAGGATGGTGATGTACCCCATCCTAATATTTGGTTTCAACATGATGGGGCGCCTCCCCATTATGGTGTAGAGGTTCGCCACTATCTTGACGAAATATTTCCCAATAAACGGATTGGACGGAGAGGCGCCATAGAATGGCCACCTCGTTCTCCTGACCTGACTCCGTTAGACTTTTTTTTGTGGGGTAATTTGAAATCGAAAGTGTATTTTAACAAACCGAACAATTTAGAAGATTTAAAAGAACGAATTCGCGTAGAACTTACACAAATATCCCCAGACATAATTGAGGCGAGTATACGAAGTGTTTACACTCGGCTGGGACAGTGTCAGTTGGTTGGTGGGGTCCATTTTGAAAATTTACGTTAACTGTAACAATAAATTTAAGTTCAGATGTATTTTTTTTAATTTAATTTTAATTTTGTACAAAAATAAAATGTTCATATTTATTTCTAAATTTATATCATTTTTTCAAAAAAATTGTGATTGTACATACCAATTGTTTAATATCACTATTTGGTGGATATAAAGATCTACCAAAAACGAGAAAAAAATAATATGGTTTCCATTTAAAGAAAGTATTGATAACGTCATCACTCGAAAACCAATGACGTCATAGAAAAAAATTGTAAGTCAAAAGATGGCGTTTTAAATAAGAAAATTTACCTGTCCGAGCGTTTTTCCTAAAAATGTAAAATAATGCGGTTATAAGCTTGGTTCCAAGCTTTATGACCACACTGTATATATATATATATATATATATATATATATATATATATATTTATATATATATATATATATATATAGACCATTAAGTAGTATCAACCGTACTGTATAAGTAAAAATTAATTAACGGGCGAGCGGTCTTTCAAAAAAAAAAAAACTCCTTTATTTCACTCACTTGAGTGAAATAAAGGAAATATCTTGTGAGCTGTCACAAAATATATATACGGACGATGTTAGTCGAATGAACCTCTCTGTTTGTAGTACAGAAATATAATTTAAGGTGGCATCGCATGCATAATGTTTTATCTTTTCTAACTTATAATTATGCATAACTTTTCTACTACCTCTTGCAATTATATTGTAACTGAAATTATACGCATTGTTATTGGACTTTTTTACATCATCCTCAGAAAACAAACTTTTGGTTAACCTTATATATTTTTAGATATTACATCTGTGCAGTATATCGACAACAATGTGATTTATGTAATAAAATAACGTTGCATGCAACCGTAAAAGAAGGGAATTGATGTTTGGCTTCGAGCAGATTTGAAATTGTTTACGGTTAAAATACTTCGCAGTCGATTACATATATTTTAGCACAGTTTGGTGTATAATCTGGCGAATACTCGATTTGGAAATGAGAGATTCTTGAGAAAATCATCCTGTCATTTTACGCTGCAACACAGCGGTAATACACTAAATTGCTAAATGAAACGGAAGATATTCTGTTGGAATATTTTACACGTGAAAAGCCTGCGACTACAAAATTCACCGTACATGAACGATCTTCCTGTTCGGAAGATTCGTTTACTGAAATTATTACTTTGCTGGAGTATATTAAGATGTTATATATGATATTACTTATATTTCTCCTATGTGGAGGTGTATAACTGTTTATTAGGATAATAATACAAGCTTCTTTGAATCTTGGTATACGTAATTTATAGGCTTTCCTTATAATGTTTTTTTTTACAATCTCGGTTTTAAATTACCTTGTCTCATTTAAGCAGGAAAAAGATAATGTTCTGATTATTCCATTATAAAGTTAGGAAAGTTCTCATCTCTTGCATAGTTAAGTCACTGTATTATGTAGAGCGAACTATTGGGTGTAGAATCGTTTTTTTGCCCTTCAACGTTATCAGTCTAGAAACAAATAAATTCAAAGGAAAATATTAATATACGTTGTATATTAATTACATATGGATAATAAATAATAATAGTAACTAGTTTGCAAAGATCATATGCATAAAATGCTGTTGAGTAAAATCAAAGTAACTATTGCTTTGATTTTACATGAATATTATACCAACGACATATAATGTGGGCATTAATTTAGAAGCAGAATATTCACTCTTGACACATTTTAAAATATGCTTCTTAAATTTCAATTTGTTTTCCGATACGAACCTTAAATCCTTTCATATATTTATTATGTCAATTTTATCTCTAGGAATTTTAATATTAAAATGATTATTCTATTTTCATTATTGAAAATTTTGCTGTATTTTGAAGGGTTTAAATTCAAAAAATGTTGTTCCTATATGTCCGCTACTTAATTTCAATGTCGAAAATGTGCCGTACAGGAAATCGTCTAAAAGTATTTTCAATTTTACTTAATATACTATTCAATTAATAGAGTTTCTAGAGGATCATCGCAGGGTTGTCCGTTCTAGTCTGAATTAACGCATGTAATGTGGAAATTTAATAATTATTAATTCTCATTAACATTGCGTTTTTCATCATTTGCATATATACACGCAGTATAGAAATGAAAGTCGTATCTATTTCGGGATAATATGTACTGATGATTAGTAAAAACTATGAAATATCGGTATCTGCACATTCCAGGTGGATATGACTTCCACACATTTTTCATTTGCCCAGACAACCTGGACGGTTGGCGCTGCGACGCGTTGTATCTGCATTCTTAGGCAAATGTGATTTTGTCATTTGTAGAAATTAATACAACAAATTAGAGCGGTAATTGCATGTAATGTGGAAATTTAATAATTATTAATTCTCATTACGTTTTTCATCATTTGCATATACACGCAGTATAGAAATGAAAGTCATATCTATTTCGGGATAATGTGTACTGATGATTAGTAAAAACTATGAAATATCGGTATGTGCACATTCCAGGTGGAAATGACTTCCACATATTTTTCATTTGCCCGGAAAACCTGGACGGCTGGCGCCGTGACGCGTTGTAGCTACATTCTTAGGCAAACGTGATTTGTCATTTGTAGAAATTAATACGACAAAGTAGAGCGGCAATTGCATGTAATGTGGGAATTTAATAATTATTAATTCTCATTAACATTGCGTTTTATATATATATATATATATATATATATATATATATATATATACACAGACTGTCCCGTAAAAAACGCCAACATTCATAATTCCGTTATTTATTGTCCGGTTTTATTTAAACAAAAAGTAAATTTAATAGCATTAAAAACACTATAAGATAGCAGTGTTTTATTTGTTTACAATTGTTTTCATTAATGTCAAACGACAGTCAAGGTTTTTATTTTAAATGGCAACATATATATTTTTGGCTATATTCGGATTGTATTTTTTTTTCTGATTTCAACGATGTATAACATGTTTATTTTTGATAAACGTTTATTGCAAAAAAAAACTTTAAAAATTTCATCTTTGTCTTCCATTATTTATAAATATTCGAATGTGTCATGAAACATTGGAAATGTAAGTATTATAAATATTATTATAAGAAACAAAACACTTTACAATAAATGTTGAAATTGCCCGCCACCTTGTCTAACACATATCGCACATCTCCTAATTACTCCAAAGGTCGCATTTAAAAGACAAGCGGCAGGTACTTCTTGACAAGTGTTAATAATTCTTTGTCTTAAAATGTCAACATTTTCTGGAGTTGTTAAATAAACTCGATCTTGTAGATAAGCCCACAACCAAAAATCGAGGGGCGTAAGATCAGGTGAACGCGCAGGCCACTCGATAGGACCGGATGTTCCTATCCACCTATTTCCAAATTGGGTGTTCAACAAATCAGTATTTACTCTGGCGTTGTGCGCGGGAGCCCCATCTTATTGAAAAAATATTATATTTAAATTTGCCAAAGGTAATTCATCTAAAAAGTTTTGGAGATTTTCGTGTAATAAAGTGTAGTACTTTTCTTGATTTAAGCAACCATCTATGAAAAATGGCCCAATTAATTGATCACCTAAAATGCCACACCAAACATTTACGTTGAAACGTCTTTGAAAATTATTTTCAATTACAAATCTCGGATTGTCTGCACTCCACTGTCGATGTATGTTTCTATTAAAAATACCGTCGTTGCTAAAAGTGCATTCATCAGACCAAATTATCCTTCTGTAAAAATTCGGGTCTTGTTCTAATGCATTTAAATAAAAACGACAAAACTGTATTCTTCGGCCAGGATCATTTTGTTCTAATGCATGAACTTTTCGAGCTATGTATGGTTTAAGTTTGTGTTTTCTTAAAATACAATGAACTGTAGTTTTTGATACCCCAATATTATGTGCAATGTCGCGAATCGAAGTTCGTGAATTTTGCTGTAGTGCAAGAAGAACATCTAATTCCTTATCTTCGGAGAATTTCCGTTTTTGTGTTTTTGGTTTGATAAATGATCCATAATTTCTTAAATTCTTTTCAATTCTCTGAAATATTTTCGAACCTGAAACTTCTCTGTCCGGAAAACGAGCACTGCACCGACGAACTGCATGAAGGCGATTTTTATTACATTCAAAGAACACTTGTAACATGTCCGTTAATTCATTGTTATTCATTTTTAACGAAAATACGCTTTTTGTTGCGGCGAAACGTTCAAACAGGATAATACAGAAAACTTAATAAAGTCAAACTGACACTTAAGGCACATTGACATAATGCTGGTGGACTTTTATAAATTTATAAATTTTTTTTAAAATTTTTTTTTATTAGGAGATGTGCGATATGTGTTAAACAAGGTGGCGGGCAATTTCAACATTTATTGTAAAGTGTTTTGTTTCATATAATAATATTTATAATACTTACATTTCCAATGTTTCATGACACATTCGAATATTTATAAATAATGGAAGACAAAGATGAAATTTATAAGGTGTTTTTTTTGCAATAAACGTTTATCAAAAATAAACATGTTATACATCGTTGAATTCAGAAAAAAAAATACAATCCGAATATAGCCAAAAATATATATGTTGCCATTTAAAATAAAAAACTTGACTGTCGTTTGACATTAATGAAAACAATTGAAAACAAGTAAAACACTGCTATCTTATAGTGTTTTTGATGCTATTAAATTTACTTTTTGTTTAAATAAAACCGGACAATAAATAACGGAATTATGAATGGTGGCGTTTTTTACGGGACAGTCTATATATGTATGTATATATATATATAACAATTTTTTCGGCTTTTATATGAAATATTTACAAATATCAAATTAGTATGTATGTAATTGCAAAGTAAGTGGGGATGTAAACATTGCAGAAGTCAGTTTTGAAAGCTGATGTCAGTTTTGATAGCAGATGTCAGTTAGTGAAAGCAAATGTCATTTAGTGAAAGCAGATGTCTGTCTTGAAAGCAGGTAAAAGCGACAGTCCGGCAAACTGTGGACTTCGGTTCAAGTCCCAACATAGACAATATTTTTCAATAAAAAAAAATCCTATGATTTGCTTTGTAATTTGTACTTACTTTGCAATTACATACATACTAATTTGATATTTGTAATAATTTCATATAAAAGCTGAAAAACTCCAATAATTTATCAATTGTTATATTTAATTAACGACTAAGAAATTGTCTAAACACTTATATATATATATATATATATATATATATATATATTTATATATATATTTATATATCAGAGATTCAATTAGTTGGCGATTTAAAGTCTGGTTTTACTTCAAAATGTATATATTTAAAACAATCTTACATGTTTCGCCATATGATGCCTTTTTCAAAGAATTTAAAATATAAATGATAGTATATTAATGTGATACGTATAAATTTGTAGTTGTCATGGATAAAATTATTCAAAGATACATTTCAGTTTAATAATAACGAATCATGCCTTAGTATTGTAAAAATAGTTAGACAACAAAAACGAATAGTTGATCAAAATTGTCGTTGGACGATGAAGGTGAATCCAGATGACAGAAAAGATTTAAACCATCAGAACTCCCAGTCTCTAAATTGGGTTGTAGTGCATAAATATTTAAATCCTTGTCGCACTATTTAAATTTAATTCTAGTTGCATTTACATATGTAACTGTGTTAGTTAATAGAGTTATTACATTGGAAAATTCTGTCTGTTGTTAGATTTATTTTATAGTAATAATTTATAATAAACTATAAATTATACAAATTATAAACGAAGAAAACTCAAACCATATAGTACTTACAAAATGCCACGGAAATTTACCTTCAATAAAACTTAACAATAAAAACATACCCACAACGGAATGCGTTAAATATTTAGGCCGGCACCTTGATCAGAAACTAACCTGGTTCTTCGAAAAAGAACACTCAATTAGAAGCAAACTTTTGGCATATAATGTAATCTTTAACCTTGTCAAATCCAATATTGCGATCATAGAGAGGCTTAAATCGAAAAGAGATTAAAAAAAAACTGCGTACAATTATTGATACTTCCTATTTTGTGACAAATAAGGACGTATAGCATGTTTGGTTGTTCATACAATAGAAAACAATCAGGTAATACAGTAGGCGCTAACTGCAACGACTTGAAAGATATCCCAATCCACTACCTCTGGACCTCCTAGACAACAGTGAAGATATCCGAAGACTGAAACTCAGAGAACAATTGGACTTACCATTTCTAAATTAAAGTGTGAAATCACAGATATAACATTGGGATATAAACTCAGGAACATGAATCATGTAGAGTTATATTCAATGGAATAGAGCTCTCTCACGCCAGTTATACCTTAAATAAGATATTCTCATTGTTTTTATAAAGACAGATTGCATAATAAACGTAAAACAAAAAATGTATATATACTCGTAAAAAATTTAAATAATTTAAATATCGGATATTTAAAGTAATTAACTTCATAGATCGAACGGTAGTATTTTGTAGAAACTATTGTATAAATAACCTAAGCAACTAAAACTAATTTCTGTTTGACACAAATAATTTGACATAATAAATATAGGTAATTAAATTATGCAACTTGCTCTATAATATTATTAGTAAGTCCACTGCCCTCGGGCATACATCCAAAACTGCTTTGTATAAAATTTAATTAGTCATTACGAACATAAATGAAGCAAAACAATTCTTTTGTTGCGGCCATTACACAATAGACATATACATATACACATAAAAAGAGCAAATATTCTTTTGTTACTGAGGTGTCCAGTGGAGTCCAGGATCGCATCGGCCTCGAGTTTATCTGTTAAACTCCCTCTAATAAACTGATAATATTCTGTATGTGTGAACATTTCTATTGTCATTCTATCAAAAGGAAAAGAAAAAAAAACAGAACAAGGAGATTGAAAAAAGAACATGTAACGCATTAGCACAACAAAAAGTTAGATACAGTAACGACGATTCAACTATTTGCTGCTGTTAGGCACTACCTGGAATCAAAATAATATAAAATAATTAAATCCCAGTGAGCGAAAGAAATCCATTGTAAAAGTGTTTTAATAACTGCGGTGTATACAATTACGTTACAACAAAAAAAGAAAACTAATTATAATACATATTATTAGCATAATCGAAACCGGACACAATAGTGTTTTATTATATAAGCGTAATATAATGGTAGACTTTACATTCATGTATTGGAAAATGATAAAAACTGGTCTACTTTAGTTATAATAAATTGTAAAAATAACGTGCCTCTTGGGTTCGATAGTCATAGGAATTATAATTTCTTTCGTGTCAAAAAAGAATAATACTTTGCTATTAATTTACAATCGCCTGTACACCAGAAGTCAACGAATCGATTATTTACCTTGATGAATCTTCTTTTCATTTTTAATTTTCTTTCAAGTTACGTTGACCATATTTCAAAATGTGAAAATTTTAAAATTTAGGTAAAGGTAAAGTCGAAACGTGACTAAACTGATTTATTGGTGTTTTGTTTAATATTTACACATAGTGTAACATGAAAAAACCATACAAAAAAATAATGAGTTCTTTAAAAATATAAATTCAAAATTGTTTTATATTAATACTTGTTAACAATTGAAGGGTATAGGGGAAGAAAGATTAATGTCACAAAATGTAACTTTTGAGAAAATAGTATATTAAAAAACAAGTTTCATAAGGCACCATTTTGCCGCACGAGATCAGTTTAGAAACCGAACCGCGATAGCGGCGAGTTTTCTAAAGAGCGAGTGCGGCAAAAGGCCTTATGAAACGAGTTTTTTATACTATTTTTTCTATTTTGCATTTTTTACATTAATAAATTGGAATTATTTAATTTGGAAGTTCAGAGTTTAATTTTTATATAAAGCATGCAGTTGGTCACATTGATACTTGACATTGTCAAATTTAAATCTTGCTATCCGCGAAGTATATTATATTACATATTATTTATTAATTTTCGTTAACATTACTTGATATTTTATTTAAAAATATAAACATGAGTGACTTAGAAACTAATATATCTTGTTGTCAATTGTATACAATATACGTTGTTTGTGTAGAGTAAGAACATATATCATATCTGTCAAATGTACTTAAATTCTTAAAATCAAATGACAGAAATGATATTTATAATGATAAATAGAAAAAAGACTTTAGAGATTTGAAGACCGTACATATACATGTACATATGTTGAATCACATTATTTCTGCATCAAGTTGTTTAGTAATACGTATAATATACAGGCTGATTCATTTTCGGCCCTCACCATGGGGATTTCACTTATTATTGGAGATAGAGTATAGTCTATCTATACTCTATAGTCTATAGTCTATCTATACTATATCTATACTCTATCTATACTCTATCTATCCTCTCTCTCTATCTATACTCTATCTATACTCTATAGTCTATCTATACTCTACAAGCCGGCTGTGCCGCTGAGACCGATAGTAAGTTCCGTTAGCTCACCGACCCGACCGCTTTCACGCTTCTTAACAGAAAAACTACAACCACTTGCCGAAGAAATACTATAATATGTTACAAACTCGACTCACCTAACTGAAATACTCAAGGATATCACCATGGATCAAGACGACATGTTAGTGAGCTTCAACGTGGTTTCACTCTTCACACAGATACCGATTAATGAGGCGATAGATCTACTAATAAAGAAATACCAACTCCCCGAATACGACACAGATCTAACAAAACACTGCCTGTCAAACATGTATTTTATATACAACGGACAATTTAATAAACAAACCGATGGAGGCTCCGATGGGATCACCGCTGTCATGTATATTGGCGAATTTCTTTATGGCAGATTTCGAACAAAGAGCACTGGAAAACGCTACAGACAAACTAAAACTCTTGCTGCGATACGTAGACGACACCCTGGTGATTTGGCCGCATAAAAGAGAGAAATTAGACAAGCTTTTACAACATCTGAACATCAGACACCAGAAAATAAAGTGCACTGTCGAAGTGGAAGAAAGAAATCGGCTACCTTTCTTACGGCCGGTATTATCAACTGTTATTAAAAGTAGTTTTAGTTAAATGACATTTAAATTAAGGGTCACTTAAATTAGGGGTTCCGTATTAGGAAATGAATTTAAGCAGCATTTACTTAAATGTGGTATTTAGGAAGGTTGGCATTACTTTTAGAACAAATGAACGATTTTAGCACATTTAAACCGTCTGTGGCTATATTTGCTTTTATTTGTGTTGCTGCTTTTAATACCAAACACGCGTCAGTCTCCAGATTCTTCAAGATTATTTTTGTGAAACAATATTTAGTGTTAACATGAATAATAAGAAAGGTCGTGGAAAAAATTTTAATGAACAAGAGGCTATAGATCTCTTATCACTGGTAGTCAATTACATAGACATTCTAGAAAATAAACAAACAAATGCAGTGACTAATCAAGAGAAGGTAATTATTCCGTAATTCGTCTTTTATCATTTAATCACTGATGATTCAATTTACAGGCTCGTACATGGAAAAACATTACAGAGGAGTTCAACATTTCCCATCCGTTAACAACACGTACCCTTGAACAGCTGAGTGCAAAATATGAAAATTTAAAACATCGTAGTAGAAAATATGCTGCACAAAAGAAACAAGCGCTATATTCTACAGGTGGTGACTCTTCGCAGACAGTCATCGATGTAGTTCTGGATACCGTATTAAGCATACTCCCAAGCAAGACTGTCGAAGGTGAATAAATTTATTAGACTGCGACGGTGAATCACTGGCTGTATTCAGCTGCACTGGTGTCGAAAAAGGCTTGGAAACACAGATAATCTGATAACGGTACATGTACCAGGAGAAATTACAAATGAACCATCTGAACTAGTTTGTGTTACAATGAACACAAGTGATGCAGATACAATGGTCCAAACTAGTGGATCAAATTGTACACCGGCACCAATACCAAGCAAAATGTCGAAAAAACATAGGAGAAAGCACGATTCAGATGATATCGAAAAAATATTAGAGGCAAAAGCCAAATTTTACGAAACTAAAACAAAATTGATGGAAGTAGAATATAATTTAAAATTAGAAGAAGTGAAAAACAAAGTTCTCCAAAATCAAGTTCTGGAGCAAGAACTATCGGAAAAGCAGGAAACACAGTCAGTGAGATTTGCTCTCCTGAAAGAGGAATTGGAAGGAAAGAGGTTACATAATATGAAATTAAGAGCAGATCTCTAATGTTATGTATTTCTTTAAAATTAAATTTCAGTTGTAAAATGAAATGTACTTTTTTTTGTATACTGTTCAGATAAAAAGATATATTAATAAACCGTTTGTTACTAGTTCTTTTGTATTTGTGTAGTGCATGAGGTTATAGACTTGTTGGCTAATAAATAAAAAAGTAGAAAGAAATATTGAATGGTTATATCAATTTATTCGAAATATTTACTAGTAAACAATCATACGACAGATGCTTTTAAATTACAATAAATTTTGGAAATAATTTTGTATCAGTCTCTAGCGAGTATTGTTATTAGCCTCATAATTAGCTTCATTAAACACTTCCTCTGCTTCA
This sequence comes from Melolontha melolontha, assembly GCA_935421215.2. Classification (NCBI taxonomy): domain Eukaryota; kingdom Metazoa; phylum Arthropoda; class Insecta; order Coleoptera; family Scarabaeidae; genus Melolontha; species Melolontha melolontha. Next base: position 95,961,005 of record OW285242.1, on the reverse strand, counting down.
ACCAAAATGTTTTCCTGAACTGGTAGAGGCTCATTTCTATTAATTGCAATGTTATGCAACACTGCAGTAGCAACGATTATAATTTTTGCCGTTTCATTATTCACCCTCATCCCCAGAGACAAAATTGGAAATCTTCTTTTCCATACACCATATTGGCGTTCAACAGTATTTCTGGTCATAATGTGGCATGAATTATACTTTTCTTCAGCTGCTGTATGTGGTTGCAATAATGGTGTCAATAGGTAATTATTATTCCCATACCCTTTATCACCAAGAAGAAAACAATCGTTATACATCCCAGTAGCAACTTTCGTTTTTAGCCTGCTGTTATTAAATACAGTCTGATCGTGGCTGGAACCAGGCCATCTTGCAACTATGTTTGTGATTTTTAAATTGTAGACACATGTTGTTTGTACATTGTACTAAAAATAACCTTTTCGGTTACGATATATTTCTCCACCATGACCACCTGTAATATTAAACATAATCAAAAATAATTTTATAGATTTATGCTAGAAATTTTGCCTGGAGATTGTATTTTGATGTGAGTACAATCAATTGCACCAATTACTTTTGGGAATCTTGCTATTCCATAAAACCCAGCCTGAATGTTTCTTATTTGGTCAAGTGTCTCAGGCATTTTAATAAATACTGTTCGGAGCTGGCCAATTGCAGTTGAAACTTTGTTTATTATTTTACTGGCTGTAGCTTCAGTCACACCAATAAAATCTCCCACATAAATCAGCATACAACCAGACGCATAAAATCTTAAAGTTAGCAATAATTGGTTCATTGGCGATACACACTGATTTCTTGCAGCATGAAATTTTATATCATTTTCAATATTGCCTAGAATTTCAGTAACACCTTTCGTAAATCGAAATATTTCGAAAAATTCATCATTAGATAACTCGTCGAATGGCTGTCTTCTCTGTTTGAATACTTTTGGTTGTCTTCTCCGACGTACTATTTCTATTAACTCTGACGAAGATGTGAAATCACTCGAAGAAGAGTGCATTTTGTTATATTGGTAGATAAATTCAAATTAATATTAAATAGAAAATATTATAACCTATATGGATGTAAGTATACAGACTTTCCGCGGTTATATATCACAAACTGATCACAAACATATAGAAGTGTACACAAGTCCCAAGTATACATGAACACGCATGCGTTAATTCTCCGTTTAATTCTCGAGTCGTCGAATTTGGACATTTAAGTATAAATGCGTGTTTAGAGCTAAATCTTCGTTCAAACATGTTGATAATACGCTTGCGTTACTTTTAAATGCCATTTAAAATAAATGTCCTTTTAATTACGTTGATAATACCGGCCGTTAGACTTGACGATAATAAGAAAACCGGATGGATCGTTAGCATACACAGTTTACAGAAACCCTGCACATACAAACAAATATCTAAACTTAGCTCCACATCATCACCTGCCACAGTTAAACTCTGTAGTAAAAACATTAATCCACAGATCTCAAACTCTGTCAGACGCAGAACATCTAAACGAAGAAGTGAGAACAATAAAAAAGAATATTTGAAGCGAACGGATATTAACAACATACCATTAACAGAGCAACAACAACAACAACCAATCAAAAAAGAAAGAGAAATCTACACGGACAGCATTTCTCCCTTACGTGAAAGGTATGACTGAGAAAATAGGCAGAATAATATGCCAACACGACATAGACACCATTTACACCACAGACAGGAAAATAAGAGGCATTTTGCCTAGTACAAAGGACAAAATAGAACTAGAAAACCAAGGTGTCTACGAAATACCGTGCCATGAACGCGACCAAACATGTATAGGGCATACAAACCGAAAAACCAGCGTACGAAGGGAAGAGCACAGAAATGTGGTAGCTAAAAAAGAAACATCATCCCTAGCTAAGCATGTACTACATACAGGACACACCATCGACTTCGACGGTACAAAGACTATAAGCCCGCAGTACGAATTTAACATACAAGATAATAAGAGAGGCTATAGAAATTGAGAAACGACAAAACTGTATAAACAAACGGGACGACGAACAGCGTTTGCCTGACACATGGAAGCCAGCCTTGTTTAAAAGACAGACTACACCTAAGCGATGGAATGATAATAACAACTTACGACAGACCTGTTATATCAATATATTGAATAGCACTATTCATTGGGTTAACCGCACACAAAAAATAGATGTGCAGTTAACCGAATGAATAGTGCTATTCAACAACTGCGTGATGTAGTTACAGATGTTGTAGACTATTTATATCGCCCGTCGTAATGACGTCTATTTCAGCCCGATGTGTCCGGTCTCTATTAATAATATTGGTTTATGTAATTCTTGGTATTGAGGTTGTGCGTATAAAGTATTAGAGAAAATGCGACAATACTTTGTAAATTTTCTAGTTACGGTATATTTTACCACTAATTTCTTTTAGTATAAATTCTGGGATTGGGAGAAGCTGTTCTTAGAATATATTAAAAAGGAAAAAAAAAATTAAAATTATCTATGTCATAGAAAACGAAAACTGACGCGATTAGATTGTGATTTCGCTTTGCACTTAACTTTGTCACTTTTCCATGTCCAGATATTTTCGCCTATCGCATACCATGAATGAATAGCATTACAATGGATAAGCGGATAATATTGCAATAAATAGATATTTCTCGTTTACGTTAATTAAGTATTCCCGCTATGCGGAATTATTTTATGCTAATTATATTTTAAAAATCAAGGACGAACAATTGCAATTTGTCAATTCTCGTTGAAATGTATGTAAATAGATTTGTAATACATCTTCGACAAACTCCTCAACAATGTGTTCATTAATTAAAGCACAATATCACGCGAAATGATCTGAGATATATTAACGAATGATTTGCACATAATGCTCATAATGAATCCAGTAAGAAATATAAAGACCGTGGTTTAGTTTACACGCGCTGCTAGAATGGACATGCTAATTTGAATATGTTTAGCTCGAATTCAAACATATTATTATACGAGTAATATATAATACATATTATTATAAAGGTCGTTTCTTTGAACAACCGTCTCTTTCGTACGTATGTTTAGGTAGGTATATGTACATGTTTGTGTATATGTAAGTATGTATGTGTGTTGCTACGGTTGAAGAAGTATATAATTATTGGCTTTAGGGAACACATGTCAATCTAAATGAGTTTGTTAATAAATTAAATAAGGCGGGTACGCTAAAATAATTAATATGATGTGCGAATTATATGTAATAATAAAGTTATAAATAAAGTTTGATGTTTTATAATCGAATTATATGATAAGAATAATAATATCTTGCATTTACTTTGTGTGAGATAAAAAAAATTATAGTATGACATTGAAATGTCAAATTAAGGTTTCAGCATGGAATTTATGAGGTTGGTTATTCTATTTACACATTTGGAATTTAACAGAAAGGAGAAAAACTTTATTTCGTTTAATATTTAATTCTTGATACAAGAGGAAAATATATTGGAACACAATTGTTAATCTGTATCTACATAATTCTCACCATAATATTTCGGTCCAGCAGATATTTTCGAACTTAGAAGACAAAGATTATTAAACTTCCTTGGGCTTATCTCTATTGTGGGTTAATCTAGGATCTCGAGATAAGGTAAGTAACGTATAAATATTATTATTTTTTATTTAAATTCAATGAAATAATGAATACAAAAGTAAAGGAAAAATTGAGATCTTTACTTTGAAATACACTTTTTATTTGCCGACAGCGGGATAGGCAACGTTGTCTTCTTTCAAGCACTTGTAATACAATATTATACATGCAATAATAATAACATTAATAATAATGATGATTTTTATTGTCGAACAGTTTATAAATCAATTATAGGACATAATACTAAATTAAACATATAAAATATTAAAGATAAAAATGAAGAGTTCAAAAAATAAAAGTGGCATTTTTATCTCCCGAAGAAGCAACAAACTCGTTGCAAAATATAGAGATAATTAATAAATGAGTTTTAATTGACAGACCGCTATAGTATGGTGGATAATTTCTTTTAAATTATATGTATATATATATATATATATACATATATATATATATATATATATATATATATATATATATATATATATATATATTAATATTAAACTGAAACGGCCTAAGGTTGATACGATAATTGTAATTAATTAATTTGCCCAGAAAAATAAAAATAATTTGAAAATGCACAAGTGTAGTTATAAATATGACATATAGATGGAGTTACGTTTAAATATTACAGTTGTCCACATGTATAATATTCGGAACATAAATAAATATAAATAAAAAAATTAATACTTAACTTTATTAGGCCTCCTTCAAGTGCAAAACTTATTGTTAAATACTTTATGTGCATCTTAATCTAAGGACCGGCTAGCTGAGTTATAGTGATTTTACACTTTACGATAATATATAACTGCGAGTTCGGTGCTAATAGAAGATAGATATGTTAAAAACAAGTTATTCTAAGTATGACGCTTCCAAATGTATTAAAATAAATAAAACAAGAGAGTGAAAGGCAAAAATTACTGGTTTAATACGAAAATCTATTCAAAGGTAAGTTTTTAAACATGATAATGAAATACATAAACATATGTGTAGTCATGTGATTAGATCTGATATGAATGTTAGATTAATTAATAATAATATGGTAAATGCTTAAAAATTTGATCTATGTAACTATAATTCTAACACAAGGGAACTGTATTCTTCCGTTTAAAAGGTATACATATTAAATACTAACATTTTAGGTATTCATATAAAAATATCAACGATTATATTAAAATTTAAATTAAAAAATTTATATATTTTAGGAAATGTAAATAAAAATGTACTCAATTTGATTTTACGGTGGATTCTGGATATTCGAAAGGTGTTTGGATTCTTCTACACAGGATAAAAAGGTTCTGGTTGTGGAAATATACTGGTATCGTTCTTAGCGTGGGTCGATATTTTTCGTAGCGTCCCTCAGAATATGGAATTTCGTTTTACAAACGATCTGGCAGGTTTAAGAATGGGTAAACTTCATCTATCGATGCCTGGTAGGTAGGAGATTCGTAGGATGTTTTTTTTTTATGGTAAGATTATAAAGATTTATTTATTAAATTATCACTTAGTTTCAGGATCACAATCTTTAAAAAAATGTCGACGCGTACCAAAATTTTATTGATTCCCATAGCTAACTCTCTCTTGTTTTTCTTCAATATCCAGGCGTCTTATTTGTAATACTTGTTTGTATTTATTTAATCTCGTTAATAAATTTATAAAAATGAAATAAATTACTATTACTAATCGTTTAGATATTTCACAAAAATTATTATTTTAATTTTATAATACACAAAAGTGTATTTTAAACGTTCAATATTTCGCTAGATACCTGTTTACAATTGGGATTTTTCCCGCCTTATACAATTCAAACAAGGTACAGCTATAACCATAATATGTGTCACAAATATTTCCAATCAATTAAGTTAAATATCTTCGGTGAAATTATAATGTAAATGAAAATGCCTTAAGTAAATGACTACAAGGAAATAGATAAGTATATGATTAAAATTGGAGCAATTAAAAACGCGGAATTAACTTTATTGATATGGCACGTGAAAAATGCAGTTCCAACAGTATCTTATATTCTAAAATTGACATTATAAATCTAAATTCTGTATTTTTATTCTAGGCCTCTTATGTTCATGGGTATGCCCTACTACAATATAAATATATATATATATATATATATATATATATATATATATATATATTGAAAAGATACGCCTCCACGTTCGGGCATCTAAATGAAAAGTTGCTGATGAGCTATGTATAATAATATGAGAATAAAATTTGTAATATTGCATTAATCGTACTTCAACTGATAGATTATGATGAGCGCCTTTAATATGAACATATGATATTGGTCTACCAGCTGATAGTACGCAGTATCTTTAATTACGAATAGATGTCGTTAGAGCATGACTAAGGTACTGAATTAATTCGACTCTTTCTCTGGATCATCGCCGGTAATATACTCCTATAAAACTGATAAATAATAAATTAATAATATTGATGAGATATTTTTAGCCACGCATAGATAAATAAAAGAACTTCTTTAAAATAATAAGTATAAAATATTTATTCAACATAAGATATCTATGCACTATAATATGTAACTTAGCTAACGGCAAAACAACGAATTATGAATTTATGAATAAGTCTAACAATGAATTATGAATTTATGAATAAGTAACATATGTGTGAAATTATGGTTATGTTTACGAGTTGATATAATTAAGCAAAGTTTGTTGTAATATAAATAAGTTAGCAATATTATGGTAAGTACTACAAAAATCTCAATAGGTAATATTCTTTCCGTTAAATTTATCAAAATAGTGATTTCTTAAATCAAAATCAAGATACAATTATTAAATTTTGAATTGATAATAAAGAGTTACTAATTAGGCTTTTACATGCAAATAAATTGACCTGTGTTTCGTAGGGAAGGCGGTAATGTGTTTAACGGCAGGACTACGGCAAATTAGGATATTCGGCCAAACAGGATCGAGAGAGATATTCTGGGATCGGTCGGCTGTGGTTTTTTTAAGTCTCGATCAATGTAGGATAGGGTACCAGGTATGTAAAAGTTTATTATGTTCCGTAGCTTTGATGTCGACGTTCCGCAGTAAAAGATGCTTTCGCAGTTTTCTAGCCGGTAACTGATCTTATTCTGGTAAAAATTGATGAAAATTCTGAAAAAATTGATGATTTACACCTTTTATATATAATTTTTTACTTGTATCACTGATATTTCGGTATATAATAAATTTTAAAGAACGGAGAATCTCTTTTCGAGGCAACCTTGTGCAAAATTTCTGCTACTTCTCTTTTTTCTGACTTTCATTTCTTTTTTAGAAAGCCTTATTAGAAAGTAAAAATTATCTTGATTTGTACAACTAGTTATATTAATCAAATTACAATTAGAACATTGATTTTGATAGAATAAATTAAAATACCAATTTACAGGTATATGTGACTTGCTTTTGGATAATAGGTTATGTTATAATTTTGAATACAAATATAAACTGTTCGCGGTTTTTCTATGATTTGAAAAGTGGGCGTGTTCAATTAGTATCGATATAAATTCAAATATAAATAAATTAATTATCTTTTTTAATTTCGCGTAACTGACTTGAATGACAAAAATGAAAATTAAAAATAAGTAAAGTAAATTTTGAAATAAATATAATTTAATCTGAAATATACAAAGTTGTCGTGATATTAGTTTATTAACATTTCGACACTAATTTTACAAGTTGTGTCCACCAAATGCAGCTATTCAATAGAGTGTTTCTCTTGTGTTAATTCTTACCCTTTCATTTACAGATTGCTGGAATAGCCGAGCTGTTTGTATCATAACAATATATATATACATATTTATATATATATATATATATATATATATATATATATATATATATATATATATATATAATAGATTCAATTAGTTGGCGATTTAAGGTCTGGTTTTACTTCATACACACATACATGACTCTGAACGGCTCTAATGCTTTTATTGCACCATATTCTGTGATGATAATTATTATACCTGGTCTCCTTATTGAACGGGTACTATAGGGCCCTAATTTACTCGTACCCGTTCAATAAGGAGACCAGGTTATTTTGATCACAGAAGGTGGTGCAATAAAAGCATTAGAGCCGTCCAGTCATATTCTTATAATTTGAGTAAATTGAATAAGTGTAGCTTATTCTTCCTACTTACATAATATTCAGAGTGGCAGGATCCAAAAGAATTCTGGTCTTATGTTCGCGACAAGTAGAGTAAAAGTCGTATTTCAGGATACATAATTTTTGAGGAGGAAAGGTTTGTTGGTCCTCAGCCCATAGTCGATGATTTTGCAGAGTAATTAAATATTGTTTTTTTTTTCTGGTAAATCCGACGGTATGTCTTGTGTATTCTAATTTAAATATTTTTGCCTCCATTTGTAAACCTACAAACACATTGCTATCTGGTCATGATCGGGTTCCGACTTTCTTGATTAAAGATTATCAGATATGTTCTTATCGGTCCTCTATCTAAAATCTTTCACTTATCTATTAAACCCTCGACCATTTCGAGTGACTGGTAGATCGCAGGTATTGTCCCTATATTGGAGTTTGGAGATCCTAGTAATATATCAAATTACTGCCCTATAGCAATTCTATCTAATTTCGACAAAATATATGATTCGCTCATCTATTCCTTTATTTATCCTATTGTTAAAATGTACTTATATCCATATTAGTATGACTTTGTCAGCAAGCAATCAACCATGACTAATTTGTGTCAGTTTACTTAGACTCTAGAAAGCTGGTCAATGTTCTGTATAGCGACTTCTCGAAGGCCTTCGATCGCCCTGATCATTCATTGTTTGTCTTTGATGACTTGTTTTTTGAATTCTTCCAATCTTACCTTTCCCAGCAGTGTTTTTTACAATAGTTAATCGTCGACCGATTATATAGCTACTTCTGGTGTACAACGAGGCTCCAAATTGGACCCATGACTATTAAATACCTTTGGCATACCATTTCTTGGGATAAATTACTTTTTGCGGAAACTGTGGTACTTTTACTGATGAACGGCCCTAAATGTTCTTTCCGTTAGTTCGTTCTTGTCTCGAGTTTGGCTCAATGGTATGGAATTCACACTACTCCAAATTTATGTGGCTTCAATCTGACTGAATTTATCTAGAGAGAAACATTAACAATCACTTACTACTTTCACGCTTGGACTTGCCTTTCTTTAAATTTAGGACCACACTCTTGATAATTGACAAGATATAAATCTTCTTCAAAGGAATTATATCGGACACTGGTTGCTAGATGTGCATTAAATAAACATACAGAAGTGCTTTTTTGTATCCTTCATCAGAAAAATAACCAGACATAATTCCAGTTATCAGTTAAATAACACTGAGATTAAACTGAAAACACGTGTGAAAATCTTAAAGTCATATTTGATGACAAACTGAGTTTTTCGGATCACATGTCTTTTGTTGCCACTTCTGCATTTCGAACATTAGGGTTTTGTTGTTCATACGTGCAAGGATTTCAGTAGCATAGCAGAACGTAGACCCCTTTTCTGTGCGTTACTCATTAGCAAGTTGGCGTACGGTGTTGTAATATGATATGACATATATAATAGTTACATTAGTAAAGTAATTTTATTTCCTTTTATTTAAGATTGACGGAATTTATCCTGCTCGTGGTTTGGAAATTATGCTCTATTACATGAACGACATCCGTGTGAATCAGTGGCTAAAGAAGGTGGATTATTAGAAGAAAAACATTCAAAAAAGGTTTAAGTATATCAATACGTTAAGCACGTATTACGCATTTGTTACAAATGAAACAGACATGCAATATACCTATCTGTAATTGTACACATGGACAATACACCTCGTATTTTCAGCATTTACTTCTGTTTAAGACACGTGTTTCTGCCATTTACTATTAGGCGTCATCAGTTAAGCTACTGAAGTAATTAAAGCTAAAATCGCCTATAAGGTATAGCAAATTTTGTCCTATCAGGTAGAACCATATAATATAGTGATATCTGATGGACGAAAGAGACTATGCCGAAAATGGCAACCCTTCCCTTGACCGGCTATGCCGGTACAGAAGGGAAGAAAATACGTATATATCGTGTTAATGGACTTACACCTATATACGTATTTTCTTCCCTTCTGTACCGGCATAGCCGGTCAAGGAAAGGGTTGCCATTTTCGGCATAGTCTCTTTCGTCCATCAGATATCACTGTATTATATGATGCTACCGGATAGGACAAAATTTGCTATACCTTATAGGCGATTTTAGTTTTAATTACTTCACTAGCTTAACTGATGACGCCTAATAGTAAATGGCAGAAACACGTGTCTTAAGCAGAAGTAAATGCTGAAAATACGAGGTGTATTGTCCATATGTACAGTTACAGATATGTATATTGCATGTCTGTTTCATTTGTAACAAATGCGTAATACGTGCTTAACGTATTGATATACTTAAACCTTTTTTGTATATTTACTGCCATCTGGCATCGTGTTAATTGGCTTACACCAATATACGTATTTTCTTCCCTTCTGTACCGGCATAGCCGGTCAAGAGAAGGGTTGCCATTTTCGGCATAGTCTCTTTCGTCCATCAGACATCACTATATTATATGGTGCTACCTGATAGGACAAAATTTGCTATATCTTATAGGCGATTTTAGCTTTAATTACTTCAGTAGCTTAACTGATGACGCCTAATAGTAAATGGCAGAAACACGTGTCTTAAGCAGAAGTAAATGCTGAAAATACGAGGTGTATTGTCCATGTGTACAGTTACAGATATGTATATTGCATGTCTGCTTCATTTGTAACAAATGCGTAATACGTGCTTAACGTATTGATATACTTAAACCTTTTTTGTATATTTACTGCCATCTGGCATCGTGTTAATGGACTTACACCTATATACGTATTTTCTTCCCTTCTGTACCGGCATAGCCGGTCAAGGGAAGGGTTGCCATTTTCGGCATAGTCTCTTTCGTTCATCAGATATCATTATATTATATGGTGCTACCTGATAGGACAAAATTTGCTATACCTTATAGACGATTTTAGCTTTAACTACTTCACTAGCTTAACTGATGACGCCTAATAGTAAATGGCAGAAACATGTGTCTTAAGCAGAAGTAAATGCTGAAAATACGAGGTGTATTGTCCATGTGTACAGTTACAGATATGTATATTGCATGTCTGTTTCATTTGTAAGAAAAACATTATTAGAAGCAAAAATTAACCAGAAAAAAGAAAGGAGGTATTTCTTTTTTCTGGTTAATTTTTGTGTACCGCGCCTGTCGACAAGAACACTTGAAACAGTTTCAATACCAACTTCTGGAACTCATTCGCTTTTAAGAGCACCTTTACTGCATTCAGGGTAGAAATACAAACGGTGGGATGAATAGAGTAATGCTAATACAACTTTGTAAATATACAAGACGCCGCTTCTTAAAATATGGGTAAAATTTTACAATTCAAATATTGTATCCATCATATTAGAAGGTAGACCAGTAGGCAACCGTCCACCTGGAAGACCACCAAAGAGATGGAGAGACAGCTGGCAATCCACATCCCAGGAAATTTTACAGAGACAGGCTCTGAATTAACAGATCAATCAGATCTTAATAAGTAGAAGAAGAAATATTGTAATAGAATTCTGGTTTTACACTTGTTTCAATTTCTAAATGAACGTTGAATATTAATGAAGCTGCAAATCTTATGTTTAAAATTTATATCACACATTTAATTATATTTAATTCAATATTTACATATAATTATATTACAAATGAATAACTTTCTTTTTAAGATGAAAGAGTACTCGTTCCCTTTTTACAGTAAACGATATTATTTGAAACATAATATTGACCACGTTAGTATTATTGTTATGATTACTATTATTATTGTAAATCGAATTTTATTTTTAGTTATCGATGTACATATGAATGTAGTGTTACCTGTTGGCAGAAATACTTATAACTTTGTTTGAATTCTTAATTTCGATTAAAGCATGTGATTCATAAGGGCTGTCGATTGTCAAAGTTAAACTGCGATCTGTGACGGTCGTTTCACGCACACACGTTTCGTAGTGCTCTTTCTTTTGTGAACATACTCACCTACTTTTTGTCTCTCTTCGGTGCATTGCACAACAAATGTACACAACTAGGTGTGGTCGTAGTCGAAACACGAAAGTGAATTCTTTATCAAGGTGATACACTTTTCTCGTTTATGATTCCTCGCCGCTTGCTGCTTCGGAATCTTGATTCTTTGACTTATTTTTTAGTATATTTATCTGATGGAAGGTGGCCGCCTGTGGCCTTAACATTTATAAATCGTTCACTTATAAGCTATTAATTGGTAACTTCGTAGCACTTACAGTGTGTGTATGTACCTCCACATACAATTCCTCCCTCGCCCCGGTCACTTTGCTTTGTTGAACTATTTCGCATAATGTGCAACAACAATTAGCTTAGCTATTAGTAATTTTTACGACGATTCGATTATAATATATAATTATATACGTACAGGTAAGTGCAATACAAGAGTAGTATATTATAAGTGCGTTAAATGTTAGAGTCGATAACATATGCGGACAAATTTCCTCTTTGTAAAATCGCTAATGATAAGGATATAAATTCTGTCTTTCAAGTAATTTTCTATTTAATGTATATAGTTCTTAAATAAAATCCACCTAAATTTTGTTTCCTAAAATACATAAAAAAGTTGTTGCTGATGAATACAAATTAAAAACTTTTAGGAATCAAATGACCCTACAGCCGCCAATGCAGAGTTTTGTAAAGTTAAACAACACTAACTGTTGTCGGTGTTTCTGTATTTGTGTCCTCAGATTTCTACCTATCTAAAGCATCTGATGCAGTATTGTTGGGTTATTATACTGTTAAGATTTGTTTTATATTGAATACCGCGCTTTATCATAGTTCCTATTATTAAAAAACATAAAGGTTGTTATAATAAAGGATTATTCAAAAGTACATTACATTTTAAAATTGCCGTCATCTTGTTAAATAGTAAACTATGCAAAAAAAAACAAGTTGCATGTCTATGCGATAATTCACATCAAACTTTGATACAAAATAATACAAATCTGTATAAAAACAAATTTGTATCTGTATATGCAGGGACACACAGTACGTATTTACCAGCTTTTGCTTCAACTACCAGACGCATGCGTTTCTGTGTAACCACTTTGTCAATGATAGATTTACGAAGCAAAAGACTATATGAGTCCTTGAATTTTGTTTCGTGGTCGAAGATTGCCTCCATTTCCACTCCATTGCTGCGTATCTCCCAGGGTTCTGATGTGTTTGAGTCTGATTAATGATCGTGCGTTGTTGTGTTTTTTGTGTGGTCATGTGTTTTGTATGTGCAGTCTGTGCGTCAGTCGCGTTTTGGCGTTTAAGTCATGTGCGTTTGTTTGTTGGTCATCATCACATTTTTTTTTTTGCGTTTCAGTTGTGTGTGTGTTTAATGTGTTTTATTGTAAAGTGTTATTATTGTCTGTGTTTGTGTTACGAAGTATTGTATTTGTTCGTTTGTAGCGTTTGTCGAGTGTGGTGTTATTAGCATATTGCCTAAGGCAAGTGCTATTTCGTCAACTGTGTTAAGTGTTGTTTTGTTTTGTCTTTGAGTCCAGGAATTAGTTGTTGGGGGTGGTGCTAGTATGTATTTAGGTTTGGGTGTGGTTTTGTTTGTTGGGTTGTTTGTCAAAGGTTCAATTTTAATTGCAAGTCCGCAGCAGTCGCGTAAGTTGTAAATTGACTTGTACTGTCACGTTAGTTCGATTAGTGCCAGTGGTGCAGGTATGCCGTGTTTGCCGTTCATTCTCTTAATTTTCAGTGTCGGGTATCCTTGGTCAGTCAAGTCGTCGGTAATTTCGGTGTCTGTGATAAAGGTAGGAATGCCACGCATAACTACCTTTAGTGTCTTTTCGCTTCTCAATTGAAGAGTGTAAAACTGTATATGTTCTTTGTCGAGTATGTGTTTAAGTTTTCGGTAGTCTTCGTCAGTTTTTGGTTCGATGTGAATACCAGGTTTCACAAGTTTGTTTTCTTCCGTGTTGATGTTGTTTGTCTTAAGTATGTGTCGTATGTGTGTCCATTTGTCTTTTTCCGTTACTATTATTGGTGCAATTTTGCGTGGTTTTCGTGTATCAGTGTTTGTGTTTTGTGTTATGTTGGTTTTGTCACTTACCCTGGGTGTACTGTTTGATGTTGACGGTTGTGGAGTGAATTCGGAGGTTTCTTCTTCCATAATACAAATCTGTATAAAAACAAATTTGTATTATTTTGTATCAAAGTTTGATGTGAATTATCGCATCGACATGCAACTTGTTTTTTTTTTTGCTATACTACGCCACCTGGCGACGAGTTAATCGACTCACAGTAATATGCGTATTTTTTCTTCTTTATCAGTAATAGCTTTGCTATTCGAGAAGAAACACTTTGCACAGGCGTGGTCGGTTTTGTCCGTCAGATGGCATGAGGTTATCTGATGTCTTCGGATAGGACAAAACTTACTACATGACCGCAAGTGTACCTATAGTCTTTTGCTTCGTAAATCTATCATTGACAAAGTGGTTACACAGAAACGCATGCGTCTGGTAGTTGAAGCAAAAGCTGGTAAATACGTACTGTGTGTCCATGCATATACAGATACAAATTTGTTTTTATACAGATTTGTATTATTTTGTAGTAAACTATGCACAAAATAAAAATACATTTGTGTTCATAAAATAATAGGGTTTACTCGTCGTTCATATTTTTTATTTCAGTTACCAATAGCAATAGGTTTGTTGATAAAACTTGAGAAACGGGCCAGGCAATTTACAAGCTTATTGAAAGTTAATCCGTAAATTTGAAGAAACTGGTTGCGTTACAGATAAAGCAACATCTGGAAGCCCTAAAGTAGCAAATGTTATTACTGCTGCTGAAGTTTTACGTGGAACTGAAGAAATAGCCGGAAATAATAGCTATGTAGCGCTAATCAATCTGCAAACCGTCTCCAAATAAGTTACACCACGGTGTGGCGAATTTTCAGAAGACATCTAAAAATGTATCCGTACAAAAGTTTTATTTGAACTTAAAGAAACAGATAAGCCAATTAAGTATGATCTTGCTTTTCGTAAATTAGCACAAATTTAACAAACTCTGCAATGGCTGGATAACGTTTTATGAACCGACTAGGCGCATTTTCGTCTGAGTGGGGGTGTTAATACGTACAATTGTAGGATTTGGTCGGAAAATCATCCGCATACTGTAATTCAGAAAGGAATTTATGATTTGAAAGTAACCGTGTGGATTGGGTTCACATCTCGATTCATTTTAGAACCATACTTTTTTGAGGAGAATCAAAATGGGTAATTAAAAACAGTTACAGTTATTGGAGAACGATATTTTACCATTTATTATGTTGTCACAAGATTGTACAATTATGATATTGAAAATATCATCTTCATTCAAGATGTCACCCCCTCCCCTCATATTCACACTCCAGCAAAAAATATGTTAATTAACATTTTTGGTAATCGTGTCATAAGCAGAAATTTTCCCAATCCTTGGCCAGCGCGTGCTCCAGATATTAATCCTGCAGATTATTGGCTATGCGGCTATCTTAAAGAAAAGGTTTATTTAAGTCATCCTACGACTATCCAGTAGTTAAAGAATCAATTTCACAATAAGTGGGACCCATTTCACTTAATTTACTACACGATGTTGTTCACAATATAGAAAAATGGCTGCTTCCTGTTGAAGAACAAGATGGCGGATATATTCAAAATTTGCGCTGAAGTGATCTGCTTTGTAATAAACCCCATTGTTTTACAAATAAAAACCTGTTTTTAATTTTTGTATACTTTACTTTACAAGGAAATTATAGCAATTTCAAGATGAAACTTACTTTTGAATAACTCTATATGTCAACTATATATTAGGAGTACATATAAATATTATAATAATTATATATTGTAAGGTGTATAGCGTGTGAGTTAATAATAATTTTTATTTATATTTCCTAACGGAAATCTCAAAATGAGCAATCCAAAGATTTAATACATGAGCTAAATATAAAAATAGAGATAGTAAATAAACAGAGTAGCTAAATTATTTAGTACAAAATAAATATAAATCAAGGACTATAAACACATATCGGAAAAAACTAAATCAAAATATTTCCGTGCTTTTATTACTGAACGGACAGTTCACGACAGTACAGAGCAGTACAGGATTAACAAGCGCGGCACAATTCATGTTGGAAGGCAGGACGTGTTTTCAGTCAATGTTAGGTGGACGCACTTTATTATTTGCTATTTATTTCAGCTACAAAAATCTCTTCTGAATATGAGGCAAATTCGCATGTAGAAATTTTAAATTTAATATTACTTTGTGCCCTATGTAAATACCAACATTTCGTTTGGCAAAGTGATTATTTATAATTATATAAAAAAACGAGCATGGCACGAAGATTCCAACATAATTATCAAAGTAGTTCAGAAAGAAGTGTGTAACTATCGAAAGCCTTTTGGAACAAAACAAAAATTAATAATTTAAACAGTTTGACATGAAAGGAAAAATATCGAAGAATACGAATAGATGCCAGTAAATCAACTGCTACCATTGGAACGTGCAAGATGTAGATCATATGCGTTTACAGGAAGAAGCAATTTCAAAGATTATTTTAATAGGCAAATAGGAGCTTTCGAATGGTAATCAGAAGGCGTTGGAAGAGGATAGTCTTAGTTAACTGTTTTAATAAATATAATTCCAAGATACTAAATATGTAAATATTGTCGATGACTGAAAAGAAATTTAAGTTTAAAATATAATATTAGTAATAATAATTCCTGCCTTAGAATAGCCTTAGCCTTACGGACAGTATTAGTTGTATTTTAGTAAATATAATCCGAAGATTTTAGATATGTAAATATTGCAAATTACTGAATGAAATTTAATTTAATATATAATAATAGTAATAATTAAAGGCCGTATTATATGCAGTTTGCATAAATTTGCATATTTGCATAATATATGCATTTTGTATATTATTTACATATTTTGTAGTAATTCAGCATTTTTGCATATTTTAAGTATCCGAGTTTTATTTATTTACTAAATCAAATTTATTATAAGCATTACCAAAAATTTGTCGTGGATGTAACAAACAAATAAAAATTAAACAGCTCCCCTTAAATTAAAAATAGTATTTTATTGAGCCTCTTCCCGATAAGCGTCTCCAAGAATTAATTAATGCTCTTTCCATACATCCAGGCCGAGACAAAATTCCAGGAAAAGCTAATTCCTTAAAACTTCTAAATAAATACAAAAATACATTTTACCAGAAAATTAGGAGTATATGTGCTTCTTTGCTATTCGAAAAAATTTATTCCAATATTCGAAAGTAATTTTAGTTTAAACGTCATTTTACGTTGGCTTTTCGAAGTGTAAACTTGTGAGTTGTGATATATAATACAACCAAAAATGCCGAAAATAGCGAGTGTGCCTGGATGGATTGCACCTTATTCAGAATTGCGTATGGATGGAGAAAAAGTGTTTTGCGTAGCATGCTGCAAGATTGTGAGTAAAATTTGAAGTTTATTTCCTCTTATTAATTAATTAATTAAGTTTTTAATTATTTCTTTATCTTTTACTAACATATATTTTATAAGAAAACAACCAATGATGTGATATTTTTTTTGCAGATTACAAGTGAGAGAATGTTCCAAGTCGACCAACATATGAAAATTCCATCTCATGCTGCAGAACTAACAAAGATGAAATTGGCGAAGAAGAGTCAGCAAACATTACCGCAATGTTTAACACCAACTTCCAAAAAATCGGAACAAGAACAATTTAATGAAGATTTGTGTCATACATAAATTAAACAATTTAAATGTTAAGTTATTTTTGCAAAAGTACATCAGCAAATATAACATTCCCGACGAGAGCACGTTAAAAAAATATATATTCGCTGTATCTATGCAGAAACATTGAATAGTATTAAGAAGGTTGTTGCAAACAATTATATTTATATATGCGTAGATGAAACTACTGATAGTGTCGGCCGATACATAGTTTATTTAATGTTTGGTATTCTTAACGTATCGGTTCCAGCAAAATCTTATTTAATTTCATCGAAACAGTTGGAAAAGGTAAATAATTTAACAATAACAAGGCTTATACAGGAAGAACTGGCAACTACTTCCTTCTTATCGAAATCGATTCCAACAGAGAAAATTCTATTGTTTTTGACGGATGCTGCAACATATATGGTGAAGGCAGCTTTCAACTTGAAAATCTTTTACCCAAATTTAATCCACACAACTTGCTTGGTGCACAGACTAAATCGTGTTGCAGAAGAAGTCAGAAACCATTTTCCCTTAGTAAATACGTTAATTAGTAGTTAAGAAAGTATTTTTAAAGGCTCCATTACGAGTTCAGTTTTACAAACAACTTCTACCCGGTGTACCGCTTCCTCCTCAACTATGGGGAACGTGGTTGGAGGCTGGAGATAATTATTATGGATCTTGATAGGGAAGCACAATCTGTGATAGCCCAAAAGCTGTATTGAAGTAAAGAAATACCTCAACAGTTGGCGCTTATTAAAGCCAATTTCAGTTTTATTTCCAATTCTATATTGCAGTTGGAAAAACAATTTATGTCGCTAATCAAGAGCGTTGAAATAATAAACAAATTTGAAAAGTCATAGAGACAGTGAGACAGTCCGTGTATGAAAATTTTTTAAGTGTAATAGGAAAAAATGCCGGTTTTAAAAAGCTAAAAGACATTGCTAAAATCTAGTGTGGTGATTTAGTTGAGGATATTGAGTTGACGATAGATGATATTTCTAATTTGAAATATGCTATTGTAACAAGCGTCGACGTATAATGAACCTTTCCAATATATAGATACATGTTTTCAGACAAGCGTCACAATTTTTCTGTTGAAAACTTATAAATATGTGATTGTAAATTGTTTTCATAGTTAATTATGTTGCAAAATGGTCTAAATAAACTTGTAATAAACATAATAGAATATTTTTTTCTACAGTATTCCATTTTCTAACATTCCTCGTATTTTTTTACCTGCATATTTTTCATAAGAAAGTACATATTTAGGTGAAAAATCGGAGACTGTGGCTTTTAAGTGAATAAAAAAATTAAAAACCCTTGCCACAATAGAATTTAACAATTCTATATACGTATTTCGACAACCACGTTGTCATCCTCAGTAGAAAAAGCAGTGTAAATACGTACATGCATTAAGAGACCATTAACCGATTCATGCTTTATTCTATAGAAAGGCCCTTTAGAAAATTACACAAAGGGGACACCCTAATGTTTCCGTCAGTACCTATCCCAGAAACGTTAAAATATTTGTCTGACTTACTTCACAGCAATCACGTTGAAAAGGAAAAAATAAATGAATATTTGCAGTTAACAGGCCTCTGTATGGCCCAAAATTGCTTCCAATTCGAAGGCAAGTTCTTTGAACAGCAACAGGGTACAGCCATGGGTAATTGCTTATCTCCATTTATCGCGAATTTATTTATGAGTCACTTTGAAATTGAGTTTAAAAAGACGGTCAGATATTTTCCAAACGTATGGGTCAGGTATGTAGACGATGTGTTTACAATTTTTGATACCAACAAGTGTGACTTAGATCAATTTGTAACAGAATTAAATTCAAAATTTCCTAGTATTAAATTCACAGCTGAAAAGGAAAACAACGGACGTTTACCATTTTTAGATAACTTAGTAATTAGGAATGACAAAAACTTATAGTTTGATATTTACCGAAAAGAAACCAACGTCAACAGATTTATAACCGCAGATTCAAACCATACTTTTCAGCACAAGAGTGCCTCTTTCAATTTTCTTATCGATCGTTTGTTAAGCATGCCATTGACAAAGGATAGATATGAAAAGGAATTAACTTTAATTAAGAACATCGCGAGTTACAACGGTTTCGATTCAGAAATAATAAACAAGCTAGTTAGAAAACATAAAGTAAGAAAAACAATTCAGGATTTCACATGTTTGCTACCTCAAATTGATTCGAGCAAAAAATTTTTTAGCTTACCGTTTCACGAAACTACGAAAAATTAAAATAAAACCTTTAGACAGTATAATCTTCAAGTAGCATTTCGGTCGAATAACTCTTGAAATCTCTTTTAAGCTACGCGAAAGACAAAGTTGAGGTAAACAATAAATCTGGAATCTACGAAATAAATTGTAAGGATTGTGATAAGAAATATGTCGGCCAAACAAAGCGTTCGATTCTAACTCGTTATAAAGGACATGTTTCGCATATTAGATTCAATAGGCCGGAAAAATCAAGTGTTGCCCGACATATTCTTGAATCAGGTCACAACGTAACATCTGACTGTCTGAGATTAATAAAAAACATCACAGCCTCTACGAATTAGATAGTTTTGAGAGCATTTTTATCTTTAAAAATAGGAATAACGTAATTAATGCAGATTTGGGTCCTATACCAGGTTCATCTTTATTCGAGTTAATTGACAGTTAGATGTTATTAAACCAAAAAAAGGTAGGAAAACCATTAACAAATTAATCTAATTCTATGTAATTTTTTAAATTTCGTTTCGTTACAACATTAGCCTTTAACAGATATTATGACTCAATATGAATTTCTAAATGACATATATAATTTAAGATGAGTTTTATAATGGTTTCTTTATGTATATTAGAGTAATTTTCTAAAGGGCCTTTCTATAGAATGAAGCATTAATCGGTTAATGGTCTCTTAATGCATATACGTATTTACACTGCTTTCTCTACTGAGGATGACAACATGGTTGTCGAAATACGTATATAGAATTGTTAAATTCTATTGTGGTAAGGGTTTTTAATTTTTTTTTTATTTACATATTTAGGGTAAAACATCTGTATATTGATGTGCATATTTTTAGTTTTTTTTTTTGCATATAATCCGGCCTTTAGTAATAATAAGTCATGCCTTAGCATCCTTCCAGTAGCTTAACGCCAGTTACAGTTTAACAGGCCATAAGTTTTTATTTAGCACGCGACCATTGAATGACGTAAGATGTTTCGCTGTCGACATTCACCTTAAACGAAAGGGAAAACGTTCTTGAACAAAAAGCATCGGACGCGATCCTGGGACATTGGGCCCGATAACTCAGCGCATTACTACTGCGCTATTGTTTAATTGCCGTCTTTATATCCTACTTGTTTTGCAATCTTTTACGAAATTTAATCTTTTAATAATTTTGAGTAATACTAATTACTTGTATGGAACAAAATTGTCTCTCTTCGTACGAATTTGATAAATAATTATTCCCTATATTACTATATTACTAAAAGCACATAAAGAAAACAAGTTAGTAATTATGGATAAAATCGACTATTTCCAATATTAATATTTTCTACCAAAAAATATAAATTAACTGCTAGTAATCTGTTGGTTCCGAGAATGTATATTTGCCTAAGATACATAAGCCAGGTAACTCGATGAGATCAATTGTTTCAGGTATCAACCCATCGAATTACTTGATTTCCAAATGGTTAGTGCATAAATTTAAAAATTTACCTATAAAACGAGAAAGTTTGTAAGTAGGAAATTCCTTAGAATTTGTTCAATCAATTAAAGTTTGTGAACTGGAAGACAGGAAGATTGTAGTTTCATTCGATGTAACACCATTAATTCCTTCGGTACGTATTCCAGAAACTTTGAAATATATAGAGGACTTGCTTTGTAAGAATAACATTGAACCATTAAAAGTCAATGAATACATGCGATTGACAACCCTTTGCTTGGTGCAAAATTGTTTCCAAGTTGGAGATAAATTTTATGAACAGAAGCAAAGAACAGCTATGGATAATTGCCTATCCTATTTCATAGCTAATTTATTTATTAGTTGCTTTGATGTAGAATTTTAAAATAACACTTAATATTTTCCAAAAGTTTGGATCAGGTACGTAGATTTTCGCGATTTTTGATACACGTAAATGTGAATTGGACATGTCCGCTCCCTAAATTTGAAATTTCCGACTACTAAATATAGGGTGGAGAAGGAAAGCAATGACAGAATATTATTTTTAGATACATTAATAATTAGAAATAAGGATAAGACAGCAATAGATATTTTCCGAAAAGAATCCAATGTCAATGGATTTATCATCATCACAAACTTGACATTCTAGTGCCTACATGTTTATCTTAATACGTACAAGAAACTATCTGTATTTATTTAATAATCGTATTAGTTATTTACACGCGCAAAGCCAAATGCATTCCCCATCGATTGAATAGAATACATTGTCATGTGCGTCATGCGACGCTAAGTCATCCGGTGACCTAACCGATGACGTTACCAACTGTGAACGTAGTAGACTTTCCAGATACTCTAGAAAGATTATTCTGGAATAACCTGATAACTATATAAATACTCGAGGGGAAGGATGATTCATTCAACGAGTAATCGCCATCAAATAAACATTGTAAACATAAATGTGTATATAAATGAATATAAATACTGTTACTTATTGTTAGTTATTACGTAGTGTTGCTTATCTTATACTAATATAGTTATTTTTAATTATTATGTGTTTTATTGGTCGAACCTGAACAGATGATTTATCACAACATATCGCGCTAATAAAACTAAATCATGGAACCATATATCCGAATGAATCAAAATCTCTATAAATGATCGTAAACATTCATTCGTCATGTTTGAACTGGTAGTTCGAACTAGACCATATTCTGTAGTAATACCATAAGAGCTTTGAATTTATCGATAATTTCACGAATGCTTGTTGCATAGCGACGAAGACGAGTGTCAGTTTGACAAGCATTTAAATCACGACAGCCCGTAGGGCTGGAGTGGTTTAATTCTCAAATTGACACGAGTCGAAGTCGTTATGCAGGAAGTATGAGTGAAATTCTCGATTTTAATTCAAAGCTCGTATGGTATTTGATTAGATTATTTTACGTAATACAAAATGAAATTTATCTAAACTCTTTATTTATTAATTGATGTAGAAATTAGTACACTGAAAGTTACAATTGTTATATACTGTATGTTGTATACTTATATACATTCTGTTTTTTATTGGATGTGCTTGAATCAATATTTGCACTGTTGTAACTATTTCCTCGCATTTGATTAATAATAGTTTCATGGTGTTCTTTATCTAGTTGCAGATACGGCTTAATAGAATCCGAACTACTATGGCCAGAAATTTTAATTAATTGTTGCTCATTTACACCAGCTTTTGCTAAATTTGAGACAGCTGTCGCGCGATTGGAATGGTTACTTATTTTTAGGTTTTCTGTGCTGAAACCAGCGAGTTCAGCACTTTTCTTAAACTATTTCAAAATTTCATTTCTTCCAATAGGCATATTTTTATACCAGCTACCTTTTTTCTTATTCCACGCTGGATTGGCAGTTAAAAAGAGTCTATCACTTTTTATACGAGCGTTTTCTGTCCTCTTTGAAATGAGTTTTTTGAAAAGTCTGACTGGTCAATTACTTGGTTTTACTTTGTTGGGAATCAACCATTTACTGTCAGCACTTTTTTGTGCTCCACCTTGGGTAGTTTTCGTGAATATGGGATTGTACTCTATTCTTCCAGTCGGTGTATTGTATACGTTCATTTCTTCTCGGAAGTAGTGAATCAAACATGCCGCGCCTTCTCCTTCTCGGCATGCCAATTCAATCGACACTGTCAGGTAAAATTTCTTTTGTAGTGCATCTGGATTTTCTTCATCCCAAACATTTATCATTTTTTCAAATTCGTTTTTCTGTAAAGCTGCAGAACTCATTTTCCGTTTACCAGGTATCGCTTGAAGAATTCTCCTTTTGGAGTTCCTTGCGTCACGGGCTGCTTTAAATACGATGCTCTGAAAAGGATCAATTTTTCTGTTATATTCGTTATTAAACTTCTCTTGTAGCAATTTTGCCGTGACATTCCACATCTTTTTAACAACACCTTCTTTATATTCTTCCCCATTCACCTTCCTCATATTGAAGGCCCAGTCTTTGAGAATATCTGCAAGTTCCTCTTCTGTAACATATTGTTCGATGCTGTAGTTTTTCGCATCACAAAACTCACAAAATTGTCGCCCAATTAACGCTTTACTCTTTTTCGTATTAGCCGGTTCAGCTTGTTTTACTATTTGATCAATGTTTACAACTGATTCTTCCCCAAATCTCAGCATTGTTTTGTGACAATGAAACCAGTTTTTTGACAGAATTTTAGAAATGTCTATCCTAATTAACCACATTTCCATAACAACGCCTAATTATTCTACTATGAAAATTATCGATAAATTACCGCTGTAATTTCGAGTTGCTTCAGTAATACGCGAATCTGATTGGTTTATATTTGTATGTGTAAAATAATCAACAGTATAGTTCGTACCTTAGATATACGCCCAGTTTGGATATCGATAAATCAATTTATTTAAACACGTAATATACGTGTACATTGTGAACTAGGTAGCTCTAATAGGTACGTGCAACACAAATTTATTAATAGAGAGGTTCATTCGAGTAACATCACACGGGCGCGCGTATATATATATATATATATATATATATATATATATATACAGGGTCCGGCAACGAAGCGGGGACGGAAGATTACACGCGTATTTGAAAGGTAATCAAATATTTAGTAATCGGATATCCTTCCGCACCATCAAGCGCACGTTTTAAAAATATTTTGTTTTATACAGGGTGTGCCAGATGGAAATGCCAGACTAAAGTTGCATTTTTTTAAATAGAATACCCTGTATATTAATAGATAAAATGATCCGCGCTTGAAAGCTGGTTATATCGATATAATATTGTATGGGTCTAAAGTTGATAGTTTCTGTGTAAATAATTATTTTACTTGATAAATTGATACATTTCAGTAGGCTATTCTGCATAAGGAAAATCAAAATATCCGAAACCAATAGAATTGAATATTTTCTACTAGTATTCACTTTCGTTGCTACGCGAAATAAATTCTGCAACTGCTCGCGTTATACAGGGTGTTCACAATTTCGCAAAATCGAAGAAATCTCGTAATTTTTAAATGGAACACCCTGTATATTTTTAGCTCATTGAAAAGCCCTTTCACTACGCTTTCTATTGATACCTCATTTGATGCACCTAGGATGGATTATTTGCTAATTATTTCCTTTTGGATTTGAATTAATGAAAATGCTTGTATTTTTAGTAGCTAATTTGCGCTTTTTAAACCTTCTGTAAGGTCGGATATTCAACAAATTATCCATAAATGGTTTATAACAAGAAGAAACCCCATTAAGTACGAGAAACAGTTGATTTTCACTCAGCGGTGAAAGCAAACATTAAATTAATATAAAGTAATATAGCATTTTCAATAGATTCACTGCCGATTAAGTTATCTGGTACTAGTTTAATAAAAAATTTGCACTAATTAATTTGTATTTTAAAGAATTTTGTAAAATCAACTATTTTACGAATACCTAATACGAAACAATACATACCTAATTAGCTTAACATAAATCGAAATCATGTAGGAAAGAATCAACTACGAGTAGTATTAAAAGTTTGCACTATTTTAAATTAATACTAATTATTAACCACAACATCAAATTTAATTAACAAAAGTAGTAGCACAGTAAATAAAAATAAAGTAAATGTAAATAGTAAATGCAAATAAATCAAAGAAAACTTTAAAATGTCCTTCCATGTCTCCCAATATATAAATGATGCCGCCTGGTGAAATTCTGTTGAACATGCTGTAATGTTTCTTGGCGAACATATTTAAATGCCTCTCTTATGCGTTCCATCATATTTTCCCTTGTTGTAGGAACTTCCACACAAACTAGAGCCATGACATATCCCCAAAAGTAGAAGTCCAAGACAGTAAGATCTGGACTTCGTGGAGGCCAAACGATTGGACCACCTCGTCCTATCCATTTGTCTTCCTTTCATCGCCCTAGAAACTCCCTTACGTTAAGGCTGTAATGAGCAGGTGCACCATCGTGTTGCAACCAGAAAATTTGTCGGGTGTCAGCATCCACATGCTCAAGTAAATTAGGCAGTTCGTTCTGCAAAAATGCCAAATACGTATCGCCTGTAACGGTTCCATCGAAAAAGTACGGCCCAATGATATATGGACCAAGTATACCTCGCCAGACGTTAAGAGACCATCTATTCTGATTGTCTACATGACGTATCCAATGCGGGTTTTCTGTTGCATAATAATGCATGTTATGTTTATTTACCGCCCCATTACTTTTGAAAGTAGCCTCATCGCTAAACAAAATCTTTGTTAAAATATTTGGCATTTCGCGCATTTTATTTAACAACCAACCACAAAAGTCTGTTCTTTTAATGAAAGCATCACCATGCAATTCCTGATTTAATTCCATATGGTACGGATGATACTTATGACTTCTTAAAATTCTTCGTACGCTCCTATCTTCAATAGCTGTTACCTTTGAAATACCGTCTGTACTTATATGTGGATTTTCCTGTATTGTTAATAATACGGCCAATTCGCTTTTTTCATTGATTACCGGCTTATTTATTTCTCTCCTCTTGTAGGATACACTACCAGTTTCTGTAAATCTCTCTAATAACCTTTCAAATGCTTCCGGTTTTGGCTTTCTTTCAAGGTTTGGAAATCTCTCTGCATATACTCTACTTGCTAGGAGACAATTTCTTGTACACTCCCCAAGAATAAATATCATATTCACCATTTCTTGAATACTAAAATTAATCATTATAGCAATTTCTTTTAAAGATTGAACGAAATAGTGTGTAAGATGGAACGAAATTTTTGACAACTTGGTTATTAAGTATACAAGCTTAAAACTGACACCAGATAACTTCATCAGCAGTGAATCTATTGAAAATACTATATTACTTTATATTAATTTAATGTTTGCTTTCACCGCTGAGTGAAAATCAACTGTTTCTCGTAGTTAATGGGGTTTCTTCTTGTTATAGACCATTGACAAATGATCTGACAGAAGTTTTAAAAGCGCAAAATAGCTAGGTACTAAAAATACAAGCATTTTTCATTAATTCAAATCTAAAAAGAAATAATTAGCAAATGATCCATCCTAGGTGCATCAAATGAGGTATCAATAGAAAGCGTAGTAAAAGGGCTTTTCAATGAGCTAAAAATATACAGGGTGTTCCATTTAAAAATAACGAGATTTCTTCGATTTTGCGAAATTGTGAACACCCTGTATAACGCGAGCAGTTGCAGAATTTATTTCACGTAGCAACGAAAGTGCATACTAGTAGAAAATATTCTATTCTATTGGTTTCGGATCTTTTGATTTTCCTTATGCAGAATAGCCTACTGAAATGTATCAATTTATCAAGTAAAATAATTATTTACACAGAAACTATCAACATTAGACCCATACAACATCATATCAATGTAACCAGCTTTCAAGAGCGGATCATTTTATCTATTAATATACAGGTGTTCCATTTAAAAAAATGCAACTTTAGTCTGGCATTTCCGTCTGGAACACCCTGTATAAAACACAATATTTTTAAAACGTGCGCTTGATGGTACGGAAGGATATCCGATGATTAAATATTTGACTAACTTTCAAATACGCGTGTAATCTTCCGTCCCCGCTTCGTTGCCGGACCCTGTATATATATATATATATATATATATATATATATATATATATATATGGTAAACCTAATCAGTAGGCGATTAAAGGTCTGTATATTACTTCAAAATATATGTATTTAAAAAACTCTACATGTTTCGGCTATATTCAAGAGAATACAAAATATGAATGACAGGATATAAATGTCATTTATATTTTGTATTCTCTTGAAAAAGGCGTATACAGCCGAAACATGTAGAGTTTTTTAAATACATATATTTTGAAGTAATATACAGACCATTAATCGCCTACTGATTAGGTTTACCATATCATACCAAGGTCACGAAGTTATTATATATATATATATATATATATATATATATATATATATATATATATATATTGAAATATCGCGAATGTGCTGAGAAATAATAATAATAGAATAATAATTTTAATTGATATAAATAATATTAATTGTACTGGAATTGTACTATTGGTTGGGCGCCTTTGTTTTAAACCTGTTACGTTAGATCACCAGGCTTTCTCATGTAATGTCTCAGGTTGCGGCTAGATGTCGGTAGAACAAGTATTATATTTTGCAAAAATTGGACTCTATTTCTCTCGGCTCCTCGTCGGTCGGTTTACCCCTATATGTATGATGGAAAATTGTTTAATAATAGTACAAAGTTATTTCTAGCTACGCAATGATAAATAAAAGAGTTTCTTTAAAGTAATAAGTGTAAATATTTATTGAAGTAAGTTATCTGTAAACAGTGAACAAACAACGTGCCTAACTACAAAACAAGGAATTAATATGACGCACATGTGAAATAAAGGTTATGATTCAATAGCAATGTTATCTTAATGTATATTGTAATGTAAATAAATAGACAAACAAACTAAGGGTGAGTACTACAGTTCTTAATAATAAACTTTCTTTCACAAATTCTGAGCAAGTTAGAAATTTAATTTTAAAGTAAAATCAAGAGTTTGTAATTTAATAAAGTTTTGTTTGATTGAAAAATAGTTTTTTATAAGACTCTTTCGAAATAAATTTACTTAATTAAACCTGTTTCTTGTAGGATGCGGGCAGGTTTGTAGGCTGGTATCGGCGTTGGTCAGGATTGTCGAAGTACGGGATCAAATAAGGTGTTTTCTTTTCTACGACGCCGGTATCGGCGTTGTTCGAAGGCGTTGGTATTGCTCGTGGCCGGTGTTCCAAAATGATGCTTTAAACGATAACTTGCCGATCTCAGGTACTATCGACTCCAAAAATAGTTCTAAGTAGCTGCAAGGTTAAATGCTTCTTTTCTGCGTATTTTTAGAACTCTATCACAGGTATTTTAAGTTGAATTAAATTTTAACTTCGGAGTAGCATTTTTTCCTGGCAATCGTTGTAAAATTTTTCTACTGACGCTCGATAGCAATTATTTCTTTCAAAGCCTTGTAAGAAATTATGAAAATAGCCTCGAATTTTACTTTAATTACAAGTGATAATAATTTAAATATAAGTGAAATATTAATTCAAACATGAAAACAAAATTAAAATAATATTTTACAAATAGTTATAACGGGTTTTCCAATGTAATGTTATGTCGTGTATGTAGAATCAAAATAACCTGTTCGCGGGTTAGTAAAGATTCAAAAAGTGGGCGTGTCTAATTAGTATCGATACAAAATTTGAATGTAAATAAATTAGTTATCTTGTTAATTTCGCGTAAATGACTTGAATAATGAAAATGAAAATAAAAATATAAAAAGTAAATCTTGAAATAAATATAAATTAATTTGAAATATACAAAGTTATCGTAATATTAATTTATTAACATTTCGATACTAATTTTACAAATTATGTCCGCCAATTTAGTAATTCTATTGTGTGTTATTCTTGTGTTAATTACTGCCTTTCCCTTTGCAGTTGGCTGGAATAACGGTGCAATTTGCCCCATAACAATATATATATATATATATATATATATATATATATATATATATATATATATATATTGTCAGTCGCCGACGAACAACGTTGAGCGCACTTCGCTTTTGGGATGTTACGCCGATGGGAAATTACTTGAATGAACTTCTCTACTTATTAATCACCAAAATTGAGTTCGTTATAAAGAATTAAGTTCGTGCAAGTTTAGTTTTCGAAAGGTATCATCCAATTGAAATAAATAATCTAATTGCGTATTGTTTGTAAGTGACAACAACCTAATCAATGAATGGCAAGATATGGATGTAAAGCACCTTAGAACAAAAAAGCCTGAGGTACACCATATAGCATATACGGTTGAGATTAATTTTAGACCAACAGCATTAAAGCTTTAATATTTATGATAAAAGCGGTTAAAACGCTGAGTTTAGAAAGTGTTTTTGGAATAATAATAATTTATTGCAATAGCCTGCAATCTATTTTTTAGTACCAGAAATGATATACATTGCTGAATTGCTTTCCCAGAGTTAAGTACTTAGATCTGTGCGTGTATTGATTATTTTATTCTTTTCCACAATCACTGCTTCAGATAAATGTATTCCATTCTTAGTTTTAACTATAAATTTTTCAGTAACCATACACAATATGCTAAGAAATTTTCAAATAGTCAATGTTTCTTCCTAATCTGATTTGTTTATTGGTCAATGTCAGTTGTGCTATACCTACCCCTAGATTTCCATTTCTGCATTATCATCGGAAGCTAATTGTTTAGCGATGCCCATGGCTTTAATAAACAGAAAATATATGAAGAAACTCAACCTAAGACAGGGAAGTTGTATATTTTGCATTAAAATTTTTAATATAGTGAAAACTTCAATAGTTTCTTAATTTTACTTAAAATTATACGAACTGAGCTTCTTAATCAGGTCCGATAAATAATTGTAACACCAAAATTTTCGAGGATATTTCACACTGAATAAAACATGATCACATTTTCGATACACCTGTTTTAAAGTATGTATTATTCAAAAACCTGCTCTCTTCAATACGTTTCTACTCCATAGGGAGAATCAACTCAATAATATAAATTTAAATTGTAGTCCAGTAATTTCTTAAAGTTTGTGGTTGATGATAAATGACACTATATACTTTTACAGTTATTCTTTATATCTCATGTATATATTAAGAACAGCATCCAATAAATTTTCCGTATATACAAAAGATGATGTCACGATTTAACATTTACAGTAATTAATTGATTAACATTTAGAATCATTTCGTTCCCAATTAGGGTACAAAGTAACACGTTGGCTATTTGTATACATGCTTTCGACTCGACCACAAGAAACCAGAAATGATATAATTTCTGCTGTCTGAAATATTTATCGTAATTAATATTATAGTTAGTTAGCTATTGCTTATGTAATACTAATTAAAATATTCAAATGCGTTTATTGAGCGATAAAAATGGTAGATTTAAAAAAAGAATTGTGTAGGTTTCTATTTATGTTCACTATTTTTTTTTAATAATAAACTGATTCAGTGCGTTTCATTTTAATTTCCCGTTTTGTCCTTAATACAGTCAGAAGCAGTGTCCTTTAGATACAGTAATTAACCGATTTTGTTCGCATTGCGCAAAATAAATATCTTAGCTTGTTTTATTCCTCTGAAGAAATATAGTATTTCTTTTGTGCTAACGATACCAGCATCTAACTTACGTACCGCACTTACTTTATTCAACTTGCTAGAGTTAAAAATATTTTAATAGAAGTAGTAGAATGATCGTAACCTCGTTTTTTTAATCATATTACTAAACATAAATAATTACATTACCTGAGCCTTACTTATTTATATATTCAATACTTGTCCTTCTCATTTGAGAGCCAAAAAAACCGTGTAATAACGTTAAAAAGTTGTGAGAAATCCATTTTATAGTTTAAAATGCAGAAAGATCGCTTCAATGTATTGCAGGACCTGTACTGATTGCAAAAAGTCGATTAATTGATTTTATATAAGAACACGTTTATCTATGGAGGTCTTTGTATTCATTTGAAAGTTTTGCATTTGTGTAAATGCTGACGGTACTTCCTCAAGCGGTACATATTTTGACTAACTAAATTTTAGATGAAGCCTATTTAGGAAACTCTATATACTTTCATGGTCAAAGGTACTAACACTAGCTCAATTGATTTATTTGCTTGTTTAACCATATTAGATCGCTGATCAGATTGTCGGCTTTTGGACTATTTTTGTTTTAAGAAACACAATATGTTAGAATTAGTATCTATGAAAAATGTGATCAACCGACAACTTTTTGTTCTATGTGCTAATAACTAATGTTTAATAATTATTATTCATTTACTAAGCTTATATGTCTCGCATTTCGAATAAGTTGGATGTTATTAAAAATCTTCGTTAAAAAAACTATAGGATTTTTAAGGAAAATAATTTTATGGCTTTTTACAATAAGATTGTTTAACTAAAATACACTAGTCAATTCTTTGAAACTACTTCTTGAAGTATCAAATTGTTAATTGACGGTCGTATAGAAATCTTTGGGATCTAGTAATGTACTGTGTGTAGATGAGTGAACGGATTCGTGTAAAAAAATTATTGTTTTCTTCCATCTATATGCGGCGTTGTGTTATTATGGTGTATCAAACACGTTTAGTGTAAAATGATATTTATGGATACAGATATAATCGAGTCTCGAATCTTTCTGTGGATAACATATCGATTTCTGTGGCTACAATGTTTTCAGCATAAACGGCTTTTACAGGATGTTCAAGTCTTGGTTCATCTTCTCATACATCTTTTACGTATAAATTCATGGGACCAATACCGAACTGCAGCTAATGAAGGACTATTGCCACCAAAAGCTCCCATTAAATTTGAATGCTTTTGGTTATATGATAAACATTGTTCAGAATTATAAAAGGAAGCCTAACCCGAAAACCAGGAAATATAACGTTTCATTATAACGCTATACATTTTTTGTTTAGTTTTGTAAAATTGCTAGTGGAATGTCAAAGGAATAGCCAACCCACAAATGCAATCATTGCCATAGCCTACTACTAAAGATTCTATTGGAACAATTGGAAATTCTAAATCACTATCGATATGCTTGTTTACAATATCATTGTAATGTTGGCTTTAGTTAGCAGACCCTAAAGCTAAAGCTAATACGAGGGGTACTGCTAAAATTCGCGGAATCAAGTACTCCTTGAATTGTCAACATTCCGCAATTATCATATTCGTAAAATTCAATATTTTTAACCTATAATTCAGTTGACAGTTCGATTTAAAATCAAACAGTTTTGTCTCAACATAATTTAACAGAGTAATAGTTGTGTCAAAAATGGAAATTTTGAATCGTGATTTTCGAGAGATGATTTCTTATGATTTTCGATGCGGTTTGACAACAAAGCAATGTGCAGAATTCAAGCGCGGAAGACCAACGTTTGGTGACGATCTTCGTGAAGGGCGTCAATGCACCTCTGTTGTTGCGAAAAATATCGATTCTGTGAGTTAAATGATTTTTTCTACAAACACCGTTAAAAGTTGACATTTTGACACGGCTAACTACACTTAAAAATGCGATTTTATTGCGTAGCGTGTTAACAAGGCCACTTTTAACACTTGTGTTAAAAATAAATGACAGTTTGTCAAAAATGACAAGAGAAAATTCCGTACATATCAAATGATTTTTATTACAATGGAAATTATATATTCTTTGGATAATTAATATTAAATGTACAGTTTGTGCAATTGGAGATATTTATTCCATGTGTTGCTGTACTTGCAGAATTATTATTTTAAAGTAAAATCAAGAGTTTGGAATTTAATAAAGTTTTGTTTTGTTGAAAAATAGTTTTTTATAAGACTTTTTTCGAAATAAATTGACTTAATTAAACTTGTTTCTTGTAGGATGCGGGCAGGTTTGTAGGCTGGTATCGGCGTTGGTCAGGATGGTCGAAGTACAGGATCAAATAAGGTGTTTTCTTTTCTACGACGCCGGTATCGCCGTTGTTCGAAGGCGTTGGTATTGCTCGTGGCCGGTGTTTCAAAATGATGCTTTAAACGATAACTTGCCGATCTCAGGTACTATCGACTCCAAAAATGGTTCTAAGTAGCTCCAAGGTTAAATGCTTCTTTTCTGCGTATTTTTAGAACTCTATCACAGGTATTTCAATTTGAATTAAATTTTAACTTCGAAGTAGCACTTTTTCCTGGCATCGTTGTAAAATTTTTCTACTGACGCTCGATAGCAATTATTTCTTTCAACGCCTTGTAAGAAATTATGAAAATAGCCTCGAATTTTACTTTAATTACAAGTGATAATAATTTAAATATAAATGAAATATTAATTCAAACATGAAAACAAAATTAAAATAATATTTTACAAATAGTTATAACGGGTTTTACAATGTAAGGTTATGTTGTGTATGTAGAATCAAAATAACCTGTTCGCGGGTTAGTAAAGATTCAAAAAGTGGACGTGTCTAATTAGTATCGATACAAAATTTGAATATAAATAAATTAGCTACCTTGTTAATTTCGCGTAAATGACTTGAATAATGAAAATGAAAATAAAAATATAAAAAGCAAAAAGTTGACATTTTGACACGGCTAACTACACTTAAAAATGCGATTTTATTGCGTAGCGTGTTAACAAGGCCACTTTTAACACTTGTGTTAAAAATAAATGACAGTTTGTCAAAAATGACAAGGGAAAATTCCGTACATATCAAATGATTTTTATTACAATGGAAATTATATATTCTTTGGATAATTAATATTAAATGTACAGTTTGTGCAATTGGAGATATTTATTCCATGTGTTGCTGTACTTGCAGAATTATTATTTGCAGACAAATAGTTCATAGGAACTAAAATATCGTGAGTTAAATTGTCATTTGCAATAGAATTATAAGATAGATCTGGGAAGATGGAGTGAGCAATTTTGTTTTTATTTTCTAGAGAATCCTCTAGGTAACCTTCAGCAACGGTGGAACTTTTCCAGCCTCCATGTCGCTTAATTGAGCATAAGCTTGCACCAGAATGCTAGCAAAGGAGCAGATGAACGTCGGAAGCAATGTCCCGTATAAGATTCTGGATTCGGCAATTTCAAAAACATTGCGATAATTGCAGGCATCTTGCCAAACGAATTTATTCCAACCGCTTGACTTGTACATTCATTATTAGCGTATTTAATAAATAAACGTCGATGTTTTATATTAGATGGACGTAATGCTTTGTATTTGCGATACAAGTTTATATATGAGTCAATAACGGTAAATATTCTTTGAGTATTGGTTTTAGTATCTGGTATAGTAACTACTAACACATTTCCTCTATCTTCAATGTCATCCAC
Source organism: Melolontha melolontha (assembly GCA_935421215.2). NCBI lineage: Eukaryota > Metazoa > Arthropoda > Insecta > Coleoptera > Scarabaeidae > Melolontha > Melolontha melolontha. The sequence continues at coordinate 95,926,460 of OW285242.1, read as the reverse complement.
AGTCATACGGCATAACTCTTCCCGGCGACAAGCGCCAAATATACCCATAACAACAGCTACTTTGAACAGCATATATTTTTCATCTGATGCTGCAGAAATAAATCTATAAATTTCTTGTGTTGTCAATATTTTTGATTTTCTTGGTCGGTAACCTTCTCCTTTCTGTTTCAAAAATGCAATAAGTTTATAATATTTACTAATATCATGGTTGTCTTTTATATTTAGCAAAAGTTTTATCATCGAAAAATGTGACCAAAGAGTAGAAGATTTCCAAATTTTAGACCTTTCTTTAAAATATGCTAGTAGAACATTTTCGCAATCACATTATTGCATCTGTACCATTCCATAAACCTTTTGTACTCAATTTCATATTGTTGCCTAGATTTTGAGGGCAACAAATCTAATGTCGCTTTATCAGCTGCTTCAATTATTGCACTCGGTATTACTTCATTTTCTTTATTAATACACGAACTCATCCTTTGTACAAATTGTGACAAATTAATTTGACGTAATTTAGCGGTTGCGTCCAGTTGTGTCAAAACGTATTCATGAGCTGTCAAATTTGGTCAGTGGAGTTTCATTTTATTTTATAATAAAAATTGTGTTTGTAGAAAAAATATTGTACGATACACATGTTAAAAATGCTATTTTATTTCACTCGTAAATTGCGACACTCGCTAACGCTCGTGTCGCAAACTTTTACTCGTGAAATAAAATCGCACTTTTAACACTTGTAGCGTAAATAACTATTATCAGATCGACTATGTGACATACAGTAAGATAGAGGCGTCCTTAGGCATTGCGGCGAAACAAATACATACGATTTTGCACGATAATTTACATGTCAGTAAAGTTTCCAGTCGTTGGATCCCTAAAAATTTAAAAGACGAGCAAAAACAGGCATGTGTCAAGTGGTGCAAGGAATGTTAAAAAAATTTGATTGTGGTTGTTCAAATTCTATATATAACATTGTAACAGGTGACGAATCCTGGATATATTCATATGAGCCTCAAACTAAACAGCAATCGACTGTATGGGTGCTCAAAATGAACCTAAACCAACAAAAGTGGTACAGTCACGAAGCGTTTCGAAAAGAATGATTGCTTGTTTCTTCGGAAAAACCAGTCATGTTGGAACTGTTGCATTGGAAGATCGATGAGCAGTTAATGCTGACAGGTATACGTCAATTTGTTTGCCGGAAGTTATCGATAAAGTCAGAAAAAACAACATAAAACGACCAATCATTGTTCATCATGACAATGCAAGCACTCACATAGCACGACAAGCTGTCGAGTTTTTGACCAACAGGAACGTCGAATTAATGACTCATTGCCTATATTCGCCCGATTTAGCGCCCAATGACTTCTTCTTATTCCGAAACATCAAAAATAAAATGCGTAGAAAGCGGTTTTCATCCCCTAAAGAAGTTGTTGAAGAATTTAAATCACTGGTTTTGGAGATCCTCACTCCGAATGGAAAAAGTGTTTTTAAGATTGATTTTATAGGATACAAAAGTGTATACATATTAAAGGGGTGTATTTTGAGAAACAGTAAAGCGATTTACATAGCGTAATTTGTTTTATTTCACAATTTTCCGCGAATTTTAGCAGTGGCCCTCGTATATTCGTAATGGTTTGGACGATATGTGCCAGCAGTTCTTTTTTTAAGTGTTTCGATATTCTCCGTTACAACCTGCTATTTACGAAATTTTATATTGATTTATTTCAAATAAATATGTTTCCTATTCTAAGATTTCATTTCATTGCATGCTTAATGTATTGGCCAGCTAAGCTTTCAGCTTAAGATATTAGGCCGCTAGTCACACGCTACAAAAAAGAATGTATTTGCGCCAGCAATATTTTCATGCATTAGGTACTTATAAATTTATGGTGAATACAGCTGTCTTAGATATTTGTCGCACACGAAAATATATTTTCCTTTAGATATGTACCTAATATGACGTATGTTAGATATACAATTTTAGCAAAAGCTCGATTATACGTTGTTATACAATTTTGTTTGTTTAATTCTCAAATGAACTTAACTGATGGTTATGGTTAGGTATTTTCCGGAAATTATAAAAACGAGCAGTCTATTGTTAGTATTAATTTAATAATGTTAAAAATGCATCTGTATTTGTATACATGAACATACACAACGTATTTAACCAATGGTCACTTCAACATACAGACACATGTGTTTCGAACATACGATCTCCTCAATGCAGTTATGAAGTGATGTCTTTAGATTCGCGACATGTATCTGTATTTTGAAGTGACCATTGGTTAAATACGTTGTGCATGTCCATATATACATAAATAAATGTATTTTAATTTTTTTTTAGGACAGAGATTACTTTTTTCTTCAAAATCTACCATTAGATATAATTTATCAATATTCAGCCAAATATTAAATTGTATGTATAGAATTGTATGTTAAGCATAATTTGAAGATAAATAAATTGAAGTATACAGATATTTGCCGAACCTAAAATAATTGAAGAGAAAAAACAACAAAGAGAATGGACACGGACCCTATACGTATTTTCTTAACACAGCAACGCTTATTCTATGTCCTACATTGAATATAAAGATATATCAAATTAAGGTTTAATTTTTTGTATACTACACATCGATATACTATTTTTTGGTATATTTTGCCATCTGGCTTCGAGTTAATGGACTATACAATTATACATATTTCTTCCTCTCCTTGAAGCGTTCGTGAGAGAGCGCTTGTACTGGCGGGCCTTTATTTTCCGTCAGGTGACGCGAGATACCTCTTGTCAGCGGATGGTATAAGATTGTGCTTATTTTGAGGGAGCGAATCTAAAGACGTCATTTCATTGCTGCACTGAGGAGATCGTAAGATCGAAACACATGTGTTTGTATGTTTAGGTAACCATTGACTAAATACACTGTGTATGCCCATGTATACAGGTATAGATATGTTTTAATATATTTGTATTAATTTGTATTCAATCATTTTATTGTCTAATAGATTATAAAAAATCAAACAAAGTAACGACTATGTATTAATTGTCAGACGTTAATTTTTTTATATAAAAAAGAAATCAAAGTTGCGGTATGGGATTGGTATTTCTTTTCCACAATCACGTAAATGAGTTGCCTTCACAGCTTCGTGCGCTAGAAGCAATTGTTTTCAATCTAGTGCTCGTTTGTGATCATAAACATTTGCCCGTCCACTTTTAAACATTAAGTATTAACTGCAAAAGTTAGGTAGGTGCTACTTCCAATCTTACTGCAGCAATAGTAAAATGCTCCTTGCAATAGTGGACGAAACGTCGGTCAAGAAGAAAACAGTGCTAAAGTCGCGGTTGCAGCCCAGAATCCCAGAAGCAAGAATGGACAACAACGGCGGAAGCCTACAAGCCAGACATCAATATATACTGAAAACAGGTCACCAACCAATAACAAAAGATAACAAAAGATAACTCCTTTAGGTGGCGCGCTTCCAAGTCCGTAAAATACAGAAGGTATATTAACGAACTATAACTGATAAATTCCTCTATCCTCTATCTACAGATAATAATTTTGGTACATGTAACTTCAAATTCTGAATAGAGGAATTGTTAGTGACAAACAGTGCTACTACTACACCAATAACACGGGTCAACACAAAATTTGACTTTGACTTTAAAGCATAAAATTTCGATATTTTAGGTCGTAATTAGACGAAAAAAAATATATGACATGAAAAAGTTTGCTTTTGTATTTAGGAGACCGATTGAACGATATTTTTAAAAATCTGTGGTTTTAATTTTTAATTGAAGATGAAACCATTCAAATAAATATGTTTATTATTTTTATTAAGTTTTACTATCAAAATAACTTACAAAAATGTGGAAAATAATTTAAAAGTGCACGCTTTTACTTTTTATTTTATGTTCATAAGTACTTTTTGTAAATAAACCCCAAATATAGTCTCCCATCATGTTTTCATTGTATTGGCCTTGATAACGTTGTTCGAAGCTCATAATGTCCTGATGAAAACGTTCTCCTTGCTCTTCTGAATACGCTCCCATGTTGTTTTTAAATTTATCTAAATGAGCATGCAGCATATGTACTTTTAATGACATCCTGCAGCCCATGGCCTTAAAATTTTTTGCATCTCCGCAACTAACTTTTCGTAGTTTTCAGCTTTGTTATTTCCTAAAAACCCAGAAACTACTGCTTTAAAACTGTTGCAACTCGATTTTTGAGCACAATTCAGTAACGTTGGAAAGTTTTCATTGGCGAAAATCTGTGTAATTTGCGGACAAACAAAAACCCCAGCTTTAACTTTTGCTTTTGATAGCTTCGGAAAAAACTTTTTCAAGTATCCAAAAGCTTCTGAAGTTTCATCCAGTTTTTTCACAAATTGTTTCATCAACCCTAACTTAATGTGCAGAGGTGGCATTAACACTTTTTCCGCTTCAACAATCGGCTCAAATGTTACGTTGTGATTTTCCGACACAAAGTTCTGTTCTTACAGGCCATGACCGTTGAATATAGTGCTTAGCATCCGCTCTGCTATCCCATAAGCACAGATAACACGGATACTTTGTATATCCGTTCTGTAGTCCCATTAAAAATCCCACCATTTTAAAATCTCCAATCAGCTGCCAGTTATACTCGCGATACTTTACAGATTCAAGCAAGATTTTAATACTGTCATAATTTTCTTTAAGATGTACTGAGTGAGCGATTGGAAGAGATTGGAATTTATTTTCGTTGTGTAATAAAACAACTTTTAAGCTTTTTGTAGAGCTGTCAACGAATAAACGCCATTCGCTAGGAACACAGTGTATGCCAATTTCTTCGAACATACCTTTTATGTCATTGCAAAAACAAAGTCCATCTTCTTTTGTGCAAAACGTTGAGAATATTTCATGCCTAGTCCGCTGATCCGTGATACTAACATCATCAAGCAAATTCACTGTTTTAAGCGAGAGCCTAAAAGCTCTGCTTTATTTTTTGGCAAATTTAAATCTCTTATCAAGTCGTTAAAATCTTCTGTAGTAATAAGATGGTGTTTTGGTTGTTCTGGTGTAAGTGAAAACTCCTTATCGGAATTACTTTTATTAGAACTAAGAGATGAGCTACTTTTCTGCGATATTTTTTTCCGTGGCTCAGGTACTGGTCGTGTCAGGTCGTGTGCAATTGGAGCAGAAGAAGATTCAAGGTCAGGATATTCGATAGGTTTTGCATTTTTACCTCTACGTCTTTTACTCGGATTCACAATGTAAAAGTAGCAGTCATTGACGTGGTCTTTTGGTTGTCGCCAGATCCTTGGTATTAAAAATTTCATGGACCTCTTCTCACCTCGATACCAACCTAAAATGTAGAAATAAAAATTAATATGTCTATTATATTTGATTCGCCGCTTAATTAAAAATTGCTTACTTTCCAAACATCTTTTACAATAACTACAGGCAACATGTGGAGCCCATGGATTGTCTTGATGCCGAACAGGACAGTCAAAATATGCTTTGTAGGCTTCACAGAGAACGTCAGATGTTTTTAGTTCGTATTTTACGTCTCGAACTTTAATAAATTGACCACATATATAACAAAATGCAAACACGAACGTTTCATGTTTTCAAATGCGTTTGATAAATGAGAGATTATATTAGCACAAACTTCTCTAATACTATTGCAAAGTCCTTCAATGAAGTGAAGTAATCCATAATTGTGACATTTGAAGACCTTGCGGAAAAATTCACTATTCGATTATAAAAGAACTCTTCTAAACCTTTGTTGAGCCATATGTGGTGAAGCATTGTCTTGTTGGAAAAATCCTTTGGTAATTTCATCGTCATAACTGATTCTAATAAATCATTTCAGTATCTTTCAGCATTAATTGCTCCATTAAAAAATATTGGTCCAATAATTTCCCTCCTTTGCACCACCAGCCAAACACCAATTTTATGCGTAGGTTTCCATGAAATCATGAGGTTTTTCTGCCGACCATATCCTCATAATTTGTTTGTTTAAATATCCCAAAAACTGAAACCAGGTCTCATTAGTAAAGAAACATTTATTAAGAACATCAAACAACATCAAATTATTCAAGAACCTTTGGCAGTAAACGGTGCTTCTATCATAATCAACGAGACTGAGTTCATGAAAAGCTTGAATTTTATATGGATATACTTTTAAGCCTTTTTTGAGAATAGTGTGGCACGTTCCAACTAATAACTGAACTTCTTGTGACTGTTTTGCAATGGATTTCTTTGGTGAGTTTACCATTCGATGTCGAACATCTTCAATGCAATCAGCAGTTCTTTTTTAGATGCTCCAGTCCCGGATTTACTAAATACTGTCCTCGTGTGAGGAAATCTGTTAACCCAACGATTACTTTGACTAGCCAGTTGTTTATAACAAGTGTTCATTTGAAAAGTCAATCTAGTAAGCATGTGATTTACTGAGAACATTTTGAAGTATGTCGTAAATTAAAATTTACTACTTAACCTACGAAGTCGTATATTTTGACAGTTTCATACATACAAATAAATAACAAATAATAGGTATTTATTGAAAACTATAACAAATGTTGAAAATGTTCAAGATCAATGCACTTTAAAATCCTCCGTTCAAAATTTCTGATGATATTTTGCAACATTACTGGATTGTTATTAATTTCCATGCATTTCTGTTCGATTCTCTGTAGCATATCATTCAAATTCAATATAGGTGTTCGAAATATGTTATTTTTTAGATAAGTCCATAAAAAGAAGTCGCAAGGTGTTAAATCGCATGAACGTGCAGGCCAGGCAATTTCAGTATTTCGACTAATTATACGCTCATCAAAAAATTCTCTTAAATAATCCAAAGATTCTGCAGTACAATGACAAGGTGCTCCGTCATGCAATTGATTGACAAATGGTTGTAAAATTTCCGTACGGTACCTTTGAGCAGTTAACGTTCCCTGAAAAAATATTGGTCCAATGATTCGCCTTTGGCTTATCGCTGCCCAAACACCAATTTTCTCTGGATGTAGCGATTCTTCATTAATTACATGTGGATTTTCACTACTCCAAATTCTTGTATTTTGTGAATTTAGGTATCCTGTTTTATAAAACCATGCTTCATCAGTAATGATGACTCTTTGCGAAAGTTTTCCATTATTGTTCATATTTACAAACCAATTACAAAACTGTAGTCTACATGGGTAATCAATTTCTAACAATTCTTGTACTGCTGTGACACGGTATACATAAAGTTGCATATCTTTTTTTAATAACTTGTGAGTTGTACCAACAGAAAGGTTTATTTGTTGACTCAAATTTCGAACAGGTGTTTGTGGTTCATTTTCTATTATTTCTTCAACACGATTGACAACTTGAGGTGTACGTTTCTTAATTGCTCCGCTGCCTGATTTTCTTAAGAGACTACCAGTTTCAGAAAAAAGTTTTAAAGTTCTATCCAAAGTATTCTTAAATTGTATATAATCTATTACAAAATGTGGAAACTCAACTTGAAATTCGACCATGCAAACTGAATAAACCCATAAACCATCAATTTTATTACCACTTCGAAAATAAGCCCTTGACTAAAAAAATTTTATGTTCTAAAGTGAAAGCCATTTTAAAACTGAGAAGCAATTTATTTAAACCAGAATCGACGCACGATTATTTTATGCACTAACTGATATTTGTGATTGACATTATCAAATGTCATTTGGATTTACGTTTACGGAACAAGAAACACATACTAATATATTTGCGTCTTATTCTATCAAAATTTCAAAGTAACCGAGATTGACTTTTCAAATGAACACTTGTTATGTGACTGCAAGATTAGGGAACTGTTGTCGAAAATCTTGTAGACATTGGTTAATTGCATAAATCCCCTGTCCATTTAATCTACCAGTTCTAAAGCAACTTTCAACAATAAAAACTTTGTGTTGTATTTCTAACATGATAATAAATAATCTCGGGAACTTTTCACTAAATTGTCTTAACTATGACAGTTGTCAAAATTTGACTTTCAAAAAACCTGACTGTTTCACAGTATTCCCAAATTTATATTGAAATCATAAGCTAGTCTTAACGAAAATTTAATCGAAGGCATGGTACAAATGTTTGTAATTTAAATCAAACTACTTTCACAATCTATAACAGATAAATTACATTTATGTACAACACTTTTGGTACCTACGTGGAACTTTAAATTCTGAGTAGAGGAATTTTTTGTGAGAAACAAAGCTATTACACCATAAATCTGTGATTTGGACCTCGTATATGGCTGTTGAATACTTTATCATTAATTTTTTTAAATTTTAATGCGCTTGTTATATTAAGACACCTAAAAACAGTTTATAGTCTTTTATTTATTCTATTTCAAATTGACTTTCGAAATTTAAAAGAACTATGTTGTGCTAATTAATATAATAAATCAATTAATGCTTGCCATTCCTATTTATTATGCGACGTTACCTTTAAATTCTTAAAGAGTATGTACACATAAAAACTGTTAATCACCGATCTGGAACAAATTGCCTGAATTAATTTTCAACATAAGGTGAAGCGACAAATAATCACTATAATATGCTGTTAATGCTTTTCGAAACAATTATTCCAATGTCGCTTTTATTATATAGCACATTAATTACTCTTATTCACTGGATAATAATCATCTACAAATAGAGCCATAAAATACTAAAACCAAGTACATAAATAAATATTATAAAATAGGTCAAAACCGAAACATTAAAATCGAATTATCCATCAGAGTGTTTCGCGCGCATACCGTAATTGTTTTACGACTCATACGATAGAGTTCGCTCGGACGACCATCACCAAAAGTAAAGGTAACAGTTGTTATGCGGAAAATTGAGGAATTCCATCGAATGAAAGAAGTAATTTCGTACATGTAGCCCCAGTTCTCACAGCAACTTGGGAGGTTCTTCTTCTACGTACGTCAAGTGTAAAATGACGGCGATTTTACAGATTCTTGCACTCGATATATTTCACATAGTGTCCGACAATTAGAAGCCTTAGTAACGTCTGTCATGGGAAAGTCGGGACTTTAAAATTAGCATTTGTTATAGTGTTTTGTCGGATTGCTTTCGGATGAAATTTTCCAAGCGATGGAGCAATCATGAAACCAGAAAAAAACGTTTCGAGTATCCTTACACAATTTATTAGATTGTCACAGAAAGTCATTTAAATTTGCTAGCGTTCTGATTATAAATTTCTAATTAAGAATATGCAATAAATGAAATATAGTTTATGTTATTATTACATCTTTTAATTTTTGTCGCCATTAATAATTTTTATACCGAGTGTCCTTGCAATAAGAAGACAACGTATGAAAAATGGAAAGATGTAATTTATACAGAATATTAATCCAAAATATTTTCCCAAAATTCCCTCTCATAAGCGAGAAAACGCAAACATAACAAAGATATTATAAGATTTTTGTCAGGTCACTATCCGTTATTTTATTATAAAAAGTATCACAGACGATATATTAAAGATTACGGACTATAACAAGAAGAACAATCATGTTATTGTCGCTCTCGCTTTAAGTATCCTCCTCGATTCAGTCAGTTATGGTAAACTTAATAAATCGGCGATTAAAGGTCTGGTTTATTATTTCAAAGTATATATATTTAAAACAACCCTACATGTTTCGGCAATGATGCCTTTGTCAAGGATATAAAAAATATTTTTTATATCCTTGACAAAGGATATAAAATTTACAAAAATTCAGGGCATTTTTAAATTCGGTATTTTGGGACTTGCGGTCGTGGGACTTGCGGTCAAGTAGATTTTTAATTACATGCAGTGGGACTTGCGGTCAATTTTATTTTCGCAGTGGGACTTGTGGTCACCTCATTGTATATGCACGTATAAATAATGATATACATTTGCACAATTATTATCTAGTAGCAAAAAGTGAAAAGTACAACTTTCCTTCATTTTTTGTAATTCTTTGTAAAAACGCAAATGTGTAAGGCAAAGAAAAGAGCTCGCGAAGAAGACATAACGATAGCTAAAATATACACTGAAGAAATGGAGACAGTTCTAAATAAGGGATATGAATTTGTGTCCGAAATCACCCTATATCAGAACGCTAAGACTAGTCTGTATCAAGCAAGAAGAGAAGCACAAGGCGATAAGAAGGATCCAAGTTTTCGTCGATAAGTCACGAAAACGCAAAATCAGCTGACCAGAAAACATGTTTCTCACAACTGTCATCGATGTGTGGACAGTGGGCGCTATGGTACCATCCTGTTGGAAATAAATATTTCTCATGTATATTCTTGCATCTGAAGTTTTGGTTTGAGAAATGTACTCAACACGTGAACATAGCACTGTCACCGTGACATCTTCCTCGAAAAAATACGGCCCGATTACTCCAAAACGGGCAACCGCACACCAAACTATATTTCGGAGAGATTTTTCAGAGTTTTGTTTGTTTACCTAGACCTTTAGGTGAAAATGAAGTCCGTTGTTCATTAACACTATTGCATTAGCGTTATCATCCCTTACTTTTAGTTGGTGCATTTTATAGGGACAATATTTCAAATCTAGTTATAAAATATTCCTCACCGAATTACGCTCTAATGCATGTCTTCGGACTTCGGCGGATCGCCTCGGACTCGTGATTAATGCCGCTCTCATTCTTGCGATGTTTTCGGGCGTCCTCACAGCTGTTGCAGGGCTTGGTGGGTTTGTATTTGTCATATTTCTTGCTATTTTGAACACTTTAACCCATCTCACAGCGTGTTTCGGCTTGGAACCGCCGTGTTGTGTTAACTGTGTTCGAATAAAAGTATCATAAGCGAATAAAATGAGAACTATTTTTCCTCTTTAATCTTTGTTAGTGCATGAAAGCTGTTTATTTCTTGTTTTGAAAATACCTTTTGGCCGCAATAATATAAAATTTTATAAGAAATTTATTATAATTAATTAATTATTTAATTTTAACTTATCACCGATCGAATATTTTTTAAATTATTTTGGTGAATATAGTTAATTATTTTGTTATTCTCTTTCATTGAAAATTTGCTTGAGGCGATCGTTATATGACACTCGGAGCCTGTATCTTGGTTCTCGTACCGTATATGTATATACAGGGTGTAGCATATAATTTTAACAAGGTGACGCGCAGAATTTTATATAGACTGATACACCATCTCCTTGGACTAGCTGCTAACTTTACTCTGTCAATTTCGACACTGTATATATATATATATATATATATATATATATATATATATATATATATATATATATTATAATGTAAGAAGACCGAATGCCGTGGAGTATTAACCCACGTTCGGTGTCTAAAATGTAGTAACGCTGACTGCAGTTAATAATAATGAATATAAAATATCAAGAAGATAACTGTATTGCTAGCTCAAACATGATAATAAAGAATAAATTAAAATTAGTAGAGAACAACTTAATCTCAAAGGGTCTAAATGCGAGTTCCAGATACACAAACAAAAACACGTTAATACATAAAATAAAACGAAATAGTCTAAAGATAATAATAAATATATATAAGTTAAATTCAGTAGTTTTACTAACAAGATACAAAATATAATTTCTAAGCACTGAATATCCAAAATAAAACAAATTTATGTCATAAAATGTATGTAACCTTCTAAATTACAAGATGCAATGGGTTGCCTACTTAAATTCTAGTAATATTGTTTTAGAAATATGGTCGAATTAAAAAACAAGTGTCAATATTTATTAAAAATATCGCAATAACTGATATAAAAAGCAAAGTGATATGTCCCTTGAAGTAACGTGAGTAATCCCTATAAAATATGAAATTGCAAGAGATGTTATATCTTTTATGTAAATATAGGAAACAATTTTCACAAGAATACCTGCTAATACTTGCTAATGACAAATATGGTAATTTCAAAACCAATGTATCCACTGGATGTTGAAAACTCAGTAGAATCCCAACAGGTACAGCGTAATAAGAATAAAGTTGCTTATCTCAAACGCCTGGTTGATATTCTAATCGCAGATCCGCTACGTTCCCTATCCACGTAGAATATAACTAGGTTATGTGCAATTTTGGTATCCTGAAGAGGTGTTCTTTAACAAAAATATCCAAAAATGGTTCCAGTAACTCCTTATTAAATGCTGCTTAAACGTAAACTGATTTTAGTAATGATGGAAACACAAAAGTAATGATAATTAGGTTTCCCAGTACTTGCACACTCGAAGAAAACCTTCTTGCAAGATAATAATTTTTTGTAAAATTAACAAAACCACTTTCTTGTGATAAAAATGTAGCCGTAAATAATTTATATTATTAATTTTGAAGAGGAATTCAAAAATTAGACTATTCTTTATAACTGCATGTAAAAATCTTCTTAATCAATAATATTAGAAAATTGTACAATGAATTCGAAAAATATATAAAAGACAATTATGACAAATTGAAAAGAGATAATTTAAAAAGTTTCTTCAATGTATCTCTTTAATAATTCAGTGTTGAAAATATCTCTAGCAACCTATTTAAATGCTAATAAAACCCATTCACGTGATCTCAATTACAAATTTTGAACATGATGCTTTCAAAAGTCATAACAATGTTTACAGAAATTTGTACACAAATAAAATAATCATAATTAGTTTAAGAAATCTTAAATTCTCGCGAAAATAAGTTATGATTAATAATTAATGAGCGAATTATATAAATAGACAAAATAAAATATACAATATTATTCGATATCGTGATTTTAAAATCCAATTATGATCTTACATCAAAAATACAAACTTTTAACTCTAAAGTAATATTTCTCAAATCATTATATTTCAGATATAACATTCTTGGGACAAGTATCTTATAAGATGAAGAATTTATTAAGGAAGTAAGCTGAACCATATCAATATATATATATATATATATATATATATATATATATATATATATATATATATATATTGATATGCAGTACCCGGTGTATATATATATATATATATATATATAAAAAATGTATATGCATACAAAATTTTAAATATTAAATAAACTGGTTGGTTAAATTTTTAAATTGTGAATTATCAATCTCTATATTAAGTGGAAGTGGGCTATTACAAGTTACATATAGATGGGGTTGTATTGCATCAAAAACTGTTATTTGCGCATGATGCAAAGATACATATTCGTTAATATCGAAGTATACATAACCAAAACAGCTGTTCATAAATATAACTATGTACTTATAAGTATATTCAGGTAGGCAAAAGTTTGTGTGATATGTCCGGCTAGACAGAAGAACAGTTTAGACTCTTGTTGTTGGACATAAAAACATGCCTATTAAATGGTAGGTTCGGTGACTGCAATAGGACACTTACAAAATCAGCTGATGCTAATGCAATTAATAATAGTGTTTCTATATTCAAAACTACAAAATAAAACGAATGAGATAAGGATTATAATTATGGACTTTAATGAAGTAATTGCAAAGAAAGAACAGGTAAGTAGAAAAATTAATTAACTTATGAATATATATAAAATGTAACATGTCCCGTGATGAAATAAATATGGCATAAAATCTAGGTTAAACGATACAACAAAATAAATGTGACATGAATAAAACTAATCGCATAAAAGAATTCTAAGATTGAATTTAATAAATTAACAGGAAACTGTATTCTTCGTAACTTATATTAGAATATCTAAATCTTAATATGAAACATAGGTTATATTTATTTAAAAAGAAAAATTCGATAGTGGTTTTATTTAATGACATTAAATTAATTTATTATTTTCAAAATTCGTACGATGTTAAAAGAATACTTATGTGGACTTGGATAGGGATTGATTGTACTGGATCAGGCTGGTAGATCTGTGGATGCGGCATACAGGTATCAACGGCGATCGGCTGGCGCCCCCCGCTTGTTGTTCGATCTTGCGGCTGGCTTCCCGGCGAAATGTAATTTACGTTTTCTTGGACACCGGTTACCGTCTGGCCTCGCAAAATGCGTTCAACAGGAGCTGGATATACTGGTAAGGTTTTGACTAGATTTGACGTATGGTTTTTTAGATTTATTAATACTTTTTCTTTTAATTTGCAGAGAGACACTTATAATACGTCTAGGTGTTTTTAATGGAGAATTTTCTAGTGACGCTAACTTTCTTTTTTTTCTCAATCCACATTTCTGATTCGTCCAACTGTATGTATTTATATAGTCTCGACATTTTATTATAATGAAAATGACAATTTAATCATTATAAATATACTTATGCTTAGTATAAATTATCTAGTTTATATTTGTGAATACATGTTTGACGTGTGAATGTTGATAGTTGTCTATAATGCTAGTTTTATAGTGGGGAAAATTCCCGCGGTAATCTTTTTAAATTTATACAGTTTTGCCTAAATAAATGGCGTCATTTATTATTAATCAATTAAGTTGAAATATCTTTTGAAATACGAGATATCGGAATGAAATGACAGATACAAATTAAAAAAATAAAATAAATAAATGTGAGAATGAATTTAAAATAATTAAATACGCGAAATCAACTTTATTGATATTACATATGAAGAATTCAGTTTCAATATTTTTTTATAAATCTAAAGCTTACATCTATACATGAAAATTCCGTCTTTTGCTAACTGAAGCATTCTTAGGTGTAAGCTTGACCTACATCAATATATATATATATATATATATATATATATATATATATATACGTATATATATTATTTGTATTTATATAATTAACCAGAAAGTTGTATCCTAAAAAACACTTTAAATTATTACGGTTACTTTTAGCGTGGGAATGACTGAATAATATTGCGATACAACGACTAAATAGAGTACAATACGGTAATAGAGGCTTTAGCGAAGAAGACCAAATTCAGTGTCGAATCAAGCAACGTTTATATTGCGTGCTTTACAATGATTCTTAATCGCATCGAAAAATAAAAAAAAATCGCGTATGTTTCGAATTGGAGCAGAATCTCTAGAAGATGAATTAAAATTTGGCCCATTATTCAAATTTTGAAATTTTAATGGTTGACAAAAAAGGAAATGCACTATTGCATGGACAATATTATGCTTACCTATTGTTCATTCGGCAGGATCATATTTTCAGTAAAGATGCGTTAATTAGATGACAATGTACTTGCTCACAAAGTTACTGGTCCTGGAGTTGAAAATTCGCAGTTGATGGCTTCTAAATTAGACCATCTCTCTTGCTTCCCATAGCGCTTGCAGTTGGTATTTATGCTTATTTTGGCTCAATTTGAAAATAAGACTTCTGAACAGATATAGAACGAGTAATATATATTGACGTAGTTCGTCTTGTTACCAGAAACTGGGAGAAAAAGAACACACATCTTAGTAATAAGCGTTAGATTAAGAATTATGAAAGACCACCATACACTTACTTAAACTAGTTAATGCCGCATATTTAATTATAAAATTTATTTGGAATAATTTTTATTATTTATGTAGATAATTTTTAATTACCAAAATTCAATAATTTATTTGTAATTCCGAACATAATTAACTTGATTGATGATATTAATATCACATGGAAATCTATTTTGTCGACCGTAATATTTTTTGATTTGAACTAACTCATCGATTTTAACTTGAACACATATGACATTAATGGACATTTAAAAGAATATAATTACTATTTTATAGTTATTATTTTTTATTATAACGGTAATTAATATGATATATAAAATAAGTCGAATAGGTCAAATAAAAAAATCAAATATTTGTATTAAGCAAAAATAAATCATAATGCAGGCTAAGGAAAAAAATAATAGATAAGAGCGTTGCTTGGGTGGTTGTAAGAAAAACTACGTTAAAAATTATTGTAAAAACTTAAAATATCATTAAATATATTAAAACTGTTGTATAATTACCCGAAAACGTTCACAATATAAGAAGATAGTATTGACACATCGTCAAACAATAAAAAGTTACAGTATTCCTGACATATAA